>CM034146.1:618016815-618749095 GCA_019776745.2 Taxus chinensis
AGTTTGTTTGTATCTTTTGCAACCTGGTTGATTACACAGAAGTCCTCAGTGCCAAAGAACATACAATTTACCTCTGGAGGAGCTTCTGGTATTTCTTAGTTATCTACTTCTAGGGAACTTGTTGAAGGATCGTAGGCTAAATCATTCTGGATCATGTAGGCTTAAACACGCACAACATTGGCATAATGATATTGACTATGAGGCATGTTGCAAGGGAAGCACCATTCCGAATCTTGTGCTAAATTGTTTTGAATTGGAATAAGCACCCAACTCACACTAGGTGCTAGAATAGAAGGCATAGGAGGAACAACTTACAATGGAAGATGTGCATTTTGATGCCATCTATCATTCTGCTAGTTGGGTGTATATCTTTGAATTCCATACTGATTCCATCACGGATGATTGCTTTGGCCATGTGCCTGATTAGAATTTCCTCTATAGGCTTGCACGTGTTTCTTTTCTAATGATATGAATTTGTTTGACAGGTTTCTGATTAGGGTCTTCAACTCTTCATCTTCCTTCTACTGCGATGGAGAGTAGGATGTTGAGGAAATTGGTTGCATGCTTTGCTCAGGAACATGAATAGGGGCCACAGAAGGCTAGGGTGCTTGTAACATTTCTAGGAATAAGGGCATAAGTGGTCTAGGAGCTATCTTCCCTACCTGAATACGACTATTTTCTGCCCTTACCACAATACTATAAGCAGTTGGTAAATTCCTACCTCCCATGGATTGGATCATGATTAAGATATTGTTATTAAGTGCCTTCAGATAATACAAGAAAGCATGCTAGGATGTATGTCTTACCACAAGGGGGATTCTTTCCCAAGTCTTTTGAAATCTAATGTTGAAATCAATCATTTGCTCATTGGACACCCTCTTTGTTGTTTTCAATTTCTCCACTAGAGATAGGTGATCTGACTTATCTTCAAAGTAATTGTAAAGATCTGTTCCCAGATCATCCCAGGTGGTGATATATCCAAGTCTCAGGCCTTGATACCATTGGAACACTTTACCTTTAAAAGAGGTTATAAGTAGCTTGATCACTACATCATCATGTGTAATCAAATAGAGTGAACACACATTTTCTATATCCTGGATATGCTCCTGAGGGGTGACTTGATTCTCATAAATAAAGTATGGTATACTCTTGAGCATGCCATTTGGCATATCATGTTGCACAACCAGTACCAAGGGACTTCCTCCAGTAAATTTTGAAAAGTTCCTAAGTGGAGGAGGTGGCTGATGCACCATTGCAGGGCATGTAGATTATCTGTTTTGAGGAGGAGTTAAATGGGCACGGTGCGCTGAAAATGGGGATGCATGCATTGGATTTATGGAATGAACTCTTCTTGGGGATAAAAGGAGATACTCAAAATAATATTCGTTTGCGGCACTTCTTCTTGTGTGCACTCTTCTCATGAAAGGCACTCAGGACAGCTAAAAAAAAGATTTGGAAATGTTGGGAGTTGTCAGATGTGTTGAAATGAGCCTCCAAAGGTTAAAATACTAACTCCACACTCCATAACTTAGAGATATGAAATTTAAGATTTCACTGCTAGTCCCACCGGGTGTGCCAGAAACTGTTGGTCTTCAAACATGCACCCGTATCTCAGATCTTGGAAGGAATGAGTTGTTTGAGATGACAATGGAACCATCCCCAAGTTGTGGGAACTTACGTGCTTGGGACATATTTCCACAGAAGGTTGGTTCCTCTATCTATTTCTACTACTATTACTACTCCTAGTGGTGAAAGGGAAAACTAAGCTAATAAATGCCAAGTTACCAGGGATAGAAAGATAACATGAAAGAAAACCTACAATAGAAGGTGATAGCACCAGAAAAGAGGGATGAACACTATATGTTCTAAGAGGGAATGAAAAGAAATTCATGAAAGGAGGCTAGGAATGAGTAGCATAGCTAAACACGTATTTACTAGATCATTCTCATGGAAGACAACTAAATAATGAACTACAAGGGACGTGAAATGACACAACCAGGACATGACACAAAAGAAAAGGAAAGAAGAAGGAATAAAAAAACGTTAGGATAGAGAATAGTCACAAAATTATGCTTCTATTACTTCCATAAATGCACATATTTGTTACAATGGTGAAGGATGCCGATATGCACATGCAAGAACCAAATCTAAAGGTTTGTAACTCAAAATACATAAAATGTGAAGTCCTTAGAAAAATGCGTAAGGCTCTAGAGTGTCCAACATTATTAATGAGCCCAGTTTTTACATTTATAGATGAATCTATAGAAGGAGAAGAGAAGGAGGGAAAACCTGAATGTGAAATACAACCACCAATAAGAAGTATTCAATTCCATCAAATCCATCCAAGAATCTATCGAATGTACTTCCCTAGGTCTGTTTTGGCATGTTGAAGAAGGAAGAAGGGTGAATAAGATTAAATCAAGTAGTTGGAGTAATTAGATCTGCTCATCAACGCTCAGAGAGACATTTTCCCATTTCTCACCTACCGGATCTACCAATAATTTAAATTTGAATGTCTAGAATTGTAGCTAATGTAATCAAATCTCTGACAAGTCCAGGAGCATGTAGATTGGAGCTTTGTAGAAAAAAATATGATTGTTTGAAGATGTCAGAGCCACTTGCACGTGCATGACATGTGGCATGCGCGGATTGGCTGAAATGATGGCCAACTATGCAAATATTTGTTGTTTCTGCCACATGCTAGTCATTAATTTTTTACAATGATTCGGTGCCATGTTGGCATTTTTTGGCTAGTTGTGTGTGGCACACTCAAACATGTCATAAGATGACCTAGCACAAAAGGGTACAAAGGAGGGCGTGAGGGAAGGGCATGTGGAAGAAAACAAAGGAAGGCACAGAGCAAAGCATGTGCGATGCGTGTGGGGAAATGAGGAAACCTGGTGAGAAGAGAATGCATGATCAAGGCATAACTATTACAAAGTAATGGGTGTGGCATGTGAGAGGGCTAGGGACTTAGCTGATTGAAGCAAGTGTGAGACCCGCACTCAGGGTGAAGAAGATACTTAGGAAGAAAGTGAATGTGCAGAAGGTGGGTGCAAGGGAGGAGTGGAAAAAAGAGGAAAAGGAAAGTGGAAGGAGAGAACAAAAAGTGCACAAGGGCATATGAGAAAAACAAGGGGCACCAAGGAAAATTGCAACCAAGGAATTGTGCCAACTAAACCTGAGCATGCAGAACCTTCAATGAGGAATTGAGAGCAAGAATATGTAGACAAGCTACCCAAATAACTAGGAGAGTTATTTTTATAACACCAGTAAAGCAACATCTTTAAATAATCAAGGCCACTAATATCCTTCCCTTCAGAATCTTCACTCTTTATGGACTCCACACACTCCCCCATGAAATTTTGTAATTATTTTGGGGGCCTCTTCTTCAATGATACATCTAAGTAAAACTCCTTCTGGATTCTTCCAAGCTAATCCATGATTAGTCGAGATATACTTTTGAGAAACCAAATTAAGTGTCCTCCTTTGATTCTTATATAAGTGCATAGGACAATTCAAGTTCATTAAATAATAAACTATATATTTATACTAGAATGAATTTCTCACCTTTTGATGAGGGCATTGTCCATCTTCTTCAACATTGTGGATCTATACCACCTATAAATTTTTCTCTACCAATAACCTTGTCAAGCCCAATTCTCAAACAAGCTTGGTAGTTTGTATGTCCATGTCATATTCTTGAAGCTTGTTAACCCATTTACACGTTTTACTGAATATTTCCATTTGAGACAAAATATCATTGACCATTATGTGAGGCACATATGCTATAATTTTTTAACTTAGAATATAAGGTTTGAAGATTTTTGTTGCTTTGACAAAAAAAAATATTTCTTTTTCATGATATAATATTTTAGCTCAGACCCTTGCAAATCTTTGCTAAAAATTGCAATAGGTTTTTCACGACATTCTTTAGTATTTTGTAATAACATAAGAAGGAAATAGTAAATTCAAAATAAAACAAAAACATTTGAAAATATTTTTATAATCTATACTGGCTAATACATGGGCAGTCTTGAGTGATTCTTTTACTCCTTTGAATGCTTAAACAACCCCTTCTTCCCATTTGATCACTTGATCTTTATTTAGCATACTGGTGATAAGATAATTGATTTCAGAAAAACTAGAAATGAACCTTCTCAGAAAATTAATCTTCCTAAAGAAAGACTGAATACATTTCTTTGACAAGGGGATATGAACTTGGTCAATAGCTTCTACTCGTTCTGGATCAATCATGACTCCTTGGTGAGAAATGATGTGTCCAAGTAACTTAGCTTTTTACACACCATAATGAAATTTCTTCGGCTTCAATGAAATGCCATACTCCTTACATCTGATCATGATTTTATGTAAGTGTATTAGGTGATATTCTCTTCTTTTGGAAAACACAGTGATGTCATCTTGATATACAACAATGAACTAGTTTATAAAACCTGCAAAAGTAACGTCCATTTCTCTTTGAAAAGTATCCCCAACATTCATCAACCCAACTAAAATCTTGATGTAAACATAAGTACCCCAAGGAGTGGTGAATGCAATCTTATATTGCTATGATTCTCTCACCACAACCTAATTATAACTAGAGAAACCATCCAAGTTAGATAACATTTCTGAACCAATTACCTTCTGTAACAAATTATCTATATTAGGTATGGGATTATTATCTTTAAGTTAAGATTTATTTAGATTTTTAAAATTTACACAAATTCTTATATCACCATTCTTTTTTCTGACTGGTACTAAGTTAGCTACCCATGAATAATACCTAGTGGGTTGTATTATCCCACCATCTCTTAGTTTGGTCAATTCCTCTTGCATTTTTGTTGTAAGGAGGGGATTGATTGGTCTTTTCTTCTATCTGAAGGTCTTGGAGTGAGGAGAAAATGGTATCTCATGTTGAAATATATCCTCTCTATAGGATTTTAATTCAGAGTAAGACCAAACAAGGAAATCCTTGTATTTTCTTAATAATTGGCCATAAGCCTCACTTTCTCTTTTACTTAGATTACTACCTAACCATACATTTCTAGGATCTTGGCTGGAGCCCAAATTTCACTCCATAACATCTCTTGGAAAAGTAACAGATTTACAAAATAATGTATCAGTATTGTCAAAAATAGATTTCAAACTAACTAATCCCCTTGGGATTACATTAGCCTTCAGTTGAATTACTTCTTTTCCACATAAAACTTTTTCCCTTCACTTACCTCTATCATAGGCTCTAAATCAGATAATTTGGTTAGTGAACTCACCTTGGAAAATGAGAAATATTTTAATGTGTGAATCATCATCAAATACTTGTCCAGTGTTGAATATTAGGAGGTACAGAAGGTCAAACCAGTACTTCCACTTCAAATTTATAGTATAGAGATGAATCCTCTTTGTCATATTGTGAATCCAGAACTACCAACCTATCGGCTGCCATGTTTTGGCTCCTCCCATGATACTCAATATTAAAAGAATCAAAAAGATCAAAGAGATCCCATACTACATTTCTATACTACTTTAATCTTTGATTTTTTGTTATATATAGCTTACGTACCTACGTGATTATCAGTTCAAAATCTCCCTTTACAAGGAGATATCTTTATCCCATGCTTCCAATCAATTTTCAGTCCTAGCAATAGTGCTTCATATTCTACTACATTATTGGTGCACTCAAAATTTAACTTAAAGGAAAAGATAAATTACTCACCATTCAAAGAATCCAAAACCACTCCAATTCTATTTCCAAATTTAGACCATCCTCCATCAAAATCATGGTCCAAGGAACATTTACATCCTCAAGATGTGCATTAGCATCCATACAACGATCTTCATAATTTCTACAACCTATGAAGTTACCAGAAATTGTATCAACAAACAATACCTCATAAGAGGCATTCATGAGATCCTCAATAATATGTAGCATCTTCTCTTCTATGTGAAATTTAAAAAACTTCCCTTCTACTGGTATAGAGGCATAATAAATGTCCATCTGAACAATTTCTCCCACACTTACATCTCATTTTCTTGATAATAACATGTCCCACTTAGTAGGGTAGTCCACTATAACCATATTCATGGTTAAATATTTTCCTAGATAAGGAGAGCAAGTTACACCACTAGACCTTTAACATACCCAACAATAGGTACTTCTCTTGAATCCATAGCATAAAAATTTCCAAAAGCTGTTGTTATCTTGATATCCAGTTCATTCATGACCTCTAAAGGCATGATATTACATGAAGCAGTTGAATCAAACATGCAATTATGAAGAAACCACCCATTAACAATCAAAGTAGTAAAGAAAGGATCCACATCCAATTGGGATTCAACCAAGGATGTTCCTAAATATACTTTTGGGGGGTTATTCCATGTTTTTTGGATCTTTATTTATCTCAACTTCAAATATGGAAGGTGAAGTCACCACATTATTTTTACTCCTTTACTTTGAAAGCTAACTATATCATCCTTAAATCCCAAGTATTTAAATGCTCTTTTTCTATGCTCAAGAATTCTCAATAATTCCATAATTGGGATTGTAATTTTTATCTGACTTAGAATTTGAGCCATATCACATGTTGTGTACTTTGGTACAAGGCTTTATTAGAGGAAAGGGTGACTATTTTATCTGATGGGATGTTATATTTTAATGCTTAGTTAGATGTAGAAGTACTTGGTATTGATATATTGACATGGCCTTTATTATGCATACCTATTTTGGGAGCATCTTTGGGGATGTTAGCTAAGATAGGAATTTTTGGTTTAGGAGTATGGGAAGGTCCTTTGACTTGTCTGTTCCTAAGGTTATACTCTTTTTCTTGAGAAACCAAAACATTCATTAATAACTTCCTATCTTCCTTCAGATGGGATTCCACCATCATACTTCTTAATAATTAAATCTCTCAAGTACTCAAATTCATGATTTGGAATCTCAAATGATTGAGCCATATCTATATCAACATTAACAATAGAAGGGATGGAGAATACCTAATTTGTGCAAGCCCAAAATTCCTACATAACTCCTAATCATACAATAAATCAGTTAAAGTAGCTCCTTGCATTGAGTATTTTTTGGAGATTCCATCATGCATACATCTTCAAAACCAGCTTCATCAGTGTTTTCTTCATCCTTAATAAGTTTCTCATAAGGTGAGGCAATAAACACTTATCACACCACTCAATGATGTGATCTGATTCCACCAATGTAACTCTTGTTGTTAATGGATCAGGGACTATTTTGTTTTCTTTATAATCATGTTTCTTATTTCCTGAAGGCATGGGTCCTTTTCCTCTATCATCATCCCGATGATCTCCTTTGGGATGATTCCCAAATCTATTTTTTCCTTACGGCTATTTTTGAACTTGAGAATTTGAAACTAATCCTTCTTCTGCTCTAGTCATATTATATGAAATCTCTTTGACTGCTCCAGCCAAAGTTTTGAACCCCTTCCTCTAAGTCCACTTGCCTTATCTGGCATGTGGCTTTTTCTGGATTAATCATCTTAACACCTACCTCTTTGGAGGTTTCTCTATTTCTTTGATATTTTTCTCAATTTGGATAGCCATAGAGAAATCCTTCCTTAGAGTTCTAGGATTTTTTATCCCTTAAATATAGTAAGTTGCTTTCTTATCAAAATCATCTGAGTAACTTAATCAAGCAATAATCATCACTAGGCCTTAGATTAACATGTAATTTAGTTAAGGTTTTATTGAACCTAGTATTAAAGTCTTGCACATACTCATTTGGATTCTTTTTGATATTTTCAAACTCTAATAAGAGAAACCTAGGGTCATTCTTATCACCATATTAGAGTCTGAAAGCATTCTTCATTTCTAACCAAGAATCTATGGAATTTGTAGGTAGAAAATTGTATCTTTCCTTGACATCTTCTTCTAATGTATATATGAATAAATTTACATAGACATCTTCATCCTTTACTTTATAGTCATCCATTATATTTTGAAAAAATATAAGATGCTGATCTCCACTTATGACATTATTTCCTTAAAATTTGGGCAACCTCATCCTAATTTCATGTGGTACTTCATTTGGATAACCTTCCATGTTATTAAAATCAATAGGTATATATGTGTTAACTCTGAAAGGTTCTCTAGGAGGGGGTTATGCCATATTATTTGGTGGAGGTGTTTCAAAAGGAGGGTTGAAACAATGGGGAATTTGAGGTCTCTGAGGTAAAGGAGTAAATCCAAAAAAGGTAATCTCTTGGGGACCTAGTTTCACAAAACACTTTGTTCTTATGAGTCAACACATAAGGAAGATGAAGAATACCTTTGTTATTTGTAGATGTTGAACCTTCTTGGAAGTATGCAAATATGATTAATGAATTTTTGAATCAGAGCTATCAAATGTGATAGAGTAATCTTCCACCAAAGGTGGATCAAATTTAGTAGGTTGAACAACCTTTTATTTTGTGCTTTGACCACCCACTAGTTTCTAGATTTGCTTCCTTCTTGTTTGTGTATTCTCCAGCTATGGCAGTAATTGTTTGGTAGGATCAGACTTGAAAAAGGATATTATTCCTTCCAGATTTGCAAATGAGAGAGTTACCTAACAAGGTATACAAATTTTACACTGATATTCACCATATTTTCTTTGAAATATGGAGCCACCAGTAAGCCCTTGTACCTTAGATGTATAGATTAACTCAAAATGATCTTAAAAGGATAACTTCACAAACTGGTAGACAAAGCTTTATAAATATTTATTAATTTTACTATGCTTTTCCTAGTGGAGTCAGGTTTAATGGAAAGCCTGCTTATAATGAGAATATTTTTGGACAATAAATTTAGAATGGACTGTATTTTCCTAATTTTAGCAAAGTTCCATAAAGGTATGTATTTTGAACTTCAATTGGACTAAATAAGTCCCTAGTAGTGCTGTCAGAAGCTTGTTGATGGGATATCTAAACCTTAATTACTAAAATATCTATCAATTGATATTAATAAGTCCCCAAAAATGGTGCCAGAAGAATTTTGATGGACATTTTACACTTTGAAATCCAAAATTCCTCTCAAATTATATCAAGAAATACTAGCAATTAATATATCCTAAGAAAATTCAACTCAAAATTTTATTCAATGAGATAAATTTCATGTCCCTAGACATAATGCCAGAAGTGTGTTAATGGGAAATTTGCACTCCAAAATCCAAAATGCCTGTCAAATTATATCAATAAATACTATCAATTTATATAGGTGGAGAAACTTTAACTCAAACTTTGATTCAATTAGATAAATTTTATGTCCCCCGGCGATAGTGCCAGAGGTGTGTTGGTCCTCAAATCTACACCCCTAGTGTCTTGAAGACAATTTTCTTTATGAAAACAAAGTGGGGAATTGGCTTGGAATGGTGCTAGAATTGGGTGGTATTTTGTTTTGTATTTGGGGATGGGTCTAAAAATTTCCTTAGGGATCAACCTTTGGGATGATTGAAGGGCACGTATAGAGGAGATGTCCTCTTCCTGCTAATTTTGGTCCTACCTTAAACCAGGGTGAGAGGACCCGGAGTGTAAACTGAATGAGAGAGGGGGAGATGGGGTATTTGCTCCCTCAATTTATTTCTAAAAATGGTGGGTTAATCTGGGATAAACATGGCCAATGGACACAAAATCACTCTAATGAGTTGTCACAAAACATGTTGTGTATGTTTAATTTTCCAAACATAGGTTACTAAAGATAGTGGGATTCTCTTTCTATTTCATTCTTTAGATGGTAGAATTGTAACTAACGAGAAGTATTAATGATGTTTAAAGAGATAGCAGTATAATAAATTCATGGAAGTAAAATGGGGTAGGATTACTTGTGTATTTTTTTGAATGAGGGGTGATTATACGCATACATATTCCTTGCACTCCAGACATTTAACACTTAGAGAAACCTGCAATTCAATAAAAGCACAGAGAATTGAATATAACCAGGTCATAGGTTTCTACAAAGGAATATTTGCACTCATTAATCTTAAATAGATGCAAAACATTAACAAAATATTTAAAATATTTGACATAATCACTTATGTAAGAATTCTAACAAAGTATTTGTTACTCATACTCTCACACTCCTAAGATACACTCAACGGATAACAAAAATATATCAGCACGTAAAATGGTTACAGTAAGGATCTTACAATTAAATCTAATATTGTAGAGTAAATACTTACAACACAATATCAAACTAATTACCAAATACAAAACCATTCAGGACATATATAGTGTATGAAACAAGCTAAGCAAAAAACACAATATTGTAGCAGAAAATATAACTCCTTAATGGACAAATCCAAAACACAGGAACCCAGAAGACAAAATTCTAAACTCAAATGTAGGACATATTCCATTCATTTAGGTTTTAAAATTTCTTAGTAAGGGAAAATCAATTAAATTCTCTCAAATCTTTTCAATGGCTATACAATTCAATCACCTTTGACACATAAGTTTTGGAAACTGAGATCAGTATGCATTTCACAAAGGAAATCTGCAATATTTACAATTGAATATCTCTACGTTCTTTGAGAAATAAAAAAACTGACCCCCATTAAATATGAAGACAAGTCCTCATATTTATACAATTTCAACGCATTCTTATAATTTGATTTCCCCCCAAAATAATAACATAATTTCCACCTTATTTGTAAAGAAAATATTTTTATCAAAGCGAGAATGTTCTAACTAAAAATATCTAATTTAGTATTTTGGGATCTTCCATATGCTAGTTTATGGTTAGCTGCTAGTTTAAGCTACTGTCAGGTGTAAAAAATCTATTTGATATTGTCAAGTGTATTTATGCTCTTTTTCACTTTGTTTAGAAACTCAAACATGAACCCAAACTATTTTTTATCTTTTTTTATTACAAAATACAATAAATTTCTCAATTAGATGATTCCAAATTCAATATCTTGAAGACACATTGCCAATGAGACCAATTTTTCTTGATTTGGAGCTCTGGATCGAAAGTTATGACCATTTGAATTTTTGTGTGTCAGGATGAACAAGAGAGCGACACGTGATAAATTTTAATTAGCTTCATATTTTTTCCATGTATGCATTGATTTTATTTTTCTATTATGTGAATTTTCTTGCAAATTCATTCCATTATGAAATGTGAGATAATTAGAAAATGTTTTGTTCCTTCTCCTTCTTTAAACTGTTCTTTCACTTGATTACTCTTTGTAAAACGTGAGCCAATGAAAAAGCTCCATGTTTTCTTCACAATTTAGAATGTCCTTTTACTTAACTACCTACCACAAAATGTGATCCAATGAAAAATCTCCATGTTCTTACATGGTGTTAGACCTTTATTTTATTTTTACTTAGCCACCTTGAAACATAAGCCAATGAAAAATCTCCACGTTCCTTTGCAATACTAGACTTTTGATAACCTTGGCTGATCCTTGTGAAATGTGAGCCAATGAGAAAACTTCATGCCTTTCACAATTCATAATTTTAGATAGCCTTGACTAATCCCTACGAAAATTGAACTAATCAAAGAGCTCCACATTACTTCCCAATTCAGTCCTTTGATAGCCCTTATGACAAAGTGCATAGCTCTAACCAATAAGATCATTCCATGCCCCTTAATTGTGTCATACTTTTTGATAAGCTCAATTGAAAAATGCTAAACATGAGCCAATAGAAAATATCCACGCTTATCGCAATGTCAATTATTTCTTTTTCTTCTACTGAAAACCATGAAATACGAGCCAATATAAAATATCCACGTATGACACGTGTTCACCTTTCATTGGTTGCAACTTTGCGTCACAATTTCAAACTTAGGAAAACTTAGAAATTTTTAGATTCACAAAAATGTTACCACATAACCCTTTTGACCTCGCTGAGTTTTTCTACCTTGCCGCAGACCTAAAATATTATTAACCTTAGTTGATTTCACAAACTTGGGGTCTATTAGGCGTGTCTATCAGGTGTATCTATCTTGAAGTTCACCGGAATATTGTCACATATTTATTCCTCACCCATTGTATCTTCGCCATGTGGCCAACTCCAAACTTGTTGTGTGACTTTTGACCTTTAAACACTTTTCTCAGACCTGACACCTTTATAAAACTCAGTTTATCCCGCATATGCTTTGGCTATGGAAAATGTTGGAATGCTTCCACGTATCCTTTGATAATTTTTAAATTCTCGGCGGTGTAGATATTTGATAGCCAAATGAACGTCTAGCGGCCATTTTAAAAGTAACCTGCCAATTCTTTTAAACTTAGTGTCCCATGGATTTTCGAATTCCAATGGAGAGTGCTTTAGGAAGGAGAAAATTGACATCCATTTTCAACATCCCAAGCTTTGTTAAAATGGATAAGTCCATTTTAACTTAATTATCCAACCAGTCTTGTAGATTTATATCTCATGGTCAAGATACATTATTTTTGGGACTTTGGAGCTTCAGGTCTTTAGAACAGTTTGGATCATTTGGTTTTGATTTCCATGTTCTTTTCCTCTGTAAACATATATCGATCCTTTACAAGTCTAAATGTTTTATACTTTGATTAACCTGTCGATTTAAACTAGCTCCTTGACATTTCTATTGAATATTATCTTTTAATTGGCTAAGGAATGCCATTTATTGTAAAATGACACTTCTCCCTTACTTAGAATGAATTTTGAAGCATGAGGAGCAATATAAAGCACACTAAGTAATTAGATTAACTAAAAGTGTATGAAAAAGGAAAATTTAATTCAGGGGATCAAAATGGGCACCAACACCAACTATATAGGAGGCCATTCTTAAACTACTAACTGCATGTTACCTCGATCGTGTGCTAATAAAACTACTAATACTTTGTGTGTAAGGAATTTCTTAATCAAGATAAAATGAACCATTCACATTGTATTTGTAGGTGTGGTTGATAAGGCTATTTCCTAACTACTATAATTATGGGAAGTTATTTGGAATAAGACATAAAAATTATTTGAGGAGTACCATAGGAACCCCAAAGTAGTTGAAAAATTGAGGGAATTGGATGATGAAACAGATACCTTTATCCTACCTGACTAACAAAACCTGTGAGATTAGAGTCACAAATATCTACTATTGGTGACCCCAATGTGATTCATTCTAAGAAATATATTTTCTCAAGGTTTCAAAGGGGGTAAAGTGTAAACTAAAGCTGATAAATAACAATAACACTCACCCAGGTATACTGCTAACACCTAGTTGATAGAGCCACCCAAGAAGCCACACAATTTCCAAGCCAATCTAAGGTAGAGGCTAAAACATATGTAAATACAAATTATTTTTTATCTTTTCCTTCTTTTCGTTTAGTGAGTTGTGTTCTACACTCTTTCCCATTTACTTCTTATCCAGGTTCAATTTCGCCTCTCTTTCAAGTTTCCAAATACTCCTTATTTAGATCCACTTTTTTCTCGTTTTCACATCTTTGTACACGAGTTTAAGTCTATAGTTTTGGGCATTAGCATATGTGATTAATCACTTTCATCCTTGTCATTTTTTTCTTAACATTGTGATACTCACTTTATCATGGTCAAGCACCATTACAATCACCTTGATCTACCATCTTTCTAAGTCTTAATTTTGACATCACATTATTGAATCTCAAGAATTTCATTTATCTTATGTGATAAAATTTAAAAAATTTCTGACTTGAAAACCTTTTCAAAACAATCTCTTTTCTCCTCTCTTTTGAAGAATTTACTTTTCTTTAATTTGAGACCCTTAACCAATCACTCTCCCCTCATATCTCACATTCACTTTATCGAGAATCAAGATTTTCATCATCATCTTTCATCTCTATATTTCGACATTCACATTTTCATCATTTTAGTTTTATTCTTCCTTTTTTAGTCTCATCTTTCAATATTCATCTCGTTAAAGAGTCAAGAACTTTCATCATCTTTCCAAGTCTCCTCTCTTAACACCCAAATTTTTAAGAGTCGAGTGCCTTCACCATATTTATAGGTTTATACTTTGACTCTCCTTTTGTTAATTATTGATATTTTTCATCATGTCTCTAAGTCTCTTCTTATAGCACTCATTTGGTCGTAAGTTGAGAAATCCAACCTCTTTTCCCTCTTTCCTCTTTACATTCACTATGTAAAGGATCAAGAAATATTTCAAACCATTTCATCTCTCTTATCACTTATTTTGTTAAGAGTCATCTAAATAACATTCCAATCCACTCTTCTTCCTTAAAAAAATTCATTTTGTTAAGTTTTGTGAAGCTATACCCTTTCATTTCTCTTAAATCACACATTGTTAAGATTTAATAGTTTAAACCTTATCATCTCTCTTAAGACTCCTTTTGTTAAGCGTCGATCACATCATCATGTTAAGTCTCTTATATTTTAAACATCCATTTTACAAGTTGAGAAAATTAACCTTTTCAAAGTCTCATCTCCTTTGTACATTCACTTTGTAAATTTTTTTAGCACATCAATTATCTTGAACAATACTTATCCCATCTTAGCATTTCTTTTTCTAAGAGTTCCATAATCGTGTTTTCACTTTCCAAGATCCTTCTCTTCATCCATCCTGAAATTCACGTTGTTAAGGGTCAAATCTAATAATATATTCTTCTCTTTATCCACCTTGACATTCACCTTGTCAAGGGTCGAATCTAACAATCTTTTCAAATCCCTCATCCACCTTAACATCCACTTTGTTAAGGGTTGATTCTATCAATTTCCACTCTCCTTTTATTACATTCTCTTTTCAAGGAATTGAGTAACTTTCTTGACATTGTTAAGTCTTCCACTTTAATATTCTACTTGTTAAGGGTTGAACAACTTCCTTTTTTCAAAGTCTTCCATACTTACATTCATGTTGTAAAGATTTGAGTAGTCTATCATCATTTCACACTTCTTCCATCTTAACATTCACATTATTAAGGTTTGAACACATCAAATATCTTCAATCTCACTTCCATCTTAGAATTCACATTGCTAAGGGTCGCATCATTCAATATTTTCATCCCCTCTTCCATTCTAGCATTCACTTCACTAGAGGTTAAGTATGTTGCTAACCTTTCCACCTCCTCCCTCTTAGCATTCAATTTTTTAAGGGTCGAGATTTCAAAACTTTTCACCTCTTCCATCTTATCATTCACGTTTCTAAGGGTCAAGCTTTCCAACCTTCTACCCTCTTCATTCTTAGTATTCACTTTGATAAGGGTTGAATTTTCCATCACACCTTTCTTCACTCTCTCTTATTTTTCATTACAATGGTGGATTCACACAACTCATCATTTTCTCAGGAATGGAAAATGATGAAAGACACCATTGCAGCTATGAAAAAAATGAAAACAATTCAGTTTAGATGAATTGTGTCCATACCCTTTCAACATGGACATATTATGCACACCCTTTCCAAAATCTTTCTAGATGCCCCAATTCGACAAATACAAGGGAAAAATTGATCCTAGAGATCATATCAAATAAATTTTCATAGCATACCACAAAGTGACATATAACGATATCTTTATCTTGTGTATATTTACTAAAAGTTTAGGAGGACAAGATTTGGATTGGTTCTTACACCTCCCAAAGGGATCTATCACCACCTTCACGTACGTCTTGGAGAAGTTCGTCAAGTATTTATCTTCCAACCTTGACTCTGAACTCACTATGTTGGATTTCTATAATGCCAAACAATGACAAAATTAAATATTTGCACAATTTTTACAACAATGGAGAGGAATAAAAATTTGATTCCCATGATATATCTCTAAAAATAAATAGTTAACACCTTCATTTCAAACCTTAATAATGATTTATCCTTTCATATGTAAATACACTACCTCAAAATTTTTGAGGAAGTTATTGAAAAGGGAACTCAAATAGAAAAATCCCTCATTTATAAAGGCTTGATCAAGCCTCATTATAAAAATAATTGGCACAATGACACTAATCATAACCACCCTAGCACTCTTTATGATACCTCTTGGTATATTAATCACAATCGCAATGTTGTCAATGATGGTGTCACGGATAATCGAAATGTACAAAACATACACAAACAATCAATATAAAATCCAATCATACAACCTAGAAATGGCACCACTCTGAGTGAAGTTAATGCCCATTTACACCCCTCGGAGAAAGTTTCTCTAGTGTCTTTAATGAACTCAAATAGGATAACATGATAACATATCCTATTACAAGACCTTGGGTTGAAGAATAACATAAGCCATACTGGGACAAACCTCATACATACTGTGAATTCCATCGCATTGATGGACATTTAATAGATAGATGCATGTGATTTAAAAATAATTTCTAAGAATAAATTGATGATGAAGAGATCTTTATAGAGCTCGATTACAAATCTATCACACCTAAAGAAACATCAACTACCTGTTATCATGAGAAAAAATAACACCCTCTGATTTGCATGAATGTGTGGATGAGAAATTAGTGTTTTTGGGTAACATGGGATTGTCTCTCAAGTTGTGGGACTTTTCTACTTGAGACAAAACTCCAAATAAGGTTGGTTCCTTTACTTAATCCTAATGATAAACTAATCCTAGTGAAGAGAATGTAACTATCTACTCCTATTCCAACAATCTAATGGACTAGGGAGAGACAAAAGTGTATAAAAGGGAAATCCTACACTAACAGAGGATATAACACAAAGAAAAGGATGAAGATGTTCCACTGATTGAAAATGAGAGGAAGGATGGAGAGAGGAGAAGTCAGACATAAGTGACACATTCGTGAACTAAATTTACCAACATCATTTTAGTGAGACATAACAGATTTGAATCTCGTGAGGAGAATAACGTATGCACAATACACCTATGATTGTAACAAAAGGAAATAAGTGCAATATAACATGAGATATGGTAGAAAGAACCAAAAAACATAGGTTCTATTTCTTGGAAGATGTATAATTCATTACAATGTAAGAAATAAGGAAAGAAACTCCTTGCAAAATTCCCAAATATGAGGCTTGTGACTCAAGGAGTTATGGAACAATTTTGAAAGATTTAATTTATGCCTTTTAGAATCCCCCCCTTTACAATGCTAGATTTCTAGACTTATACAAAATGAGAAGGAGAAGAGAGAAGGAGAGAGAGATGCCAAAATGTTGGATTCAACCACCGAAGACCACTCACCATTGATGTTTGCAGGAAAGTGTGGGCACCTGACATAAATTCTATTACACGCCATCAAATTTTATAGAATATAGAGATTGAAACTCATAATTTCCATTAATTTTTACTAGTGAAGTAGTTGAAAATTATTAATTTCAAATTAGGTGTGGCTCCAATGTTCCCACGCATTTTCCCTTGTCCTGTGGGTTTTCAATGTTGTGCGGCTTTGGATGTTTCACGGTTTATACTGTGGTTTGGAATATTTTTGCACCTTTTCCTTTTATCTCCTAGCATGCCATGGAGATCTAACCTTCTTCTTCACGTGACATTACATATGCAGCTATGCTCAATTGTCCCATGGATTATGGGGAAACCACATGATACTAAAACTTGGAATCCATAAAACACTAAGATAGTGTCTCGTAGCTTCCAACCTTAGTCACATCTCAATTTTCTTTGTACCTGCATAGTGTCCAACGTCACTAACCCTTTATATTCGTGGCCTCCACTTGGAAGACTTCATCTTTAATTCTGTGGATCACTATATGCAATGGGTCTGTGTGACACTATTCTTCCAAGCCACGAAGGTCTCCGTATGAACATTTCACTCAAGTCCTAGACTGATGCTCTTTCATTTTGCGGGTTAATAAAACCTATGAAAAACTAAGTTTTCTTCACTCTGTGGATTCTCCTTTGAATCGTGGCTTAGACATTCTGTGGGAAACTAGTTCTATCCGTAACTCAAAAGTTACATTACACTAAATTTACAGGTTCTCTGTCAGCATCCCCTGAAAATGCACAACTCTAAATCTTTCAAGTTGTCCATTCTGCCAAGGGGGGGAAATGGATAACAATTTGACAACTCGCAGGGTGATATGTCTGCTATATTGAAAATATTAGTGGCCTTTAAACATCCATTGAGCATGTATTTGACCTGATAATCTAAAATTTAATCTAAAACTCGAATTTTACCCCTAAATCCGCCTGAGGCACTTCCTAGACTTGGGGTTCACTTGAAGATCGAGTTAGCCATCCCATCATAAGGATTTTATGAGTTAAGATTTATGAGAGTGGAAAATTGTTTTGAATATGAAATCTCACCTTCTTCCCTTGTAACCTCCATGAGAATTGTGTAAATAAACTACCCAAAAGTAATAGAATTGTGTGAAGCACTTAGGGAAACTGAAACTACTCTAGCAATAAGAAAATGTGCTATAAGAAATTAGAAGAATTGAAACTAATCTAATATGTACATGGGAAAAACTTTAATTTAGTAGAAATTATTTAGATGGATCCCATTAACTAGAATTTGCAACACTTCTCCATCCAACTTTGACAATTGGAAAACATTGTTTGTCTTACATCCTAAAATCATGTAAGGGTCACTCCATATTACATCAAAATTCAAGTGTCTGCCCAATTTATCCTTATTTACATCCAATTTCAGGACTAAGTCTCCCTCATAGAAGGTCTTGTCTTTTGCCTTCTTTTCAAATATCATCTTGATTTGAGCCTAGTCTTTCTCCATTTCTTGCATATCTTGTCCTCTCAGTTCTTCTAGCTCCATGAGCTCTACATACCTGACCTCCATGGTCTCAAATTAGAAAAACTCCAGTTGTTTGATAAGCTCTAGTGCTAGAAATTCAAGGGATATATGCATTCTTTCTTATTTTTCATACACTATCCTATAAGGAGAGCTACGAGTTGATCTCTTGGGTGTGATTCTATCAGCCCACAAAGGATATTTAAGCTTTGTGTACCATATTCTCATATTCTCATCCAAATTCCTCCTTATTATTCTCAACATATTCTTATTTGTGGACTCTTCGTGACCATTACCTTGGGGTTAATAGTTTTAAGATGTGCTCAAGTATCTACCATTCTTCACAGCCCAATCATATATCTTTACTCCAAAAAATATATGGCATTATCAGAAATAATTTTGGAAGGGACACAAAATATTGCCATAATACCTTCATAAAAAACTAGAATGTTGGCCGCATTTTCTTCCCTTAGTGCAACTACCTCTGTCTACTTGGTGAAGTAATATGTGGCCATGAGGATCCATTTGTGTCTCAATCTTTAATTTGGGTTGATTACTCCAATGAAATCCTAACCCCATTGCATGAACAATTCATTTACAGAGATCGGGTGGAGTGGAAGGGCTACTAATATTTATTTACCTATGAAGAATGCATACTTCTTGCATTTCTTGACCCATGAGTAATAGTGATTAAAGATATTATGCCGATAATATCCATCCTTCATAATTATGTGAGTTGTGACTCTTAGAGAAAAGTGACCCCCTTCCTCTTCATCATGGAATTTATGTAACACTTTCCTCATTTGATCTATTCTGATGCATCTCAAGAGAATTCCATTCACATCATTCTTAAACAATATGCCATCAATAAGCACATATGGAATAGATTGAAGTCTGAAGTATCTTCTCCTAGCCTTTCTCAATCCTTGAGGGCACTGACTTGTTTGGAGAAAGTGCATCACATCTTGAGTCCAACAATGAATAGGCATAGGATGAGTGGGTTGTTGTTGATCATATTGAAGCAAAAATATGGCTTCTTCATCAGCTTGTTGACTTGAAACAACCTAATCACACAACCCTTTTCCTCTAAACATCTTAGTTAATATTTAGTCTGATCTTATACTACTATTTACAAGGTTCTCAAGTGTATAAAGTACCAATTAATCCCACCTTTTTTCCATCTTTGTTTTATGTTTTACTTCGTCTTTCCCATTTATTTCTCGATACTTATCATCCAATTTTATAACTTCCCCAAGATTCTATCCCTGATTCTAGGTGTCCCACCCTATACTAGGGTTCCTCCAGTCATCCCGGTCCTACTCTGGGTGCTTGATTTATGCTTAGCCTCTTTGGCTCCTTTTTGGGTCACTTCTGGCCTTTGGTCATCTTTATCTTTTCCTCAGTCGGCATTTTCTAGATTAATTGTGAAATGAAACTTGATATCCTTATAAATATAAAGCTTATAAGACGATAATGAGGGTCCTAGGTCATTACATCCTATCACTACTATCACTCCATACAGGGATGTATCCATTGCACCATCTTGCATCCACATAGAACCATGCATTCAAGCTAGGAAATTCTGCATCACACATTCTTAGAGGAGGATGGATTCTATTCATTCTATTCTACTATCTACATTTCTATAGCTACCATAGCTCACTATTTCACAAAGTGAAATTGACACAAGAGCACCTAGGGCATGACACATACACACTCAGTAGAACTACATCAGGGTCCGTAATTTAGTGCAATGCTTAGCAATGCGTCAACTGATTTGGTAGTTGAGGTCATTTTGACCCCTTCTTATTCTTCATGTGCAGGGTGTCATCTAGTTTATTCAGTGAATCTAGTGTGATAGAGGCAGAGCATTCAAATACACTTAGTGACCGTGCCAAATTAGGGTTCTGAGCATTTATACTATTCTGAGTGCCTAGATTGCAGACCAGGGCACCCCAGGGTTCCCCACTACACTCCCAGGCACTTGTGTCACTTTAGACAATCCAAATGTGCCCTTTACAGGGCTATTGAGTGTTCATCTACATTGTCAAGTTCCAGTTCTAGATCTATGTCAACCTGCGATAGTCACCTTCAATCAGCTGGGTCATTTCCTTACTCCCCTCTTGCATTCTAGGGTTTTATTTCCATTACATCAAATCATGCAACTACTTTCCATCACTTCAGCATATCAATTTTTTGTCATTTGTTACTGTTTAGTATATTTATTTACAAGTGTTTTAGTTCTCCTAGTTAGATTAACATTAATACCCAAAATAGCCCATTTAGGTCCCATTAGGTTTTATTTTTCTTAATCATTTTGTTGAACACGATAATAACCTTCTCAATATTTTTCATTCCATCATCAAGAATATCTCTATCATTGAATACCTACTTACCCACCTTGATTTGCTTCATCAAGTCCAAACCCTTTTCGCTACTACCGATGTTTCTGCAAACATGCATCCGGATTCTATGTATGAAACATTTACTAAGGCATTTTCTCAATATAGCATTCTGGGGCAATCCTCCTAATGACATTCACCGTTTTGATAATGACCCACCACTTTACATCATGTCCTGCATCTACAATGTTGTTGTCAAGTGTACTCTTATCGATAATGGCTTTGAGCTTAATCTATACCCCATGTCCTTTCTACAAGCCATAGGTTTTTCTACCCATGACATTATACCTTCTTCCATTTCCCTCTATTCTTATGATGATTTTATTTTTCCATGTCTAGGCCATGTTCCTTTGGCTTTAAGTGTCGGCCCTAAAACTCTCCCCACCATTTTATTTGTTATTGATTTCCATGTCTTATATAATTGCTTGGTAGGTAGACCATGGCTCCACTCCATGCAAGCCATTCCCTCTAACATCCACTGTTGCATAAAATTCTTACACAAATGTGTTGAGTATACCATCTTCTGAGAGTGTGATTCATTTCAATATTGTGTCCATGATCCTCATACTAGTATCCCTATTCCTCGCATTGACACCACCGATGAACCTCAGCCTTTGGATGGCCATCAAAATTTACTACCACTTGAGGGAGCTATTTGTTTAGTAGATGTCATTCCCCATCCATAACCCATTCCCACCACCTTAGTTCCATATCAGTCAACCCCTCCCTCCATGAAAACTATCATCCCATCTCTGCCAGTACCAGCCATACACCCACATTTCACGTGCATGCTCTTTATCCTTGACTCATTTTGGGACCACGTTCCATTTGATCCCACATGTGATGAAATAATCCATTCTTCTGTTGTTCTATCTTGCCTTGGCTTTACCTTTTGTTGGTTGTAGGATTCGATCTTGAAAAACAATAAGCAGCCAGGAGACAACAGTTCCTCCTCTTGATGGGAGAGGTTCCCTTATTGAACACAAAAAATAAAATCTAAACCACTTATTTATAATATAAACATTTGTTCAATGTTTTGGTAAAGATTTTGATATTTTAGATGCCTTCATTCAAATGTTTTTAATACATAAGAAATGAGAATAGAAGAATTGGTATTCAGAAACTTAAGAGAGGGGAACTTTTAGACACATAGATTACAAAATTATATCTTATTGATGCTTGATAAAATAACAAGATTTAAATATGCATATAAAAACATAGGACATCATGTATTAGAGACAAAGTTCTAAGTACAATATCAACTGAAAGACACAAAGCTCTTGCTTAAATACACATAGCCTCATATGAATTAGGAAATGAATGAAAAGAGATAAAACATGAGGGAGGATGAAACTTATTTTTTATTGATCAATAGTTCAATGTTCTTTACATCCAAGATATCAAAATCTCATCCTTTATAATGACAAGAAAAGTTCTTTAAATAACCCCAAAAAAACAGTTACAAAAGATCATTTTCAGTTTCCTCTCTTTTAATCCCAAAAGCTAGTATCTAATTAAATATTATAATGTCAATTTATCTCTTTTTTACATAGCATATGACTAAAGAGATAATATCCACCTTAATTAGATATTTTAAATAAGAAAGGAAATTATTAACTAGGATGCCGAGATGCCAGAAGAAGTGCTTATAGTTCCTTTTGTCTTGAGAACTTGATTTCTAAATATTTTCAATGCCTATACTATGTCCATGCCTCGAGAAATTGAAAGGAATGATAAGAAGATTGTTCCAAGCTATGATCTTAGATGATAATAACATACCACATTAGATTTGCAAAATAGAAGAGCTAAAATACCATATATGCAAATCCATCATAATCCATAATGCTCAATACATTACAATACAATCACTTGAATTACTCAATAAAAAAGATGTACATAGAGGAGGAGGGAAGTGCAACTACTACCTAAATCAATGGTGAAGAACTCTCAATAACTGATACCGGTAGTTAAGTTAACTCTAGAAGACTAGTAAGCTAACTCCACATAACTAGTACACCTAAGCAAGCAAACCCAACAAGTGTAGGGCTAACACAAGTGTAAGAATTATCCTAATAAATAAATAAAAGGATAAATAATAACCTACATTAACACCCTCCCTTAAGAATATCTTGGGTGGGTGGAAAATATGGTGGGTCCTGGAAATAAGGCCTGATGAGGTACCCACGTAAAAATACTAGGAAAAATGGACACCACAAGGTACCCAAAAACAGTAATAACAAAGTAGAGAGAGAAAATATCACTACAAGATATCCTAAGAAGCTCATCTCCAAAAAATCATCAAATGCTGAAGAAGTTTGGTGTGCACTATGGTCTGAATCCACTAATCAATCATAGAACTAAAAAATAACTGACATTGGGCTTCACTAGAATAGCTCCATGCAAGGAGACTATCAATGGAGTGATGTCGAAAGTGTAAAAAAACACCAAACATAATTTGATCAACTGCTACAAATAGTTGTGCCACATTCCAAGAACAACCAAGACAATAAGGTAAGGACACGAGATCCAAATAAATAAGAGTGTCATGATCCAAGAAAAGCCAAGGTAAAAAAGAAATGACACAAAATCTAAAGAAGCAAGATCAATTGCTACAAATAGGTGTGTCATGATCTAAGAATAGTAACCAAGGAAACAAGGCAAGGTCACGAGATCCAAATAAATAAGAGTGTCACGATCCAAGAAAAACCAAGGTAATAAGGCAAGGAAAAGAAACCCGAAGAAGAAATATTAACACCACACCCTCCCATACTGTTGAATGGGTAGAGTGACACCATAGATTTGTATGAGTTTCCAAAATCAATTACTCAAACAATGAAAAAATAACATTGGGATTCACTAGAATAGCTCCCCCACAAGAGAGACTGTCAACATGTGAAAAATAAGTGTCGAAAATGCAGATCCGAAATATCTCAACAAACAAGAGATATATAAATGTATACACCCTTAGTTACAAGAATGCAACACCCAAAATTTTAGGATGTCGAGCTCAACCAAAATTGCGTCCACAAGTGATTACAACACCCTAAAAAATTTGGCACTTTATAATTGTGTGCATGTAAATATTACAAAGATTAAAAGTACCTTTTACATTTGAAATATGAGTATAAAAATTTCACCAATACGTAGATCTTGAAAAAATATACAATTTCAAACAAAAGATCGCCTTAATCTAAGCTAGAGATCCAAAGTTATTAGATCTAGAAGGTTTTGCTATTAAAATAATATTTTAATGTTGATGTTTTGTTTAAAGGTACTCATGACACCCAAATGTCCAAAGGGTGAAAGAGTGCATCCACATGATATAGGCTTGCGACCAAAGGATAAAAGCTTTTGCCCAAAACCTAAATGTCCAGAGGGTAAATTATTGCATCTAGAGGGTACACGTCTATACCCAATGGTCAAACAAATGCACTCAGAGGGTAAAAATATACTTTCAGTGGATAAAATATTGCATCTAAAAAAATATCCAGAGGGTAAAAGAATGCATCCGGAAGGTACACACTTATATCCAATGGATAAAGGAATACATCAAGAGGGTATAGATCTATGTTCAGTGGATAAAAGACTACATCAAAAATGGAAATATATAGAGGGTAAAAGAATGCATCTAGAAGGTACATGCTTACATCCAATGGATAAAATAATGCACCCAGAGGGTACAAGTTTGCATCCAGTGGATAAAAGACTGCATCCAAAACAGAAATATCTAGAGGGTAAAAGAATGCATCATGAAGGTACACACTTATATCCAATGGATAAAATAATGCATGGAGAGGGTATAGATATTTTTCTAGTGGATAAAAGACTTCATCCAAAACAGAAATATTCAAATGGTAAAAGAATGCATTTGGAAGGTACACACTTATATCCAATGAATAAAAGAATGCACTGAGAGGGTACAAATTTGTGTCCAGTGGATAAAAGACTACATCCAAAACATGGTTGAGTTTACAGTCGATTTTAGGGTTTTGGCACCTTCCAAATCCAATGGTGTAGTCCATTCTACATAAAAAGGCATGCTACAGAAAAGTACTAACAAATTCTGAGTACATGAGAAAAACCCTTGCTTGCGAAGAAAAACTTACAGATTGATGTCTACATCATCTATCATTTTGATACCATGAAAGGAATGATAAGAAGATTGTTCCAAGCTATGATATCAGATGATAATAGCACACCACATTAGATTTGCAAAATAGAAGAGCTAAAATACCATATATGGAAATCCATCATAATCGATAATGCTCAATACATTATAATACAATGACTTGACTTACTCAATAAGAAATATGTACATATAGGAGGAGGGAAGTAAAACTACTACCTAAATCAGTGGTGAAGAACTCCCACTAACTGATACTGGTAGTTAAGTTAACTCTAGAAGACTAGTAAACTAACTCCACATAACTGAGAAGCTAACTCATCAAAACTAGTAAGCTAACTCCACACAACTAGTACACCTAAGCAAGCTAACCCAAAAATTTTAGGGATAACACAAGTGTAATAATTATCCTAATAAATAAATGAAAGGATAAATAATAACCTACACTAACAGGAATTGTTGTATTGGCAGTTGCATAATTCCAACTGCCCATACACTTTTCCATTTCTTTTCCAAAATCTATGTTTTCTAAGACCTCTTTATTAGTATCCATGATAGCCATCTGTAGGGTGAAAATTTCTTTCATCTTCTCCTTGGATATGGTGTCCTTCTTAAACAAATCTTCTTTAACAAATGTCTTGAATTAGAAATTGATTTCTTGGATAGTGAATTTTTCACTTAAACTCTCCTTGAAAAATTGATAGTGATTATTCTGGAAAGCAGATATGACAAAATATTTAAAATTTTCTCCTTTTTGCAACATTTTCCTGAGTTCTCAATGGCTTCTTTAAGAACCTTTATCTTCCAGTCAATTCTCAAAATTCACTACTTAGATTTAATTTTGCATCATCAAATACTTTTCTCGCTAAGAGGATTTGTACATTTGTTTCACTCATTAATTGAAGATCTTGGATACATTCACTCCACAATTTCAACTCCCTATCCAATCCACTGAGTGTCATGGTAAAATTTAATTGAATTTTAGAAATTATTTCATATGCTTTACATGCTTCCTCAATGAAATTTAAACCTTTGATTATCATGTCATCAACCATGTCTTTCATTGCCTTCCCATAAGTGGCATGATTATGAATATATTTGATGGCTTGAACTTAATCATTAGACAGAATGACAGGTGGTGGGATCGAAGCAGGGGGTTGGGTCAAGTACTTTATCCTCTACCAATAAGGATTTGATGAAACTTGACAAAATTTGATTCTAGTCCTCCAACTGCTCTTGTGTCTACTTCCCTTTTTCAACTCTTCCAATCAATCTAGACACAGTATCCCCTAGGTTATGTACCTCACTTTCAAGTGTTGATTCACCAAGAGAAATTATTATTAATTCCAAATCACCTATTGATAGGTCCTTTTCATCCTTTTCAAGATTGGGTCTTGCAATATCCATGAAATGTAGGCCTTGAGTGTCTGAAACCAATATAGATGTGACCTTAACCTTTTTTAGCTGGAGGAGGAGGAGTAATACCCAAAAGGGTTACCATTGCATAAAACTGAGGGGCAATAATACTTAGGGTGGTCTTCCTTATCTTTCTTTCCAATAATGGTTGTACCTATGAAAAGGAATAACTAGAAGTGGAGGGAGCAATGGGCCCAAGTGCAGGTGCACTCATGACACTTAGAGTTTGTACAATATCCACTTCTAACATAGAGGTATCAGTTTGGGTGGTGGGAGCTTCCTTAGTAGATGTGTCTATAGATTCTGAACTGGTTTCTTTAATTGATCCTTTTTCAAACTACTTTCCTTAGGATTATTTTCCTCTGGCACTTCCTACTCTTTTTCTTCACTGTCATCTTCACCAAGGTCCATGATTGATTCCCTATAATGTATTGTTTCAATTTTCTTAGGAGAGGGTAACATTTCATTCTCCTGAATAACTTACTCCACCTTATCATCATTCTTAACAGTTCCCTTCTTTTTGTACACCAAAGTTGAAGATTTTGGTGGAGAAGGAACTTATTGTTCATGTGCTTCAGGAGTTGATGAAGGTATTTCTTTCTGAGGGGTGGAGATATCTTGAGAAAAAGACATGAATTTTCTTTCTCTAATCATCTTCAGTTTTCTATGAAACTAAAGCCTAGTTCTCACCAAGACAGGGATGATAAGCTCTTTTAAATCATCTCTCTCCTTAACAAACCAATAATTTGTTTCAATAAGAGTGTGTTTAATTGATATCTCATATTCAAGGGAATACAATTCTTCACCATCATCCTCAAATCCTTCAGGAACATTATATACACAGAAATCCTTGATTTTTTGCAGAGACAATCTTCCATAATATCTTCTCTGAGCTTCATAATCATCAAAACAATCAGCCCAGTAGTCTTCAATATCTAAAAGGTGTTGAAAACCCATTCTAAAATTGGTGGAAATGAACTCCTTAATATCAAAGCAAGTTCTAGGTTTATAATAATGAAGGGTAAGAGGAGAAATTGTTATGTCAAGGTTTTGAGCATCTAAAGTATTCTTGCAATTGTAGTTACCCAATGTGATTGGGAACTAAATACTTGTAATCTTCTTATCCCTATAGGTTCTATGTAGCTTATCCAAATGTCTGCATATATCAACCAAATCCATCTTGTCACTGCAGTACATAGAGATTTTTAGGGGTTGTCCCTCGAATCTAGCGAACCGTATGTATGAGAATTTCTTGAATTGAGTGAAAAGAATGCCATAGACATTGATCAATTGTTTTGCTTCACTTGAGAATATTCTAGCGATGTATCCTTCCAATAATCTGACGATGTACATTGTGAATACATCATTCACCCTCCTAAAATGATGGTTGTTTATCTTTAGAGTTAACTTTGGATGGTACATATAGATAGGGGAATCTTTCTTCTCTTCCACAGGGGAGAAACCCAACCATTCTATGTAAGCAACGATGGTGTACATTAGATAAGAGCTCATGTAAAAAGTATGAGTCCTTTGAACATTTGCAAGTTGTTCTATTAGGCTGTCATAGATTATCCCTACCCAATTCAGGATTTTCTTACTTTTACATATAATATTGATATAAGGGAACATCCAATAATTAAATTCATTGGTAGAAGGCATTCCCATTATCATGGCAAGGAGAGTGATAACATATGAAAATTCTTCATTGAAATCAACCCTAGTACATTGTTTTGGACAACCTTGAGGATATTTTATTTGGATTTTTAAACCAAGATTTAGCTCCTC
The DNA here is from genome assembly GCA_019776745.2 of Taxus chinensis. NCBI lineage: Eukaryota > Viridiplantae > Streptophyta > Pinopsida > Cupressales > Taxaceae > Taxus > Taxus chinensis. The sequence goes on from CM034146.1 coordinate 618,045,174, forward strand.
TACTTTTATACCATTCACTGTCCTGATAAAAAATAAGTTTTTCCTGATCTCTGGTAATAATGTTTGAGCCTTCAATCGTGGGGATTACTAAAAGTAGTGCTAATACAATTTTCATCAAGTCGAGCAACTACTTGTGCTTGAGGGTCAACAATTTCCTTTGTCTCTGGATTGAAGCATGACACATAGGATAACATGGTATCAACACACTGAACCAAAATTGGAAAACCCCCTACATGAGAAATTCCACTTTCCTTAATTATTTGAGCAATAGGAGTAGGGTTTGAAAATTAATTTGAGCCCAAAAATCATCCAAGTCGAGGTGTTGAGCCTCATTATCTCATTATGTTTCGTATAGATGTCTCTAAGGAAGATAAATGCTTGTGTCCTTTGTAGTTGATCTTCATTGTATGGCAAGATTAGTGGAATTCTCAATTCCTCTATATTTATCCTTCGACAGTTCACATCTTTGAGTGCACCTAAACATTTGAAAAAGAATGGAACAGGGGCTTGGAACGACTACAAACAGTAGAGGGTAAGAGAATGAAAAGGAAGACAAAATGAAAAGGGTGTAGTGAAAATAATCGATTACCATGGTTATTTATACACCTTCTATTTGAGTAGGTTGGTAGGGAAAAATTAATGTGATAATTAATGCTTTACACCGACCCAAGATAGTGGCAAGCAGAAAAGGTAGAAAAAAATGTGCACAACTGACCCATGGGACAGTGGGACACCTGGGAAGTGATAAGATCAAACATCCAAGTGAATGGAAAGTGGAAAAAGGAATTCTTGTGGGGAAATAGAGGTCAGGGAGCACTTGGGACATGGGACCAAAATCTGAAATGCCACAATACACTGGGATTGGCTAAGTTTGGAAAAACCTGGCACAGACGGTCCTTAGGACACTGGGACTTGATTTCTCTGAAAATCAAAAATGCCTGAAAATAAAGAAAAAGCGTCGATATGTGGGAAAAGTAAGAAATTGGGGAACATGGAGGCCCATACGAACTTGGGACATGAGGGACAAAAAAACCTGAAATACTCGCAAAATCCTCAAAACTCAAAATTTAAAAAAAAAATGACTAACTTCTTGAAATTAGCTCTTTCCTTAGGGGAACTGTAAAAGGACATTTTTATAGTCACTTTAAAAATTTTAAAATTGAGAAGAAAATTCACGACTCTTGGGAAAGTGAAAACAACTGGCTCTTTCTGGGGATGAACTGTTTTAATAGAAAAGAACAAAACATGATCAAGAACTCTAGAATCTTTACAAAGATGACCAGGGCCTTATCCATTGAAAATAGAGTCAAGGATGAAACAATATAGAAGAGCCACCCACACAACACCACACAAAGACCAAAAATGAAAACTATACAGGACTATACAAAGGACTACCTAGTAACCTAGGACTAAAACAACTTCAAATACTACCCACTATATGGAAATGGAAGAGATGTTCCATCCATATAGTTCAAGTAGAATGTAATTTTCTCCAACAAATTGTTAGATCTTGAAAGGACCCAGCCAGAGAGAATCGAAACTTGACTATGACTTCCTCGAGGCTCCCACCTCTTGTCCTAGAGTAGAACAATGTCTCCAACCTAGAAATCTCTAGGTCTGGACTTCTTATCAAATAGTTGCTATTTACTCTTTTTGATGTGCAGTAATCTTATCCACTACTTGCAACATATCTTCATCCATAACTTCTGTAGGTACATGATTCTCTTCTCCAAAGCACTAGTAAAGTTTGAATCTTCAATGGCCTTCATCAGCTGCAAAGCTAAAAGTTCCATAGTTTCACTAGTACAGCTGAGCTTCAGTTCCATACACCACTTGGAAAGGAGACATCCCAATTTCCCTTTTGGGGATAATTCTATCTACCCAAAGAGCATCATAAAAATTCTTATGCCAATTCCTTTGTGATTCATTAACAAGATTTTCAAATGATGGTTAATCAAATTCTTTTTTGTTGATTCTACCTTGTCCATTTCCTTTAGGGATAGTAATCAAAAGAATAATGTGCAAGGTAAATTCCATACCCATAGTATAAATCCATCATTTCATAAGAAGAGAAATTAGGAGCATTATCAGTGAAATTTTACTTGGTACCCCAAATCTAATCAGGATGTTTTCCTTGATAAAGTTACATACTACTTCATAAGTTGTATTTTTACTGAATGGCCTCCACCCATTTGGTGAAATAATTAGTGGTAGTCATAATACATGAGTGTTTCCAATACTAGAATGAGGGTTAATTGAGTACCTACAAAGTCTAGTCCCCATTGTTGAAAGGGTTCTTCTATCACCACTAGCTTGAGTGGTAGAGTGGCTAGCTTAGGCCATCCCCACAAAGTTTGGAAAGCTTCACATTTACCCACCCATTTAGTTGCATCTCAAAATAGAGTTGGCCCATTAGTATCCTACATGAAGGATTTTATGAGAAGTCACATGGATGAGAAATTCCTCCACAAGCTTGATCATGAAATTCTCTAAGACAACTTTTTTGTTGTTCTCTATCCACACATCTGAGAAACCTTCCATCAATCCCTCTTTTAAATAAGGAATTTTCCCAAAGCACATACTATGTAGATCTCAGCTTAATGGCTTTCTTTTCCTTTAGCATTTAGATGAGATGGTCATTCTCCATAAGTAAGAAAATAGGCAATGTCAACATACCATTCATCAGTTGAACTGATAAAGAGAACAATTGGAATATATATGTCTTCCTTGGGAGAGTTATCTTCAGCACTTGTTAGCAATCAATTCACAGAGCCCTTTTCCCTAGACTAACTTAGTTGGCTTGATTTCCAAATCATACTCTTGCACCTTTTCCACCCAATTTCCTCTTTTGGTCCCAAACTCTTGTTGTGTGAGAATGGAATTAACCGTTGTATCTAGGTACAAAGAAGGAATAGAGTGAGAATTGAGGATATAGAAACGAAATTTTTGATTACCTTAACCACAAAAAAATCATGTTTCTCAATCTTGATTATATTTCAATTCATGAGCCTTTAGGACATAACTCATGAAAGAAATGGGTAATTCACATCCCTCATGATTCTTCTGTGTCAGAATAGCAGCCAAAGTATTCTCAGTGGCATGATAATACATCAAGAAATCCTTCTCCAAATCAGGCAAGCAAGAATCAGAGTTTGAGAAATGGCCTTTTTACTTTTTGATATTTTCAAAAGCTTCTTTCCCTTTTGGTGTCCAACAAAAATATTGTTTTCCTTTCATCATCTGAATCTATACTCATAGTTAGCTCTATAAAATCAGGAATAAATCTCCTTAAAAATTTTATTTTTCCAAAGAAAGAATGCACACCTTTTTTACTTGTGGGGAGGGGAATTCATTTAATATATTGAACCCTCTCTAGATCTATCTTGGTTCCCTATTTGGAAACAATATGCCCAATCATAGTTTACCTTCAGTGATGCCAAAAATAGACTTTTTTAATTGAGAGATATCCCATGTTCCCTGCACTTCTTGAAGGAATCTTCAAGATGTTGGAAATGGTCTTCCCTTCTCTAGGAAAAGACAGTTAAATCATCCATATACATAACTAATACATTTTCCTTTCAAATCATCCAAAATCCAAATCCATTTCACTCATTGGAAAGTGGCACCAGTATTAATTAGACTCAAATGGCATCCTCTTATAAGAAAAATTTCCCCATGGAAGTTGTCAAGAGTCATCTTATGTTGATCAGGGACATCAAATTCAATCTGATTTTACCTTAAAAAAACCATCCAACATAGACAGAATTTTAGATCCAGTAACAACTTGTAGAATTTGATCCATCATGGGAGTGGATAATTATCCTTGAGGGAGGCTTGGTTTAGATTTCGAAAATCCACGTAAATTCAGATTTCACCATTCTTTTTTCTTACTGGCACAATATTAGCTACCCAAGTTGAGTGATGAATTGGAAAAATTATCTTTTCCTTTAAGAACTTCTGAATCTCTTGATAAATGGTGTCTACAATCTCGGGGTTGTATTGCCTTTGTTTCTACTGAAAAGGCTTGATTCCTAGTTTCAAAGGAATATAATTCTACATTTCTCTTGGTTTGAAGGATTTCAAATCAGCATATGAATAGGAAAGCACATCAACATATATTTCTAATAAATTTATCTTTCTATTCCTTTCTTCCTGTGTGTAGCATTTACCAATGTTGACAAGCTTGGGTTCCTCTTTTCTTCCAATATTAACCTTTTTCATACTTTGCAAAATGATGAGCTCCATGTGATATCTTTGACTTGATATACCTATCATGTTTGTCAAATAAATCTTCCAGGCTTACTAGTCCTATGGGTATCTTGTTACCTTTTAAAATAATGCAACCATCCTTATCAGATTCTTCCTCAATCCTTCCTCAGTCATGGTGGATGCTACAAATTCACGAGGAGTAACTTCACTTCCTTCAAAATACAGCTGACTGAAATTATCCTAAATTCAAGAAAAAAGAGAAAATGCTGATCATCATTGAATACTCGCCAATTGTTGACATTATCCAACACACTTGGCCTATGTATCATTTCGATCATGAAATTTTCTTGGAAAATTCAGGATGAGGGATCAACAAGGATCCTGAGATGGCCAAAGCATCTTCTCTAGTATTCCTTTCTCTGGGAACAACTTCTATAGAAAAGGCATCTAACAATTCAATAGAATCCCACACCATATTTCTATAGTTTTTTAGCCTCTTGTTCTTAACTTGAAAAATTCCTCTGACTTTCTTAACAATGAGCTTTGCATCTCCTTGTGCACAAAGGTTCTTAACTCCCATCTCCATTGCCATTGATAGTCCTAAAAGAAGATCTTCATATATTTCTGTATTATTTATGTTTTCAATTGAAGCTTGTAGGAGAAAGGATAAGACTTCTTTTTAGGGGAGAACGGGACCACTCCTACTCCAGAACCAGCTGAAGAACAACTACCATCAAATTCAAGGATCTAGACACCATTAGGGTCATTCATCACACTTTTGGAAGTTTTCATTTCCTCCTCTGACATGATCATGTAGTTCCCATGACCGATGTCTTCATAGAGGATTTGTTCTCTAGGGTCATCGTTTTTCTGCACAATGTACTCAGTTTGTCTCTTAGGTAACAAATTCTTCATTTTCCCATTAACTGGAATGAGATAATTTGACCAATCCATTTAAATTTCTCCACCCACTTCTTTACATAAGTTTTTTCTTAGCAACATACCATAGGATGGGGGAATATCTACTACTAAAATAGTAGCTTTGACCCTTTTCTCTGGAAATTAGCAAAATCTACTTGTGCATCCTTAATCCTTCCTACCAATGGCACCTATTTACTTTCCATGGAATAGAAAGAACCAAATGTGCATGTTAAAGTTCATGCCTAAAGCATGAGAAACCTTAGCAGGCATCACATTGTTTAATGCTCCTGAATCAATAACATAATTACTGAGCCTATGATTGGCTATAAATAGTGTGATATAGAAAGGATCAATTTTATAAGTTACAGAAGGTGTCATGTAGCCATTAGATTCTATTGAGGTGAAGAGGAGGGAGTAGGTAAAAGGCCTTTAGAGGTGGTGGGTGTAGGATTGGGTTTGGATTTGACAAATTTGACAACCTGAGTAAACATATCGGGATGCGTCTTGATAGAACTCACCCTCTAAAATTTTAATTTTAGTTTTCTCAATTATGTTGAAGGATCCTGAGGTAGATGGGGTGTATGTGATAGAAGGGGAGGAACACTTAGGCTTATCATCTTTGAAATTCAAGGTTGTCTTATTCATAGGTGTTGAAACCACATTTTTTTAAGTGAAGATAAGGAAGTAGAAGGAGTATTAACACTGCTTACCTTTTGAGTAGAAGTGATAGGGATACGAGCTCCTCTTTTTGCAACAAATAGGATGGTAACTAGAATCTCCTTAGATCTTCTTATGGGCTAGACCACTTCTTTGTTCTTATTCATCTACTCTCTGGTCATGACAACATATGACTCACTATTCATATCTGCCACTTCTTTTTCATAATCATATGTATCATCATCAACTCCCTCAGTGGTGAAAAAATTAACCTGAAAATCACTGGCTTCTTCTAGTGTTTCATTTGCTTCATATTCAAGTTACTCATATCCCTCAGTTTCATATTCATCCTCCAGTTCCTTGACTTCACATGTTGCATTGATAAGAAATTTTAGATGTGGTCCTTCAATTGCGAGTTTTGGTTGGACAGGAGGCAGACGATTTTGAGGCGTGAAAATTATTTCTTGGAATATCCTTGTAAGGAGTATTCTGGGCCAATTGCTTTTTTGATAGCTATTAGATCATTTGCTCCAATTTTTGCACTAGTTGGTCTAAATTGTTTCCTAAAGAAGAAACCTTAGATTTAGAAGGTTCTTTTTTTAATTTCCCAGACATTATTAAATCATCTTCAACACTTATGGCTAAGTGTTGGTCAGCATTCAGGGTAGCAAGGTTGGCTCTTCTCAATGCATAGCTCACTTCTGGTAATTTTTCATTCAAGAAAAAGCATTTCTAAATTTAATCCACATGCCGAGTGGCTACTAGAATATTATTAACTAATTTTTTTAAACTTAGAAACAAACTCTCACATAGGCTCGTATGGTTATTTCTTTATCTGAGAAATATTGAGCGAGGAGAGCATGTACATCTTCAGTAGGTTTAAATCGATCCTCAAACTGGGTTCTCATGGTGGTCCAGTCAGTGATAGTGCACCAGCAGGGAGATGATAGAACCAATTGGCAGCATTATCTTGTAGTGTCTCCACAAAAATCCTAACAAAAACATCTTCATTCTCCAATCCAAGTATTATACATGCCACAATGAATACAACAATGTGTTCATCTAGGGTGCACTTTTCCATTACCTCTGAATTTAGGGAATCTTTTCCTATTCCCTTTTGGGAGATCATGTAATGGTTGAGCAAGGGCCAGAGGTCCAACCCATTATCCCTAAGGTATAGGTACCGCCATTCTTGGAAAAATGGTTTGCAAAGGGACCTATGACTCCAGCCAACACCAAATCTTGAATATTAGGGCTTGATTGTGTTTGGGGTTTTTGTTTCCTGCAGTTCTATTTTTGATAGGGGGAGTACTTGTGGATCTTGTTCTCCTTCTTTCTAGAGTCCACCCAAAACCTTGGTGTTCCAGTAATTAAAAATCTAGATCTTCAATACCACATGATTTTTGACCTCGTGTGTATCTTCTATCTGCCAGGGTGTTATTACTTCTAGTTTGATTGAAGTTTTTTCAGTGGATATGCACAAAATGTACCCCACAGTGGGTGTAAAAAATTGTTGGTTGTAGGATTTGATCTTGAAAACAAGAAACAGTCAGGGGACAATAGTACATCCTCCTTTATGGGATAGGTTCCCTTATTGAACACAAAAAAGAAAAGAAAACCCACTTATTTACAAATAAACATTTGTTTAATATTTCAGTAAATATTTTGATATTTTAGATGCCTTCATGCAAATATTTTCAATACAAAGAAATGAGAATAGAAGAAATGGTATTCAAAAACTAAAGAGAGTGGGCACTTTCAGACACATATATTTAGAATGATATCTTACTAATGCTTGATAAGATAAAAAGATTTAAACTACGCATATAAAAACACAGGACATCATGTATTAGAAGCAAAGTTCTAAGAACAATATCAACTGAAAGACACAAAGTTCTTGCTTAAATACACATAGCCTCATATGAATCAGACAAGGAATGAAAAGAGATAAAGCATGAGAGAGGATGAAAATTATTCTGTATTGATCATTAGTTCAATGTTATTTACATCTAGATATTAAAATCTGATCCTTTACAATGACAAGAAAATTTCTTTAAATAACCCAAAAAAATGGTTACAAAAGAGCCTTTTCAGTTTCCTTTATTTTAATCCCAAAGGCTAGTATCTAATTAAATATTATAATCCCAAAGTTATCTCTTGTTTACATAACATATGACTAAAGAGATAATAGCCACCTTAATTAGATATTTTAAATAAGAAAAGAAATTATGAACTAGGATGTCGAGATGCACGGAAGAAGTGCTTATAGTTCCTTTTGTCTTGAGCACTTGATTTCTAAATATTTTCAATGCCTCTGTATATGTCCATGCCCTAAGGAATTTTTGTATTAGCAGTTGCATGAGTCCAACTATCCTAGACACTTTTCCATTTCTTTTCCAAACTCTGTGTTTTCTAAGAAATCTTTATTAGCATCCGTGATAGCCATCTGCAGTGTGAAAATTTCTTTCATCTTCTCCTTGGATATGGTGTCCTACTTGAACAAATATTCTATAACAAATGTCTTGAACTGAGAAATTGATTTCTTAGATAGTGAATTTATCATTTGAATTCTCCTTGAAAATTTGATAGTGAATATCCTAGAAGGTGGATATGACACAAACTTTAAAATCTTCTCCTTTTTGCAACATGTTCCTAAGTTCTCCAATGGATTCTTTAAGAACCTTTATCTTCTAGTCAATGTTGAAAACCCACTGCTTAGAAAGATTCTATTTTACATCATCAAATAAAATTCTTGCCAAGAGGATTTGTACATCTGTATCACTCATTAATTGAATATCTTGGATACATTCACTCCACAATTTCAATTCCCTATCCAAACCATTGAGTGCTCATGATGAAACTTTAACTGAATCTTAGCAATTCTATCAAATGACTCTAAATGATTTCTTGATGAAATTCAAACCTATAATTATCATCTCATCAACAATGGATTTTATTGTCTTCCCATAAGTGGCATGCTTATGAATATATTTGATGTCTTAAACTTAATCATTAGAAAAAATGACAGGTGGTGGGATGGAAGCTGGGGGGTTGGGTCAAGTACTGTATCCTATACCAATAAGGATTTGATGAAACGTGAAATTTTATTATTATGCTCCTCCAAATGCTCATGTGTCTACTTCCCTATTTTAACTCTTTCAATAACTCTAGACATAGTCTCCCCTAGGTTATGTACCTCACTTTCAGGTGTTGATTCACTAAGATAAATTATTGTTAATTCTAAATCACCTATTGATAAGTCCTTTTCATCCTTGTCAAGATTGGGTCTTGCAATATCCATGAATTGTTGGCCTTGAGTGTCTGAAACCAATCTAGATGTGACCTTAGCCTTTTTAGCTAGAGGAGGAGAAGTGGTACCCAAAAGGGCTTCCATTGCATAAAACTTAGGGGCAACAATACTTGGGGTGGTCTTCCTTGTCTTTCTTTCCAATAATGGTTGTACCTGTGAAAAGGAAGAACTAGAAGTGGAGGGAGAAATGGGACCAAGTGCAGGTGCACTCATGACACTTAGAGTTTGTAAAATAGCCACTTCTAACACAAAGGTCTTAGTTTGGGTGGTGGGAGCTTCATTAGTAGATGTTTCTATAGATTCTGAACTGGTTTCTCTAATTGATCCTTTTTCACATTTCTTTCCTTAGGATTATTTTACTTTGGATTTCCCTACTCTTTTTCTTCAGTGCCATCATCACCAAGGTCCACGATTACTTCCTCATCAGGTTATGTTTCAATTTTCTTAGGAGAGGGTAGCCTCTCATTCTCCTGAATAAATTCCTCTTCCTTATCATCCTTCTTAGCCTTTCTTTAATTTGTGTACACCTGAGTTGAAGATTATGGTGGAGAAGGAATAGATTTTTCATGTGCTTCAAGAGTTGATGAAGGTATTTATTTCCAAGGGGTGGAGGTATCTTGAGAAGAAGACCTTGATTTTATTACTCTAATCATCTTTAGTGTTTTGTCAAATCAAAGCCTAGTTCTCACCAAGACATGGTTGATAAGCTACTTTAAATCATCTCTCTCCTTAATAAACTAATCAATGGTTTCAATAGGAGTGTGTTTGATTGATCTATTATATTCAAGGGAATACAGTTCATCATCATCCTCAAATCCCTTAAGAACATTATATACACCAAAATCCTTGATTTGTTGCAAAGACAATCTTCCATAATATCTTCTCTGAGATTCATAATCATTAGAACAATCGGCCTAGTAGTCTTTAATATCTAAAAGGTGTTGAAAACCCATTCTAAAATTGGTGGAAATGAACTCCTTAATATCAAAGCAAGTTATAGGTTTATAATAATGAAGGGTAAGAGGAGAAATTGTTCTGTCAATGTTTTGAGCATCTAAAGTATTCTTGCAAGTGTAGTTACCCAATGTGATTGGGAACTAAATACCTGTAATCTTCTTATCCCTGCAGGTTCTATACAGCTTATCCAAATGTCTACATATATCAACCAAATCCATCTTATCACTGCAGTACATAGGGATTTTTAGGGTTGTCCCTCAAATCTAGCCAATCCTATATATGAGAATTTCCTGAATTGAGTGAAAAGACTACCATAGACATTGATCAGTTGTTTTGCTTCACTTGAGAATCTTCTAGCAATGTCTCCTTCCAACAATCTAATAATGTACATTGTGAATACATCATTCACCCTCCTGAAATGATGGTTATTGATCTTCAGAGTTAACTGTGGATAGTACACATAGATAGGGGCATCTTTCTTGTCTTCCACAGGGGAGAAACCCAACCATTCTATGTAAGCAAAGATGGTGTACATCAGATAAGAGGTCATGTAAAAAGTCTAAGTCCTTCAAACATTTGCAAGTTTTTCTTTCAGGTTGTCATAGATTATCCCTAACTAATTCATGCTTTTCTTACCTTCACATATAATATTGATATAAGGGCACATCCAATAATGAAATTCATTGGTAGAGTGAATTCCCATTATTTTGGCAAGGAGAGTGATAAAATCTAACAATTATTCATTGAAATAAACCCTGTACATTGTTTTAGGAAGCCTCAAGGCTCCTTTCTTTGGATTTTTACACCAGTATTTAGCCACTCTACTTTTATACTATTCATTTTCCTAATCAAAAAGAGGTTATGCCTGATCTTTGGTAAGAATGTTCAAGCCTTCAATCATGGGGATTCTAAGAGCAATGCTAACACTGTTTTCATCAAGTTGAGCCACTACTTGTCCTTGAGGGTCAACAATTTCCTTTGTCTCTGGATTGAAGCATGATCCATAGGCTAACATAGTATCAATACATTAAACTTAAATTGGAAAACTCCTTGCATGAGAAATTATTCTTTCCTTAATTAGTTGAGTAATAAGAGTAGGGTTTTGATGAGTAACTCGAGCGCATAAATCATCCAAGTTGAGGTGCTAAGCCTCGTTATCCCCTATGTCTGGTATAGATGTATCTAAGGAAGATAAATTCTTGTGCCCTTTGTAGTTGATCTTTATTTTATGGTAGGAGTAGTGGAATTCACAATTTCTCTAGATTTCACCTTCAATAGTTCACAACTTTGAGTGCACCTGCAAATTTGAAAAAATACTAGAACAAGGCTTGGCAAATGGCTAGAAACAGTAGAGGGTAAGAGAACGGAACAAGAGACAAAATGCAAAGGGTGTGTTGAAAATAATCGATCACCATGGATATTTAAACACATTCCATTTGAGTAGTTCAGTGGGGAAGAATTTATGTGACAATTAATGCTTTACACCGACCCAAGATAGTGGTAAACGGAAAAGGCAGAACAAATGTGCACAACTAACCCATGGGAAAGTGAGACACCTAGGACGCTATAAGTTGAAACACATTTTTTGAATAGGAAGTGGTAAAGGTGGTCTTGTGGGGAAATGAAGGTTAGGGAGCACTTGGGACACGTGGGATAGGAAAATATGAAACACCCAAAGCACACTAAAATCAGGTAAGTCAGAAAAAACTAGCACAGACATTCCTTGGGACACTGGGATATGATTTCTCTGAAAAGCCAAAATGTCTGCAAATAAAGAAAAATCATGGCTATGTGGGAAATATGGAAATTGGGGAACATGAGGCCTAGAGGTACTTGGGACATGAGGGACAGAAAAACCCAAATACCTACAAAAGCCTCAAAACTCAATTTTTTAAAAAAATGACTAACTATTTGAAATTAGCTCTTTTTTAAGGGACCTTTAAAAGGGAATTTCGCTAGTCACATTACCAAAATTTTTAAAATTGGAGAAGAAAATATGCATCTCTTGGGGAAGTGACAACACCTTTTATGACCTTCAGCCATATACTCATGCCTCTCATTTGTATTAAGGTTTTTCCACCATTACTGCCGCTTATGATTTACATGTCTTTAATCTCCTCATTTATCTACCACGTACCCTATGTCCTTCACCACTCACATTAGGAGACTCTTGGATTACTTACATCAGAGGTACATTAAAACATAGTCACACTAACATCTCATTCCCCATGCCCTTTGGCCACATTTTCATTTACAATAGTTCTTTTCTCAGCCATTCACCCAACCTCACTCGATGGTATGCGTACAGTTGTCCACATCCTCAATTTACCGATGAAGAATATGTTATGGGCATGTACCATTTGTCTCTCACTGGATCATTATGTGATCAACCTGATACTATAGTTTGCCAAGTAACTAATTTTGATCCCTTTGACTATGACCCAGAGGATGGCAATATTTTTGACAAGTTCACATAGCCTCTTCTCACATTACTACTAGGGGGAATATCACCTAACATGTTTCCTTTCCTAGCATATCAATATTTCCATCATCTATCATCACATCCTAATTACCTGATGATGCACCCTAGTGCTTTAGTTCACACTAGACTATTGAGGGATTACCATTGCACTGAACCCCACACACTGCACTACTAGACCTATACATATACATCCTACATTATCCTATACATACCTCATCTAATAGTCATTTATACATTATCTATATCATACACACTACACTATATTCCCTTACCCATGGGTCTAGTTCCACCTATCATCGTTCCATCCACCATTTCTATATATTTCTATCATTACATTCATACATCTTACCTATCATACATCGTACACTATATTTCCTTATACTTGGGTATACTTTTATCTATCATCATCACACATTCTCCTTCTACCTATGCATTTATTACATTACATTCCATACCCACTACACATTATACACCACACATTCACCTACGTTGGTCATATACACTTCGTTGTCTTCTACGTGCTGCACTCACCACCCTATGACGCATTCTAGTTCCTCGGTCCATACTCGACTTTTGAGGGTTTACCAATTAAATGGACCTTACCTACATGCGACATGTCATCATACCACATTCATCAGACTCGTGACCAATGATCTAGGCCATGTCATCACCCTTACTCGTCATCATATCATGTATTGGTATACACCTTAGGTTAAATCACCACTCCCTTCACCCATTCTACATCATCCTCTTACATCCGATCATAACCTATTCTATCATCCTCTTTTAAGTCATTCTACCACATCATCATTTCTCCTACTCATCCATTAGTGGTATACACTTTAGGATAAATCATCACTCCTCTATCCAATCAAGTTGTGGTATATGCTTAGGCTATAGGGTCCATGCACACCTTTCTATATGATGCTTTCCCATATGTTCAGCTCATAGTGATATACACTTAGGGATAAATCATCACTTACCCATTCAAAAATTCATGGTACATGCTTAGGCTATAGTGTCCACACACATTTTTCCATACTTCTTATCCTCATCCACTCATTCTATATTGATATAATTTTAGGGATAAATCATCACTCCTCTATCCAAATAAGTCGTGGTATACGCTTAGGCTATAGGGTCCACACACACCTCTCTATACAACACGTTCCCGTCCATTCATCTTATAGTGATATACGCTTAGGGATAAATCATAGCTCCTATATCCAACCAAGTCGTGGTATATGCTTAGGCTATAAGGTCCAAATGCATGTTTCTATACATCTTATCACCATCCTCTCATCTTGTAGTGATATATGCTTAGGGATAAATAATCACTCCCCCGATCAAAAAAGTTGTGATATACACTTCAACTATAGGGTTCATACACATTATCTCTCCACATGTCGCATTACATCACCACTACACATACATGTTTATCGCAACTTGCTAGACACAACCAACACTACTCGACCATTTCCTGATGACACACTCTCATTTAGGGTTCATTATTGACTACTAAGGGGGAAAAAAAAAACCTCATTACATACACTTCCATACAATCAGGGGGGCATGTTGCTCCTATCATTCCATCTTGCATTCCATTCCATCCATCCACAACATACTGCATTATCTTGGTAGCATTTACTTTTACTTATTAGTGTTTTGTATGTTCACTTTACTACACATATTAGCTTGCTTTCTTATATGTATAAGCACCTTTAACACCTTCCTCAATCTATATTTGTGGCTTTGATAATATACCCATGCATGTATTAGGTACCGTCCACCTACTGGTCACTATTGGTCTATGTACAATCACTATTCCATGCCATGTTATGCCTAATAATCTTAATTATAACATTATTCTTGGATGACCTTAGATCCATGCTATGCATGTGGTCCCCTCCACGCTACATGCATGACTTAAATTCTGACATCAAGGTGTTGTCTATGATGTTCCAGCTGATCCATCACCTTTTGAGTATTTTAACTCCATTTAGAAATCTAATGATACTCATATTTCCTCTGATACTACTCAAGACTTTTCTAAATATGGGTTAGGATATGAATACTTGTGCTGCTATGGTTTTTCTGATACACAAAACCACAAGGTCATATCACTTTGGGATCCCCTATGTAGTCACACAAGCTTGGAGTGGGATATCACCCCCTCTCTTCGCATCTTACAAATGCTTACACCACCTTTCATACTTCCTCACTTCCCCTAGTGCACACAAAACTTATCAGTGTTGTTGCATCTACCACTTGGGATACTTTATATGTTCTTCCAACCAATGATGCTCTAATCGAATCTTTGGGTGTCTATGATCATATTCCTTCTTTTCACTATAAAATGCATACCCCATCATCTCTCAACTCTATGACGTGCTTCAGAGAATATGATATATCCCTTGACAACTCTGATCTTTCAAATACTATCCCTACTGATGCATACATTGAAGATCGCTCAATGCTTCTCAATCAATATACCATACCATATAAATTGGGTACATATGAGAACATGTGAGTAGTTTTTCTAGTTTCCTCCCTCACTCCTATTGAAAAAAAATATATCAAAAAAGTATGGCATGCTTTCTCTAGTATTTTTACACGAGACTATAGTGATATGCCAGGAATAGATCCATCTATTGCAATGAATACTATTTTCCTCAACAGAGGTAATAAACTTGTCCATTAAAAAATCCATAAAATACATCCTAAGGTAGCACTCTTAGTCCAAAGAAGAAATCTAGAGAGACTTTGATGTTGGTTTTATCCAAGCTGTCGACTATCCTGAATGGGTATCTAATATTGTGAGAGTCACGAAACTATGTATGGTTGAGTGTGTTGCTACACCGGTTTCCGTTATTTAAATAAATATTTTCCTAAGGATAGTTTTCATTTTTCGCAAAGTGACACAATTGTCGATTCTAAAGTTGAATACAATATTATCTCTTTCATGGAAGACTTTTCATGTTAGAATCAAATTAAAATCAACCTTGCTGACCAAGAAAATACCTCTTTTACAACACCATGGGGAACGTTTCATTACACCATCATGCCCTTTGGTGTTGAAAATTTAGGATCTACTTACCAATGGTAAATGACGCATATATTCCATGATTACATCCAAAAGATCATAAAATATTATGTTGATGATATTTTGGTTAAATCTCAACAACTATCTTCCCATGGACGGGATCTAGGAATAATATTTGAATGTTTACAGAAATATTGTTTACACTTGAATCCCAAAAAATGTGTTTTTGGGCTCCCAAAAGCTAAACTCCTTGGATATGTTATTTCCTAGTGTGGAATTGAAATTAATCCTAACAAAATAAAATCCATTTTCAATATGAATCCACCCAACAATTTACATCAATTACGATCACTGCAAGGTAAAATTCAAGCTATATGGTGATTCATTACACAAATCACTGATAAAACTCAACCTTTTACATGGCTCATGAACAAGGACACTACATTTGTTTGGGATGAGAAATGTTAATAGGAATTTGATGATATAAAGCTAATTTCTTGCACCCACATATTCTAGTTCCTTCCTTACTTTATCAAAATTTCTTATTGTACATGTTTACTACATTTCATGCATTGGGTGCTCTACTGGCACAACATGATGAATCTTGGAGTGAAAGGGAAATATATTACATTAGTCGTATATTACTCTCTTATGAATGTAACTATAGCTATATTAAAAACTTGTCTTGTCTTTGTCTTCGTTGTGGATAAGTTATGACACTATATTCTACATAATGAAGTGCATATAATCATCAAATTTGATCCATTACGATACCTCTTATCCCAAACACATCTATTGGGATGGTTGGCACGTTGGGTCATGCTACTCACTAATTTTTATTTTAAGTTCACACCACAAAAGGTAATCAAAGGACAATTAATAGCCAATCAATTAGCTACAGAACCTCTCTTAGATGCATCTCCCATCTCTAATTCTTCTCACGTTGATTTCACTGCCTATACTATGGAGCTACACACATGGACAATGTATTTTGATGGCTCTCATTTTTGGTCCATTGCTAGAGCTGGGATAGGATTCATCACTCCACATGGTGACACACTTCCATTTACATATTGTTTGGGGTTTTCTTGCATAAATAACATCGATGAATGTGAATCCCTCATTTTAGGCCTTCTTACCACTAAAAAAATCATCATTTGCAATCTATGCATTCACAGAGATTCTCAGTTAGTCATAAATACGGTAAAGGATACATATAAAACAAAGGAGGAACATTTAATTTCATACAACACACTCATAAAATATCTCTTAGTTACATTTGAGTCCTACACGTGCCACTACCATTCCTCACAAAGATAATCATCTTGCAAATTCTATGGCTAGTGTTGTGTCACTCATCCCACAATATATCACCGATGACCAAGCTACATTTATAATTATCGCACTTACAACATCCCTCTATCTTTGCACTACCTCTTGTAACTTGTGACCTATAACTTGCAGTAAAGACAACTCTGAATGGTTTAGGCCCATTTATATTACTTATATATGAAAACTATGCCTAATAATTTACAACTTCATGAGGCTCGACGATTATGATGTGAGTCTTCTCGTTATGTCATTATTAGGATAGAATTATTTAATTGCACAATCAATGGTCATTTCTTACGCTTCTTATCACTCACAAATATCCCTACTATCATCTAAAAAATACATGACAACATGTGTGGTGGTCAATTTTCTGGTAAAGCTATGTCACAAAATTTTTTACGACAAGGACATTACTGGCTTACAATGGAACAAGATTTCCTTAAATATGAATACCTGTGAAAAATGCCAAAAACACGGGTAACCTACACCATGCACCCCGCATATGACCTCTAACCCATGGTTCCAACTTAAAATTTCTCCCTTTGGGGATTCAACCTCATCGGTATGATCAACCTTGAGTCTACCAAAGGACATAAATTCGTTTTCATCGCTATCGAGTACTTTACTAAGTGGGTCGAGGCGGCTCCCCTGTAAATAGTCACTGACATAGACATTTATAGTTTTCTCACCACCCACATTATTATGTGTTTTGGTGTGCCTTCTGCTATAATTGCTGATAATGAAACTTCCTTAAAAAATAAAGACGTTAAATTTTTTTGTGCTAAGTTCAAAATCAAACAATTTTTTTCTAAACCTTATTCCACAAGGCAATGGCCAAGATGAGGCCACCAATAAATCCATTGTCAAGATTTTACTCAAAACAATTGAATCTAGTGGTACTAACTGGAATAACTAACTTTTCTACATGCTATCGGCCTATCTTACTAGTGTTTGTACACCTACTAATGTCACCCCATTCATCTTGGTTTATAGTGTTGAGGCATTCATTCCTCTTGAGCCTGAGATCCATTCTTTATGAATTTATCTCAAAGGCACCCTCAAACACAATGAATATAAAAAAAACTACCTAGTGAGTTAGAAATTTTGGACTCACATCATTTCAAAGAACTTGAACATCTTTACGATTATAAATCCCACATTGCACACACATATAATCATAGAATTCATTTTCGAGAATCAATGTCAGTGACCTAGTCTTACAAGAGAATAATAAAAATACAAATGTTGAAGCACCTATTAAACAAAAATTCAAGCCTAATTGGCTTGGTCCATACATTATCACTGAAAAAATTGGTGGTGGAGTTTATTGCCTCGCCACCCTTTTAGGAAAACCACTCAAAAATCCACTCAATGTAATACATATTAAGAAATACTACACTTAAACACGACATTCATTACATGATGATGCACTCTAGTCTCACAGCCCATACTGGACTATTAAGAGTATACATCACAAATGGACCACATCATGCTCACACATTCATCATTCGATCTTCTCATGTAACATTCCTAGGATTAGTGATACAAGTCTTAAGCTATTGTACTCTCTATTTACCTCTTGCTTCATCAATCAACCCCAAGCCCACTGGCACATCATCTAAACTAGTCTGGAAGCTCACCTGAGGTGCGTGTAGGTGTCGTTCCCATCCTTTATGTGAGATTTGTGAGAATGTTATTCCTTAATAAGGGGATGTTGCACAAATAGAGAATGAACACACCCATTTTTGAAAACCAAATTTAAGCACTAACTCCTAATATGATGCACTAGAACATAGGATAACATGATCATACTACAATGGAAGTAGAAATAAATCATGATTATTATCAAGAAAACTAGTAATACACCCATGAACACAAAAGGAAATGTACATATTAAGATCCATCACATAAATTCTTCAGAATCACTTCATTATATTCATTAGTCAAAGTATAGTAGCCAAGATTACATCAAAAGAGTTCCATGTATGGAGATATTTATAGTAGCAGAGCTCACCATCATACATTGCACATTTTTACCAACTATATCCCTCTCTTCCCCTCATAATCACACACACCTCTCTTTTTAATCTATCTCGTAAAATGATACATAAGAGGAAATCTCAAGGAATCTCTTCTTAACCTCTCATCATTACATGAGAAATCCTGAAGGAACCTTTCATGATTTCCCTACCACTACCCAATAACATGCCAAATGTCATCATGTGTTTCCCCTAATCGAGTGTCCTTAGCATGCATATGCCAACTAATCCATAAAAAACTCATCTCCTTATCCTTTCATGATAACTATATTAATGCCCTGGAATATCCTTTAATTGAGCTAAAAGTCTCCATAGCTTATCCATATCTATATCTGGTCACTTTTTCATTCATTCCCTAAATGCATCCTTTCCTACTAACCAAAAATCACTAAGTCCTGAATCCATCCTTCCTAGGCATGAGCCTTCGTGCATCTTCAAGAACTAATTCCATGCTTGCCTTCGCACCCTGCTTCGATGCTCCACCAAGCTTCATGCCTTAGGTACTTAGTTAATTTAGGGGTCCAACATCACCCCACACTAACCTAATTACTACCATGGAAACCCTTCGCGCTTCCCAAATAATGTCTTGATGACCAAAATATTCTAAGGAAATAATTTTTCTCCTTCAAAGAATAAAGAGTAATGGAATTGAAAGAATTTGATTAAAGAATTGAAGAATGGAAGAATATGTTACACGACCAATTGGAGGAGTTCAGGGAACTCCACATCTATCTTTCCCTTCAACTTCTCCCAGGCCTTCAATTAAGATAAGGTCTTCCCTAGAGCTTCTCCCACAACATTAGGCACTTGGTTTGGGTTAATTTCCTCCACCTTCCCCTTTAGTGCATTAATAGCAACCACCAACTCCACGCAGACAACCTTTGAACTCGTCCATCTACTCAGTGATGGAATCCTAGAGTTTGATAATCCTAAAATCTAGCTTCTCACGCTCCATCTGGTTCATCCTTATTGGTGGGGATGGTCTCCTATAAATCCTTAAGGGAAGCCTCCTCTTCCATCACCCATGTGTCAATGATGGGCTCACATTTTATGCAGTTGTTAAGGACCCTATCTGCTAGTATATTTTATTCCTTGAGTTGGGTGACCAAGTCCTCTAACTTAGTGATCCAATATTCAATGACGACTTTTTTTTCCTCTTTCTCATTTTCAAGATCTTCAGATTTGGGCCCCACGTCATCCTTGATGTTTGTGAGAAACATCCCCACAAGGTCTTTAAGATATTCCATTTCATCCCCATAGTCTATCCTGGCCTAGCTCACTAATGTCAAACATTGTCCCAAAATTCTATTCATGATGGCACCATCTCAATCATATGCTTACTTAGTTTGCACATGTTCACCATTTAATCCCTCATGCAATCTATATCCTTTTCCTTGTTTTTATTTTCTGAGACCAGGGTCCGAACAATGGCTCCAACATCTAAGTTATGTCAGATCACCTCTGAAGACATATTTTGAAGTGCATTACATGCTTGCTCATTTTATAGGTGGTTAGGATCCACCACCTTATATGCTTCTCCTCCTTTCTTCTTCAAATGGATAGTATCGATCACATGATCATTGAGCTCAAACTAAGGCTCTTCATTGTGGCAATGCATGTTCCACCTAAGCATCTTCCTAGTTCTAAGCACACCCCTTCTTAATCCATCAAATACCATCTATGTAGCTTTTTCGGTGGGAGGGTGGTCTTGAACCTCATGCGCAATACCTTCGTGGGGTCATTCATGAAGTCCATATGTGGGGACATGGGTTTTCACTTCTTACTTGTATATTTTTAGTTAATCCTTTGCTTCTTTGCTCCAAGGGTGAATCCTTTATCCACCTTTATAGTAAAGGAGTCCCCCTTATCCCCCTTTTCTTCTTCATTGTGGGTTTGTGATGGGATCTTCTCATGTCCTGCAGAGTGTTCCTTTACTTCCTCATGCACCTCTCCCACATCCATGGCTTCATCCTCAACTTCTTTCTCTTCTAGCTCTACTTCTAACTCTACCTTAAAGGTGTTGGGCTCTTCTTCTTCACCTTCATTTGATCCTGCTACATGGCTCGATGCATCGTGTGTCTTTTTCTTCTTTTCTTCAGGCTCTTCTTCCTTTTCCTTCTCTTTCTTGCACCCTAGTAATGAGGTCTTTGAGCCACCTTACAGTGAAGTGTTAGCACCCTTGTTACCATTGTGACACGTGTAGTACTTCCTCTTCCAAGAAGTATCTAACTTACCTTCACTCTATTCTTCTTCTTCCTACTCTCCTTTGATCTGTACTGCTTTCATCGTTGGAATTGGTGCCTCCCGTGGCTTTAGAAATAGGGAGTCTATAACCTCCACTTAAACCCCCCATGTTTTGGGGTAGAAATACATGAACACCTAATGGACATATGATTTGATAGTAACATTGACTTGAGGGTGCAAGTCCAGAAAATCTAGTTCCAAAACTTTGACATAAGTAGATCAAGTGCCATACTTGTATGTTGTGCACAATATATGGAAATCAACATCCATTTTATCTGCATTAAAGACCAAATTCTTGTGTCCTTTATTCGGTTGATGGCACACTTCATATCCTTAGCAGTAAACATGAAGGGTAGCTTACACAATGGCCCCATCTCTCCCTTGGCCATCATAAACTTTGTTAGGTAAAAATGTTGTGTAACTATGAGTTTTACTTGATCCCCAACAACTTGTGGAAATTCATGGGGGATGTGTCACTCATTCTCAAATGATTCGCACATCCATTCAAACCACATGTTCATCTGAATATTGTAGGAACTTGAGATGGTCCAATCACAAGTGAACTTTGCAAATTAAACTGTAGGGGATGAGTGTACTAGTGGGTAAACCCATATGTTCCCATCTGTCCCATCTGGGACACCAATATCCCATAATACGATCAATAGAAGTATGGAGCCCCATGTGATTTTCACTCATGCCTCATTTTGCACTCGTGCTTCTTCAACAATGTCATTTACGATAAACTCTACAAAATTATAATGTTCCCTTTTTGCCACTCTGTTGGTCACATATAATAACTTATTATTGATGTCTATCCACCTCTCAGATGCACCCAATTTACAACTAATGAGCTAGGAGGAGACTTTAAATGTTAGTTCTAGGAGATCCACAATCACCTGTGCCTTTCCTCCCTTGTCATAGTTCAATTTCTACGCTAGCTCCTTAATATTTGCAGTGGCACATAAATCAAGTTCCATTTCCTCGCCGGTGTTCTGAAGGCCTGTAACTATCTTAATCAAGTGGCTTGTAATC
Source organism: Taxus chinensis (assembly GCA_019776745.2). NCBI lineage: Eukaryota > Viridiplantae > Streptophyta > Pinopsida > Cupressales > Taxaceae > Taxus > Taxus chinensis. Next base: position 618,067,400 of record CM034146.1, read on the forward strand.
CTCATCCTTCTTCCCATGAAGAATAATAATTACTCATGCACCCGTGACATTAACCATATTCTTTCTTCTTTCTTCTCATGCCCTAGGTGCTTTAAACCTCTCCTTTGCCTACCCAGACTCGATGAATTCTCCGCTTCTCTCTCACACAACCCCTTTCCTTCTTGCAATGCTACAACTTGCACAATTCCACTGGTTCATGATAAGTACCTCACTTCGCTCTTCCTCACAAAACCCTTGTCACACTTTGGGCGCGGGAGAAAAAAAGAAATTTTCTAAGGAAAAGTAGTCTAAATGACTTCTCTTACCTCTTATTTATAATTTTTCAATGCCTTAGAGTTCCTCTGACCATGTGTCTTAATGTCACTTTATAATAGAGTAGTTTATTTCACTTAAATCAAATTTTGTAACTTGCCCTCGCATGTCAAAACTATAACCTTCTAGCTCTCCAACACTACTTCACTGCCACATACCTCCTTTGTGCACGTTATCATTCTGAAGTACATAACCTCTACGCTATCCACTAAGTAGTTCCATACGGTGTTGCCTACCTTATGTTATATTGCGTGATCTTTCTCTTCTATGTGGTTTTTAAACTTTTCTCAACACACATTAATAACCACATGAATTCAAATACCTTAACCATCATTTTGCTTGTTTTTTTACCTTTACACTGATCATTCCAATCAGTCCTATTGTCAAAAGAATTTTTCAAACATATTCACCATATCTGCTACTTCACCCCACACAAAAGATGTATGCACGGTCCTTTGCACATAGAATATCTTACAACATAATTAGCTACTGGTGCACCAATGCACAATGTAAAACCCAAAAAATGACAAAAAAGGAAACAAAAAAAAGGGAAAAACATTAAAGGAAACCTAATCTAATTGGCAATATTACCTTATTTTTAAATGCACAGAAGCCTTATTTATAGTAGGGCTTAAACCTACTCCCATTGAAATATCCTATCAACCTTTTCCCATCCAGTGCTTGCAACTAATATGCGCCTGAATCAGGGATGTAAGATATAATATATGGCCCTAACCAATGGACTTTGAGTTTCCTAGGATGACACAAAAATTTAGAGTCATAAAGTAAAACCATTTTCCCAACCTCAAATTATTTGTTTATAATGTGATGATTGTGCCATGCTTTTTGTCTCTCCTTCTCAATCTTCTGACTCCACCTAGTAAGTGATCACCTTTCTTCCAATTGCATTAACTTATCCATGTGCTCTTGTAATGCTCATTTGTCATCCAATCCTCCTATGCACGCAATATACAGAGAGGGAAGAATAAATTCTACTGTTAAAACAACTTCCATGCTAAACACCAATTCAAAGAGTGTGGCCTTGTTCAATCTCTTGTAGGTTATCCTATATGCCCATAGTATGGTCGAGACTTTGTCATCCCAATCTTGTCTCCCAAAATCACAAATCTTAGTCAACGTGTGACTTAGTATTTGTTAAATGCCTCAGTGGTTCCATTATCCTGAGGGTGATAAGGGGTAGTCTTGTGATGAGCGTCCATGAAATTTGCTAAAAAAATCCTGACTATCTCATTCAAAAAATGTGTACCCCTGTCACTAGTCAAGTTCAACAGACACCCATAAATGCTGATTATATTTTCCCAAAGGAATCTTACTATTATGGTTACTATGTGATCCTTCATAGGTGCTGCCTCCACCTGCCATGTTAAGTAATCAGTATAAGTAATGATATAGTGCAAACCAATCCTTCATGCGGAAGGTGAAATTGGTCCTACAAAATCAACTTCCCACTTCTCAAATGGTTCAGTGCTAGCTATCAGCCTCAAGGGAATTTCATATCTTCTTCATGGCTTGCCAAGGCACTGGAAATGATCATAGGCCTTACAAAACTTGAGACAATCCTAGTAAATTCTTTCCCACTAGAGACATGCTAGTAAAATATTTCACACGGTGACTTTTCTTACATAGTGTCCTCCTGTAATTCCACCATGTCATCCTCCATGATTTCAGTGTGCTCATGTTATATCATCACGACCTAACTTGTATAATTTTGCACCAATTAACATGTAGGGTGTGGCACGTATAGCTATTTGTTTTCTCTCTAACATCTTCATTCCTTCTGGTGCCATAACTATTTTGAGAAACATAACAATATCTTCTAATTCAGAGGGTGTGCACCATAATCTAAATAGTTTTGCATTAAGCATTAAATCTTCAATGCTTTGTGTGTCCTCCCCTGAGTCGATCCTTGATAAATGGTCAAGTCCCAGGTTACTTTTACCTAGTTTTACAACAATTGTAAACTCAAACTCTCGAAATAATATGAGCCACTTGCATATGCGCCCTTATAAAATAGGATTGTTTACCAAGTAATTCAATGCTATGTGGTCCATGTAGAATATAAAGGGTGTTGCCACTAGATACTACCTAAATTTGTGCAGTGTATAGATCATCAACAATACCTCACACTCAGTAGTAGTATAGTTCCGCTTTATTGGTGTACACTTCCTTCTTGTGAAGAAAAGATGGTGATCAACAGTCCCCTCACTAGGTTATGCCAACACTACTCCAATTTCCATCCTTGAGGAATCAACATGTACATGGAATGTCTTATCCCAGGAAGGAAAGCTTAATATGGGGACAATGATAAGCATATTCTTCAATGTATCAAATGTCATCTATTTCACCTCTCCCAAATGAAATGTACTTTTGTGCTTCAGCAATACCTCCAATAGCGTAGTGATCTTGGAATATCCCTTGATAATTTTTCGGTAGTACCCCATATGCCCAAGGAATCTACACACCACACTCTGGTTAGTAGGTTTCCCCAATACCATAATAACAAAAACTTTGGTAGGATCCACTAGTAAGCCTTCCTTACATATGATGTGCCCTAACAGGGTTCCAAAAGGAGTAGCGAAAACATAATTCTTAATTTTGAGAGATATACTCAATTGTTGGCATCTCTCAAACATCAACTAAAGATTGTTGCAATGGTCTTTTACTAGTCCATAAACCATCCAATCATCAAGGTATACTTAAAGAAACTTATGGATGAAGTCCAGAAATGCCTGAACCACAATGCGTGAAAACACAACAGATGTGTTCTTCAGTCAAGAAGGCATGACCGTGTAGGTAAAAATTTCCCATTCAGTGGCGATTTTTGTCTTTTCTTGGTCCTCCTTTGCAATTATAACCTAATGATATCCTGAGAATCCATCTGTGAAAGATTATATCTCACTCATGGCTACTCCTTCCTGGAATTCATCACTAAATGGGGTTAGAAAATGGTCATTGACACATACAAAATTCAATTCCCTATAATCAATGAAAATCCTTATCCTCCCATCCTTATTAATGTTGATGACCATTGGAATTATCCATTCTAATTCCTTAATAACCTCGATTATGCTTGCTGCGATCATCTTGTCAATCTCCTCCTTGACCCTGATGCGCAGATTCAGATTCATTCGGTATGGTCTCTTTTGAATTAGGTGCGTTCTCTCCTTCAGTTTGATCCACATCTCTCCTACAAAGTGGTGAAATCCCTTAAGCTCATGGTACCCATGCAGAAACAAATCCTGAAATTCACACAATAGATCAATAATATTTGAAACCTCCCTTTCTAACCAGTAATCCCTAATAGTAGCCTCCTTAAGTTCTGTATCCAAACCAATGTTAACCTTCATAGTTTTCAGGGGTTCATGGTAGGCGCACGCTTGCTCATCAGCACTATCCATTACCTCGCACATACCCAAAGTATGGTTAACATAAAAGTTGTCCACTTCTTCACCATCAACCACATATACTAACTTTCCTTTCTCTTTTTCCATGCAAGTACACTCAAGTTGTATTTCCTCTTGCTTTCACTCATTGAAGCATGATTCCAAGTCAGGTTCTCCCAAGAACTCCAGTATTTTATCATCCGCCATGAAACTATCCCCCATAGTTATGTGCTTAACAACCTACAATGCCTCATGCACCGATGGATTTAATTTGAATCTCAAAGGTTTGAATCAAGTCATCTGTCAACTCCCTCTAGTTTCCTGTTTGACGTCATAGTTCTAAATGAATGTACCATACACACGTGTAACTTTCTAAGGTGGAGGTAAGGCTTTTGCTCCTTCCATCTAGGAATTCTCACATGCTTGGACATGAAATGAGGTGGGTTCCTTCCCATGATAGTCATGTATAGTAGTAGATGCATAGCTTCAAAGAAACCTAACAGAGAGCATGATTCTCACCTCGCACTACTCTAGAAGGTTATCGTGATGGGTTGCCTACCAATTTTTTGTAGTACTGACAAAATTATAGCTAAGCATACTTATCTTTTTGATCTCACATATCCACTGGGTCTCCATTACTTGGAGGAAAACATCAGGGTTGGCTCCCCAAGTGTAACTTGGGAACTAGTTTCCTTCCAGGTTCCTGACTGAGTGTGCCTTTTTTACTCTTATCATAGATCCTCTTAACTATCTTCCAACTAACTCATATGTCTTGTGCACCCAATTATCACATGTCATGGTAGTGGTATCACTTATAGATTAAGTGTCTTCCCACTGAATAACTCCTTCTATTGGATGCATAACCTCTGGGTCTTTGATAGTGCACACACAAATTCTATCTAGGTCTCCTTCTCCCAAGGGTTTAATATAGGGAACTGACTTTCCATCTGTCAAATGGATGATAACATGTTCCTTCTTGTTCTAAAAACTTATATATCCCTTATTGAAACGTAAGTCAAAAATTTTCTTATAACACCAATGGTTCCCAAGTAATGTTGGAAAGTTGTTTGCCTTAGCAAGCACCAAGACTTTGAAGTCTCCAGTGAATTTCGACCCTTGGATAGTGATAGCAACATCCTTCAAAACATGAATGGGAATTGACTTTGTCTTGTTAGCCATATACAACACATTTAAGGATGGTTGTAATGGGAGCCTTCCTATTTTATTCCATGCGTCTAAAGTGAGAACATTAAATTTTGCACCTGTGTCGATAAAAATAATTCTTAGGAGCCATCCATCAACTACTGCATTCAAGATAATCTCCTTATCATAGTCAATGTTGCAAGGAGGAAGGTTAGCATTCAAGTCATGTCGCTCATGCTCTCCTCCAATGCACGATACTTTATCCCATAGCCATTCTCCTAACAAAGGGATGATATTCTTGCCTCAACATTTTTCATACCTCCATGACTTCATCCAGATCATTTTGTGGAGCCTCAACGCTCTTCTTTTTCTCTAACTATTGTGACTTCTCCTTTAGGAATTGGATCTCTCTTTGTAGGTTATGAATCACATCTATGGTTTCCTGATAGAATTCTTTCTGATTAGTAGGGTTTAGATACTTCCCATGTACCACCTCTTCTCTAGTAACCAGTGGTCTCTACTTTTGTATCTCCTTGGTGTGTGTAGCCTCAACTCACGTTATCACTAGTAACAGTTCCAAATCTGACTCACATGTCACCCTTGGTATTCAATGCGAGTCATCTTTCTTCACACTTACCATCCCAACACCTTTGTCCTTCCATTTTTGTTAGCTCATGTATTCAAATTATTTTGGGAACTCCTCATACTTGTACTTATTTCCACACTAAGAGCACTGTAATAGATCGACACATTCACGCTTATAGTGTTTTGTAGACCCACAATTGTAACAAGTTCCATGTGGGAACTCACTTCTTCCACCTCCACAATTGCCATGGCTTCTAAATCCTCCGTAAAATCCTCTTTTGCGACTCCCTCCATCTACACGCACTTCATAATAATGACCCTCATCCTTGGAATTGCTTGCAATACTAGTATGGCACACACCAGTATCAATGGGATCATGTATTTGGTCAATCAATCTATAATCCTTGGTGTCATGAGTACTAGAGGTGGAGATTTTTCAATAGCAAGACATATTCTTATGGATTGTGTGTTACAACAGTGGATACCTACTTGCATCATGATCTCCATGGTAAATATCATAGTCCATCATTATGGTGTGAACAAAACTTCGTGGGAAAATTTCCTTTATATGACCCTCTACTTCATAATCATTACACCATAACCCATTGGGATTCTCATGAGACAATTTTGTAGATAATTTCTCCAGCTGGTTTTCCAATGCAGCAATTTGGGCTTCTAAGAATGGACTAATTATTGTATCTATGCTTCATATTTCCTCAGAGTGTAAGGAAACATCCAAGGCCTCACGTGGATCTTTGAAAGTATCCTCTGAAAGCACCCTTTTGAACAGTGTGATAAGTCCTCCGATGAACCACTGAGCATGCTGCGAAGGGTGAATATAATAAGATAACTTGGATAAGAGATTCTTGAAACATGTGTCATACTCCTGAACACTCTCTGCCATTCCTCATTAAATATCCTTCAACGCGTTGATGTTTTTCTATTCAAAATCAGGTATGTGGAACTCTACAAAAAGGCATTACGTAGCACAATGTAATCCACCAATGTCTAGTGTGGGTCATACTTCATATACCACCTATGCGCACGTACTTGCAATGTGGTTGCAAAATGACTTGCTTTCCACTCCAGGGAAGTGATTCCCTTTGTACACCATAGTAACTTGCACTTGTGAACATGTACTGCAACATCATCAACACCCTTGTAATCAGGTAAGTGGAGTGACATCTCATAAAACACTTGTTGATGGTGTTGTGGACCTTGTCCACTAAATCTAGGACCTTAATTGCCTCCGGTGTTTCCTCCACCACTAGACCCATTAGATCCACTAGTGTCAACTCCTTTATATCAATCAAATCCTCCTTCTGTCGTAGGTAAGGGGCCTAATGCAATTGTGCCTTGCAAACCCACCATTGCACTAAATTGTATGTTGATAGGCTATGATACCGAACCACTCCTAGATGTGTTTCCTGTGTCACTCCTAGATGTGATTCTTAAACCTTGTGATCCCACACCTTACCCAAATGATGTGCCAGAAAAATACCCCCAAACATAGTAAATAACTGTGTAACCATAGATGTACCATATGAAAAATTATACCTCCTAGGTGTCACTCGACTACTAATACTGATACCAACTAGATTATCAAAACTTATCTCAGGAACTAGAAAACTAAGTGTAAGAGTCTGGTTTCCATGTGGGTTAAGATGTGCACCTATGAATTTCTTCCTTTCTTCATATGATGAGATCTCTCCAGAAGCCAAGGGGGTTTCTCTTCAATGCTTGCCAAGATGGGGCATCTCAGACTGCTTAGGTTCCAAGTCCTCCACACAAACCTTAAATCCTTCCCGTAAATTCTGCATCCATAAATCCATAACTCCTGTAGCTTAAAATTATCTTACCAACTCCCTCTCCTAAGATTAATTATACTCTATCCACCTCTCCTCTCTCTCCATTTTTTCTGTAAGATCTGCCATCCTCTACCACGCTAACTTCGGCACCCCGCACCTAGCAAAAGTTTAACCAGCCATGGGAAAGACTTCCAAACTCAACTTAATGACCATGATATTGATAGATAGTGGAATAACATGCAAGAAATATCCTTTAGGCTCCCTCAATAATTTAAACTCAATAATATGTTTGTAAGAATACGTATAAATAACATATTATAGGGTATAACTATTCAGCACTCTACTCCACTAATGATCAACAACACGGGTTTAGGCTAGATTGGCATCATGCAACTACTGATATTCCTCTTGGTTCCAAACATGAGATCTACAGTACCAACTTTTCCTTAATGCATATGCTGAGAGTCATTTATACAACTCTATTGTCTCATAGAGCTCGTGATACAGGTTCTCGTCCACCCATTTTCGTGATTAAACTCAAATCCAATATTGAACCTCTGAGGAAACTAAACCTCTATGCTTTTAAGCTAGGTCTCAACATTTTCTAGGGTTAGACACTTTTTCCTCACAAATCATTCTCACAACTTCGAAAATAGGTCTCAGAAATGGAACCGAAATTTAGTCTTTATTTACCTCTTGCTTTGTCAATCAACCCCAAACGCATTGGAACATCATCCAGACTGGTATGGAAGCTAACCCAAAGCACATGCATGCTTTGAGGCCCTCCTTTATGTGAGCTTCATGAGAATTTTCTTCCCTAATAAGGGGGTGTTGCACAAATAGAGAATGAATGCACCCATTCTTGAAAACCTTATTTAAGCACTAACTTCTAATCTAATGCATCAAAACATAGGATAACATGATCATACTATAATGGAAGTCAAACTAAATCATGAATATTATCAAGAAAACAAGCAATACACCCATGAAAATAAAAGGAAATGTATAGATCAAGATCCGTCACATAAGTGCTTCATAATCACTTCATTATATTCATTAGTCAAAGTACAGTAGCCAAGATTACATCAAAAGAGTTCCATGTATGGAGATATTTACAGTAGCAGAGATTCAACACATTACAGAGCTCTTCATCACACATTACACATTTTTACTATCTCCCTCTCTTCCCCTCATACTCACACACACACCTTTCTTTTTATTCTATCTCTTAAAACCATACATAAGAGGAACTCTCAAGGAATCTCCTCTTAACCGCTCATCATTACATGAGAAATCCTAAAGGAACCTTTCATGGTTACCCTACCACTACCCAAGAACATGCCAAATGTCATCATACCTTTCCCCTAATCACATTTCCTTAGCATGCATGTGCCATCTAATCCATAAAAAACTCACCTCCTCATTAAATATCCTTTCCTTGAGCTGCAAGTCACCATAGCTTATCCATATCTGTATCTGGTCACTTTTTCTTTCAATCCCTATATGTGTCCTTTCCTGTTGTCTAAAAATAACTAATTCTTGAATCCATCCTTCTTGAGCATGAGCCTTCGTGCATCTCCAAGAACTACTTTCGTGTGTGCCTTCGTGCCCTGCTTCCATGCGCCACCAAGCATCGCACCTTAGGTACTTAGTTAATTTAGGGGTCCAAAAGCTATAGGGTCACTTCTTCTAGCATCATCTCATGATAGGATATATCATCACTTTTTCTTACATAATTTAGTGGTATACGATTTAGGCTAAATAACCATCTCCTTTATCTTCATCTCTATGTTACATCTCATTACCACACACTCATCACAACATTCTATACACAACACAAAGTTTGACCATTTCCCGATGATGCACTCTCTTTTTTGGTTCATTCTTGATTAATAAGGGGGGAAACTAAACGAACCTCATTTCATATAACTCTATTCTCTCAGGGGGTACTTGGATCCTCTCATCCATCTTACATTCCACTCCATCCATCCACAACATATTACATATCTTGGTTGCTTTTACTCTTTCTTACTTTTTCTTGTATATGGTCATTTATTAAACATGCTATATAGGTATATTGTATGTAATTATCTTTACCTTACACAAATGTGTGTTTGCACCTCTCTAGTTGTGATCATTGATATAGGTCTCTTACACGCAACATGGATGATTGTCTTCTACCACTCCTACAATCGTCACTAGAGGCACCCACATTCATCTCTTCCAGGTGCTATTGTTTCATTATGTACTTTCTTATACATGATTTTTACAAATGGGTTATCAGTTAACATGTTAATGGGTGCTTCATGTGCAAATTTTTTTTGTAGGACTATTTTCTTATATGGCTATTTATTTGTTTGTTTGCTATTGTTTGTCTCTTGTTTTCTATTGTATGTGTGCCTTGCCCTTTTTTTGGTGTGCACACTTGTTTATTTGTATGTGGCCATTATGGCCTTGTGTGTCTTGTGACATTGTGAGTGTTGTCCCATGTTTATAACCCACTTTAGTGGTATATGATTGTCTTCTTACGTGTTTATTTACTTTCTAGCTCCTACATTGTCTGTGTGCACCGTACACTTGTCTTTTACATGCATGCTTATTTGTACTAACACTTGTTTTCTAGCCACTTGTTTGTGTGGGCCTTGGTTTATACCAAAAAAATTCCCTTCCCCCTGCAAGTCACGTGTTTATGTGGTTGGTCCTCTTTTGGGGCCGCTTTATCCTATCAGCGATGTTGCATACACCCGCAAAGAGGGGGGCATAATTTGGGGTTTTACACACTACACAATGCTTTCTACTAGTATAGTTTAGTTCAGTTTTTGTCCTTGACATTGTGGGTTATACAACGAGTGGGTTCAAACTAGTCTACAAAACCCGTACATAATGGATTTTACAGGACATGTTTTTCTTTAGCATTCTAGGGAGTAGTTACAGATTAGAGGATACATTGGATTTCCTCTCTACACTACTTCATCCAGTGGCTTCAAATCACCCAAAAAACAAGGTTTTATAGAGATCTCTTCACACATCTTTAGGGAAGAAGTTACAGGTTGGAGAATAATGCAGCTTTCTCCCTACAGTTCTTCGGCAAGGGTGGTGTGAGATCACCGAAAAAAATTGTAGTATAAGATATCCTTTCTTTATCCCTTTCTCTCATCATGGATCAGGTACACATGTTCCTTTTACATTTTTTATATTTCCATTTTAGTATTTTTATTTCTACATACATGTGTTTTTACACATATATACATGTGTGTTTGACTACTTGATCATCTTCTCCTTATAGGTCTGTCCGTATGGGAAACAAGAAATCAATAAAAAACAACTACAACAAAGGCATCAACAACAAAAACAAAATTCTGCAGCAACACACACCTCATAGTAACATGCAGTTACATCACACACATAAGCATCTACACACGCGTTTCCTCCCTAGGTTCACTCTCACCACTTTTTTCACTTTTTTACATCTTTATTCTCCACGCTCCATCTTTTTGTCACTCCATGATTTGTCTAAACCTTTGGCATGCTTTCTATATCACTTTACATGCACATCAGGTATGCATCTCTATCTACTTTATATTACCAGGCGTTCCTCTCACCAACATAAAGTGGGGGTAAATGTAGACACAAAATCACGCACTTTAGGCATTATTTAGTTATGGTCTCATACTTCTATTCATATGGTTTTTGAGTGAAGAAAGTACTAGTTAACCCCCATCTTTTGGCCATTTTACTTTGATTTTTGTCGTCACTTCCGATCTCTCACACATACATGCCCAATCTATTTTTTTCATTTTGTGTCATTTTATCCTTGACTTGGGTGCCCACAGGCGCCCTGATCCTATTCAAGGTGACCTAATCCTTTTTCCACTTTATCTCCATCTTTTGGGCACTTTTTAGCCATTCGAGAATTCTATATTTTTGATGGTCACCCTTTTTGGGGTTAATTATGAAATTAGAACAAGAGAACCATATAAATATAAAGTTATGAGACCATAATGAGGGACCAAATACTAACCACTACTATCTTCACTTAAGGTTGCATCCATCAAAGGATCCATTTACATCCATCTAGATCCATCACAAATCACAAGGTTGGTTCATCTACATCACACTGCATGTGAGGGGAGTTTATTCTATTCCATCAAAAAATTTATTACATTTCTACACATAGTTATTGCTTGATAATTTCACAAAGTACGACTGGAACAAGAGCACCTAGGGCATGATTACACACACAAGAACATAGAACTACATCAGGTCTGAGATGTAGCATAATGCTTAGTTAGTAAGTCCACCATTGTGGCAGCTAAGGCTAGTTTGGCCTCTTCATACGCATCTTTATTTTTTAGGGGTTTGATGCTTGTCTTGAGGTTTTACAGGTATCATCTTCATCATTGATTTTCGGTGACATATTGCGTAGTTTAACAAAGCTATTGAGACATGAAGTAAAGGAAAATGGTCATTCAATGACACCTCATAGGAGGTTTGCAAACCTTTTTCACAGACCAGGGAATCCATATCTTAGGCTAGGGTGCCCATAGGTGCATCTGTCCATCTCCAAGTACCCCAGTCCAGCCTATTGTTCCAGATTATTGTTTTCTGGAACTCCTTTGTATTTGTTCCTACATTCTGTTCATCTAGTTTATTCTGTGACATAGTCCCAAGGCATTGTCAAATCAGATAAGCTCTATCTAACCCTTCTTGCACTTTAGGTTTTCATATTTTCATAGCCTAGATTATTTGGGTCACTTTCCTTATTTAATTTATACATTTATTTCATTGTTGTAATTCTTAGATTAACTCTTAAAATTCTACATTTTAGTTAATCAGTAGGTCTTAAGAAGATCATTCTTGGCCACATTTGATCCTTTTATCTGATTGACAATCAATTCATTGTCCCCAAACATCCACAATTTTATGATATTTCTCTTTCTTTTCCATTGCAAACCATGAATGAGGGACTCATACTCCACCGTGTTATTGGAAAAAATGAATTAAAACTAGAAAGATGAGTAATAATTAGTACCTTTAGGAGATACAAGAACCACACCTCCCCTACACCTTGTTTACTTCTTGATCCATAAAAAAACATCTTCCAAATGCCCTCATTCTTCATCAATTGGCTTGGTCACACTGGGAAGAGGTGCATTCTCTTCATGCAGGAAATAGATACATAGGCTATATTCCTCAAATTACTTATATAGATAATATTTATAGCATTTAGTTTCCCATTCATCAAGTGTTAAGTTAGGGATTCCTCTAATTTAAGTATCAGTCTCTTGAGTACTCAAGAAATAATCTTCTTCAAATATAATGTAATTTACATGGACATGACTGGGTGTATAAGGTTCAATATGGTATGTAGCAGTTGGTTATGACTTAATAGTGGCCTTAGTTTCATAACTTATCTTTAAGAGCATGTGAGACCAATCTACTGATAGGTAATCTCCAATTTTGGTGTTTAAATCTCTATATATACATAGAGAAAAAAGTGTGAGTAGATCAATTATGGATATGTCCTTAGAAACTGAAACATTTGGACATGCATGTAGTGTGAGGCTTAGAACTATGATAACTCCAATAGTTCCTACTCTTTTCCCATCCAATGGCACTACACCTTTCTAAAGAGGATTATATTTGAGGCCTAGCTGGTCTACAATATACTTTAGTATCACTGAGATGCTTGCTCCAGAGTCAATCATGAAATTGTGTACCAATTTATTTCCTATGATCAAAGACACATATAATGGTGGAGAATTCATGTCTCTAATTGGTTGACCCTCCTTTTTCTTCATTGCATTGGTGAGAACCTTTTCTTGTTCATTAGATGACTCATTTGGGGTAGGAAAGCTAGCCATGGCCACTTGTAATAAATATCTTTGTTCTAGAATTACTAATGATTCCCACATGGAATTCTTGCATTTGTTTTCTTCATTTTCTATAGGATGTTTAAAGGAGCTGAATGATCCCTTTGTTGCACCTTACTTACAAAAATATTTTACTATAGTTGGGATGGCAGGGAAGGTCCTTTATGCTTTTTTTTTCATACTTGGAGTTAAATTTGGGTTACCACCTCCCTGGAGTGTCAAATAAGGTTGAGAAGGAGTCATATATGATGATTTCCCTTCTACCATAGCTCTATTATTGGATCTAGTATTGGCAGCTACACCCTGAGGTAGAGTTTGATTTATTCCTAAAAATTCTTCTTCTTTCCAATTCAAAAGTGTAGTGTCACTTGGAGGTGGTTTTTGAGCGACCATCTGTTGTTGATTTTATTCTATAGGAGTTTCATGATAAAAAATGCATTTTGCACCATCAAATATTGGTTTATGATTCCATTAGGGCATGTTGATTGGTTGTGTGGAAGATGAAAAGGGAAACAACACTAATAATATTTTACATGATTGTTTTGAATAGGAACCAAAGCTTGGGATGAGCTAGCCGCATTGGGATTGTATGGTTGAAATGCTTTAGCAGAAGAAAATTAGTTCTGCTTTTTATTTGTAGCTTGTGCAGGAGGTTTGTTTGATTGGTTACAGGGATTATTGGGTTGGTATTGCGGATGATAAGGTTTGTGACTTTGGGCTTGCTACCTTTTAATGGATACCAACTCATTCCAAAGATTTTTGTAATTGGTTCATTATTTCTTCCAATTCAGCTTAGGTACTTGAGGAAGTGGATGCTTTACTAGAAATCTGATTTCTTAGGGTTGTAAAATGAGCTAACTCAGGTGTTTAATGAGAATTTGGGTTCTCAATTTCTAGGTAAATGGGCATTGGAGGTCTAGGAGAAATTTTCCCATCCTAAAGGAGATAATTTTCATCCCTAATAGCAATTGAATAAGCATCGGGCAATGTTACACCCCCCATAGATTTAATCATGATAGTAATATCATAATTTAATTTTCTTAAAAATTAAAGAAAAACACCTTCTGGAGTTGGTCTTACTAGGACTAGAATTATGTCCCATGTCTTCTAAAATATGAAATTGAAGTCTTCCATGAGCTCATTGGGAGCTCTATTTATGGTTGTCAACTGATCAAGCAAGGATAGGTTATCTGCCTTTTCTCAAAACTAATTATAAAGGGATGTCCCCAGATGATTTCAATTAGTGATTGATCTTGCTACTAGACTTCTGAACCATTACAAAGCTCTTCCCTTGAGTGAATAAGCTAATATCCTAATAGCCATGTCTTGTTAAAAAATTTGGTGGATAGCACAAACATTAGAGATGTCTTGAATATGGTCTACTGGAGTGGTATGGTTCTCCCCAGTGAAGAAAGGGATACTCTTAAGTGCAGATGTTGGAATGAGATTATGGGAATTAAGGCCAAGAGGAATGCTACCAATAACATTAAAAAATGGTTTATTTTCTTGTTGTGTTGTCATAACAATAGGTATGAGAACTCTAGTAGATTGTAAGAAAGGCCTGACAGGAGGTGGTGTGGAAAGAGTTCTATTTGGTGGTGAAGGTGATATTTGAACTTCTCTTCCTATTCTTCTCCTCCCAGGTGATAGTTGTAAGTACTCAAAAGCTTCTTATTCTACTATTCTAGACCTTTTTAGAATTCTTCTCATGAACTTGAGGAACATTTACTACTGGAACCAGCTGTTTTATGCTTGGAGTCACCATATGTGTTACCGTGGAGCCTCCAAAGGTTATTCTTAACCAAGAGACACACCCAAACTTGGAAAAAATATAAATTTTGACTTCTAAGTCCCACTGGGTGTGCCAAAACTTTTATCACCAAAAAACAATAACCTCTAATTTGCATAAATGTGTGGATGAGTAATTAGTGTTGTTGGGTAACATGGAATTATCTGTCAAGTTGTGGGACTTTGTTACTTGAGACAAACCTCCAGAGAAGGCTGGTTCCTCTAACTAATCCCAATGATAAACTACTACTAGTGAAGAGAATATAACTATCTACTATTGTTATCAAAATTCATTCCCTACGTGAATTTTGACAACAGAGTATAAGGTCCACATGAAAAAAATGGCAAGTCTAGTATTATGAATCCAAAGTACCCTTAGGCTTGAATGCTCAACTCCCTAACATATTGATATGTAGAAAAATTTGAAGGGAGGTTGAACGAGTTTATAATTTGTCAAGTGGTTTCAATGGTGGGTGATATAATGCAACCAAGTTCTTAAAAATGCCCACCGAGTTGTGTTCGGAGCCTAAATGATCTCCATTGGTGTGGGTGAGCTCTTTAGACAACCTAAGCTTATCCCTGGTTCACCAAGCTATTTTTGTTGTGCATCGAGTTATGAATCACAGAGAGGCACCAAGTTAACATGAAAAAGGGGGCCAAAGTGCTTTAGAACCACATTTCATGAGTTCATCAAGATGGGTTCCATGGTGGGTAAGCTAATAATTTGGAAAACTATTTTATACAACCGAACCATACGAAGGCCAAAATAATGAAACCAATCTATATTGGTGATGCAAAAGGGTCATTTTATTACATATATAGCTGAGCTGGTTGTAATGATGTTGGGCATACATGGTCAAATTCAAGCTGAAAAGGGTGAGCTAGATATGCTTTAGGCCAGGGTCATGCTTTGGAAGAGCGAGCTCTTTAAATGCCACCAAGTCATGCTATGAGGAAGAAGGCTGTCTCAACAGCCTACAGGGGTACCAAGTAAAATTGGGGGCAAGTTAAACTTGATTCCATTGAGCTAACCATTGATGGAAATTAAAAAAAAATCACAAAGCTACAGGTAATAGAAGAAGTAACCAACTCACGCAATAACATCAGTTGATCTCATCAATTCGAGGGGCATCTAGGTTGAAATTTGTAGGGCCGAGTTAATGAGAAAAGGAATCAATCTCCTTGTAGTCTGGCCATGTCAAAAAAATCACAAGAGAAGGAAACTTGGTGACTTTGTGAAGGAATTATGATGTAAGTATATGAGGATGAACTCACAAGCACAAGTGGGGTGAGGCGAGCCAAATATAGTAATGAATCAAGACCCTTGCATTAAGGATTGACATTGATATTTGAGTAGTGTAGGTTACCTTCTTCAACATCTAAATTACTCTGACCCATTATTACGACTCAGATGAGCTCAATAAGGAACTGTCGAGTTTAGTATGGAAGCCGAGTCATCTTGACAATAATAAGGCCTAGCTCTACATGTCTGAGATGGGTTAAAATGTTTCTTAGTATATTTCAGCCAAAAAAATAGAGGATGTGCCAAGTTTTGAACTTAGTGGCACAGAGTAGAGGAAGGTCGGTTCGGATGAGAATTGGATTTGGGAGGTAGATCAGTCTAGAATTTAAGGAAGAATGCAGAAAAAGAAGGTTATAGTGGCTTATTGAGCTGACTTGACAAGTCCTGAGCCAAGCTCAAGGGTAAAAAAATTGTCGCAGACCAACGGGCAAAGGTGGAGTCCTACAGGGTTGCCACGTAGCACCTTAATGCAGCTTCAAAGAGTCAAGAGAAAGAGAAGACCCTAAATTTGTGTGGGGTCTATCGACACTAAAATTTTCCTCTGTAATTTCTATTTCATTAATGTATGTATTAGGAATAATATGTTGTTAAGTATAATTAGTAGTAGTGTCCGATAGAAGATAACGTCGCTACTGGTACGACGCCGCCAATAATGTATAATATGGTAATAGTCAAAAGTACAATAGGAATGTTGTGATAAAAAGTAAATATTTGTCGTAAGTGGTTCGGTAATGTTAAAATATCAAAGTTAGGGTAAGTAGATAAGTAAGGTCTACATGATTAGGAATTAGAAATATTATATTGGTAATAAGGACAAGGAGTGAGGTCATAAATATTTTGTGTATTTAATTTGTAAAAAGTCTAAAAATGTGGAACCCATGTGAAATGATGAGGTTTATCTTATCTTAAAAGATAAGCTTACATGTATAGATAAGAGTTAAGGTATGGAATATGATTCATCAGAGTAGATTTCTTATCCTATCTTAGAGATAATATGGATAAGCCTAGAAGTTCTATTAATAGAGAGGCCACCCCCCTCATTTAGTATAGAAGGAAGTGTTGTTGCAAATCAGCAGCACCCATGGATGCAAATCAAGGTTCTAAATGATGTTTAGAGCATCCAGTGTGATTGCACAACATGGAAACCTCTCTCCAAGTGTGGGACTTGTGAAAATGAGAGAGGAATATACAGAATAGAGGCTGGTTCCTGAAAATCCTCTGATTTAGGTCTATATTTTTCACAACTACAGATGTTCTAATCCTAATTCTACCCTAGATTGCAAGGAGACAGGGATAAAAATGCAAAAATGAAACTAAACTAAAGATGGTAATGCACCAAAAGGAGTGGTGAAATTTTTTTTGCCATGTAAACAGACACAAATTCATGAAATGCAACAAGGGAAAACATACACAAGCTGATAGATGTAATTAGAGGTCTTAAAATGAAGTAAAACAATACAAACAGAGGACTGAAAGCATTCGCAAAGTTTACACTGTCAATTCCATGTAAAAATCTCTTGCATTCCACCATCAAAGAGGTATAAACCTATTACAAACTATGAAAAAGGTCTGATTCTTACAACTATCACTTGCTGGAGGTGAAAGAAGAAGTTTGCAATGCTAAAAAGTGTTCAACCATGAAGAAATGAGCCAAATCTAGCTTTTAGTGCATGGGTCGAGCCCAGGAGAGAGAAAACGTAAAAAATGTGGGAGCCCATTCCTCATTGATGGAAAATGCATTAAAACAGCATGGAGGACCTTACAAACCCATATCCTGTCATTTTTGACCATATTGGAGAAGAATGCGACCCATTCTATATTGAATTTGGTTGTTGAAATGTCATTTCTGGCCATGGACACGTACCAGAACCGTTTTTGAAATTTCTCTCTCCAAACTGAACCAAAATTATAAATCAACCATGGAATCATGTAGAGAATTTTAACAGCTTTCCAATGATATAAAGAATTCAAAAATACGAGCTCTGGATCAAAATATATGATCGTTTGAAGATTTAGGGCAAAAACGGCCCAAAAATGGATCAGTGGGAAATTTTTTCAAATTTTACCTCTTTTTTGTCTTTCGAATTTTTTTTAAAAATTCCCTGCACTCCGCTGGTTGGATGCCACGTGGCAGATTCCTATTGCCTGCGGGCCTCAAATGGGAAAATTTTCCACAAAAACTCCGCCGAGCCATAACTTGAAAAATATAAGGAGTTAGGAGGAAAACTTTACCTTTCTGGAAAGCTGAGAGAGAGCTCTATCTGATGGTGCCATTTCTAGACAGCCTTGAGTGCCTTAAAATAAAAAATGTGGACTGAGGCACAAGAGAGGAAAGAACACAAGGAGTTAGCCACAAAAAATGAGCTGGGGCACATTTTGGATAACAATTTTGGCGACTCAGAGGGGTCATCTGCCTGCTAGATGAAAGTACCAGTAGCCTGAAGCAATCCATTGGGCATGGAGCCATCAAATATTCTGTTTAGAACCCCAACTGACTTAGAATGTGCAAGGAGGAAGATGGAATATCACATGATGGAAGCAAGGACTGCAAAACATCTCCAGGGATAGCAAGCTGTGCCAAAGCACTTAGGGAAAGCAAAACTAACCTACAGCAAAACAATGTGCAAAGCACTTGGAGGAATGAAAATCTAATCTAATATTTACAAGGTGGTAAATTTCCCTCTAGAAGCAACGCTTGAGATAGATTCCATTGATTGGAATCTGCAGTTCTTCATCATCCAATGAGGCCAATTGGAAAGTATTTTTGTTCTTGCACTTTGTGACCATGTATGGGCCACTCCAAATGGCATCAAATTTTGAATGCCTTCCCAAATTTTCTCTATCCACATCCCATTTCAACACTAGATCTCCAACCTGTAAATATCTATCCTTGGCCTTCCTATCAAAGGTCTTTTTGATCAAAGCTTGATCCTTTTCCATTGCTTGTGATTCCTGATTTCTGACCTCCTGCAGCTCCATAAACTCTACATATCTCACCTCCATGGGCTCAAACTCTAGTAACTCTAATTGCTTCATGAGTTCCAATGTTGGAAACTCAAGTGACATGGGCAAGATTGTCTCTCTTCCAAAGACAATTTTGAATGGAGAGTTACCTGTGGATCTCTTGGGAGTTATCCTATTAGCCCATAAGGCTGATTTCAGTTTGGTATGCCAAGACCTCTGATTCTCATCAAGAGTCCTCCTAATGATCCTCAACAAGTTCTTGTTTGTAGACTCGGCCTGGCCATTACCTTGAGGGTAATAGTTTGATGAAGTGCTTAGGTAGATCCCGTTCTTGACAGCCCACTCAGTCACCTTGGATCCAATGAATGCCAATGCATTATCTGAGATTATTGTAGCAGGTATACCAAATCTGGTCGCTATCCCCTCATAAAAGTCTAAGATTATGGACTTATTTGCTTCTTTGAGTGCTACTGCTTTAGTCCATTTGGTGAAGTAGTCTGTGGCTGTCAAAATCTATTTGTGCCCTTGACTTGAATTGGGATTAATGACTCCAATGAAGTCCAAACCCCATTGCATGAATGGCTGGTCAACTGAGATTGGATGTAATGGAAGGGCAACAACTCTCTCTTTTCCTGTGAAGAATGCACAATTCTTACACCTCTTAATCCATGCATAGCAATCACTGAAAATTTTAGGCCAATAATAACCAGCCTTCATGATTTTTAGAGCTGTCACTCTTGGTGCAAAATGACCACCAGCTAGTCCACCATGGAACTCTTCCAACACCCTATGAATCTAATTTGTGCTAATGCATCTCAGCAACACTCCATTCACATCTTTCTTGAACAAAACTCCATCAACAATGGCATATGGGACAACCTGCAATCTGAAGTGTCTTCTTTGGGTCTTGTTCATCTCCGGGGGGCATAGGCCTATGCTTAGGAAGTGTATTATACCTTGGGTCCAGCAAGGAGTGGGGGCAGCATTATTTTCTTCTTGAGTGCCACATGGCTCATGGCTGTCTTGAACTGTCAAAACAGCCTCTCCTTCATTGCATGCTTCTTTTTGCTTCCCCAAAACTAGTTGCTCACACAATCCTTTTCCTCTTACCAACTTGGTGATTTTGATATCAATGTCATACTCTATGACACAGGTGATCCAACCTGCCCTTTTCTCGTTCAAATATTTGTTGAGGAGGAAGTCCTTAACCCCAGCATGTGAGACTAGCAACTGGACCTTGTTGTTTGAGACTAAATGCTTGAATTTCTTCAAGCTTCTGATTACTGCCAGCACATGCTTCTCAATAAAAGAGTACTTCACCTCATAGTCATCTAGGCTCTGGCTGAAGAAAGCAATTGGCTACTCATCGTTATCCTTGTTCTGCTGTACCAAAATGGCAGAAATAGTGTCATTACCTCCAAATGCATAGAGGATGAAATCCTTGGAGAAGTCCGGGTTGGTGAGAGTTGGTGCTTGAGAAATGGCTTCTTTGATTGCTTCAAAACTCTCCTTACCTTTTGTTGTCCACTTGAAAGCCATGCTCTTCTTTAACATTTTGGTGATGGGCTTGACAAGGGCTGCAAAATCTGGGACAAACCTCCGAACAAAGTTTATCCTCCCCAAGAAACTCTGAAGGGCTTTCTTATGGCTTGGCAATGGTAGTGCTCTTATGGCTTCAACCCTCTCTGGATCAATTACTAATCCTTCTTTGGAGACAATATGGCCAAGGAGCTTTCCTTCATGTGTAGGAAAGATACACTTTCTAGGATTTAAAGACACTCCAAATCTCCTGCACCTCGTGAAAACTTGTCTCAAATGAGAGAGGTGGTCTGCTACATTTTTGGAAAAAATAGTGATATCATCAAGGTAAATCAGCACCATGTTGTTAATCAAACCTTTGAACGCCATGTCCATTGCTCTTTGGAAGGTAGCACCAGTGTTGGATAGCCCAAATGGCATTTTCCTATATGCAAAAGTTTCCCATTTGGTTGTGAAGGCTGTCTTGAACTGGTCTTCCTCCTTCACCATAATCTGATTGTAGCCTAAGTAGCCATCAAGTAGTGAAAACCTCTCGGAGCCAGCCACAACTTGCAAGATTTTCTCCATGGAAGGGAGTGGGTAATGGTCCTTGAGAGATGCTCTATTTAAGTCTCTGAAATCAACACACAATCTGATCTCTCCACTCTTCTTTCTGACTGGAACCAAGTTGGCAACCCAACTAGAATGCTTGATTGGGAATATGATTCTTGACTCAATTAGCTTGTCCAATTCTTTCCTCATGAGAGGCCCCATGTATGGATTGACTGGTCTTTGTTTTTTCCTGACAGGCTTAGTATTTGGATCCAATTCAATGGTATGCTAAGCTAAGTTGGGATTGAAACCTTTCAAATCTTCATAGCTCCAAACAAACACATCTGGGAATTCTTGACATAGCTGCATGAATTCATACCTTTCTTGTTCAGTTGTCATCTTTCCAATTTGCAATGGTTTGTTCTCTTCTACCAAGATGGATACTGAATCCTCTCTCTTGACCTGAATGTTTGCTTTCTCCTTTCTAAACTGATCATTGAGATTAAAAATGGACTCTAAATTGATAAGTCCCTTGGGCAGCTTATTAGTTCTCAACTGTACCACCTGGTCACCATACTGCTGTTCCAACTTTTCTTGATTCTTAGCTGAGAACTCAACTTCTTCTTACAAGAAATGGATGATTTGCTGGTCATTCTCAAACACTTGCCAACTAACATTGTTATCTAGCACTGAAGGCCTCACAATCACATGGATGTTTGGTTGTACCTTGTCTTTTTGAATGCTTTCCACAATGTCAAAGGCTGCCCCTACTGCTGCAAGCCTGTCAGCAGCTTGATTCTCTTTCCTAGGAATGGATTTGATGCCAAAACCCTCAAAATCTTCCATGAGGTCCCACACCCTATTCTTGTAGCACCTAAGTAGATCATTCTTGGTAGCATGTTGTCCCTTGACCTGATTTACAATCAATTCACTGTCACCAAAGACTTGCAAGTTCTTTATTTTCTTCTTGATTGCCCAATGCATCCCTGGCACCAAAGCTTCATATTCAGCAGTGTTATTGGAGCATGCAAACTGAAATCTAAAAGCTGAATAGTACTTTACTCCTTGAGGTGAAACAAGCATGGCTCCACCTCCTGCACCTTGTCTACTCCTTGATCCATCAAAAAACAGCTGCCATACCTCATTTTCATATTCATGGTTTGGCTTGGTGATGCTAGGAATAGGCTGATTTTTTTCGTGTATGTAATAGACCCCTAGCTCAGATTCTTCCACTTCTTGATAAGGATCAAAAGCATGTACCTTGTTTGCCCATTCATCAAGAGTTAGATCTGGGATGCTTCCAACCTTGGTGTCAGCTTCATCGGTGCTTGGGTGGTCTTCTTGATCAAATGCTGAACAATTGGCATTGATCTGACTTGGAGTGTAAGGCTCAATGTGGAAGTTTGCAATAGGTTCAGACCTGATTGTAGCCTTAGTTCCATACCTCGTTCTAAACAGCATGTGTGACCAATCAACAGACAAATATCCCCCAATCTTGGCTATGAAGTCCCTTGACAAGCATAGGGCAAAGAGTGGTGGAAGGTCTATGACTGATACATCTTGTAAAACAACAACATTTAGACATGCATGCAAGGTAAGACTCAAGTTTCTAATCACCCCAACTGTTGTTACTGTTTTCCCATCCAGCTGCACTACCCCTTTGGATATGGTTTCATACTTGAGCCCTAGCTGATCGGCTATTTGTTTAGGCATCACTGAGCTACTTGCCCCGGAATCTATCATGCAATTGTGCTCTAACTGATTTCCAATGATTAATGAAACATAGAAATGAGGGGGCTTCAACATTTTACCTTGCTGTCCTCCATGATTTCCCTCAGGCTGGGAAACATTTGTGAGCACTTTCTCTTACATCTGAACTTGCTGATTCGAAGTTGGCCAGTCCTTCATGGTAGCTTGTAACAAGTCTCTTTGGCCTGGGATAGATAGGGATTCCCACATTGATATATTAACATTTGTCTTATTCATCTGATCAATGATACTGAATGGTGATGAAGGATCTCTTTGCTGTCCCTTTGCTTGTACATTCACTCCTTGCACGTGGGCAGCAATAACTGGTATTTGAGTTGGTCTAGGAGTTGTTCTTGGCTGCCCTTGTGCATTTGAAATTGGATTTTGCTTGCCAACCATTTGTAGAGCCATGGAAGGTTGTGGATTGGTTGGAGCTAATGGTTGTTCTTAACCCAAATTCCTTCTTTTTGACCTTGTGTTGGCTGCAACACCTTGAGAAACTTCTTGATGCATGCCACATAAATCTTCTGCTTGCCAGTTTACCAATGTGGTGTCATTTGGGGCTGATTGTTGTTGGAATGTTTCTTATTGTTGGTTGTTTCCTTGACTGCCTTAACCCTCCACACCAGTAGTTGTCACCATTAATTCTTGATTCAAAGCACCATTGAAGCACATGGATTGGTTATGAGGTTCATTGCATGGAAAACACCAATCATACTCCTGAGCAATGTTGTTTTGTGTTGGCACCAATGCCTTAGAGGTAGATATGGCATTTGGATTGTAGGGCTGAAATGGTCTATTGGCAGGAGGCCTTGTTTGATTCATATTTGCAGCTGGATTAGGTGGTCTTTGTGGTTGGTATGGCTGCCTGTTAGGCTGAGCTTGGGGCTGGTAAGAAGGTCTAAAACCTTGGGCTTGCTGCCTCTTGAGAGTGACTAGCTCATTGCCTAGGTTTTGCAATTGCTTCATGACTTCTTGAAGCTCATTTGGGGCACTTGGAGATGAAGTAGAAGCTTCATTTGAACTTTGATTTCTAGGAGTGGAAGAAGGAGCCAAATTAGGTGCTTGATTGGTATTTGGACTCTCTAAACTTGAAAACAATGGCATGGGAGGTCTAGGAGCTGGTTTGCCAGCTTGGATCAAACAATTTTCAGCCCTAATGGCAATGCTATAAGCCATAGGAATAGTTATGCCTCCCATGGACTGAATCAACATAGAAATATCAAAATTTAGAGCTTTGAGATAGTAGAGAAAAGCACCTTCTGCTGTTGGTCTGATTGCCACTGGAATTCTCTCCCAAGTCTTTTGAAATCTAAAGTTGAAATCAGTCAACTGCTCATTGGGAGCTCTCTTGATGGTTGTCAGCTGCTCCAAAAGAGACAAATTGTCTCCCTTCTCTCCAAATTGCTCATGAAGTTCTATACATAGCTGATTCCAATTTGTGATAGAACCAGCTCCAAGGCTTCTAAACCATTGCAATGCTTTCCCCTTGAATGAAGATGCCAACAATTTGACAGCCACTTGCATCTCATTGATTTCATGAATTACACAAAGATTGATAATGTCTTTAACATGATCACTTGGAGTAGTCTGATTTTCTCCAGTGAAATAGGGAATGTTCTTCAAGGCTGCAATTGGAATTGGATGTTGTGCATTGAGGGCAAGTGGGCTGCTACCTGTGAAGTTGACATAGGGGTTTTTTTGTGCCATTCTAATTGGTCTTAGAACCCTTGTTGATTGAATGAAAGGCCTACCAGGTGGAGGAGTTGAGAGAGTTCTGTTTGGTGGAGATGGAGACCTTTGAATCCTTCTTCCACTTTTCCTTACTCTTGGAGATAACTGCATATATTCAAACAACACCTCTTCTTCTCCAGCTCTTGACCTTGTAGTGATTCTTCTCATGAGTTTTTAGGCCTGCACTGCTGAAACTAGTTAATTGTTCCCCATTGGAGTCGTCAGATATGCAAATTATAGCTCTTTTCAAGCAAGAAAATTGCAGCAGATGCACATCAACTTTGCTGCAATAAAAATGAGACCTATAAGGTCCCACCGGGCATGCCAAAACTGTTGTTGCAAATTAGCAGCACCCCTGGATGCAAATCAAGGTTCTAAATGATGTTTAGAGTATCCAATGTGATTGCACAACATGGAAACCTCTCTCTAAGTGTGGGACTTGTGAAAATGAGAGAGGAATCTTCAGAATAGAGGTTGGTTCCTCAAAATCCTCTGATTTAGGTCTATATTTTGCACAACTACAAAGGTTCTAATCCTAATTCTACCCTAAATTGCAAGGAGACAGGGATAAAAATGTAAAAATGAAACTAAACTAAAGATGGTGATGCACCAAAAGGAGTGGTGAAACATTTTTTGCCATGTAAATAGACACAAATTCATGAAATGTAACAAGGGAAAACATACACAAGCTGATAGATGTAATTAGAGGTCTTAAAATGAAGTAAAACAATACAAACAGAGGACTGAAAGCATTCACAGAGTTTGCACTATCAATTCCATGTAAAAATCTCTTGCATTCCACCATCAAAGAGGTATAAACATGTTATAAACTATGAAAAAGGTCTGATTCTTACAACTATCACTTGCTGGAGGTGAAAGAAGAAGTTTGCAATGGCAAAAAGTGTTCAACCATGAAGAAATGAGCCAAATCTGGCTTTTAGTGCATGGGTCGAGCCCAGGAGAGAGAAAATGTAAAAAACATGGGAGCCCATTCCTAATTGATGGAAAATGCATTAAAACATCATGGAGGACCTTACAAACCCATACCCTGTCATTTTTGACCATATTGGAGAAGAATGCGACCCATTCTGTATTAAATTTGGTTGTTGAAATGTCATTTCTGGCCATGGACACGTACCAGAACCATTTTTGAATTTTCTCTCTCCAAAATGAACCAAAATTATAAATCGACCATGGAATCATGTAGATAATTTTAACAGCTTTCCAATGATATAAAGAACGCGAAATCTGAGCTCTGGATCAAAAGATATGATCGTTTGAAGATTTAGGGCAAAAATGGCCGAAAAAACGGATTGGCGGGAAATTTTTTCAAATTTTACCTCTTTTTTGTCTTTGGAATTTTTTAAAAAAATTCCCCACACTCCACTGGTCAGATGCCACATGGCAGCTTCCTATTGGCTGCGGGCCTCAAATGGGAAAATTTTCCACAAAAACTCCGCCGAGCCATAACTTGAAAAATATAAGGAGTTAGGAGGTAAACTTTACCTTTCTAGAAAGCTGAGAGAGAGCTCTATCTGATGGTGCCATTTCCAGAAAGCCTTGAGTGCCTTAAAATCAAAAAATGTTGACTGAGGCACAAGAGAGGCAAGAACACAAGGAGTTAGCCACAAAAAATGAGCTGGGGCACATTTTGGATAACAGGAAGTAGTGAGAAATATTGTATGAGTAAGTGTGTAAAGGAAGCCATCATTTTGAAGATGTGTTAAAGAAGCTATTAAGAGGTGTAATTGTGAAGTTTCTCCCATAATTATTGTTGGAAGGCAAGTGAAGTCAGTAACACTTGAAGTACCTTATGGGTGAGATTGTAACAATTTCATGTTGATATTATAATTTACAATTATATTTCAGATTTATCATCATTCCTTCTTATCATAGTCTATGGTATTCTTGTGTTATGTTTGTTGTTGTGTTTCCAGATTCCATCCACCAAACTAAAAGCTGTGCATTAGTAAATAATCATAGCACAAGGAGTTCCTGGTAAAGAATTACCATAGTGCCAGATTGGTGGTGACAGGTCTCCATGTGTAACAATTCATTGTGTGTAGAGGAGCTAAAACACCCACATTGTATGGGTGGGCCAACTGAGAAAATGTACAAATGTAGAAGCCCGAAGCGACACGAAGCTCGAGTAAGATAGGATGAAATTCAAATATGTGACCCAGAGCATGAAGTAGAGAGCTGTCATAGGGGTATGAACATGCTATGTGCTGAGCCAACATGGAAAGTAATAGCTCAGCATCCAAGAAAGGATAAACCATCATATCATAAGGCCTTTGCCAATGTGTAAAATTTTGACCCATACAAATGGGACTTGGAAGCGGATGAGGGGTACAAAGCCAAGTTCTATGTGATCAGGTTGGCATGTGAACAAACAATAGATACCAACGTAATAGGTGGGTGGTGAGCCGATAGTTAAAGTGCTAAGTTGGAATAGTCAGTAATACAAAGAAGGATCCAACTCAGCTGAGGTGGCCAAGATGGCACAACATGCAACATTCTAAAACAATAGCCTTAATGCAAGAGATGGAAAATCAAATGAGGTCCACACTAAATTAAATGAAAAATCATTTCAAATTAGATATGTAGAGAAACACTAGGTGAAGGAGGAAAAATAATTTAAATGTCATTTCCATAAAAGGATTAATTGCACATTCTTGTGGAATACAAGTAAACTTGTGAAAAATTAAAATAGCTACATGTACTTAGGAAGCCATAAATTTTACACCCCTTAACAAAATCACACAAAATCAGTCTCTTTAGAATCATGATTCTAAGACCTCACACAAAAACCAAGAAATTCAGGAATTGATGAATATTTTATGGTTAATTTCATAGAAAATGATCTCAGTTCAAAGAGATAGTTGGAAAGTGGTTGTGGACGCAATTAATGTGCATGGCCATCATTCTTTCTCTGCTACAAGTAATGGGACAACATGGAGAGACTTTTACAAGTAAAATACCATCAATTGCACTCATTTATTACATCTTGAAAGTGGTTGAAAAGGCCATTCTGGGAGTTCTTCTCTTTTTTTCTCATTTTATAAATTGTAATGTGGTATCATTTTTGTAAGGGGAGTTAGTCATTTTTCTTCTGCCCCCTCTCTATTTCTTCTCTACTAGGGTTCAATGTGGAGCTTAATCCCCCTTTCCAAGATTTAAATGGCATTTTATTACCTCTTTCCCACTAATGTTGTACTTTGCATACTTATTAGAGAAATATGATGTGTTTTATGATGCATTTTGTCCATCCTTTGCATGTTTTGTTGTCTCTACTTGTCTCTCTCCATTGCAAGGTATATCATGCATACTTTGATGTTTATTGTAGGTTTTTAAAAGCTATGTTTAATGGGTATGAAGTGGTGTCTGTCGAAATTAAAATTTTCCTCCGTAATTTCTATTTTATTATATATGTATTAGGAATGTTGTTAAGTATGATTAGTAGTGGCGCCTGAAAGAAGATAATGGTGCTGTCAGTAGGTGCCGCCAATAAAGTAGAGTATGGTAATAGTCAAAGTACAATAAGAATGTTGTGGCAAAAATTAAATATTTGTCGTAAGTGGTCAGGTAATGTTAAAATGTCAAAGTTTGGGTAAGTAGAGAAGTAGGGTCTATAAATATTATATTTTTAATAAGGACAAAGAGTGATGTCATAAATATTTTATGTATTTTATTTGTGGAAAAGTCTAAAAAGGTGGAACCCATGTGAGATGATAAGGTTTATCTTATCTTAGAAGATAAGCCTACATGTAAAGGCAAGATTCTAGGCATGGAATATGATTGGCCGGAAGAGATTTCCTATCCTATCTTAGAGATAGGGTGGATAAGCCTGAATTCCTATAAATAAAGAGGCCACCCCCCTCATTTAACATAGAAGGAAGTAGTGAGAAATATTTTATGAGTAAGTGTGTAAAGGAAGCCATCATTTAGAAGGTGTGTTAAAGAATCCATTGTGAAGTTTCTCCCATAGTTATTGTTGGAAGGCAAGTGAAGTTAGTAACCCTTGAAGTACCTCATGGGTGAGATTGTAACAATTTTATGTTGATATTATAATTTACACTTATATTTTAGATTTGTCATTATTCCTTTGTATCATAGTCTATGGTTCTTATGTTATGTTTTTTGTTGTGTTTCCAGATTACATCCACCAAACTAAAGGTTGTGCATTAGTAAATAATCATAGCATGAGGAGTTCCCAGTAGAGAATTATCATAGTGTCAGATTTGTGATGACAGTTTGGTTTTGTTGCCGGGACCATTTCTCGTTGGTGGATTTTCTAGAGAGATATTCCCACTTATTCAGAAATCATTTGGAGGGTAACCTTGTTTTTACTGTGCATAGTAGTTACCATGTGCATAGTATTTACCACAGTAACTTTACTTTTTACCATGAATAGTATTTACCACAGTAACTTCACTTTTTACCGTGAATAGTGTTTACCATAGTAAAGTCAGTTTTTACCATAGTAAATTAACTTTTACTGTGGTCATTCCTATTTTACTATAGAAAGGTGTAAAGTCACTTTCTATTATAGTGATTCCAATTATTTGTGCACATAAGTCTTGTTGATTGTACTTATGGGTTGGTATTTCACTGTGGTTACTTTTGAAAATGGGGAAGATTCCTATTTTTTCAGCCCAATCTAATGAAGATGCTTCCTCTTTCATTCAAGAGTTTAAACGATTTTGTATTTGTAATGGCCTCATAAGAAGGGAACAATGGACTGAATTTTTTCCTACCTTTTTGGATGGTTCAGCCCTTAGGTGGTTTGAAACACTAGGTGATAATGTGAAAAATTCATGGGATTTATTAACTGAAAGTTTTCTTGAAGAATTTGGTGAACAACAGAAATATGCAGATCTCATGATCGATATCACAAAGCTATCCCAAGGAGAGAAGGAGAAGATAAGGGATTATCATGCTCGTGTTCTAGAGCTAAGGAGGAAGCTCGATGCCCAGATCCGGAAGGAAGGATTAGCGGATGGGTTGATGAATGGCATGGATAATCTCCTTTGTAAGCACTTCATTCTTGGGATGAAGCCTGAGATCAGACAACGAGTGAAGTATGACCAGCCAGTGACCCTTAAACAAGCAAAGGAGATTGCAAGAAGGCAAGAAGAAAGCATGGAAGAATAGCCCAAAGAAATTGTTGCTAAGGTAGAGCCTACACCAACACCTTTGGTCCAGAATCCACAACCACTCACGGTGAGCACAAATATTTCTCCTAGTACATCTACTGAGTATGAAGATATCCTCAGGAAGATGGGCCAGTTAACTATTAATCTTCTTCAAGGAAAAGAATTTAGTTCTCAGGGAGGAGATAGAGGTCCAAAAAGAAATATTTCTGAAGTTGTATGTTATGGTTGTCATAAAAAGGGTCATTATAAGTATAATTGTCCAGATAGAGCTTCTACATCTAGTACAAGAGATAATGATAAAGGAAAAACACCTGTGAATTATTTTGATGTAGTAGATAGGAGGATAAATAATGAAGCAGATGTGTTTGTAACAAAAAGAAAGAAAGAAAAAAGATAACCAAGATGGAAATGATCCTAAGAAGATGAAAGGAGAAACTAGTAAGAAACATAGGAGAAGAAAGTTGGGTGTGCAGGATTTTCTGATTTCACAAGGGCAAGGACCATACTCCATCTTAGAAGATCTATCCAAAAGGCCTGCAAATATTACATATGGTCAACTTCTGGCTATGTCTTCTGAGAAGAGGCGGGAGTCTACAAAGTGGACTCAATGCTCGACGAAGTAAGGAGGTTGAGGTATCTATTTTGGAGGAAGAGGTGGATCCTTACACTCCACAAGCTGAGATATTATGTAATGGTATTTCAATTCATGATGTATTAGTTGATGGAGGTGTTGCAGTTAATGTAATGACTGAGTCTGTAATGAATATGTTGGGTTTAAAAATTGATCGCCCCTCAACACTTATGTTAAGGTCATTAAATAAGGGAAAAACTAAACCAGAAGGTGTTGTTTCAAATGTGGCAATATCTGTTATGGGTGTTGTATGTGTGGTAGACTTTCAGGTGATGAAAAATGGTACTTGTTGCGTACCCAATGTTGTTGGAAAGGCACGGCTAAGGAGAGTTCATGCAAGAAACTACTGGAATGAAGACTTCATGACACTTGGACATGGTAGAGAGAGGGTGAAGATAAACGTGATCCCTCGGCATCATAAAGACAGAACCTGTGGATTCAGGTGATGAAACTAATGATTGGACATCCTCTGATTACTCTAGTACCAGTGAAGTGGACACAAAAGATGAAGAAAGTGAGGTTGATGTTTTGGTCATGGATATCCTTCCAGTCACACTGACTCATGAACCCATAAGATTATCTAAAGAAGAAATTGATGATCGTCTCCAACAAATAAATATTGGTGATGTTGTGATGGAGAGTGAGAAGGAATCCTACCTCCAGCTCTTTCGAAGGTACATACACCTATTCACTTTTGATTACAAGGAACTCCATCAAGTAAGTTGGGTAGAACATTCTATTGAGCTGGTAGATGGTGCTAAGCCCATAAAGAAAATGCCATATAGAATGAATCCTAATTTTTCCAAGACTGTAAAAGAAGAAATAGATAAGTTGCTTGATGCAGGATTCATATTTACTATGGAGAATTCAGAATGGGTTTCTCCCATTGTGATCTCAATAAAAAAGAATGGGAAACTACGCATTTGTGTTGATTATAGGAAGCTCAATAAGGCAACAAAGAAGGATCATTACCCTCTTCCATTCTCAGATCAGATCTTGGATGAAGTAGCTGGCCAGGAGTGCTATAGTTTTGCTGATGGATATAGCGGATACAACCAAGTTCATATAGCAGAGAAATATCAGCTGAAGACCACGTTCACCACTCCTTGGGGAATGTTTTCTTATAGAGTTATGCCTTTTGGGTTGTGTAATGCTCCAGCAATGTTCCAGCGTTTGATGAATAGGGTGTTTGAACCCTACATTAAAAACTTCATCAAAGTATTTATGGATGATTTTTGCATCTATGGGAGTAAGTTGGACCACCTGCACCAAATGGAGACAACATTTCAAAGGTTAGATGAAGCAAAAGCCTCACTAAACCCTACAAAGTGTGTCTTTGGATGTTCTAAAGGCATTTTGTTAGGGCATGTTGTATCCAGAGATGGTATTGGTACTGATCTTGATAAAGTTTCAAAAATTAAAGAGTTACCATTTCCTATGAATATAAGTAAGTTGATATCATTTTTAGGCCATGTGGGTTACTATAGAAGGTTCACCAAGAATTTCTCAAAGATTTCATAGCCACTAACCCAGTTCTTGAAGAAGGATGTTACTTATGAACAAGGAAATAAGGCACATGAAGATTTTGAACAACTGGAGGAATTTTTTGGTGTCTTCACCTATTTCAAAAGAATATAGATTGGAGCAAGCCATTCATTGTGTATATTGATGCCTCAAATACAGCACTGGGAAGTATTCTGAGCCAAAATGATGAAATTGGGAATGATAATCCAATTTATTTTGGGAGTAGACAAATGAGCAGTGCTGAGGTAAATTATATTGTAACTGAAAAAGAGGCTCTAGTTATCATTTTTTCTATAAAGAATTTTAGAAATTACTTGCTAGGGCAGAAATTTATAGTTGTAATAGATCATAAGGCTCTAAAATATATTATAAATAAGCCTAACCCATCAGGGAGGATAGCAAGATGGATAATTTTTTTACAAGAATTTGAATTTGATATTATAGATAGGCCAAGAAAGAAGCATGTCAATGAAGATGCACTCTCTCAAGTCTATGATGGTTTAGGTTCATCTTGTGATGATGATGATTTCCAAAATGCAACATTGTTATCCCTTGACACGATCCCTAGTGAATACATAGATATTTAGAATTATCTGAATGAATTCAAGTTTCCTGATGGTGCCAATGTAAAGACTAAGAGGAAGATTACTCAAGCCAATCGTCCATATTCTATTATGCATGGACTATTATTTCGAATAGGACTTGATGGACAATACAAGAGGGCAGTTGGAAGTGATCAAGGGAAGGAGCTGCTAGAAGAATTCCACAATGGTACATGTGGAGGACACTTCTCTAGACAACTTACAATAAGAAGGATCTTGGATGCAGGTTATCATTGGCCTACTCTTTTTAGAGATTGTTATAATTATTGTAAGACATGTGATATTTGTCAAACACATTGTAACCGTAAGAATTCATCAGCTCCATTATGCCCTATTCTTCCACTTGGTCCCTTTGAAAAGTGGGGAATAGATATTGTAGGTCCAATTCCAACTACCCCACACCAAAATAAGTATATTGTAGATGCCACAGATTATTTAACCAAGTGGGTTGAAGCTAGGCCATTGAAAACAACTTCCATGGATGAAGTGGCGAGGTTCATATAAGAATGCATTGTCACCAGATTTGGTTGCCCATTAGAAATTGTAACAAATCAAGGAAGCCACTTCATTAATGAGGTGGTAGAATCCCTAGTCAAAAAGTTTTCTATTAAGCATAGGAAGTCAACAACATACAAAGCCAAGCACAAATAGACAGGTGGAACAAATTTTTTTTGTGTTATGTCAAATTCTAGCAAAAGATGCAGCCTTACAGGTACATAAGTGGGATAAAAGGATTCATGCAACATTGTGGGCATATAGGGGCAACATCAAAGTCAACAATAGGATACTCCCCATTTTATTTGGCTTATGGCATTGATCCAGTTCTTCCTATTGAGTTTGATATTCCCACTGTGAGAGTTATGAAAAATGAAAGGATGGATGAAAGTGATTCAGTAAAAGAAAGGTTGGTGCATCTTCATTTGCTAGAGGAAATGAGGGAAATAGTGAATGATACAAGCTATAAGAAGAAAATGAAGCAGAAGGAATACTTTGATCAAAAGATCCATTGGCCTCCATTTCATGTGAATGACATGGTTCTAGTATATGATTCCAGATACAAAAAAATAAGGCATAGAAAAATTCTTCCTAAATGGATGGGCCCCTACAAAATAGCAGCTGTGCATAAAAATGGTACATATCGACTGGAGGAATTGGATGGCACTCCCATTGCGAAATGGGTCAACCACGAAAAGTTAAAGATTTTCTAAGCGCCAGAATAGTATACTTCGAGGACGGAGTAGAAGCTAGGAAAGGGGAAAGTGTCGATATTAAAATTTTACTCCGTAATTTCTACTTTATTATGTATGTATTAGGAATAGGATGTTGTTAAGTATGATTAGTAGTGGCATCTGATAGAAGATAATGGCACCGTCAGTACGGTGCCACCAATAAAGTAGAGTACCGTAACAGTCAAAGTACAATAGGAATGTTGTGGTAAAAATTAAATATTTTTTGTAAGTGGTTTGGTAATGTTAAACTGTCAAAGTTGGGGTAAGTAGAGAAGTAGGGTCTAGAAATATTATATTTGTAATAAGGACAAAGAGTGATGTTATAAATATTTTGTGTATTTTATTTGTTGAAAATTCTAAAAAGGTGGAACCCATGTGAGATGATAAGGCTTATCTTATCTTAGAAGATAAGCCTACATGTAAAGGCAAGATTCTAGGCATGGAATATGATTGGCCAGAAGAGATTTCCTATCCTATCTTAGAGATAGGGTGGATAAGCCTGAATTTCTATAAATAAATAGGCCACCCCCCCTCATTTATCATAGAAGGAAGTAGTGAGAAATATTGTATGAGTAAGTGTGTAGAGGAAGCCATCATTTTAGAAGGTGTGTTAAAGAAGTCATTGTGAAGTTTCTCCCATAGTTATTGTTGGAAGGCAAGTGAAGTTAGTAACACTTGAAGTACCTCATGGTTGAGATTGTAACAATTTCATGTTGATATTATAATGTACACTTATATTTCAGACTTTGTCATCATTCCTTCGTATCATAGTCTATGGTATTCTTGTGTTATGTTTGTTGTTGTGTTTCTAGATTACATCCACCAAACTAAAGGCTGTGTATTAGTAAATAATCATATCACGAGGAGTTCCTGGTAGAAAATTATCATAGTGTCGGATTGGTGATGACATGCCCTATGTGAATCTATATCTCACCTATGGTGCATCTTATCCACCCTCTCCATTGCTTACCACTCTCCATTTCAAGAAAATGGACTATGATTAAAAACCTCCTTTTCTAGTGTATCACCACTTTTAGTGTAGGTTTATTTTTTTATCCACTCTCTCTCCCTAGTCCATTAGAAGGTTAGATTAGGATTAGTTTTATTACTTGAATTAGGAGTAGCTTTTGGAAGGTAGTTTAGGAGCAAGAACTAGCCTTCTCTGGAGGGTTATCTCAAGCCCGCAAGTACCACATCTTGAGAGGTAACCCAATGTTACACAAATTACATTAAATGTCCCATCCACTCAAACTCAACCCATTCAGGGGGTGCTACAATTTGATGATAGCAGTTATGGCATTATCGGCAGGACATATATTGAAGTCATATTTTTTAGCTGGAGTGTAAATTCAAATATTGGAAAAAACTTCATTTCAACAAGTGGGTGTGTTCTTGTTGAAATTTCAACCTTGAGAAGCACACACAAACATACATGGTGACTCTATCTGGTCTAAACAACACATTTATCTAAATTCATAGACCTTTTATCCATCCGTTTTCATCCATTTTCATTCATATTTCTTTGCGCGTCTCTCCATATTCTTCCTTTTATGAAGTTACACATTCATGGCTTCATTCCCCATGTGGAACTCATATTTACAGAAATAACCATATCAATTTGATCCATCTCCAAAATTGCAAGAATAATTCACATGTTACTACCAACCACCTCCAGACCAACTCTATGATTATAGTCAATTTGAGTATGGATACTCATAAGAACAAGATGCAAATCAGTACAGATATATGTCATGAAAGGAACGATAACCAAATCGTACCAAGCCAAGAACACAGATGCTAATTAAACACCATGATCAATAAGATGAAAGTAATTCACCAGAATAACTTTACATAAACCTTTGCAAACAAATGAGAAGCAATATTATATATTATTATAGAACTCAATGCAATACATTGAGAATGGGCCTTGCTTAAATAGGCAAGGACTAATAATCTAAGAACCAGTCAAGGTCGTAGATCAAGCTATAAATCAAGGAAATAACTAGTCATCAAAGAACTAGTCAAGACCATAGATTAAGGAGAGAACTAGACATCAAGGATATAGTCAATACCATAGATTAAGGAAAGAACTAGTCAATACCATAGATCAAGAAAAGAACTATACCTAACAACTAGATAATATCTCCTAATATCTAAATAAGATAAAAGAAATATCTACACACATAAGTGGGTGAGGATAAATACAATAAAGGTAAATAAAGTACCTAGGTGAACATGAGCTAAGGTAAATACCTACTTTAACATGTCAGAGTATGCAAAAATTTCAAATTAGCAGTATGAGGATCATGGAGGGTATTCTACAACCGGAAATGATTATTTACGGAATAAGTTTCAAGAGCTGGAGCATTGCATGGTATTGATTAGAGATAAGGAGATGAAAAGAGTATATGAGATTGGTTTCAATGTCCCATATCCATGGACTAGCTCTTTTCCAAGTAAGTTAAATCCCCAACAAAAACTTACGTTTATAATTAAAGTATTGACTCAAGTTGGGGAATGGATCAAGGAAAGGGGGGTTCATGAATCTAACGCTGACCAAAATTGTTAATGGGATGCCATTAAATCATAATCTTATAGCCTTCATATCCCTTTAACCATGCAATATCCACCTGAACCTCATTCCCTCAACATCCCAGCTGCTACCCAATTTGTGGATTCATATTCTTCACCTTCTAATCTCCCATTCCACTTGGCATTTTCTTCCCCTTTTCCTCCAAAAAGATCTTCCCCTCCACAACAGCAAGAAGTTACACTTTTTCCACCTCCACAAATGATGAAAGGATCAATTATATCCCAACCCTTGCAAGTTCATGTTGGGTAAATGAGAACCAAAAAACCATCCAAGTGCAGTGTGAAGAATAACCTGATGAAGAAGGAATACCAAAGGAATTGAGAAGTCTAGCCTTGAGATTTGGTATTGAAAAAATCCCCTTGATGGTTAAACCAACTAAGGAACAAAATCAGAAAAATAGAAGAAAAGAGGAGAAGAGTGAAGAGCATAGAAAATAAGATTTGGTAAGAAATTTGAAAGAGTGGGCTGCCAAATTTAATATCAAGGAAATGTCACTAATGATTAAGCCTTCGATGGGGGTTGAGGTCCAAAATCAAAAGGTGGAAGATGATTTTATTACAGCAGCAAAGCAAGAGCAAGTGGATGAAGATCAACAGTCAATGTGATCTGAGTGTAGTATTCACAATGAAACTTTACTTGAAGAGATTATTGATCCATTACTGACTCCAAAATTAGCAGAAGAAAAGAAAAAATCAGCAGTAAAACCAAAAGGATATCATGAGAAAATAAGTAATAAAAATCTCCCCAATGTGTAAAGTATATCAAATGAATGTAGTGACCCTGATTAGCTAGCATGATGAGAACCTACAGAATTCCTAGAAGATTGCAACAGATCATCAAAGTCATCTTCAAATAGTTTGAAGGCCTTGAATGCAAAACAATACATGCAAGAGATTCCAATTCTTTCATCCCTTTCATCATCTCAAAAATCTGATCTGGAGGATAAATTTGAGCTTACTAGTTTCATGTTCAAGGAGGAAGAGGACCTAGGTGAATAGATTGGAGATTTGAGGGTCATATAGAAGAGAAAGAGTCTTTGGTATAGAGGGACAGTGAAGATTTTTCTTGTTTGTCTGATTTAGAGGAATGCTTTGATGGAGAAAATCCTATAGAAATCAATTTTCTAGTT
Organism: Taxus chinensis; assembly: GCA_019776745.2. NCBI lineage: Eukaryota > Viridiplantae > Streptophyta > Pinopsida > Cupressales > Taxaceae > Taxus > Taxus chinensis. Next base: position 618,104,997 of record CM034146.1, read on the forward strand.
GCTCCGTCATATGTCTTTCAACAATCTACTACTGAAGTTAAACACGTGTAAGAAGGAAAATCAGATTTAGAGGGACTGAATGAGAAAGAAATCATTGAAATTTTTTTACTTTCATTTGGAAAATCTGATTTGATGGAGGAGGAAATCTCAAGAAAATAACTTGTAGTTGATTGCAATGATTTGGGAATGAATTCATTATATGTTGCGATTAAAAATCACAATGAGCAATTGAAGAGGAGTTTCATAATGTAACAGAGGGGAAAGAGCAAGGAGAGGCCATTTATTCCATACCATTCACTCAAAGGGGACATTAGTTGTCTGTAGATGTGAAAAGAAAGGAAAATTACATTACAGATAGTCACCTTTTCTAGGAAATCCCGCAGGAAGAATTTCTTATGAAAGTTGGAATTCAGAGTGGTGGGAAAATTCAGTAGACCATACCTTGCCCAATCAGATACTTGGCTTTACTGGAGCCAAGGGAGAATCCACAACCAGTTATTCTTATTTCTAAGCATGAGGAAGAGTCACAATGTGCCAAGGATCAACCATAATGCCTCTTGGAAACAAACAAAAAATAGTTAGAAGAGGTATATGTCTTGTTTCTTGGGGGGGTAAATAATCAATTTGCAATTGGATTTTCACTTCTAACCACAACTATGTTTAGTGCTAAATAATCCACATGGATTCTAATTGTGAGGAAGGGCAGCTACTTCTCATCACCAGTGGCATGTTTTATTTGAAGTTTCTCATATTTCTGGTTAGTGTAGGAGTAGAAGTAGGATTTCTTTCAGTAGAAGAAGTTCTTGTGCACACTCTGCATGTCTTACTTGAGGCATGTATGATTTGTCTCTTATATATATATATATGATGTTGCTCTAGGTAGTACAGTGCACCAAACACTTTAGTTGTTGCAGTAAGGAAACTCATAGTTGCATGTAACGGTTGAAAACTTCAAATCAAAAAAAATATAGAGCAACTAAAATTAGTTAAAGAGGGAATCTTGATGATTCTCTCCAAGAACATATGCAGTGAATCTCTATACCCATCCAAGCAATCAAGGTTTAGCTAATGGCCCAAGTTAGAATCATCTTCAACCTTCGAAAAAATTCAAGGCTGCATTGAGAAATCTAAATTTAATGGACTGTCGTGATGTGCTTCATCCTTGCCAAGACACCATCAGTTTCAGCTCTTCATACTTGGCAAGGGGATCAACGGAAAGCAAGCAATGAATCACTGTGGGACAATGGCCTTTAAGAAGGATCTGGGGTTCATATTTTCCAAGTTAAACTATTCCATAATAATCATATAGAATCCATGCCCAATGGATAGCTATAGGCAGCTGGTTGTTATGTTTGTGGAGCCTATTTTCATGTTAGAGTGTGGTACCCCTTCTATGTGTTACACTTGGGTATTTTTATGATGGTCCCGCTCGCTAGTGAGTGGGTCAGGGGTGAAGCCCCCAAAGCAAATTTTCATGGGTGGTTTATTAACCTATGGGTAATGGGTAACCGTTATGGGCTGTTTTTGGGCCCATGGTTTTTCGGTACCCATTGTTTTGATACCCACGGTGTTTTTGCCCATGGTTTTGATACCCACAGTTTTTTCCCATGGTTTTGATACCGATGGTTTTGTATTAAAATTCTTAAGCAATTGTCTATTTATATGGTCTTATGCATATGATACATAGACAAGAAAATGTATTACAGATGTGTTTTGAATTCGGGTGTGAATTCTGTAGAGTTTGTTGAGCATAGCTCCAAATGGATCTGGGTATTGTATTGAGAGAGTGGAGGCTTGTAATAAAATCTGAGTAAGTGATTCTTGGTGGATGTATCCCAAATTGGGTGAACCACATTAAATCTTGTCTCTCTGTGTTGTGTTATTTATTCTGCACTTTTATTTGAGATTTGTAATATTTTCTGCATATTAGTTTCTACTGTTGCAATTCTGTAAGGGATTATTTTGCATATTTTATCTCTTATTTCCTAACACTGGTCATAATTCATTTAGCAGGAAAATGGCCCCATGAGTCGCCAAAATTGTTATCCAAATTCGTTCCCTAAGTGAATTTTGACAACAGAGTATAAGTTCCACATGCAAAAAATGACAAGTTTAATATTATGAATCCAAAGCACCCTCAAGCATCGATGCTCAACTCCCTGACCTATTGATATATAGAAAAAAATTGAAAGGAGTTTGAATGGGTTTAAAATATGCCAAATGGTCTCAATGGTGGGTGATACAATGCAACCAAGTTCTTAAAACTGCCCACCAAGTTATGTTCAAAGCCCAACCGAGCTGCATTGGTGTGGGTGAGCTCTGTAGATGACCCAAGCTTCTCCCTGGTTCACGGAGATTTTTCCCATGTGCACCGAGTTATGCATTGTAGAGATGAACCAAGTTAACATGAAAAAGGGTGTCAAATTGATTTAGAACCACGTTTGATGATTTCATCAAGATGAGTTCCACGGTGGGTGAGCTGATAAATTGGTGAACTATTTCATACAACTGAACCATGCAAAGGCTAAAACAATGAAACTGAGCTATATTGATGATGAAAAAGGGTTACATTATTACGTACATGACTGAGATAGTTGTAATGACGTTGGGCACAAATGGTTGAATTCAAACTCAAAAAGGTGAGCTAGATATGCTTTAGACTACGCTCATAATTTGGAAGACTGAGCTCTTTGAATGTCACCAAGTCGTGCTATGAGGAAGCAAGTTACCTTGGCATCCTGTAGGGATACCAAGTTAAATTGGGGGGTGAGCTAAAATTGAGTCCATCAAACTAACCATCAATGGACATTAAAAACAAATTCACCAAGTTACAGGTAATATAAGATGTAAAAAACTCACACAATAACATCGGTCAAGCTCATTAATTCAAGGGGCATCTGGGATGAAAGTTGCATGGTCAAGTTAATGAGAAAAGGCATCAATCTCCTCGTAGTCGGGCCATGTTAAAGAACTCAGAGGAGAAGGAAACTTGGTGAGGAATTGGAAAGTTTGTGAAGGCACGACAATAAAATTATAAGAGCATGAACTCACAAGCACACTTGGGGTGAGGTGATCCAAATATGGTTATGAGGCGAGACCTATTGCATTAAGGATTGACATTGAGTTTCGAGCGGTGCAGGTTTCCTTCATCCATGTCTAAATTACTCTGACCCATTATTACAACTCAACAAAGCTCAATAAGGAACTGAAGATTTTAGTATGGAAGCCAAGTCATATCCAAAACAATAAGGCCTAGCTTTGCATGGTTGAACGGTGTTAACACATTGCTTAGTACAGTCGAGCCCAAAAAATTAAGGATGCACCGAGTTTCAAAGTCAGTGGCGTAGAGTGGAGGAAGCTCGGTTGGGATGAGAATTAGAATTGGGAGGTATCTTAACACAAAGTTCAAGGAAGAATGTGGAAAAAGAAGGTTGGAGTGACTTGACGAGTCCTAGACCGAGATTGAGGTGACAAAAATTGTCATGGGCGCATGAGAGAAGGTGGATTCCCACAAGGTTGCCACGTGGCCCCTCAGTGCAGCTTCAGAGATTCAAGAGAAAGAGGAGACCCCAAAGTCACATTGGGTATCCATTTGTAACAATGCATTGTGCATAGAGGATCCAAAATACCCGCATTATATGGGTGGGCCAACTGAGGAAACATGCAAATGTAGAATCGCAGAGTGACATGGAGCACAAGGAAGATATGCCGACATTCAAATATATGACCCAGAGCATGAAAAAAAGAGTTGGAATATGGGTATGAACATGCTATGTGCCGAGCTGACATAGAAAGTAATAGCTCGGTGTCCAAGAACAAAGAACCTGTCATATCATAAGGACCTTGCCAATGTGTAAAAGCTTGACCCAAAGGAAGGGGACTTGGAGGTGGTTGAGGGGTACATAGCCCAATTAGATGTGATCAAGCTTGCATGTGAATAGAAAATATATATCCAGATGTAATAAGTGGGTGGTGAGCTAGCAGTTAAGGTGCCAAGATGGAATAGTCGACAATATAAAGAAGGAGCCAGCTCGACCGAGCTAGCTGAGCTGACACAACATACAACATTCTAAAATAATATCCTTAATGCAAGAGATGGAAAATAAAATGAGGGCCCCAATAAATTAAATGTAAAATTATTTCAAATCAGATATACAAAGAAACATTAGGTGAATGAGGAAAAATAATTTAAATGTCATTTCCATAAAAGGATTAATTGCCCATTCCCATGGAATACAAGTAAACCCATGAAAACTCAAAATATTTACATGTACGCAGGAAGCCATAACTTTTGTATCCATTAACGAAATCATGAAAAATTTGTCTTGTTGGAATCATAATTCTAATACCTTCACAAAAAAACCAAGAAATTTAGGAATTGATGAAGATTGCATGGTGAATTTCATGGAAAATGAACCCTGTTCAAAGAGACAGTTGGAAAGTGGTTGTGGATGTAATTAATGGGCATGACCATCATTCTTTCTCTGTTATAGGTCATGGGACAACATGGGGATCCATTTACATGTAAAATACCATCAATTTCACTCATTTATTATATCTTGCAAGTGGTTGAAAAGGAAATTCTGGGAGTTCTTGTCTCTTTTCTTCTCATTCTATAAAAGGTAATGTGGGCTCATTTTTGTAAGGGGAGTTAGTCATTTTTCTCTTGCCCCTCTCTCTTTCTTCTCTACTAGGGTTGAATGTGGAGCATAAGCCTCCTTTCTAAACTTGTAATGGTATTTTTATGCCTCTTACCCATTGATGTTGTATTGTACATATTTATTGGAGTAATATGATGTGTTTTGTTATGTGTTTTGTACATCCTTTGCATGTTTTTTTTTGTCTCTACTTACCTCTCTCCATTGCAGGTTATACTGTGCATACTATGATGTTTACTACAGGTTTTTGGAAGCTATGTTTAATGGGTATGAAGTGGTCTTCTGTATGAATCTATCTCTATCCTATGGTGCATCTTGTCCACCCTCTCCATTTCTTGCCTCTCTCCATTTCAAGCAATTGGACTATGATTAACCACCTCCTTTTCTAATGTATCACCACTTTTAGTGTAGGTTTATTTTCATGCACTCTTTCCCCCTGATCCCTTGGAAGGTTAGATTAGGATTAGTTTGCTTACCTGCATTAGGAGTAGTTTGTGGCAGGTAGTTTAGGAGTGGGAACCAACCTTCTCTGGAGGTTTATTTCAAGCCCACAAGTCCCATAGCTTGAGAGGTAACCCAATGTTATAAAAATTACACCGAATCCCCCACCCAATCAAATTTAGACCATTCAGGGGGTATTTTAATTTGGTGATATCAACTCCTTTTATGATAATCCAAGAGAATAGGAAGAGAGAAAAGCGTATAAATAGGAAATCCTACACTAATAGAGGCGATAACACCAAGAAAAGGATGGAGACATTTCACTTAGTGAAAATGAGAGGAAATATGAAGAGAGGAGAGGTCAAACATAAGTGACATAGTCTCAAACTACATTTACCAACATCATTTTTGTAAGACACAACTAATTTTAATCCCATGAGGAGAATAACATATGAACAATATATCTACAATTTTAATAAAAGGCAAGAAGCGAAATACAACATGAGATAGGGAAGAAAGAACCAAATACAAGGGTTTTATTTCTTGGAAGATGCACAATTCATTACAATGTAAGAAACAAAGCAAGAAATGCCTCGTGAAATGCCCAAATATGAGGCTTGTGACTCAAGAAGTTATGGACCAAGTTCAACATATTTCATTTATGCCTTTTGGAATCCCCCCTTTTACAAAGCCAAAGTTCTAGACTTATAGAAAGTGAGAAGGAGAAGAGAGAAGGAGAGAGAGGCACCAAAATGATGGATTCAACCACTGAAGAACACTCACCATTGATGTTTTCAGGAAGGTGTGGGCACCTAACATGGATCCTATTACATGCCATCATATTTTACAGAATGTAGAGATTGGTACCCATAATTTCCATTAATTATTACTAGTGAATTAGTTGAGCATTTTGAATTTAAATTAGGCATGGCTCAAATGTTCCTATGGATTTTCCCTTATCTTGTGGGTTTTCAATGTTGTGTGGCTTTGGATGTTTCATGTTTTCTACCATGGATTTAAAAAATTCTCATACCTTCTCCTTTTATGCTCCTAGCATGCCGTAGACATATAACCTTCTTCTTCGCATGGTGTTACCAATTATTCTTCATCTTATCGGAAACTGCAAGACACTAAATTTGGAATCTGCAGAACACTAAGATAGTGTCTTGTGGCTTTCATCCTTAGTCACATCTCAAATTTTATTTGTTGTTGCATAGTGAGAAATGACACTAACCCTTTACATTCGTGGCCTCCACTTGGTGGATTGCATCCTTAATTATGTGGATCACTATATGCAACCATTCCATGTGACATTGTTCTTCCAAGTTACGAAGTTCTATCCATATAAACATTTCACCTGAGTCCCAGATTGACGTTCTTTCATTTTTTGGGTTAAGAAAACCCATGAAACAATAAGTTTCCTTCACTATGTGGCTTATCCTTTTCATCGCAGCTTAGACATTCCATGGGAAACTAGTTCTATTTGCAACTCAAAATCCATGGCATACTAAATTTGTAGGTTCTCCACTACAATCCCCTAAAAATTCCCAAGTCTAAATTTTTTGAGTTGTCCATTCCACCAAGAGGGGAAATGGATAACACTAGCAAAAATTCTCATGAAGATTTGAATGTTTCCCAACCTCGTGTACATATTGAAACTCAATGAGATCATGATGACGAAGGTCAGATATCTCCTAATCAAAACCAATCAATCTCTTCTCAATATTTTCTTCCTAAAATTCAAATAGATATTGAACTTGTTTTGGAAAATAACCTTCCAACATCAAATGAGAGCTTGATCTTACTTCAAGACTCCTTGTCAACCCTTGATACAACTATAGACTCTAGAGTATAGGGTCCATCATATAACACCTTTGAGTTTGATTATATTATTTCACTGTTAGATCCTATGCCTAACATCTCTAGTCTTGTTGTCGAAAGAAAACCACAACAAGTTTGGAAACTTCCAAAAATATAGCCTTCCATGTCCAAACTCCCTAAAATGATCACTCTCATAGACATCTCATCAATGATGACCCCTACATCTCAAGCCATCTACATGTGTACACTCCATGCATTTTGTATACCTTGGAATATCCTTACATAACCTTTTTATGCTTTAGTTGTAAATATTTCGTCAAATCAACTAATTCACAACCTAGAAGGAGAAACATTGACTATTTCCTCTCTACAGCCTATAAGGAGCCTCAGGCGTACATCTAGAGATCAATCCTTATCTCCTCACACTCTTCCACTCACAGATGGATATGTATCTCAACATATTCTTTGTAATAACTATCTTCATCTAACATCACATAGGTCTTCGAATCCCATCAAAAACTTAACTAATCATACATCCTTTGACTTGGCCCTTTTCCTCCCAAGTCTCGTCTCTTAGGACTCATCGAATATTTTTATTATTTCCTTTTAATTGACCCTTTTCTACCTAATTATCGTATCTTAGGAATCCTCGAATCATTTTATTTTCTCCTTTGACTTGGACATGGTCCACCCAAGTCTTGTACTTTAGGACTAGTCAAATCAATTGATTCTCTCCTTTGACTTATCCCTTGTCCTCCCAATTCTTGTATCTCAAGACTCATTGAATTGTTTGATCCTCTCCTTTGACTTGGCCCTTATCCACCCAATTTCATATCTCAGGACCCATCGAATCATTTGATTCTCTCCTTTGACTTGGACTTTATCTTCCCAAGTCTCGTACATCAAGACTCATTTAATGATTTGATTCTCTCCTTTGACTTGGATCTTGTCTGCCCAAATCTCATAAAACATGACAACCATAATCATGGATACATTCAAAATCCTTCTATATACTTCTTTGACTTGAATTTCGTCCACCCAAGTCTTGTAAATTTTGACTTCTTCCATCTATCATTTATCAAAAATATTTTGATCATCTCCTTTGACTTAGATCTCATCCACCCAAGTATCATAATTCAGGACCATTCCATTCTCATCAACATGGACCTCTCTCTTGATGAGTCCATTTCAATATCTCATATGTTAAAATTCAGAAAAAATCAAAAGCATAAAAAAGAAAATAAAACTTTGTATTAAACCTTTGCTTAAAACACTGTTTGAAAATTAAAATATGAAATTCAAGTGCAAATAACGTTAAGTATTCCATATGTTTACAAATATCTTAATCATACCATTATCATATCTTTGTATTGTTCACCTATTTATGACACAAGTTAACCTTGTTCCTATTGACAATTTTGTGTCTCATACTTGTTATGATTTTTACCATTTTAATTATTTTTACCTATGGTTGTTTCTCTGAGCTTATGATGGAAAATCCTTCATTCAAATAACCTCTCTTTTTAACAAAAATATCTAAAATTCTTTACCTGGTTATTTTTGACCACCCATCTCAGATCTACGGTGTTGAACCCTTACTTCTACTATTCATATGCTGCTGAGACTTAGGGGCAGAATATTCCTTCCTAAGAAGCAAAATTTTGACATATAAGGAAAAAATCAATCAATTATAAAATTACACACACACACACACACACACACACACACACACACACACACACACACACACACACACACACACACAAATAAATCATTACACCTTTTATCCTTCATAGTATCGGTGATGATCCCATACTTTTCATGAGTAGTATGAGATTGGGAAAAAAGAAAGTCCTTACTTGCCTACATTTTGTCTTCGGTGTTGAGCCATTGTCTCTTAATACTGACATGGGGCAAGATGTAGGGGGTCCTTCACAAAAATAATTAATCAATGAATCATTTATAAAAATTGAATAAGAAGTGCTTAATTAAAAACATCCCAAGAAGTAATTTAGTTGTTCATGTTAAAGAGAGACAACAATTCCTTCAATCAGAGTTTTCCAATTAGACGGCCATCTATAGATCTCAGTTGAGTCAAAACCTATAAAGTGGAATCATCTTGGAATTGATCAAATAATCTTATCTAAAGATGAGTTACATTCTTCTTACATGGATCATTGATACACCTTTTGTATTAGTATCCATCATCTTCATTTTCATATCATTATTCACCTTGTTATCACATCCTTCTTAGCTTTGTCATCACCAATCCAGCACTATGATAATTCTCCACTAGGAACTCCTCATGCTATGATTATTTACTAATGCATAGCCTTTAGTTTGGTGGATGTAATCTGGAAACACAACAAAAAAACATAACACAAGAATACCATAGACTATGATACGAAGGAATGATGACAAATCTGAAATATAAGTGTAAATTATAATATAAACATGAAATTGTTACAATCTCACCCAAGAGGTACTTCAAGTGTTACTGAATTCACTTTCCTTCTAACAATAACTATGGGAGAAACTTCACAATGGATTCTTTAACACACCTTCTAAATGATGGCTTCCTTTACACACTTACTCGTACAATATTTCTTACTACTTTTCTCTATGCTAAATGAGGGGGGTGGCCTCTTTATTTATAGGAATTCAGGATTATCCACCCTATCTCTAAGATAGGATAGAAAATCTCTTCTGGCCAATCATATTCCATACCTTAACTCTTATCTGTACATGTAAGCTTATCTTTTAAGATAAGATAAACCTTATCATTTCACATGGGTTCCACATTTTTAGACTTTTTATAAATAAAATACACAAAATATTTATGACCTCACTCCTTATCCTTATTACCAATATAATATTTATAATTCCTAATCATGTAGACCCTACTTCTCTACTTACCCTAACTTTGACATTTTAACATTACTGAACCACTTACGATAAATATTTACTTTTTACGAGAACATTCCTATTGTACTTTTGACTATTACCGTACTATACATTATTGGCGGCGTTGTACCGGCAATGTCGTTATCTTATATCGGACGCTACCACTAATTATACTTAACAACATCCTATTCCTAATACATAAATTAATAAAATAGAAATTACGGAAGAAAATTTTAATGTCAACATTTTCCCCCTTCCTAGCTTCTACTCCATCCTTGGAGTAGACTCTTATGGACATTCTGAAGTTGGTGCCTGGAAAATCTTTAACTTGTCATGGTTGACCCATTTCATAATGGGAGTACCATCCAATTCCTCCAGTTAGGATGTACCATTTTCATGCACAGCTACTATTTTGTAGGGCCCCATCCATTTTGGAAGAAATTTTCTATCTTTTTTTTTGTATCTGGAATCATATACTAGAACCAAGGCATTCACATGAAATGGAGACCAACGGATCTTTTGATCAAAGTATTTCTCCTTCTTCATTTTCTTCTTATGGCTTGTACCTTTCGCTATTTCCCTCATTTCCTTTAGCAAATGAAGATGCACCAACCTTTCTTTTACTGAATCACTTTCATCCATCCTTTCCTTTTTCATAACTCTCACAGTGGGAATATCAAACTCAATAGGAAGAACTTGATCAATGCCATAAGCCAACTGAAATGGGGAGTATCATGTTGCTAACTTTGATGTTGCCCTATATGCCCACAATCCTGCATGAATCCTTTTATCCCACTTATGTACCTATAAGGCTGCATCTTTTGCTAGAATTTAATACAACACAAAATTTATTCATTCCACTTGCCCATTTTTGTTTGGCTTGTATGTTGTTGCCTTCTTATCCTTAATAGAAAACTTGTTGACTAGGGCATTTACCACCTCATTAATGAAGTGGATTCCTTGATCTATTACAATTTCTAATGGGCAACCAAATCTGGTGACAATGTGTTCATATATGAACCTTACCACTTCATCCATGAAAGTTGTTTTTAATGGCCTAGCTTCAACCCACTTGGTTAAATAATCTGTGGTAACTACAATATACTTATTTTGGTGTTGGGTAGTTGGAAGTGGACCTACAATTTCTATTCCCCACTTTTCAAAGGGACCAAGTGGAAGAATAGGGCATAATGGAGCTGATGAAGTCTTACAGTTACCATTTGTTTGACAAATATCACAGGTTTTACAATAATTATAACAATCTCTAAAAAGAGTGGGCCAGTGATAACCTGCATCTAAGATCCTTCTTGATGTAATTTTTCTAGAGAAGTGTCCTCCACATGTACTATTGTGGAATTCTTCTATCAGCTCCTTCCCTTAATCATGTCCAACTACCCTCTTGTATTTTCCATCACGTCCTATTCGAAATAATACTCCATACATAATAGAATATGGATGACTAGCTTGAGTAATCTTCCTCTTAGTCTTTGCATTGGCACCATAGGAAACTTGAATTCATTCAGATAATTCTAAATATCTATGTATTCACTAGGGATTATGTTAAGGGATAACAATGTTGCATCCAGGTAATCATCATCATCACAAGATGAACCTAAACCATCATAGGCTTGAGAGAGTGCATCTGCATTGACATGCTTCTTTCCTGGCCTATCTATAATATCAAATTCAAATTCTTGTAGCAAAATTATCCATCTTGCTATCCTCCCTGATGGGTTAGGCTTATTTACAATATATTTTAGAGCCTGATGATCTGTTATAACTATAAATTTATGCCCTAATAAGTAATTTTTAAACTTCTTTACAACAAAAACGATAGCTAGAGCCTCTTTTTCAGTTATAGTATAATTTACCTCAGCAATACTCATTTGTCTACTCCCAAAGTAAACTAGATGATCATTCTCATTTTCATCCTTTTGGCTCAGAGTACTTCCTAGTGCTACATCTGAGGCATCATTATATACAATGAATAGCTTGCTCCAATCTAGATTCTTTAAAACAGGTGAAACACCAAGGCTTCCTTCAGTTGTTCAAAAGCTTCATTGGCCTTATTTTCTGGTTCATAAGTAACATCCTTCTTCAAGAACTGGGATAGTGGCTGTGTAATTTTTGAGAAATTCTTGATGAACCTTCCATAGTAACCCACATGGCCTAAAAATGATCTCAACTTACTTCTATTCATAGGAAATGGTAACTCTTTGATTTTTGAAACTTTATCAGGATCAGTACCAATACCATCTCCGGATACAACATGCCCTAACAAAACACCTTTAGAAAATCCAAAGACACACTTTGTAGGGTTTAGTGAGGCTTGTGCTTCATCTAACCTTTGAAATGTTATCTCCATCTAGCGCAGGTGGTCCATCTTACTCCCATAGATGCAAAAATCATCCAAAACACTCTAATGAAGTTCCCAATGTAGGGTTCAAACACTCTATTCATCAAGCACTGGAACGTTTCCAGAGCATTACACAACCCAAAAGGCATAACTCTATAAGCAAACGTTCCCCAAGGAGTGGTGAACGTAATCTTCAGCTGATCTTTCTCTGCTATACAAACTTGGTTATATCCGCTATATCCATCAACGAAACTATAACACTCCTGGCTAGCTACTTCGTCTAAGATCTGATCTGAGAATGGAAGAGGGTAATGATCCTTATTTGTTTCCTTGTGTTGATGACGAATCGCAGCACCCTTAAATGTCTGCAACACGATGGGTTGAGACTCTCAGTACGATTGCATAACATGGAGCTTTTCCCAAGTGTGGGACCTTGCGAAAACGGAAAAGCTCTCTGGATGAAGGCCGGTTCCTATTCCTCTGTTCAGATGCACACGTAGAAAATGCAGAGGGTTTACTAAAAACCTAATCTAACTTGCCAAGGAGACAGGGTAAGAAAATGCATAAAATAAAACCTAAACTACAAAGGTGATGCACCGAGGAATGAAGAACACCTGTCTTGCCAATAAACACAGACCATTAAAATGCAATGCAAGATCATGCACAGATAGCCAGATTCACAGTGAAAGATCAAGGGGATGCAAATGAATATAGAGAGGGTTGAGAATCATCCACAGACATGCATTAATTTGCTCCAAAGATTGATACAACACACTGCAAAATGCCAAATAAACAAGGTTGCATTACAGTTTCAAATGGGAGGTTTTAACTCCACAAGTTCACCTGCCAAAGAGAAGAAGGGAGGGGCAAAACAGAAATGTCCAACCTTTAGAAAGAAGCCCCTCCTTACAATTTATAGGAGGAAAAAGAGAGGGAGAAGAGAGGAAATCGAAATCTGCCCCAACCACCTCCAGAATGCACTTAACTCATCTCATAATGATGGTAGGTGAGAACCCCAGCAAACCCAAAAGTGACGAACTGTATTTTGCATTTTTAAGAATTTTTCTCACCTAATTAAATATATCCAGTTGTAGTTGGATAGAGGACCTCGTAAGCTTTCCAAAAAGTCCAACCTTGCATGAATCCGAGCTCCCAGTCAAAAGTTATGGCCATCTGAATATCTGCGCCAGGGTCTGCTTCCTGTCAGCGCTCAAAATGTTGCGCCTCCTGAAGGTGCGCCTTGGTGCATCCATGTGTGTGTCGACATCCATTGTCGTGTGCCACTTCTGTGCACCTTGGGTGCACCATTTTCCCTGTCGACATCCATTGTCATGCGCCACTTCTGTGCGCCTTGGGCGCACCGTTTGCCCTGTCGACATCCATTGTCGTGCGCCACTTCTGTGCGCCTTGGGCGCACCATTTGCCCTGTCGACATCCATTGTCGTGCGCCACCATTTTCCCTATCAACATCCATTGTCGTGTGCCACTTTGTGGCCGCACCGTTTGCCCTGTCGACATCCATTTGTCGTGCGCCACTTCTGTGCACCTTGGGCGCACCGTTTTCCCTGTCGACATCCATTGTCGTGTGCCACTTCTGTGCGCCTTGGGTGCACCATTTGCCCTGTCAACATCCATTGTCATGCGCCACTTCTGTGCCTTGGGCGCACCATTTTCCCTATCGACATCCATTGTCGTGCGCCACTTCTGTGTGCCTTGGGCGCACCGTTTGCCCTGTCGACATCCATTGTCGTGCGCCACTTCTGTGCGCCTTGGGCATGTCAGGGATTTGAGCTTCTTTGATTTCTCCATTCTCCTGCTTGTCTATATCTACCTGGGGGAAAGATATATACAACAATTTGGTGACTCAACGGGATCACCTGCCTGCTAGGTAGAAGATCAGTGGCCTTTTAGCAATCCATTGGGCATGGAGTCATAAGCAATAACCTGAAACCAACCTGATATCTGATCCCGATCCTGATATCGCAACCCCCTCTTCGAGAGCACGCTGAACTGTAGAGAACAACCTAGGAGCAACAAAACCTATGCCGGAGCACTTAGGGAAATAGAAACCTAACTACAACAAGACAATGTGCATACGCACTTAGAGGAATTGAAATCTAGGCTAATATTTACAAGGGTAAACCTTTTCCTTTTAGTAGCAATGTTTAAGATAGATTCCGTTAACCGGAATCGGGAGTTCTCCTCCATCCAAAGTAGACAATTGGAAGGCATTACTACTTTTACATCCCGTGACCATGTAGGGGCCACTCCAAATGGCATCAAACTTGGAATGCCTTCCTGGTTTTGCCCGATCTGCATCCCATTTCAGAACTAAGTCCCCTTCCTTGGAAGGTCCTTGCTCTTGCTTTCTTATCAAACCATCTTTTTACTAAGGCCTGATCTTTCTCAATTGTTTGAACTGCATGTTCTCTAATTTCTTCCAATTCCATCAACTCTGCATACCTAGCCTCCATTGGTTCGAACTCAGCCAACTCCAACTGCTTCATGAACTCCAATGTAGGCAGTTCTAATGATATAGGCAATACTGCCTCTTTTCCATAGACCAACTTGTAAGGGGAATTACCTGTAGACCTCTTTGGTGTTATTCTGTCAGCCCATAATGCTGATTTTAGCTTGGTATGCCATGTTCTTTGATTTTTGTCCAGAGTCCTCCTGATGATTCTTAGCAAATTTTTGTTCGTGGACTCTGCCTGTCCATTACCCTGTGGGTAATAATTTGAAGAGGTGCTCAAATAGATTCCATTCTTGACAGCCCATTCTGTAATCTTGGAACCTATAAATGCCAATGCATTGTCTGATATGATAGTGGCCGGCACACCGAACCTGGTCACTATTCCTTCATAAAAGTCTAGTATGTTAGACTCATTTGCTTCCTTGAGCGCTACTGCTTCGGTCCACTTGGTGAAATAGTCCATTGCCGTGAGAATCCACTTGTGGCCTTGGCTTGAGTTTGGATTGATGACCCCGACGAAGTCCAATCCCCATTGCATAAATGGTTGGTCAACCAGAATTGGGTGCAATGGAAGTGCTGCTAGTCTTTCTTTGCCTGTGAAGAGTGCACATTTCTTGCACTTTCTTATCCATGTATAGCAGTCACTGAAGACTGTCGGCCAATAATACCCTGCCTTCATTATCTTGAGAGCTGTTACTCGTGGGGTGAAATGTCCTCCAGAATCTCTATCGTGAAAATCTCGTAACACCCTTTTAATTTGATTTGTCCCAATGCACCTCAATAGAACTCCATTGATGTCTTTCTTAAACAAAATACCATCGACAAGCACATATGGAATGGCTTGTAATCTGAAGTATCTCCTCTTTGCTTTGCTCATTTCTGGGGGGCATAGGCCTGTCTGTAGGAAGTGTATCATATTCTGAGTCCAACAAGGAGTAGGCACATCATCATTTTCTTGTTCTTGATCATCCTGTAGTACCAAGGCAGTCTCTTGTTCATCACCTGCTTCAACTTGTTGACTCAAGGCTAGCTGCTCACATAGTCCCTTCCCACGTACTAGTTTGGTGACTTTGATCTCGATGTCATATTCCATGACACAAGTTATCCATCCTACACGTTTCTCATTTAGATCCTTGTTTAGAAGGAAGTCCCTGACTCCCGCATGAGAGACCAATAATTGGATCTTGTTGTTTGAGACTAGGTGCTTGAATTTCTTTAAGCTCCTGATTACTGCAAGGACATGCTTTTCAATGAAAGAGTACCTAGTTTCGTATTCCTCCAAGCCTTGACTGAAGAAAGCAACTGGTTGTTCTAATCCTCCTTTGTTTTGTTGTACCAGGATTGCAGAAATCGTGTCCCCACCACCAAAGGCATATAGCACGAAGTCCTTGGAGAAGTCTGGATTGACGAGAGTCGGAGCTTGAGATATAGCCTCTTTTATTGCCTCAAAACTTGCCTTGCCTTCAGATGTCCACTTAAATGCCATACTCTTCTTTAACATCAGCGTTATTGGCTTCACAAGAGCAGCAAAGTTTGGAACAAATCTGCGGACAAAATTGATCCTTCCCAAGAAGCTTTGAAGAGCCTTCTTGTGACTTGGCAATGGCAATGCTCGAATTGCTTCAACTCTTTCTGGGTCAATCGTCAACCCCTCCTTTGAAACAATATGGCCTAGAAGTTTTCCCTCGTGAGCCAAGAATATGCATTTTTTGGGATTCAATGATACCCCAAAACTTCTACATCTCTGAAATACTTGCCTCAAATGACAGAGGTGATCCGCTGCATTTTTTGAGAATACAGTGATGTCGTCAAGATATATCAAAACTATTTTATTGATCAACCCCTTGAATGCCATATCCATTGCCCTTTGGAAGGTGGCTCCAGCATTTGATAGCCCAAATGGCATTTTCTTGTAGGCATAGGTCCCCCATTTGGTGGTGAAAGCCATCTTGAATTGGTCATCTTCTTTCACCATCACCTGATTGTACCCTGAGTAGCCATCTAGGAGAGAGAATCTCTCTGAACCGGATACTACTTGCAATATTTGTTCCATTGAAGGAAGTGGGTAATGGTCTTTGAGAGATGCCCTGTTTAGGTCTCGGAAATCCACACACAACCTGATTTCTCCACTCTTTTTCCTGACTGGAACCAAGTTTGCAACCCAGCTTGAGTGCTTGATTGGGAATATGATGCTTGCCTCTATTAGCTTATTTAGCTCTTTCTTCATTAGAGGTTCAATGTGAGGGTTGACTGGTCTCTGCTTCTACCTAATGGGCTTAGCATCTGGATCCAATTCTATGGTATGTTGTGCCAAATTTGGATCGAATCCTCTTAAGTCTTCATAGCTCCAAGCGAAGACATCTGGAAATTCTTGGCAAAGCTGTATGAAATCTGATTTCTCCTGCTCAGTGGCCACTTTACCAATTTGAAGTGTTTTGCCTTCCCCAACCGGAATTGGCTCTGAATCTTCTCTCTTGACCTGTATGTTAGCCTTTTCCTTACGGAACTGGTCGTTAGGGTTGAAGATAGACTCCAATGTTACTAAACCCTTAGGAAGCTTGTTTGTCCGCAGCTGCACTACTTGATCCCCATACTGCTGCTCTAATCTGTCCTGATTCCTAGCTGAGAATTCAGCCTCTTCTTGTAAGAAATTGACGATCTGTTGATCGTTCTCAAACACCTGCCAGCTTGTGTTATTATCTGGAACTGCTGGCCTCACAATCACATGGATATGTGGCTATGTTTTTTTCCTTCTGATGTTTTCAACCACATCAAACGTTGCTCCAACTGCTGCGAGCCTATCTGTGACTTCATTTTTCTTCCTGGGTATGGACACAATGTTGAAAGCTTTGAAATCCTCAATGAGGTCCCATACCCTATTCTTGTAGCTCTTCAGCAAGTCGTTCTTTGTAGCATGTTGTCCCCTAACTTGGTTGACGATTAGCTCGCTATCTCCAAACACCTGCAAGTTCTTTATGCCCCTTTTCCTGGCCCAATGAATTCCATGAATCAATGCTTCGTATTCAGCCATGTTGTTTGAACAGGAAAACTGGAAACGAAAAGCTGAAAAATATTTGATGTCTTGTGGTGAAATCAACATTGCACCACCTCCAGCACCTTGTCTGCTTCTCGAACCATCGAAAAATAATTTCCAAACTTTGTTTTCATCCTTTTGTTCAGGCTGAATGATGTCGGGAATGGGTGAATTTTCTTCGTGTATACAATACACGCCCAATTCAGATTCTTCAATTTCCTTGTATGGGTCAAATTCATGACTCTTGTTTTCCCATTCATCCAAAGTTAAATCAGGAATTCCCTCGACCTTAGTACCTGTTTCTGGATCATTTGAACACTCCTCCTGATCAAAAGCCGAGCAATTTGCATTGATAGGACCTGATACATGAGGCTCAATATGGAAATTGGTAATTGGTTCTGACCTGATTGTTGCTTTGGCTCCATACCTTGTCCTAAAAATCATGTGTGACCAATCTGCAGATAAATATCCACCGATTTTTGCAGTGAAGTCTCTTGATAGACACAACGCAAAGAGTGGCGGAAGGTCAATCACAGACACATCTTGTAGAACTGTAACATTAGGACAGGGATGTAGTGTTAGGCTTAACCCCTTGATGACTCCAACAGTTCCTACTGCCGTTCCATCTAGCTGTACTACTCCTTTCAGCACTGGCTCATATTTCAAACCCAGTTGATCCGCTATTTGCTTCGGCATCACTGAACTACTTGCCCCAGAATCAATCATGCAGTTGTGTACTAATTTATCCCCGATGATTAATGAAACATAAAATGGAGGGGGTTTCAAAACTTTACCTTGTTGTCCTCCATGATTCCCTTCAGGCTGAGCAGCATTCGTGAGGACCTTCTCTTACATACGGGCCTGCTGGTTCGAAGTTGACCAATTCTTCATGGCAGCTTGTAGAAGATCTCTTTGTCCTGGGATGGATAAAGATTCCCACATTGATATATTCACATTCGTCTTCTTCATTTGATCAATGATGCTAAAAGGGGATGAATTGTCCTTTTGGTGTCCCTTGTTTGGCACAAACTTTTCTGGAGCTTGAGCATGTGCGTGTGTTGCTACAACAGGTACCTTAGGCTGATTTTGCACATTTGGAGTTATGTTTGGTCTACTGACCCCTTGTTGTGTAAGAGTGGGTTGAGAAACAACTGGATTACACGGTTGTCCCTCTCCTATATTTCTCTTCTTTGACCGTGTGTTGGCAGCCACGCCTTGAAAAGGCTGTTGGTTAACTCCACAGAAGTCTTCCTGTTTGCCAATTTGCCAATGTGGTTTCTGTTGGAGGTCCTTCTTGTTGCATTTCTTGCTGTTGATTCTCCTCCTAGCTTGGTTCTTGAGGAACACCAATGGTTTGCACCATCAAGGCCTGATTTAGTGCACCATTGAAACATGCTGACTGATTGTGAGGTAGATTGCAAGGGTAACACCAGTCGTACTCCTGTGCCATGTTATTTTGTGTCGGGACCAAAGCTCTTGAGGACGTCGTTGCATTTGGATCATACGGTCGAAATGGCCTGGCAGCTTGAGGTTGTCCTTGGTTTTGGTTTTGATTTGCAGCCTGAGGTGGTGGTCTATTTTGTTGGTATGGGGGCCTAGCTTGGTACTGTGCTTGAGGCTGATACGGTCTAGCACTTTGAGCTTGCTGTCTTTTGATAGTTACTAGCTCATTTCCAAGGTTCTGTAGCTGTTTCATAACCTCCTGCAATTCCTTTGAAGTATCTGAAGAAGTCGATGCCCCATTATTGCTTTGATTTCTAGGAGTTGGAATGGGATTCAACTCTGGTGCTTGACTGGTTGTAGGATTTCCCATATCTGGATAGAGAGGCATTGGTGGCCTTGGTGCAAGCTTGCCAGCTTGGATCAAACAGTTCTCTGCTCTGATAGCTATGTCGTAGGCCCCTGGCAGCGTTGTTCCTCCCATTGATTGGATCATCATGGCTATGTCTGAATTTATAGCCTTTAAGAAATAAAGGAATGCTCCTTCGGCGGTTGGTCTCACAGCTATTGGAATCCTGTCCCATGTCCGTTGGAATCTGAAGTTGAAATCTGTCATTTGTTCATTAGGAGCCCTTTTGATTGTTGTCATCTGTTCCAATAAAGATAAATTGTCTGCCCTCTCCCCGAATTGGTTGCAAAGAGCTGAACAAAGTTGGTCCCAATTCGTAATAGACCCTACTGCTAGGCTCCTAAACCATTGTAAGGCCTTACCTTTGAAGGATGAAGCCAACAACTTGACTGCAACATCCATTTCATTTATTTCATGGATTGCACATGCATTAGCAATATCCTGGATGTGATCAATAGGAGTAGTATGATTTTCTCCTGTAAAATAGGGTATATTCTTTAGTGCTGCAACTGGAATTTGATTCTGAGCATTTAGGGCAAGTGGACTACTACCCGTGAAATTGACAAAGGGATTCGGTGGTAAATGTGCCATTATGATTGGCCTAAGAACCCTGGTCGATGCGAGAAAAGGCCTACCAGGTGGAGGTGTAGACAAAGTCCTGTTAGGTGGAGATGGTGATCTTTGTGGTCTTCTTCCTCTCCTTCCTCCTCCTGGTGATAGTTGCAAGTGGAAAAATAGCCCCTCTTCTCGAGTATTTGACCTGGTTTGAATTCTTCTCATATGCCTGGGCAACTTTTGCTGCTACACCGCTGAATTCTACCCCTTCGGAGTCGCCAGATGTGTTAGAAAAAAGTGAGCCTCAAAAGGCTAGACTTCTACCAAGTTACACACCAAACCTGACAATATTTAAAAAATAGAATTTGAGAGACCTGTATTTTTGATATTTTAGAGTTTGGAATTTGATTTGGAATGACAGTCCCGAAAATCCAAAAATGCCAGACTTCCGAAAACCTGAAATCTGAAAATCAAAAAACCATGAAATTTTGAAAGTCAAAATCTCAAAAATCTAAAAATACCCTTTTGAAGATTACCCCCCGATCTATCAACTGGTGAAATTTTGACTTGTTTCGAGCAAGTTAAGTCCTTGAAAATTGATTTCAAAGTTCAGCCTGGAAGGTGAAAAAACTGAAACTGTAAAACCTGTAATTTTTAAGTCTGAATTTCTTGAAAATCCCTTCAAATCTTGTAGAATGACCTCTTGGTCCCACCGGGCATGCCAAAACTATTGATGATGAATCGCAGCACCCTTGAATGTCTGCAACACAATGGGTTGAGACTCTCAGTATGATTGCATAACATGGAGCTTTTCCCAAGTGTGGGACCTTGCAAAATCGGAAAAGCTCTCCGGATGAAGGCCGGTTCCTATTCCTCTGTTCAGATGCACACGTAGAAAATGCAGAGGGTTTACTAAAAACCTAATCTAACTTTCCAAGGAGACAGGGTAAGAAAATGCATAAAATAAAACCTAAACTACAAAGGTGATGCACCGAGGAATGAAGAACACCTGTCTTGCCAATAAACACAGACCATTAAAATGCAATGCAAGATCATGCACAGATAGCCAGATCCACAGTGAAAGATCAAGGGGATGCAAATGAATACAGAGAGGGTTGAGAATCATCCACAGACATGCATTAATTTGCTCCAAAGATTGATACAACACACTGCAAAATGCCAAATAAACAAGGTTGCATTACAGTTTCAAATGGGAGGTTTTAACTCCACAAGTTCACCTGCCAAAGAGAAGAAGGGAGGGGCAAAACAGAAATGTCCAACCTTTAGAAAGAATCCCCTCCTTACAATTTATAGGAGGAAAAAGAGAGGGAGAAGAGAGGAAATCGAAATCTGCCCCAACCACCTCCAGAATGCACTTAATTATCTCATTATGGTGGTAGGTGAGAACCCCAGCGAACCCAAAAGTGACGAACTGTATTTTGCATTTTTAAGAATTTGTTCTCACCCAATTAAAGATATCCACTCATAGTTGGACAGAGGACCTCGTAAGCTTTCCAAAAATTCCAACCTTGCATGAATCCGAGCTCCCAGTCAAAAGTTATGGCCATCTGAATATCTGCGCCAGGGTCTGCTTCCTGTCAGCGCTCAAAATGTTGCACCTCCTGAAGGTGGCCTTGGCGCACTAATGTGTGTGTCGACATCCATTGTGTCCCTGTCGACATCCATTGGGTGCACCACTTCTGTGTGCCTTCCTTTCGACATCCATTGTCGTGCGCCACTTCTGTGGCCTTGGGCGCACCACTGTCGTTTGCGCCACCCTGTCGTCGACATCCATTTTGTGTGCGCCACTTCTGTGCACCTTGGGCGCACCGTTTTCCCTGTCGACATCCATTGTCGTGCGCCACTTCTGTGCACCTGGGTGGGCGCACCGTTTGCCCTATCGACATCCATTGTCATGCACCACTTCTGTGTGCCTTGGGCGCACCATTTGCCTTGTCGACATCCATTGTCGTGCGCCACTTCTGTGCGCCTTGGGCATGTCAGGGATTTGAGCTTCTTTGATTTCTCCATTCTCCTGCTTGTCTATATCTACCTGGGGGAAAGATATATACACTTGAATCCATAGGTTATGTCTTATGATGCCAAGGGATCACGTTTATTCTTCACCCTCTCTCTATCACATCCAAGTGTCATGAAGCCTTCATTCTAGTAGTTTCTTACATGAACTCTCCTTAGCCATGGTCTTCCCAACAACATTGGGTATGCAACAGTACCATTTTTCATCACCTAAAAGTCTACCACACATACAACACCCATAACAGATATTGCCACATTTGAAACAACACCTTCTGGTTTAGTTTTTCCCTTCTTTAATGACCTTAACATAAGTGTTGAGGGGCGATCAACTTTTAAACCCAATATATTCATTACAGACTCGGTCATTACATTAATTGCAGCACCTCCATCAACTAAGACATCATGAATTGAAATACCATTACACAATACCTCAGCTTGTGGAGCGTAGGGATCCGCCTCTACCTCCAAAACAGGGACCTCAACCTCCTTCCTTCGTTGAGCATTGAGTCCACTTCATAGCTCCCGCCTCTTCTCAGAAGACATAGGCAGAAGTTGACCATATGTAATATTTGTAGGCCTTTTGGACACATCTCCTAAGATGGAGTATGGTCCTTGTCCCTGTGAAATTAGAAAATCCTGCACACCCAACTTTCTTCTCCTATGTTTCTTACTAGTTTTTTCTTTCATCTTCTTAGGATCATTTCCATCTTGGTTATCTTTTCTTTTTCTTTTTGTTACAAACACATCTACTTCATTATTTATGCTCCTATCTATTACATCAAAAGAATTCACAGGTACTTTTCCTTTATCATCATCTCTTGTACCGGATGTAGAAACTCTATCTGGACAATTATACTTATAATGACATTTTTTATGACAACCATAACATACAACTTCAAAAATATTTCTTTTTGGACCTCTATCTCGTCCCTGAGAACTAAATTATTTTCCTGAAGAAGATTAATAGTTAACTGGCCCATCTTCCTGAGCAGATCTTTATACTCAGTAGATGTACTAGGAGAAAGATTTGTACTCACCGAGAGTGGTTGTGGATTATGGACCAAAGGTGGTAGTGTAGGCTCTACTTTAGCAACAATTTCTTTGGGCTCCTCTTCCATGCTTTCTTCTTGCCTTCTTGCAATCTCCTTTGCTTATTCAATGGTAGTTGGGTGGTCATACTTCACTCGTTTGTTTGATCTCTGGCTTCATCCCAAGAATGAAGTGCTTACAGAGGAGATTATCCATGCCATTCATCAACCCATCCACTAATCCTTCCTTCCGGATGTGGGCATCGAGCTTCCTCCTTAGCTCTAGAACACGAGCATGATAATTCCTTATCCCGCCATTTACTTCTCGGCTTCAATTCCTCACTCGGACATTCTTTTAATCCACTCCCACAATCCCCCCCTTTTCTACTATGTCTTCTCCCCCCCATCCCCAGGTTCGCAAACTCCCCATCTGCCCCTTACCTCCCCTTCTACACTCCTCCCGACACCCCCGTCAGTCACGGTTTCACACTCCTACATCCATCCTACCCGGACTCCGCCTCCCAAATCCTCCACCCGATCCCCCCCTTTCAACCAGGTTTCCCCCCACTCTCCCCACCTTTCCGTCTATTCTAACACCCACGTATCCTCATATCACTCATACTCGCGCTTCTATCTCCCTTCTTGTCAACCCATTGTCCAGCCATCTTTGTCGGGTATCACTCATAAATCAGGAGAGAAAGTAGAAAAGGAGAGTAAATCCGAGAGGAATAGGAAATGGAGAGGGCGGAAAGGGAGAAGAGGGGGGACGAGAAAAGGCGAGAGCAAGAGGAGACCCGAAATGACTAGAGAGAAAAGACAAGGGAAGACAGAGAAGCGGTGGAAGGAAAAGGATGAAAAGAGAGGAGGGGGGGGGGAGCCCACGCACCCCGCCACAGTGACGACCAGGCGGCCCGTCGACGAGAAGAGAGAACAGGAGGCGAGGAGAGAGCACCCCGACAAAGGGGGAGAGTAAAAGAGTGAGGAGAGATAAGGAGCGAGGCAATCCCAGTGAAGCATGAAAAAGCAGAGAGAAGGAAAAAGGGAAAGGAGATAACTTTTCCCTTTGTCTTTACCGGGGAGGAGAGAGTAAAGTTACCCTCACCATCCCCTCCTTAGCTGCCCATTGTTATTGCACATTTCCCTGTTCGCCCCTACGACTCTTCCCACCATTTCCTCACGCCCCTCCCTCTATCCCCTCCCAACCTACCTCTCACCCCACACCCAAACCTACACCGTCCTCCGACCCCCCACTCGTGTCACAACCACCCTCCCTTCTCTCACGACCCCCCTGCTCTCCCCGACCACTTTTCCTCCTCAGGTGATCACCTCCCGCCCCACATTCGCTTCCCTCCTTCATCCTGCCTAGTGAATTTATTCTACATCTACTTCATCATCCCCTTCAAACCCTCCCACTTCTCCCCTTCCATCCACTCCCCGTCCCATCCCTCCCACCACCAGTCCGATCCCCCTTTAAACAACCTCCACTCCCCATTCTGTCGATCTCCCTCTACTTCCCCGCCACATAAGCTTCTTCCACTCCTAGCCTACTACCCTCACGCTCCCCTTTTCACCTCCCCATTTAACCACGACTTGTCGCCTCCAACCTACCCCGTTCCTCTTGCTCCACTCACACTTCCCTATTATCACCCTCCGACATCCCTTCTTAATTAACCCTACCCTCTCTCCACCTTGCCCTTACCCACATAGCCTCTACTACCTACACTCATTCCACCTTCCACATTCCCTATTTCTCACGCCGCTGCACTTGCTCTTGTTAGCAACTATTCAAGCATCTACCCTTCCCCCTACCCCCCCCCAACAAGTTATTCACCTCCCCCCGATCGCCCTCCCTCCATTCACTCCCGCTCCCCCGACCTCTTCCTCTGCATCCCTCGCATAGCCTTCCAATTAATCTTACCTATTTTCCTCTCCCCCATGTTCCTCCCATTCATGTTTTCTAAAACTCCCTTCGTCTCTCTTGGTCTTCTACCCGGCACTCACACCTCATTCTCTGTCTTTCACGCTCTATGTTCACTCTATTCTCTTCCAAACTCTGAAATCCCCTTCCCTCTCCACACGCCCCATCACAATGTCACAAAACCACACCCCCCTGGCACATATCTTTACCACACCACACACACACTATACAGATCCCCATACCCACCCCTCCTCCCCATCACCCTCCCCCGTGAAAGCATCCTACAACCACTAGCCTCTTTCCCCGAGATCCACGTCCATCCCACTTCTACTTCCTCCCTAATTGCCCACCACCCCCCTTACACCAACCTCTATCCCGCCACTCCTCTCCCTCCCCCATAACCATCCTTCTCCACACCCCACTCCTAGCCTAAAACCCCTCGTCCCTCCCTACATACTACCCCCACTTCCTGTTACTACAGCCTCTCCAAATGACCTCCCACACCTCGCCACCCCCTCCCCTTTGCCTCCACTTAAGCCCCCTTTACCCTTGCATACCCCTCCCCCCAACCGTTGCTTTCATCATAACCCTGCTTGTCTATATCTACCTGGGGGAAAGATATATACAACAGTGTATGTACCTTCGAAAAAGTTGGAGGTAGGATTCCTTCTCACTCTCCATCACAACATCACCAATCTTTATTTGTTGGAGACGATCATCAATTTCTTCTTCAAATAATTTTATGGGTTCATGAGTCGGTGTGACTGGAAGGATATCCATGACCAAAACATCAACCTCACTTTCTTCATCTTTTGTGTCCACTTCACTAGTACTAGAGTAATCAGAGGATGCCCAATCATCAGTTTCATCACTTGAATCCATAGGTTATGTCTTATGATGCCAAGGGATCACGTTTATCTTCACCCTCTCTCTATCACATCAGAGTGTCATGAAGCCTTCATTCTAGTAGTTTCTTACATGAACTCTCCTTAGCCATGGTCTTCCCAACAACATTGGGTATGCAACAGTACCATTTTTCATCACCTAAAAGTCTACCACACATACAACACCCATAACAGATATTGCCACATTTGAAACAACACCTTCTGGTTTAGTTTTTCCCTTCTTTAATGACCTTAACATAAGTGTTGAGGGGCGATCAACTTTTAAACCCAATATATTCATTACAGACTCGGTCATTACATTAATTGCAGCACCTCCATCAACTAAGACATCATGAATTGAAATACCATTACACAATACCTCAGCTTGTGGAGCGTAGGGATCCGCCTCTACCTCCAAAATAGGGACCTCAACCTCCTTCCTTCGTTGAGCATTGAGTCCACTTCATAGCTCCCGCCTCTTCTCAGAAGACATAGGCAGAAGTTGACCATATGTAATATTTGTAGGCCTTTTGGACACATCTCCTAAGATGGAGTATGGTCCTTGTCCCTGTGAAATTAGAAAATCCTGCACACCCAACTTTCTTCTCCTATGTTTCTTACTAGTTTTTTCTTTCATCTTCTTAGGATCATTTCCATCTTGGTTATCTTTTTCTTTTTTCTTTTTGTTACAAACAATCTACTTCATTATTTATTCTCCTATCTATTACATCAAAAGAATTCACAGGTATTTTTCCTTTATCATCATCTCTTGTACCGGATGTAGAAACTCTATCTGGACAATTATACTTATAATGACCTTTTTTATGACAACCATAACATACAACTTCAAAAATATTTCTTTTTGGACCTCTATCTCGTCCCTGAGAACTAAATTATTTTCCTTCAAGAAGATTAATAGTTAACTGGCCCATCTTCCTGAGCAGATCTTTATACTCAGTAGATGTACTAGGAGAAAGATTTGTACTCACCGAGAGTGGTTGTGGATTATGGACCAAAGGTGGTAGTGTAGGCTCTACTTTAGCAACAATTTCTTTGGGCTCCTCTTCCATGCTTTCTTCTTGCCTTCTTGCAATCTCCTTTGCTTATTTAATGGTAGTTGGGTGGTCATACTTCACTCGTTGTTTGATCTCTGGCTTCATCCCAAGAATGAAGTGCTTACAGAGGAGATTATCCATGCCATTCATCAACCCATCCACTAATCCTTCCTTCCGGATGTGGGCATCGAGCTTCCTCCTTAGCTCTAGAACACGAGCATGATAATTCCTTATCTTCTCCTTCTCTCCTTGGGAGAGCTTTGTGATATCGATCATGAGATCTGCATATTTCTATTGTTCACCAAATTCTTCAAGAAAACTTTCAGTTAATAAATCCCATGATTTTTTCACATTATCACCTAGTGTGTCAAACCACCTAAGGGCCGAACCATCCAAACAGGTAGGAAAAAATTCAGTCCATTATTTCCTTCTTATAAGGCCATTAAAAATACAAGATCGTTTAAACTCTTGAATGAAAGAGGAAGCATTTTCATTAGATTGGGCTGAAAAAAAGGAATTTTCCCCATTTTCAAACATAACCATAGTGAAATACCAAACCACAAGTACAATCAACAAGACTTATGTGCACAAATAATTGGAATCACTATAATAGAAAATAGAAATGACCACGGTAAACTATGGTAAAACTTGACTTACTACGGTAAAAACTGATTTTACTGTGGTAAACACTATTCATAGTAAAAAGTGAAGTTACTGCGGTAAATACTATTCACAGTAAAAGGTGACTTTATTGCGGTAAATACTATTCACGGAAAAAAGTGACTTTACTATGGTAACTACTATGCACAGTAAAAACAAGGTTACCCTCCAAATGTTTTTTGACTAAGTGGAAATATCTTTCCAGAAAATCCACCAACGAGGAATGGTCCCGGCAACAGAACAAAAATTTCATCACCAATTCGGCACTATGATAATTCTCCAACGGGAACTCCTCATGCTATGATTATTTACTAATGCACAGCCTTTAGTTTGGTGGATGTAATCTGGAAACACAACAAAAA
Source organism: Taxus chinensis (assembly GCA_019776745.2). Lineage (NCBI taxonomy): Eukaryota > Viridiplantae > Streptophyta > Pinopsida > Cupressales > Taxaceae > Taxus > Taxus chinensis. Next base: position 618,133,032 of record CM034146.1, read on the forward strand.
ACATAACACAAGAATACCATAGACTATGATACGAAGGAATGATGACAAATCTAAAATATAAGTGTAAATTATAATATCAACATGAAATTGTTACAATCTCACCCAAGAGGTACTTCAAGTGTTACTGATTTCACTTGCCTTCCAACAATAACTATGGGAGAAACTTCACAATGGATTCTTTAACACACCTTCTAAATGATGGCTTCCTTTACACACTTACTCATACAATATTTCTTACTACTTCTCTCTATGCTAAATGAAAGGGGTGGCCTCTTTATTTATAGGAATTCAGGATTATCCACCCTATCTCTAAGATAGGTTAGGAAATCTCTTCTGGCCAATCATATTCCATACCTTAACTCTTATCTGTATATGTAAGCTTATCTTTTAAGATAAGATAAACCTTATCATTTCACATGGGTTCCACATTTTTAAACTTTCTACAAATAAAATACACAAAATATTTATGACCTCACTCCTTGTCCTTATTACCAATATAATATTTCTAATTCCTAATCATGTAGACCCTACTTCTCTACTTACCCTAACTTTGACATTTTAACATTACCGAACCACTTACGACAAATATTTACTTTTTACGACAACATTCCTATTGTACTTTTAACTATTACCGTACTATACATTATTGGCGGCGGCATACCGACAGTACCGTTATCTTCTATCAGACGCTACCACTAATTATACTTAACAACATCCTATTCCTAATACATACATTAATAAAATAGAAATTACGGAGGAAAATTTTAATGTTGACAGCTCTCTGTGACGAGCCCTTGCATCTTCCTAGTTGTGTGGAGTCATGAATAGAGTGATACATCATATCATTACATCATATACATTTCTGCCAATGGAATGGATTGCATCTACTTGTTTGCACTTGCATTCCAATAGTGCAACCCCTTTACCAAGTCAAATATAAAATTCAAATTAAAATATGTTTATCAAAAATAAAAATAAAAAACACTCAAATATGTTTCAAAATTTTTAAAAAATAAAATATGTTTCGCAAAACACAAAAATAATATAAAATTGTTTAAAAATCCAAAAACAATATAAAAATGTCAAAATCAAAACGTTTAAATAATGTTTAACCAACTTTAAGCAATTGGATAAGTGATGGTGAAAATTAACTCGCAGCAATTAGTATGTTTTTTATTAATACCCAATCATTTAATTATCAAACCTAAGGACGTAAAATTTCAATATTGCCAGTGTTTTATGCATAGTTACAGATGTTGGGAGGTATAAGGGAAAATTCATATCACTATAATTAGGAAATACAATCCTTGAAATGAACTAGTTTATGACTGGAAATGAATACTATGGCTATCATCAAAGCATGTAAAATAAAGATCATAAATAAAGAATAAGATGCTGCAAATCTAATCCAATCATGCAAGAAACTATGACAACAAACAAAAGGAGAGGGTTAACATCCACAAGTGGGCCCTACCTTGGGTGTTAATCCCTCTTAAGGCCCGTATCTAATTTTTTTTTAACAAAACTCATATTTTATTAAATAGCATGAAGATTACAAATGGAACGTATAACAAAATATCTACCTATGGATCAATCCCTTTCCTATAGCCTTAGAATTATTTGTATATTCTTCCCTTCAGAAGAGATGTGAAGAGACTACCTCATTACTAATAGTTACAATTTGATTAAGTACAAGATCATAACCAAGCAATCTAGATATTCTCATGCATGTAACATAACTATTAAAAGGTGTCCTCATACAATGACATAACTTAACAAAATAATCAATTTAAACAACCAGTTATCAAATTAAATCAACTAATTCCTTGTTGGAGTTGCAGATCATAGTCAAGTGATGGTGTTGAATCTTATTCGTGTTCGCATAACTACTCCTTTAGTAACATGTGCAAACTCAAGTGAAGTGTCCACATTGCTCAAGATTTATAGAATTAAGGTCTTGTATATGCGTGTGACCTCCCTTGGTTGCAGGTGCTTTGTGGAGGATGAGTCCTAGTTTTTGTATATCAATTGTTGTGGATGAGTCTCTTGTACATTGTGGATGAGTTTCTTTGTTTGTATGTTAGTAGATACACATAAAAAATATTTAGAAATCAAGGTTGACATTTATTCAAAGCACTATTGAATCATCACATTGCATTGAGAAGAATAAATGCATCCATAATCCACAAAATAAAGTAAACTTAGTAATAATTATATTAACTAATATAAGTGTCATAAGTTCAAGATATAGAAGATATGTTCAACAGTATATGGGAAACACAAGTTCAATGGGTACACATGGATAAAAAAATACAATAGATTAAACATTTTAAATAGTAAATAAAAGGCTCATCAATAACACCATTAAACAATTTCTAGACTTAACAGTGCTCCTCATAATCATTCCATATCATCTTTCTTGCATGTGGTGTATATCTCTGCTTGTGACAAGTAATAAATTTACCATTTCGCAATATAATTATACTTGGGGAAAACTTAGATTAAATCCAATACAGATCAACCTTCAATGGGATCCGACAAGATTTGTTTGGAGTATATAAACATCCCTCTTCTCTTTGGCCTAATCCAATCCTATTGCATTCTAAGATATTGCTCAGGGGGATTCATATATTTATATTTCTTCAATGTGGAACACATATTGAGTGTTATTAGATGTCATTTTTGTAAATTGTGTTGTACTGTTGCATTTTTTAACACTGTGATGATGATTTTTCTTCTTTCATTTTTTATTTTATCGTACTTTGTTTACTTACATTATAGAGAAATTGCAGGAATTTTATCTGCATCCTAGTTCACACATAACTTTGGTATGGTTCCTTCTGGTTCATATTGGGTTTTTTTGACATTATTTTTTTATGATTTTAGCAACATATTTTGTGCATAAAAAATCAGGTGTAACAAAAACACCAATCCTCTTCTTTGCATCAATATTTTCAAAAAAATAGTAAAACCATAAAAAAATCAAATATTTCAAACATTCAAACAAATAGAAAAATTACAAAATTTTGAACAAACATTCACATCTCAAGGAAATCCTACAGTTAGAAAACCCTTGAAGTGGATTTTCAACATTTCAACAAAATCTTGATAAATGCATACCTTTACCTACTACCCTAGTGATCATTCCAATCTTAGAACTATCACTTTCTTCCCTTTGTACGATTACTTACTCTTCTTGCGACAAGTCACAAAATTGTTTTTCCTTTGCGATATAACTTCACATATGGAAAATCAACTCTGATCATTTGCACAATGGATCCAATAAGAGTATCATGAGGAGTACCTTTATTACACTCTTCAGTATAATCCTATTCCCACCTTGTGGCCATTTGTATCTACTTAATTATCATTGTGGCACGCATTAGGGTAATAGTTGATTGTCTTATTTTTTGACATTGTGTTACATTGTTGATGTTTACTTCTTAGACCAATTGCAAGTATTTTGATAAAATATTGGTTCCTTTATAACCCTGATGCTTGCACCTATTGTTCATATTGGGCTTGTTTTCATTTTTATCTTTTCTTTGCTTTGTGTGTATTTTTTTATGTGCATTTGGGTTAACCATCCCGATTCTTTCATAATCATGGTGACAAATTTATTATGCAACAACAAAAATAAAGGTTTCTCTTATATTCACACTTTTCAAACAATGCTCATGCTACAAGAAAAATTCCTTCCATCCTTGTTCAATCCCTTTCTTTCTTTCTATCATGTAGCCCTCCACGGCCTTACTACATCATCCAAATGCTTAAGGGGGCATTCCTATACTACCATATTAGTTGGGGCATCCAAATGCTTCACTACTTTATGCTCGTTAATTAGCATGTGTCTACTATCTTTAAAACACTATTATTTTGCAATATCACTTTAAAGAGGGGAAAATGTAGACACCCCAAAAATACATACTAGTTCCTAGCACCATCCCAAATCACATCTTGTCATTTATCCCCTTTGCGATTGCTTAATTAAATGAATTAACATTTGTATACACCACTTAGATTAATTTAAATAGTCCACAAAACCATCTTAGCTAAGTTAATTATCATTTATTAAATAAATGATTTATTAATTATCTTTCACATTGTAGCTAATTAAATTAGTTACTTAAATAGGAAAATACACCTATTTTCCTATTCAACTGCCACTTCACAATCCTATTTAACTCCCATTTAAACTCAACTTCCTCATCCCAGTCAGCTTCACTTGGAACTCAACTTCCCTACTCAAATTGGACTCCACTTCTAGATTCCTATAAGTGTGGGGACAATTGGATTGTACATGCAATTCAATTGCCGGATGTAACTTCTTTCATTCCAAATGTTTATTACCCCTTCAAAAGTTGTAACTCCTAGACTATGTCTACTTTCTATTCCTGGGTGATTACAATTATGACTTGGAGCTTAGTAAAACTTGTATCCACATTTCATGGTCCTACCCTCAACTATAAAAGTAGGCCATTTACTTCTCAAAATCGTCCTTCAAAAGAAGCAAAGATATGCTCGTTTTTTACTCGAATCATCGCAAAACCCACTCATAGAATTGCATTCATCCACCTTGGAGAGGCTAGTCAAGAGAAACCACAATTAAAATTCAACAATATTACACAAGCTTAAAGCTTATAAAATCTTACTCGAGGTTCGAAAGAAATCTACAGGGAAGGTAAATCTATGTGCTTATTCATTTATCTTCATTTATCTATTAATTTCCCTTGCATATAGACCTATTTTGACAATAAAATTTGACTAGTGACATTAGGAGCATACAATGTCTGATTCACATGTTCCAATAAGCATTGGAAAGATATCAGAGTGATCTTATGTATTATAATGGTTTAGGGAGAAATAGGGAGATTATGACCCCCCAACATGTCCTCCAGATCACACATCCCCAATAAAAACCTTTTGGTCCCCAAAAGTCTAGTCACCCACTGAATCTGCTAAACATTTTTTTGTATCACACCAATATACAAAAACCAAAATATAACATACTGATTAAAAATATTGTAGAATATTGAAATGCTTATCACATAAATGGAATAGTATGAAACACCAACTAAATGTTTTCTCATCAAGTTTCCAACTAAATCCCTTTGATTATACCAATACTATAATTAGATAGGTGAGTTGGTAGTCTCCGCAAGCCCCATAGTGGATAATACATCTCACATAGTTAAGTAAATAACTCATGACTAAACGATTGGATGGTGAGTTAGGTGGCAAGCCACGTGGTGGCCTAAGGACCCACCATGGGGATCATTCAAAATATCCACATCAATGAGGATCCTATCTTGTCACGTGTCAGCACCAAAATACATGACATAATATGGCATAAAATTATAGTGTAATTGGGAAAATTAAAATTACACTAATATACCACGATGACCGAGTCCCCTTTCGAAACAAGAAAGGACCTCACTGTTGAAAACAAAAATTTTGCACAATTGTTGAATATCGAAGGGCTAGAATAAAGATGTTCACAATCATATTTTTTTCCTCTATCAACTTTTGAATCACACAAATAGAATTTGTGCACAAGCCAGGGTACTGCAAACCTGCATTTTCCCTATTGACCCAGTTTGGTTATGAACTTTGACCAGTGATATCAGAAGCATATGGTGTCTATTTCACGCAATCCAATAGGTGTTGAAAATATATCGAAGTGATCTTCCATACTGTAATGGTTTAGAGAGAAATCAAAAAAATTTGACCACCCAGAATGTCCTCCGGATCAGAAATTCCACTTAGCACCAGCCAAAATATACATACATTTTACATATGATATGGCACATTTACTTGTTGTATCTGTACTCTCTCCCCTAATATAACTAAACTTAGTATCTGATAGACATCCTCAAATGTCATGGTCATCTCCCTCAAGTTAGGAACCAAAATGCACATATTTTGACATTCTACCATTCACATAATGTTGTAATCAAATGTATGTTTGTGGACACCTTCCTCAATATGAAAAATTGTCATAAGCTCACTATTTCCAACGTATCCCAACCCTCCTAGGCCCAAGGTTAGAAATGTCTCCATGTTTTTCCATTTTTGGAACTCTCTAGCATGAACATATCTCTACAATCACAAATCAAGGAAACGAAACACATTAACAATTTAATATCAAATAACAATAATAATATATCAACAATTATTATATTTAGATTTCCCAATTTTGTGTTTGAACCATATTTATTGGGTTCAAAATGTATGAAATGAATTTAAAATATAACAATATGTATATTAATACCCTCAAATTTGAAAGTGGAAAATTTAGTCCCATTTAGCCTATTTTACCTAAATTTAATAAAAGTAAAAAAATCAACAATCTAATGTTATTTTCGATCAAAATTACAAAGTGAGAGTCCTTACTAAATCACTAGATGTCTATGACCGAATGGGTCCGTCACCCAATTAAAACACAAGAAAAAATCATCTCTAGTGCATGAAATTATCTCTAACTCGTATCAACAATCACTATGAATCATGGTTCAAATGAAATTACCCCTTAATTTTTAAAAAAGTACTTTTTATAGTAGATCAAATTTTTGGACTTTTACCATAAAAGCAATCTAATACCTCAATTTATAGAAGATATATTTACTTCCACTTACCATTTTTCTATGTCGTTTGTGGTGTTGGGATCCTTATTTCACTCATTTTTCACACTATTTTATCACTCTACTTTATATCACATTTATTATGGTTGCTTCATACCTTTTATCTGTTATTGTAATTACACTCTCCATCACTAGTTAATTGTTATTTCAAATCCCTAAATCATTTATTATTTATCCTAGAGTTTAAATTTCTTTCAATCAACATTCATTTATAACTCTATCCTCATGTTCAATTCCTATTGCTACCAAAAAAAGTTGGCATTCTATACTAAAAATTCAATACTATTACTACTACGCTATAGATTATTTCATTCGAAATATTCTTGTGTTACATATTGTAGACACAAAATCTATGCACTTGGGTACATTTCTAGGTCCTAAAAGCATACAAGCATTTACATGATTCCTAAGCGAGAAAACTAGTAGTTGACAGCTGTCTTTGGCCAATTTTCTTTATCTTCTTTGGTCTTACACATCTTACAACCTTGATGGAACTTAACTATTTATATTTTATGGACACAGACACTAGCGCCCAGTTAAGACAATAACGCCTAGGAGCTTCTATCCCTCATAGGTGCTCATGAACCCTCTCTCACCTTTACTGTTCTTTTTGGGTATCTTTTATCTTTTGGGCATCTTTTTCACTTATGGGTCGACCTTCCAGTTTTTAATTGTGAAATTCAAACAAGGGAATCATATATATACTTAGTTACTTCTCAAAAATAAAGGGACCAAGCACTAGCATTACTTACTATCACCTAAGCTTGCATCCAAAAGGTACAAAGAGCACTTCAAAGGCATCCATCTAGCACACTCACTCAAGGGACAAGGGTTGCATCACTTATGTATACACAACATAGGAGGGGAAGTCTATTCTATTCCTTTCCCACACATTTGCATCTGGAGCATTCTAGATCTATCCACTATCTTAGTGCAACTTGCACAAGGGCATCCTAGGGCACATCATTACACACACTCTCACACATAACTACATGGGGTCTGAGATGTAGTGTAACAGTAATAAGTTCACTCTTCAGTGACCAAGGTTCCACATTCTGTATATTTTTTATTATATTTGATGGTGACCAATGTTACAGGTACATTCAGTGATCAAGGAGTGAATCTCAAATGACAAACATGGATCAACAAGTGAACCTCTTGCAATAAAAGATATCAAAACCTAAGTATTTTCACAGCCACCAGTACCCAGATCTAGTCACTAGCACCCAGGGTTCTCCTACCCTCCTGTGGGTGGCCCTATCTTACAGCGTTATGAGTTCCAGAACTTCCAGCAAGCTTTCAACAACACGTTACTATAGTCTAGTTTCAGTTATTCACCTACCCTAGATCACTCCCAGTTTGCTTCATAAATCAAGCTAAGTCTTCATATCTCCCTCTCTCGTTTAAGGTTTCATATTATACATGTTCATTTTCTTGTGTCTTATTGTATATTATTCATTTGTATATCATTATTTATAGTAGTTACTCTATAATTATATTTAATTCCATTTAAATTAAATCATTTGGTGAACCCACTCGCTCAAACCCTACCTTCCTTCTTTTTATGCCCATCACTTGTAGTGGTCATTTTGGTACCTTTGAGCACATTGAGCTTCCTCCATCTATCCATAATTCCTCTCAATCAATGGTTGAATCTTCTAACCCCTTTCTTAACTCAAACAATGTCTCATCTTGAAAACATTGAAGCTTCTGATAGTGAACACTCATATGATGAGGATACCAACGTTGATCAAGAACAACTAGACAAGCTCACAAATTTCTGTCAAGCATTACGCACCAACCCTCTACATATTCTACATGTTCTCAATGCTTTACTTGCTGCTAAATATTCTCAAGATGTTGCTTATATCCCTCTTGTAGGTTCCTCCTCGGTTGTCATGGCCTCGACATAGCCCCTTAACATTTCCACTTCCATTACTACAACTATCACTTCCCCTCATTATTCTCAATACTTATAATACAAAAACCGGTTCCTCTTCAGGATCACTCATGACCTAGCTTTTTTATATCAGGATCTACAAGTTCAAATCTATCAATTACAAGCAAGGTACTTCATTTTCCTCTCCATCTCTTGATTCCTCATTACTCCTTCACACCCCTTTTGCACCACCATATTTACTTATCCACTTCCTCCTAACTTTGTTACACCTAAGATTCCCACCTTCAATGGCCATGGTGACCCTCAAAAGCATCTTTGATCTTTTCATGTGGCATGTCTTGACTATGCGGATGACCATACATTACTAGCTAAGCTATTTCCTTGAAGTTTGCAAGATTACGTCATGCATTGGTTCTATGATCTACCTGTTCATTCGGTAACTTCTTTACACACTTAGCCAATGCTTTCCTTGCACATTTTTCTATCAATATCAGTACCAAAATATCTTATATGCACAACTTTCTTAAATCAAACAAGGATCTAATGAGTGTCTAACTAACTATGTTTTATGTTATAAGAACAACCTTGCTAAGATGACTAATGTACTAGCTGATTCTGAATTACAAGATATTTTTATTCAAAGTCTCTTACCTCCACTTTAAGAGAGTGTTATCTTTGAGATCTCTCCCTCCTTTGATCAATTATGCCATACACTCAAATTACGCGAAGGAAAATTTTTATCTATGGGAAAATTGAAATACTATGATACTACTTCATCCTCATCCTCTAACTCGGTTTCAAGATAAATATACTTTCAAACCATCTCCTAAGCCCGCTGAAGCTAATGTTGTTGTTAATGTTGTTTCTACACCTGACAAGCTTCAATTGGAACTCCAAAGCGTACCTTTACCAAATTACCCTACGCACCTTGGTTTCTATTGCCACAACTTATCGAAAGTAATCTTATTACTCTTCCACCACCACTCAATCTTGATCCTTCTCGCCCTTGTGGCCACAACTATGATGAAAATGCAAGATGTGACTATCACCAATGCGTTGGGCACTCTACTAATTGCTGCTTTAAACTCAAACATATTATTCAAGATCTTATTGATAATAATGCAATCGAGCTCCCTGAGCCATCTACTTCTAATCTAGTCAATGATAATCAAAAGCTTAAAAATATTTAATGACCCTTTACCAAAGCATGAAAATCAAGATACTGATTCTTCTACCAACCATACATATTGAGTTGTGCCTCCTCCTTCATCAAATCCTCTTGATTTCCTTGTTTCTACTATTGATGCACCACCATCTGTCATCACCTTCTCAGATCATGATTATCACGCTACATTCTCTTCTGATTCCTTGCATATCAATGCTTCTATTGGTTCCTATACCATCAGTAATACTATAATCTATCCATTGGCTCCTACCAATGTATGCTCCGTGGCACTCCTCCTAGCTATCAAATTTCCAATGTCTAGTATCACATTTCTAGTTCCTAATTCTTTTGGTTATGTCAAGCTTCCCATTATAGTTGGGCCCTTTACCATGCTTGTACCATTTGTTGTTACATCTTCAAACAAAGGTTGTGACATGCTCTTAGGTCTCTCTTGGCTCCACGTTGCCCAAGCCATCCCTTCCATGAATCATTTGTGTCTTAAGTTCATCCAAAATAAACAAGTTTTTACTATCAAAGCTATTCCACCATGTACACAATTGCCTTGGCCCACTCTTGCTGATATTTATGCACCAGTCATGGCATCTAGGCTTTCTATGCCTCTCAAGTCTAAAGCTACCTCTACACCTAGCTCTCTTATTTGCACACAACCTACATCATGACCTTTTCATCCTCATCGGTCCATTAGCCCACCTCATCAACCTAAGTACCCTACTCGGAGAAACCCCTTCACATAGGTGTTTTCACCTCCTTCACCACATAGGCCTCCTTTATGTACATTGTTACTATCCTACACCACCAATCTTAGAGCATCATCACATTCCTTTGTCTCCTAGATATCGGGTGGAGGGCCCTCACCCTTCACTATCATCAGATAGCCTTCTATCCCTTACACACTTGGGGGCATTAACTTTCTCCCCCCTTCCATCACTATCAATTGTCTCTAGTGTCTTTACTATGCTACACTTCACCCTCTGTGCTTCATGTCTAATATTTCTAAGCACTCCTACACACTTTGGTACATTGTATTGTCATTACCCTATGACACACTCTAGTTCCACAGTTCATACTCGATTGTTAAGGGTATAATTCTGAAATGAACCTCACATCATCTACACTTCATGCTTTGTGTTTCATGATACATCTTTTCTAGCATCTAATCTTTCACACACATTCATTTCCCAATGACACACTCTTGTTTTATGGTTCATTCTTGACTGTTGAGGGGGCATTTATAAATGAATCTCATCTCATACACATCCGTTGGGGGGCACGTTGTTCCTATCAACTTCACACCTTGCATACCATACCATCACACTCATACAACATTTGTATATCTTGGTTGCATTTACTCTTGTTATCTTTTTCTACTTACATGTTGTACTTTGCTTACTATGTTAGTCAGATACTTAATATGTCATTATCTTTATCATATACACATGCAAATTCACTTGGGTATCTATGATGTGAATGTAGATCTCTTACAAATTTACACATGATGCATGATGCTCGACACTGAATCCTTTACCAGTCCCATCGAGGCTCTTGGGGGCATCTACCTTTACTATTCTCACATATTACAGGTTCTACTATTTTATCATTCATTACTTCTTCTTACTAGAACTTACTTTCCATTGATATATACATGCATTGACATACTATTTATCTTTCTAACATGCTAATAGTGCTTCATGTGTAGCATTTTCCTTGCAGGATCTATACAACCATGGTATATCTTCTTACTACTTTGTTTCTATTGTTTGCTATTGTTTGTGGGCTATGCCCTATGCCTTGTTTGATCATTGTATGATTTTGGCCTCTTCGGCCCTGATTGTCTTGTGACATTGTGATTGATGTCCCATGTATGAAACCCACTTTTTGTGGTCCATCTTGTCTTCCTACTTTCTTGTTACATTGTTATTCTCTTGCATGCTAACTTTTAGACTAACAACTTTTATTATCCCATCATTGTTTGCATGTGCCTTGGTTTCTACCATGCACATCCCCTACCCCCTTCAGGTATCCCTTATCAGATATGCATATCAGTCTCTAGTCCTCTCCTTTGAACCACATTATCCTACTATCATTAGCATGTACCCAAAATGAGGGGGAATCGATATTGGTGAAAAAATCACCCCTACAAGCTCACTTAGAGCTATGATATAGATCAGAACAAGTATTGAATCAACACAAGAACACAGTCACAGAATGTCCTAGAAATTTGAATTGGGTCTAAAATACAGAGTAGCCACTAGCACCCATACCTTGATAGTAGCACCATACACTTGTGTCCCCCCTGGGTGCTAATGTCTTGGGGGAAGAAATAGTTAATTTCTCAGTAAAACAACAATTTACAATAGTTTTCATAGAATTTCTACAAGTAGAAAGCACTTACCTGTAGTCACAAAACATTCTTTTATCTCCTACAATCAGTTATACAATCAGAATAATTTGGGACAATGGAACAAATTGGGTCATACTATCTATAGTGGTGCTTATTTGGCAGAGTCATGGAAGGAGAGTAAAACTAGACCTCTCTCCCCAACACTCTTCTCTTGGCGTGAGATTGCCCAAAAAACTGAGATCACGCAAATAACTCTTGGCATGAGATCTACCCAAAAAACTCATTCTTAGCATGAGATTGCCCAAAAACCTCACCACCAGCATTTAAAGTCAACAACTCCAAGAAAACATGACAAATTTCTATCTTTTAATCTCTTATACACTAGGTGCACACTTTCTTTTATTACTATTTTTATACACTCTTTACATACTTATACATACTTTACTCAAATTTTTCATTTACAAGACTTTGACTACTTTTCCTCTCTTCTTTTGTAGGTTTGTACTTAATAAAAAATAAGGAACATACTCACATCATTAAACACAATCTTCAACAACACAATTACACATATGATTCATCCCTAGGGTCCACTTCCCTTTCCTAGTCTCCACGCTTCACTTTGTGATTACTCCACACTTTATTTGTCCACTCGGCACACTATTAGCTACACTCTACTCTACACAATTATAAGGTACACATATTATATCTACTTTATGTTATTGAGTATTCACTCAACAACATAAAGTGGGGGGAAATGTAGACAAAAATATATGCACTTGGGTACATTTCTAGGTCCTAAAATCATGACTAGCATGTATACATGATTCCTAAGTGAGAAAAATAGTGATTGACAACTATCTTTGGCCATCTTTTCTTTGTCTCTTGATTGCCTCTTTGGTCTTACACATCTTACATCCCATATAAACTTGACTTATTTATCTTTTATGGCTTCAAAAACTGGTGCTCTGAGCTAGGAAAATAGCCCTCAAGCATTTATGTCCCTCCTGGGTGCCCTTGACCCTCTCTCACCTTTACTTGCTCTTTTTGGGTCTCTTTTATCTTTTGGGCATATTTTTCACTTACGGGTTGGCCTTCTAGTTGTCAATTACAAAATTCAAACAAGGGAATCATATGAATACATAGTTATTCTTCTCAAAATAAAGGACCAAGCACTAGCATTACTTACTATCACCTAAGCTTGCATCCAAAGGCACAAAGAGCATTCAAAGGCATCCATCTAGCACACTCAATCAAGGGATACAAGGTTGCATCACTTCTGTATACACAACATAGGAGGGTAAGTCTAATTTTATTCCATCCCACATATTTACATCACTGGAGCATTCTATATCTATCCCACTATCTTAGTGAAACTTACACAAGGGCATCTTAGGGCATCATTATATACATTATCACATAGAAATACATGGGGTATGCGATGTAGTGCAGTGCTCGGTAGTAAATTTACTCTTTAGGTTACTTTTGGGGTCAGTCTGACTCCATATTCTGCATCTTTTTATTAGATTTGATGTGGTTTGTGGACATGTGAAGGTAGACATCTTTTTTTGTAGGTTACAACCTGTACCTTCGGTGATCAAGAAGATAATATCAAACGATAGACATGAATCAACAACGAAACCCTTGCGAAAAATAAGAAATCAATTCATGAGAATTTTCATGGCCACTAGTGCCCAAATCCAATCACCAGTGCCTAGACACCCTTGTACTCCTGTGGGTGCCCCTGTCCTGCATCATTTTCAAGTTCTATAATTTTTAGTGAGCATTAATGATGTTGTCTACAATTTATTTCATCATTTCACCTTCCCAGATCACCTCCAGCTATCTTAGAAATAAAATAAGTCTTCCTATCTCCTCATCTTGCTTAGGGTTTCATATTGTACATGCTTGTTTACTTATGTCTTATTGTATATTAGCATTTTCATGGAAGAACAATAGTGTGTCCCATTTCTTGTTCCAAAACGCGAGTGAGGAGTTGGGTCGGGTAAATTTTTTGGGTGTTTGGGTGAACACCCCATTCATGTGAATCCCCTTTTATCACTGTGCCATGTCATAAAAAAAGGGGTTCACCCGAATCACCCCTTCGAACAAACCCCCTTCGCCCGAAGGGGGTTCGGGTGAACCTCAAAATCCATTTCCTACCTTCCACACTTTCTGGAGAGCATGCCGATGGATTTATGCTTAACGTTGGTTCAAGAGAATCCCCTTCGAGTGAACCCCCCTTCGGGTGAATCCCCTTTAGATGAAACCAGCTTCGGGTGAATCCCTGTGGCACCTATGTGGCACATTTTGGCCTTTAATCCATTTGGAGGATAATTATAGGCCAAAATGTGCCACATAGGTGCCACGTGTTTAGAGTAGATTAATTAGTTAAATTAAGAAAAATTACAACAATATACATTTTTTTATTACCTTTCTAAAAAAATAATTTTCATTTTTTAAAAATATGTTTAACTATATATATTTTTTAAATTCCAATGTATGGTATTTTAAGACAATAAGTACTAAATTTTCAACATAATTTGAAAAATAGTAAAATATATCAAAAAAATTTGAAAAAAATAATCTTACTTTTTTTTGAAATCTTCTTCCTACCTATGAAGAAAAAATCAATTTTGATATAAATATGAAAATATATTGGCATAAACATATGTACACCCTTAATATGAAAATATCTTCACTAAAAATTTAATTAAAACAAATATAAATAAAAATATATAAAATGTTTTGTCAAGAGCTCAATATTTGAATCTAGAACATAGATCTAAAATTTCAAGGTGAAAAAATAAGTTTTCATTTTAAAAAGCGATGTTGAATGGTTGTTTCTCTATTATAAAATAAGAAACAATGTATGAATAAAATTAAGAAAAAGACTAGATTTTTTTCTAATTTTTTTTGACATGTATTCTATACTATAGACAACATTTTTTTGGTTCGTGGAATTTCATGAATGTGTATGGTTTTGTGGCTATTGCCTTTAGAATTTGAATGAAACTAAAAATTCATGTTTATAAAGGTACAACAAATGAAAAAAAGTGGGACACTGAAAATTCATATTTATAAAAGATTGAATATCAAGTGATAGATAGGAATTAACAAAAAAACCCTTGTGACACAAAAGGAATCAATTCATGAGCATTTACATGACCACCAGTGCCCAGATCCAGTCATCAGTGCCCAGACACCCTTGTACTCCTGCGGGTGCCCCTTTCCTGCATCATTTTTGACTTTCAGAATTTTCATTGAACATTAACGACATTGTCCACAGTCTGTTTCATCATTTCACCTTCCCAGATCACTTCCAATTAGCTCAGAAATCAGCTAAGTATTTCCATCTCCCTCTCTTGCTTAGGGTTTCATATTGTACATGCTTGTTTACTTATGTCTTATTCTATATTAACATGTGTACATCCTTATTTACATTAGTTACTCTGTAATCAGATTTAATTCAATTTAAATTAAATCACATACAAACTCTCGGCATACCCGATTACCAATTTTATATCTCTCTAGATCTATATTCTACTTACTTTCTACTCAACCAATTTTACTTTGCTCCATCACTTTCATTGAAATGGGGCAAATTTATAGGTTGTCTATGCAAGGCCACCTTGTTTTGTATATATCAATTTATAAACTTGGTGACTAGGTTGTTATATATAGCTGTAAAAATTTACCGAATACTAAATTTAGAAAGTTATAACTGAAAGCACCTTGATATTTATCACAAATTGAGGGGAAATCAAGTATCAAGCTCAAAAAATACTAATACTACAGTTACAATAGTGCAGATCCCTAAAATGCATGGTGGGGGTGTGAGACATCATTATATTTCAATTATGTAAGGTTTTCAAATGTTGGTACCTAGATTCATGTGTAATTGTGTGGCCTCATGAGTTGGTAAGTGTTATTTTGGGGGTGATCAAAATTCTCTATGAAAAACTTTCCTTGGTGTTAAGACACCCTATTTCTACCTTTTTAGTATCGAGAAACCCAATTCCCACGTAGAACTAAAGTACTCATCTGGGATTTATCACCCCCAACTCTCTGAATTTTCTAATACAATCTCCATGTCTCCAAGTACAATTACTTTTCCTATAAATCCCTTTTACACCAATGATATGTTCTCCATGTCTATGCAAGGGTCAATCGATGACCCATGATTTTTCACCACACTATGATTACTATCTTAATGTGCCTACAACTCTCTTCGATTTAGGTATGATTAAAGTTTCTCCTTTAAACTAGTAAATTCCATTCACTAGCATAAAATGGGGACAAATATAGACAAAAAATTTGGCACAAAATCACTATTACATCATACTTTTGGAAAAATTTGTATAAATGGGTCTTGAATGAAGAAACTAGATCTTAGTCATTAAAGTAATTTTTTAACTCGTATATTTCTCAATCATCTATTGGTTTTCTACTTATTTAAATCTTGCATATGTTTTTTGTGTTCTGTCATAGATATCTCTGGCCGTTTACAACTTGTTGTTTTAATTTTATTGACTTTGTTCTCAGACATGACAATTGGGTCTTGACCATACTACGGTCTTCACCTGAGATGTATGTTCTTGGCCCTTTCTATTTTTGGGTATCCTTCACCTGTTGGGCTATTTTTTAACTCTTTTTTCTTTTAGGTCTTATTCTTTGGTTTGACCTTGCATGCTACTAGGAACACTTAAAATTAAAGGATCCATGTGTGTGTGTGTGTGTGTGTGTGTGTGTGTGTGTGTGTGTGTGTGTGTGTGTGTGTGGTGTGTGTGTGTGTGTGTGTGTGTGTGTGTGTGTGTGTGTGTGTCTATATAGCTCTAATAATTTATCATCTATCAAACACCTACCTATCTACCACCTATTGATCCAAGTGAAGTAAAAACTACTACTTCATACTACATAGCATAACACAAAAGACATAATTCTATTTTCTACATATATATACAAGGGTTTCTAATTGGGACAAATTAGGATAGCCCGCTATCAGTGTGAAAGTACAAGGGAAAAGCTAGATCGAGGATTTAGTTGCTTGCGTAATTGCTCAAAACACTAATATAAATACATCAAGTCTAAAATGTAGCACAACACTCAATGAATCATAAACATGGTAGTTTCTGAGGTTAGTTTGACTGAAACAATTCATATTTTTTTGTTATCTAATGTGTGCTTGAGGTTGTTTGCATGAAACTAGAGTTATTTTTAGGTATAGATAAATATGTGAAATTTACAATGAAATAAATGATATGAAATAACCACACAAGTGAAAGTGAGGTAACACAAAAAAAAAAGATTCACACTCGTTACATGTTCAAAACCATATAGAATGGGTTTGTAGTGGAGTATGGTCCAAGCCTTTTATACTCAAATGGAAAACTTTTGATCTCTAAGAACATTCCAAGATCTGTATCAATTCCATATTTACCAACAACAAAATCAAATATAAATATGAATCAACTATCTCTTAAACCCTAATTTTGTACTTCTTAATTTTATTTATCAATTTAACATTCCTGGAATGCTCTAGTTTCCATTGTGTAAATGTAACTATATATAATGAAAACTAATTTATTTCTTGTAACATTTATTCAACTCTATATAAGTTAATTAGATAAAAACCATTTACTTAATTTAGCATTGATACAAATGGATACCGATTCTTCATCATGATCTTTTTGAGTGAGTGATAGTATATGCAAAGTCAACATGTATTATATTTATTAGGTGCTACAACTATCGAGCTATCACATGATGAATAGATAACCCTAATCTTCATTGATCGGGGAGTTAATGTATTTGTACCCCAACTTCATCATTCTCCTAAATTATTTTGTAGTAGATTGTGTTGTTTGGAAGAGGGGATCTAGGGACCAAATTGATGTGGTGTTTTAGTATGTAGTGTGTTAAATGGACTTCTAGTTCCAAAAATACTTCGATGTTCTACTTTAATAACCTTTCAAGTTTATACTACTAAAATGATGTTAGCATAGTGCTCATTTCCAATGCCCAATTTCTCTCCCATGCAGGTTTTTCTAGATGAACCATGAGAAAAGAAAACATCTACATATTCAAGAAGATTTTTTGGTTTTTTTTTGCAGAGATAATTTTGACTTTGGTTGTTGGGGAGGACTCAGTAAGATTGAAAAAGTGATATTTGGCCCGAACAATATATCTATGTTACTTCTCCTTCTATGAAGAATCACAATCATACAAATATGGTCTTCCCAACAATATATTAAATCATATACCTCAAGGAGCAAAATATTGCAAGTGACATTATCCTCAATTGGATTTACTATATACTAAAAATCTCATTGCCATGAGATCTCTATATCACTTTATGACTATAACCACCCAGGAAACTTTGGGCAAGGATGCATGGATGCATAAAAGTAGTAAGTCAGAGGTGTTGAGATGCATCTTAAGAGATGATGTTCTTTTAAATCCCACTTTTGATGACATGAAGAGCTTTCTCTGTGAATCAAAACTTTTTATGGAAGAGGTGTTCTTGTTCATCATAAGCATTATTAAAATTGGCATTGGTGCTCAGACAAGAACTATCTTGATCAATGTCATTGGTCTTTGCGAGAATTGATGTATATTGTGCATCTAATGATTGCTACAATGCATAACATTTAAAATTATCATGGGCATGTGAGCGATGTTGATGTCAATACTCGACACCTAACTTCTTTCATTTTTCTGATTTAGAAGATTTAAACACCTTTCGCTTATATTTGATGGTTATCTTAGGTTGATCACTTTTGCACGCAACATTATGGTTGTTCTGTGTAGAGGATTTAGATGGTTTTTTGTGCATGGAATGACTCTTTGTGTAAATTTTTAGATGAATATGCAAAGCACTGCTTCATCTCAGACTTGACCTCAATATTTATAACATTTCATGGCATTTCTTGTATAGTATTCAAACCCTAATATTTCTACATGTTATATATTTTATGTCATCCAAAGTAATTGAATCCTAAACTCTTTGTGGGGAGGAGTGCTACCATGTTAGATTTCATGTATTTGTATCTATTTGCAACATTTAAGGAAGGGTAAAGAAGCCACTACGTTAAAGGGGGGTTCATTAGTTTATATAATACAAATTTACACATGACCCTATATTAATATATGTTCGCAAAATATTAGTTGTCCACATTTTTCTTAGTAAGAAAGCTAACTAGCCAATCACACGATGGTAGGTTATATATAAGATATTATAGTTATTTTAAATGCATTCATATTTTATTAATTTAAATTAATTCAAAATATGAATTGAAAATATATATTAAAAATATGTCAAACATTTAAATTGATATTTGTACAAATTGGAGATGGGTTGTAATGTTGTGTGTGTTAATTATTAATTTTAACCTTAAATTTGACGTTCATTTGACTCACTTGGAACTCTTCCTTTTTTACGAATGTCAATAACAAAACCATATTATCTTGTCAAAACAATAAATTTTGGAGCCATTCTCATACATTAATATATGTAGATTGACACTATTTATCCCTACTTAACCATAGAAAATATACCATTGAAGAAATGAAATTATTAATAATCATCTTAATGATACCCTCAAATACTATTTATAATTGTAATCATGACATACCTAAAAGTAAAATAAAATCTCTCGGCGTTTTCCAATATCAATACTAGTTCTAGTAAGTACGTTGATTAAATTAATACTCTTTCAAAAAAAATTGAGGGCGTGCATTTAATGATAAAATACTTCACAGTTTTGTTTTCATTGTTTTCAACGTCGCCGTTACTTAAGATTTGCGTACTGAAACGTAATCCAATTTAATTGATTCAATAGCCTTAAATTTGAAGCAAATCATTTACAGAATGTAAATTATTCATGAGCTATTGGTCATTATCCTAATCCAGCTGATCACTGATAGTTGTCGACGTTCTTTCCCTCTACAAGAAATGAACGCAACGTCTCCTTCGCTAGCGTTTATTAACAATATTTTCCTTTAATGGAAACTCAAATTTATCAATTGAAAACCAGTCTTCCTTCACCATTTTCACGAACATCGCTCGCAGTTCTTCAGCCTCATCTTCTTCGTTACTCTGAAATTTCATTCCATACAATTAATATTCAAATCAACTATAGACCTCGAGGATTTGGGAAAAAAACAGCAGCAGATGTATAAAAGATTATGTACCTCTGCTCGTACATTATCCATCAGCGATACAATCTCATCCAGGAAATCACAGAACGCCTGAACAACAAGGGCGAACAAGTTTTTATAAACTATTCTGAATCTTATATTTATTTCTTGCATCAGTTCGTTTAAAATTTGCGAAAGAGACTAGTAAAATAGCTTACATCGGTATCTTCGGAGGATTCGTAAATTCCCGCGTCGTAGACCGCTCTTTTTGTTTCGTTAGACAGAACTGCAAGTACCAAAACCACAATCAATGAATTGCGCCCTGAAGAAAAAAAATCAACAAAAATCTCCGTTCCGTTAAGAGAGAGATAACAAAACTAGACCTTCATAAGCGTGTTGAATCTGTTGAAACCGTAGCTTTGCTTGCTCTGACAAGCAGGGATCTGCCGACCATTTATCAGGATGCCATTTCTGCAACAATTCACAGAATTAAAACACACACAGAGAATACTGATCTGTAACCAAATTATAACTGGTTATATAATTATAATGAAATGCAAGCATACCAATGCCTGTTTTTTGTAGGCACTGCGTATTTCCTCGGCGGAAGAGTTCGTGTCCACTGCAAGAATGGAGTAAAATGAGTCAGTACTGCGGCTACCCATTATTGCAGGATATAATTGCTCAAATCCTCACAAGTTTTGGCCACCATTAATATAAAAAGGTGCAGAGAGAAGGGGAAAAAAAAAAAAAAAAAAAGCACGTACACTAAAACGTGGCGGGAATCGGGATGTTCGGGTGACAGCTACATTATTGAAGAAGCGTTGGGAAATGTTCTGGAATTCTCGTGATCTTGTTGGGATATTTATCATATCGTATGGTTTCGAGAGCGTAAAAGCTTTTGGAATGGGTGTCGTAATGACGAGATAAGTCTGAGAACAATAATTTTGGTTAAATGTGCGTGTGCAAGAACAGTTGGTTTAGGTGACGTCATTAATTTGGGGGAAATAAATCGAGAGCATTCCTAACTACCACGGCATAGCCCTTACCTTTTACAAGCGGTATAAAAGTGAAATTCAAAAAATTACAAGTGAATTGTTAGGGGTGTAGTTTACCAAATGGTGAATATGATGGCCGGTTAGGCCATAAATATCAAAGTATCCCTTTAGATATTTGATATGTAGAATCAAAATGGAGATAGATGTATGTAATCTCTATTCTATCACGGAATAGAGATGTCAATAAGTGTTCTGCAACTGCATTTAATCTCTATTCTATCATGGGGTAGGGATGGAGACAAAGATACTCATATGTGTACATCAGTTGTATGTAATCTTCATTCTATCATGAGACATAGATGTCGATAAGTGTATATTAGTTGTACATAATCTTCATTCTATCATAAGACAAAGATATCGATAAGTGTACATCAGTTGTATGTAATCTTCATTCTATCATGGGACAAAGATATCGATATCTATGTAAAATCATTGATTTCCCATCGAAATTTTATATATATATATATATAAGAAGTGAATTTAGAACAATTGTCTTCCTAAATAAGAAGTGAATTTAGAATTTTAAATTTCCTCTG
The DNA here is from genome assembly GCA_019776745.2 of Taxus chinensis. Lineage (NCBI taxonomy): Eukaryota > Viridiplantae > Streptophyta > Pinopsida > Cupressales > Taxaceae > Taxus > Taxus chinensis. The sequence goes on from CM034146.1 coordinate 618,154,830, forward strand.
ACTTATATATATATATATATATATAATATATATATATATATATATATATATATATATATATATATATATATATATATATATAATATTATATATATATATATATATAAGTCAGAGGAAATTTAAAATTCTAAATTCACTTCTTATTTAGGAAGACAATTGTTTTAAGGTAATCTTCCAATATTTTAAGTTTTTTATTTATTTTTTGTTTTGTGAATCACATTTCACAACTTATATGTATATGTCTATATGTGTTTATTTGTTGATGAATGTATGTGTTTATAATATTTGAGTTTCACAAGAATTTATGTGAATGTGAAGAGTTATAACAACCAATCATTTTTTGTTACCACCCCTCGTCTTTAATCTAAGTACATCATTTATATCTTCATTATGGTCATTTTAAATAAGGGCAAATTTGTCTATCTTGAACATATCTTAGTCATCTTCCTCTATATTTTTGGTAAAAAAAACTTATATATTTTGATTCATAAATTTTACTAGTATTTGGTTTATTACCATTTACAAGTGTTTTAGTGAATTTGTATTATTGTGTATGAAGGAATAAGCTATGTTTCTACTACGTTGATTATGTTAAACAAATGCAATACTTTATGAGACCTTATATCAAATTGTCATCAAAGCACTCCTCATCAATATAAAAAATTCCATAGAATGCTTTGGTAGGCCTTATCGATCATTGGTCTCTCAATATGGTGGTGCTAAATTTGGGGTCTCCATCATTGCTTCTCTTTGGTTGTACCTCCTTGTGGATGGTTGGGTGAAATATGTGGCAATGGAGTCAAAAGTGACTACAAAGGCTACTAACTAGATCCTGTAACATTGCCAAAGGCATAACACTCACCACACTTAAGGACACCCTCAATGCCCAAGATTTGTATGCCATTATCCTCGTGGATGGTTCTTTTTCCAATTCACCCCATGCTTTTATGTAGAGGATTAGTCAAATATACATGCATAAATTGCATTAATGATTTGACCCTAAGTTACCTACCTTAGATCTAGATGGGGAGAATAAAAATGGGTATGGCATGGCATGCAAGAGTGCATTCTTTTACTTTATTATGTTTGTATCACTATATAAGATCATATGAAAATCACTAGACATGTATAACCACTACTATATGTCCTCTCTCTAAGAATTCAAGTCCTAGATCTTATAAGTATGGCTATGTCAATCATATCAATCTAAGTACATGTTTTGTAGATTTCTATCTCATGACATCATCTAACCTCATTGACTTTAATAGATAAGTATTTTATCATACACCTTTAGGGTTTAAATACCTCTAGGTGCTACATAGGGTAAATTTTAAGAACCCTAAAAAAAATTCACAGATATTATTATTGACTGGTAGCATTATGTTTTTTGGAAAAAGGCTAAAGTGGGGGTTTTGGGAGGACCCTCATCCTTTTACAAACGCACCAAATGCCAGATATAACAATGAAGCATAAAAAATAAGAAGCCCCGAGGCAAAAGGAGCAAAAGACCATGAAGGCCCAAAACAAAGAAGAGAAAAAGTGAGAAGAAATAAGAAAGGAATAAGAGGAGCAACTGCTCTACACATGCAACAACAAATTGCAGCTATAGAAGAAGAAGAAGAACACCTCCAGAATAGATGTAACTAGGTGCAGCAAAGAGAAGCAAAAGAAGAAAGGGGGGCAACCCGAACAGACTACGGGACTGAGAAAGAAGAGGAGAAGCAGGACAACAAGGAGAAGAGGAAAGATAGGGAAGTCAATTCCTTCCCTTCTTTCCCTTCTTTGAACGCACTAATTTCCAATTATCCTGCGAAAGCATCTTTGAGATAAGGGGATTATATTCCATTAAGTCTAATGACGAGGATTCCTCAAGAGGGTGGGCACCATCCTTATCTAAATCAAAGTGATCGGACTCATGGGGTCGCTTTAGATCCGTAGAAGGTCCTTCAAAAGATGGAGTAATAACTGGTAACTACCCACCCTCCTTATGAGGGGTTGAATCTAAAGGGGTTGTAACTGAAGGGGCTAAAGTTGTAGCAGTTGGAACTATGGTAGTAGTTGAATGAGGGGTTTCAAAAAATCCTTAATTTTTTGGGCCTGAATCATCCTCTTCTTCTAGATCCGGTGAACTCTAATGCTTAGAGAAGGAACCTTTTTTTAGGAGCCTAGGTTTTCTTTTGAGGGAAAGCAGTATGTAGGTGACCTGAAGTCCTACAATTACGACACCTGAAAGCTATATTTTCATAATCAAGAATATGAGAATGGCTAGTATCTCCAATCTTGAGGGTCATTCTATCCGGAAACCCCTTACTAAGATCAACTTCAACACAAATCCTAACATAGGTTAGCAGACCACTCTGCAGCCGTTGTTTGTTTTGTTTGTATGAATCGTCTTAGGAGGTCTCTAATTTCCTCCACTATAAAGGAAAAGTGAAGGAGAAGATTGGGTAGTCTCACCCAAACTGGAACCTTCGTGATGGAGAAGGTATTCAAGTCAAATTTTGGAAACCATCTGGTAGTGAAGAGTCTCGTCATTTACCAGAACCAAGGGCCCTCATTAAGAGCTCATTGGTAATCATTAAGTTCATTGAAAAATACTATGAAGAAGCCTTGTGCACAAAAGAAACTTCTACAACTTTCTATCTATGAGGTGTGGATCCAATGGATTACTGCGTGAGACGATGGCTATATGCCATTGAATATGCATATTAGGGTTTGTGATTTTATTTCTTGAAGCAAGTCAAGAGATTCAACATCATTGATTTCCAGGGTAGTGATATCAGATGCTTGCTTGACAATGTAAGCTGGGGGAGGAGGAGTTGATGTAGATTTTGAGGAAGAGGCATTTTTAAATAGTGCCTCCTTGAAAGGGGCAAAGCTACGATCCTTAGCCCCTCCCAACAGAATGCCAATCATATTAATCATGGAATCTCGATCTATTCTACAGGAGACTAACATAGAGGTATCCGTAATAGATTTTCCAACAAACACCAGCCCAAAATGCTTAATCTGAACACATAGTGTATGAGCGAGAATAACTTTCAATTTCATACCTCGAGCCAATCGATGGATTTGAATGCACATGGTGTTACTGCTCAAGGAGCGAATGAGGATTTGCAACAGTTTTGAGTAGCCACTGAGGGGTTCAGAGAAATCCGCATTAGGGTTTTGAAGATCCAAACCGCCTTGCTAAGTAGAGTCATCCACAAATTTGCCAACATGTTGGGACAGAAATCTATGGTCATCTCTGCCTTGTGTAGAAGCAATGATTGCAGAGATTGATAGTGCCAAAACAACTATCTCATTATGCACATGCGAAGGGAAAGACAGGGATGAAGAATTCGCTAAATCGAAACAAGAAAGGACGGAGGCCAATAGAGCTACCTTTCTGGACAAAAAAATTCTTGTCTCCACCGATTCGAATGCTAGGGGATTTGTGGCCGCTAAGGATTTGGGAGCTAGGGTTTTCGGGTGAGGATGTAGCAGGAGCCATCACAAAAATCGAATTGGTCAGTAACATTATGTTACTGGATGACAACATTATGTTTTCTATTGGTAGAAAATTTCTCTTTTGTGCATGCGGTAAAGGTGATTTGAATATAAAAATTTGGCTATTATTGTAAATGGTAGGCGAATCAACTCAAAAAATTAACTTGTACCTAGAAACTTTAGGTGAAATAGCAAGCGACCTAACACATCAAAATTATCCAAATCCAAATTTCAAAAACCCAAATATTCGTGAGTTAATGAAGATTAGCCACTAAAAGTTACACTGGTGCTACATTGCTATAACATTTAACATCATAGAAATTGTTGTAATGGTATTTGTAAGTTGTAAATCTTAGTTTTATTTTATAGCATACTGTTGTCAGCTAATTTTCACTTCGCAAAATCAATAAGCGTAAAATTTTAAAAATATATATAAAAATTTCAAAGTTTTCTTTCACGTAATTTTTATCCTTCATCGCAATTGTCTTATTCTCACGGTCATTTTGGCTTTCGTTTCATCCATTTTGAATGAGCCCTTCTCTCAATACGACACAAACCGTCTTTTAATTATTTAATTAATATTTATCCTGTTATTTAATAAAATTAATATTTATTAAATTTTAGGGTTTTTAATTAATAAATATTAATTTAATACTCATAGAAGTTGTTCGACAAAATTGGAAGAATTTTTCTTTTTTTTAATTAATTGTCGTAACTACACGTGAGCAAGTGCCGGGGGAAATTTTTCTTCTGCTTCCAATTGTCGTAGACAATTTTAATTTTGCTTCTATCATCCGGGAATTGATGAGGAGATGGTTACAAGAGGTTGCAAAAGCAGAGGAAATTGGGAAGAAGGAGAAACAAGAAAATATTACAGATATCCAGAGCTAGAAGAAGGAAAAGCTTATTCTACAGGCACTACCCGAATTTCACACGGAAACCTGACATGGGTACATTAGCTAGAGCCAGGCAACCTTGAGAGTTCCAGGTAGCTGTCTCCATTTCTGAATCACACAAGAGGCCATCCTTCTTCATTTGCTACAATCCTCTATGCTTTGTGATCCACACTTGCCTTGCTCCAAGCAATCCGTGCCAAGAGTAAAATATGTTTGCAATGACACATTCCACATAAAGGTAATTTGTTTTTGTTTGTTGTTGATAGTGTGCACACAACCACAGAAGGGAGAAGTTCAAGATCATGTTTCCACAGCCAACAACGAGACAATCTTTCCAGGCAAAGAAGTTTCCACGCAAGTTGCAGACAAATGAATATCCAACGCATGCTTGGAGAGGAGAAATAAGACCCAAGTGAAGGCCCAGTCAGATCCTCCACGGTGGCCCAAGGTTAGTTTTCAAGCAGGATGAAGTTGAAAAGTTTCCACGCAGCCTGCAAGAAAAGACAAAACAAAATCTCCAAGCATCTTTTTGGAAGTTCACAAATCCAGGGAGAAGGATACGCTGCCCAGGAGAGAGATAATCAGTTTTCCACGCCAGGAGAGAGGTTGCCAATGAAAGGAAATAATCACATAGGTTGTAGCAGAAGGATGCTCCATGCAAGTTAGCAGCATAAGAATGCCCACGCACCCATAAAAGGAATCTTCCCATGCATGATAATTAAACAAAAATCCAAACAAAAAAACCAACGCATGCATAAGAATTTGTATTATTTTATTATTATTATTTTTTTAAAGAGAGAGAGAGAGAACAACAAGAATGCCACACATGCTTAGTAAGGATAAATAAAATCAATGCGTTAGGAAAATGGAAAAAGATCACTCGTTGCCAAAGAAGAAAAATATCACACATTCAAATGCATTACCGATGTATATCGACACAAAAAAAAATGAATTTAATAAAGAAAATGATAGATGCGGGAAAGAGTGTGTCGCGGGTTGTATCTGTTGAAGTAATCAATTTTGGAGCTCGATATCTCGAAGTCGGAATGATCCTTGGGAAGAAAAGTTTGGTTCATTGAATTCTCCCCAAATTCATGTACTCCTTTTCCAAATTTCAAATGCGCAGCACCTCGTTTGATATTTTTCACGAACCCAAGAAAAACTCAGTTTACTCGATTTTGCCGTGCAAGCACAATTTCAGCTTGGTAGAAGGCCTACTTTGAGAATCTATATCTTGAGCCCAGATGATCATCAAGAGAAACGGTTTGGTTCGTTGAATTATTCTCAACTTCATGTAATATTTTGCAAAATTCAAAATGTGTAGCACCTCGTTTGATATTTTTCATAGAGCCAAATAAAACACAATTTGTTTGATTTCACCGCGAGTGCAGTTTTCAGCCTGTCAAGGTGACTCACTTTGAGAGTTGATATTTTGAACTCAGATGATTTTCAAGAGAAAATAATTATTTTTTTCAATTATATCCACCTTCATATGCTACCTTGCCAAGTTATAGATGCCCAAGGTGACGTTTGGTATTTTTCCCAAGCTAAAACCAAATGGGATTTTCACAGTTTTACACTTGCATTTTCCTAGCAGTTTCAGAAGAGTCAACTTTGACCTTTAATATTTGACTAAAGAATTTGATTGGAAAAAAACCCTTTGACATGCAAAATTTTGGTACCTTAATAAACTCCCTCATCCAGTGAGAACTTCTCAGAACAAGATTTGTTATTTTTCCCAGGGCAATTTTACAGGCAATTTGTGCAATTTTGTAAGATGGAAGTAATAGCCTGAAATCACGCTTCTGTCACAATCATGTCATCTCCAAACAAAATGATGTTTTGGTATAGGTTCCAGGGCATTCTAATCACCTCGATGCTCCATTCAGAGTATGAGAACATCGTTGATACCAACTTGGGACACGTCGACGTAGGTCGGTTTTGCGATCGCATATCAACCGAAGGTGAGTCACAATTTTCCTGACGCTTGTTCTAATTGCATAGATGCACCACGACACCTGCACAGTGTGGCGATTCAACTCCAATGACCCCTAAACAAAAGCAACCTCTGACTTCCTTATTATGCGGTATAAGTCGTAGTTATTGGCATAGGTCTCTTCGGAGTCAAAAGCCATTGTTATCGGCAAAGATCGATAATGGGAGAATCTTGTCTACATCAATTATTTTCACTTGATCGTTGTATGGATATATTCATCGAAAAACCAAGACCAATGATAAGTACAATTGTGTGGATCATCAAGCAAGGCCACATCATTCAAGCGTGTCCCTGTCAGCTCTCAGTTAGTAGCAGGCACAATACTTCATCGCCAGTCTTAAAGTTGGAGCGTTCTCGAATTGGACGATCATGAGAAGATCAAAATGGAAACACTTCGGGATGGTGAAAAAGACAAAAGACATAACTCCAGGAAGTGAATTGCAATTTTGGCTCTTGGAAGATCTTCTCAATGGCGAAAGATCAAGAGCTGGATTCTGACAAGCCAAGGTGGCATAATGACTTCAATCTCACAACAAATGAAGAATTCACCATGGAAAGGTATTCAAAGCATGTGGATAATTGTGTGTAATTGTGAATGTGAATACGAATGAAAGACAAAATTGCTCACACCAGGATGTTGCTCAAACGGAGAGGTGGATGAATTGCTCAAGTTTCAAGCTCAGCTCTCTTGTCATTTGGAGGATTGTGGAGCACGGTCAATGAGTTCATTCCCATACGATCAGGATAGGCAGGACTCTTGGCCCAATGGATAAGGCACTAATCCTAGGTGTCTTGATCTAGGTGGTGCATTGTTGACTAGGATGTCTATGTGTATGTCCAAGTCATTTAAGTGGGGTCCACATGTACCCATTTATTTTTATTTATGTATTTTTCCTTAAATGAACTTTTTAACTTAAGTGGTTTCTATTTTTAGTCACTTTTTAAAAAGTTGGTTGAAAATGTCAAAGTCACTTAAGTGCCCTATTTAATGTGCATTTAAAATCCTAACTACTTTGTAACCAAATTTTTGGTTATAAAAGGATGTTAGGGGCTCATTTGTAAGGGTGACTTTGAGAGAGGAGAAGAAAATACTTTTGTATGCAAGCTTTATTTCAAAGAAAGAAAATGTGTTCTTTTGAGAAGACATTTTGGAGTTAATGAAATATGAACTTTGTGTCCCATTCATTGTCTCTTGTAGCATTTGATGTTCTTATGTTCATTAGATGTTAGATGTTTAAATCTTGCATGCAAATATTATCTTTGATCTTATTGATCAAAGTTATTAATATGTTGTTCTTGTTCACAGTGATCAAGCTCTGATTATTTACTTGCTCATGTGTGTTCCCTTTTACTCATTCTTGTTTAACTGATGCAAACTCCGTTTTATTTGTGTTAGTTATTTATTGTTCTTCTCCATGCAATATTAGGCTCTGACTTTTACCTAACTCTTGCATGTTCCTTCCATTCATTCCTTTCCATTTCTTTCCTTCATTCCATTCCATCTCCCCTCATTCACTTTTCTTTCCATTGATGTTCCAAAACACCCCCCACATACAATTTTGAATGTACAGGTGTAAATACAGTTTTGGTTTTCAATAAAGGAAGCCTCACCTTCATTGAGGAGGGAATTTGTTCCCACACTGTTGCATGTCATTTGCATGCGTGTAAATCCATATGCTAACAGTTTTTTGTGAACTCTTCTGGGGATTCAGGAATCGTTAACTAGTGCTTGGTTAAATCTTTATGACTATCCCCTCTGCACAAGCTCCAGTTATTCAATCGAATCTTGTGCCTGATGAATATTTTCAAGGAGACATTGTTGCCAACCTTTGGATAGTAGCTTTGGGAAAACCATACAAAAGCTTGCAACAATTTGTGGTTGTTGATAGAGCCATTGAAAGAGAAATCTACATTGAAGACCTTAGAAGAAGAGCACCCCACACTTGTGGCCAGAAGACCTCCTGGACACGTGTTGATCATTGTTCACTGACATGGATCCTCTTCCACCAAGGCAATAGTCTGTATGACTATTACAGGTAACCCACCTATCTTGCAACCAAATATTCCTTTTATGCAGATACTCAAGAAGACATATCATCAGATCTAAGGCAAGCTATTTGGGAAAAGTGCATGAGAAACTATCATTTTCATCTCGCCACATCAATACTAGATAACAAAAGAAGATCAAGCTATGAGAGTTTCCTAGATTCATTCAGGCATAAAGAGCTCAAGAAAGAGAGCGAAGAGAAAAGGACAAGATCTGATCAGAACATGCCAAGTGATCCTTTCACATTAAAGATTTAAACTGGAAGGAAAGAGGTTTACATGAGGAGAAAAAGCTAAAGGTCAATCAGATCCCATTTTTGAATTTCAAGGAAAGTTTTGGTTTCAAGTTATCTCCTCCAAGGAGGAACACGCCTCCGTAGATCTGTAAGCCTTGCATCAAGTCCTGAAAGAGCAAGCAAGGAAGGAATCACTACAAGTCAAGAAATTTTTCTTGCTCATGTTATTTTTCCTTCGCATACCACCTTTCCAAGATGGAAGTTAAGTGTACCATGGGGAAATGCCATAGGCCCATTGGCCTTACCAGCTCAACATGACCTCCCACGAGGATCGAGGAAGATTATTCCCAAGTTCAATGGAGATGGGAAGACATCACCAGATGACCATATTTTTGCTTTCTTTGTTGCATGTGTAATTTTTTCAGTGGAATATGAAGATGTTGCTATTCGTCCTCTTCGTTGAAACATTGCATGATGTTTTCCATAGATTGGTTTCATCATCTACCAAATGGATGCATTACAAATTGGAATGATATGAAAATCATATGGGTTTGAAGACCGATTCAAGATGGAAACCCCCAAGCTTCAGAACATACTCCCTTAGTTGCCTAACTATCTATAGGAAAAGAAAGAGCCAAGTAGTAAACCTTACATGAGGAATTTCGTGGCTAAATTCAACAAAATGGTGAATTCAAAGTTCCTGACTCGGGATTCACTATTGAACCCTGACTAGACAAAAATGTTTCTTTATTAACGCACAACAACCAGAAGTATGTTATCAACTGAGAAGAGCTAGACTCTGGCCACATTTGAACTTGCTCAATCCTTGGCCATAGAAATTGAGGATGACTTAATCATGGCGAGAAAATTCAAGAAAACTTCCCTCAAGGGAAAGATATCAAGAAACCCCCAATGCTTAAAGGCTATACTCACTAAGTTAGCTAATGATGTGCTAGAAGTTTGAAAAAGAATAAGTTACTCAAAGTAGTAAACCTGACTCCTTACAAAGACATCCCAAGTGAAAGGTTTACATTCCCAACAAAGCCAAAGGATTGCAGGTACTCCGACGAGGCTTGTTATTGAAGCGGCTCCTGTAACTAACTCTAAGTGTGATGTCATTGAAGAAATCCTGATGATGAAGTTGAGGTCGGTTGAAGTTGACGAAGAAGAACCAGATTTTTTTTTTTAGGACACATCGAAAAAACCTGACAAAGAAACGTGCTTTTCTCATATGGGTGAGTTTTTTGACCCATAGGTTTATGGGAAGGAGAAAGTAATGATACCCACGGTCATTTAAAACTTCTTAAGGAGTATCCATTCTATATAGCAGAAGAAGATGAATACAAATAAATTGTAGAAGATATGAATAGTCAATCCTTTCGTTGTCTTCACATAGCTCTCAAAAAAAGGAGAAAATTACCACTAAGGTGGAAGATAAAAATATCTCCAAGGAAGTTCCTAAAGAATCTAAGACTAAAAAGCTTCCAAAGAATCCAAGACTATAATGAGATTCCTAAAGAGTCCAAGTTGCAACTGAGGTTATCCAAGGTCAAAACTATCTTAAATAAAGGAGGGCCTTTGTCGAGTCAATCAGTTGATAAATCAGCTACGAAGAAAGTTTCTTCTTCCACATCAGTATCAACCAAGCCCGAAGCAAAGGTCAAAAGTGTGCCATCATCAAGTTTGAAATAACTAGTATCTAAGACATCAAGTACAATCATTTTCCCAAATTTGATATCATTGATCATATCAATAAAACAAAAATTTCCATGTCATAGGTAGAGTACTTGAAGTTCCAATAAGGATCAACTCAGAGAAATTGGTCCAGTTTATCAAAGGTGACTCTAGTGTTCATTCCTCTAAAGGAATTCTGAAAACTCCCAAAGACGGGAAGACTCAAAATATTATGGTGGCCACTACACCTTCAAATGAAAAGATTGAACCTTTCTTTGTGTCCTTTCTGATCAACAGGATGTAAATTAAGTAATTGCAGTATAGATTCTGGAGCCTCGGATAATGTGATGCTTGTGAAAGTAGCACATGCTCTTGGGTTAACTTATACGAGAACATTCAGATCTTGTTACTCCATGGAGACAAGACAAGTTCCTCTGATTGGGTAGATTAAAGATGCTCAGATGGTTTTAGCTCAATTTCCTCAAAAGTGAGTCAAGGTAACTGTTCTAGTTACCGACATTCCTGCTTCATATGGTATGTTGTTGAGTAAGGAAATTTTGTAGAGATCTGGGTGGTGAGATTCAAATGGACTGGTCTCATGCTATGATCCCTATCAGTGGAGAAATGAAGAAGCTAATGCCAGAAACTCAAGGAAAATTTCACTGGTAACAAAAACCGATGATCCCCATGTGCACAAGTCTTGTTTCAAAACTCAAGTATGGGTAATTATATGATGACTACAAAGGTTCATGCACTTGAGGTCACTTGCCAAGATCCTAATGAGATATGGACTCTTGAGTTCGATGGAAGTTGTTGCTCAATAGGTTCTGGCGCAAGAGTGGTGCTTATATCTCCAAATGGTAAAATGTTTCCTTTTTCTTACAAACTCCAATTTTCAAATACTAAAAACACTGCAGAATATGAGGCATTAATCCTTGGCCTCCAAGTTATAGAAGAGAAAGGGATCAAAAATTTGAAATTTCTTCAGAGATGTAGAAATTGATCATGAAACAAGTTAAAAATTAGTTTCAAGTAAAGAATGATCATTTGAGACACTACAGAAATAAAGTGTGGGACGCGATAGCAAGTATTTGATGCTTTTTCCATAAAATTTGTCCCTCATGAAAAGAATGACAAAATAGATTCTCTAGCAGTCTCAACTTCATTGATGATCCCTCATTCAGAGTTTGATCAAGACAAATACACCATTGAAATGGTTTTTAGGCCAAGTGTTCCTGACAATGCAGAAAATTGGCAAGTCTTCAATGATGATCAACAAATTATTGCCTTCTTGGAAAAGAGAGATAATTTTGAACAATTGTACTTTGAAGGAAGTGATTATGCATTTCACGAATTGACGACCTCACCCATTCAAGAAGGAGTTAAGAACGAGGATCCTGGTGATGGCATCATTCAACTCAAAGGAAATAAAATTCCAAAAGGATTGGTTTCACTTGAAGAAATTTTTGATAAACATGAAAAGGTTTATCAAAGAGAAAGAACAGGAAGGACCTATGAATTCTGTTGACTATGAGCAAGTTGACATTGGTACCAAAGAAAAACCTCGCCTAGTCAACATTGGTAAGTGTTGCTCACCTGAGTAGCGCAAAAAAATTGTAAGCCTCCTTACCAAATATTCTGATGTCTTGGCTTACTCATATGAAGACTTGAAGTCTATTTCCAACCTAGGGAAATGGAGCATGCCATACCCTTGAAACTTAGTGCAACTCCATTCAGGTAGAAGAAAAGACAATATAATCCCAAGATTGCATGCAGGACGATATTCCATGAGGTTCAAAAGATGTTAGATGCATGAATAGTTTTTCCTATTCGACATTCAACTTGGATAGCTAATATTGTACTGGTTCATAAGAAAAAATGGAGAAATTAGGATTTATAGTGGATTTTCGCAATCTTAATCAAGATTCTTTGAAGGATAACTATCCACTTCTAGTCATGGACCATATTTTACAGAAAGTAACTGGATCAGAAATGCTATCTATGCTAGATGGTTTCTCTAGTTATAATCAGATTGAAGTGGCTAGAGAAGATCAACATAAAACCACGTTCACCACCCCCTGGGGTACATTCACATATAGAATAATGCCTTTTGGTTTGATCAATGCCGCAAATTTTCAAAGGGCTATGGATATGGCATTTGTAGATTATAAAGACAAGATCATCGTGATATACCTAGATGACTTGATTGTGTTCTCAAAGAAATGAGAAGATCACCTAAGAGATTTAGATAAAATATTGCAAAGGTGTAGACTTCATAAGATCTCCCTGAATCCAAAAAATTTTGTGTTCAGAGTTACGGAAGGGAAACTCCTAGGTCATATTGTTTCTAAAGAAGGAACTAAGATCGATCCTGAGCGTGTTCAAGCTATTAAGAATCTTTCCTTTCCTACAAGTAAGCCTGGAGTCCACTCATTCTTTGGGAAGGTGAAATTTTTGAGAAGGTTCGTGCCAAATTTTTCTGAGCTGACCAAAGAAATTGCTGATATGATGAAAGGAAAATAATCCTTTCAAATGGTCGAAGGAAGGTAGAGAAGCATTTGAACAAATCAAGGGTGCTATTGCAAAAGCTCCTACATTGGTGTGTCTCAATTTTAAAAAGGATTTTATAATCTATTGCTATGCTTCAATCGCACACGATCTTTGCCATCCTGACTCAACACAATCAAGAGGGAATCGAATCTCCTATTGCATTCATGAGTTCTAGATTCAAGAAACATGAACTCAATTACACTCCCCTTGAGAGGCATGCGTATGTGGTGGTTAGAGCCTTGAAACATTTCAGGTACTATGTATTGAATTCTCACACCAAAGTCTTAGTACCAGACACCACAGTTAAATCAATGCTGACACAACATGAACCAAGATCTAAAAGAGGTAACTGGGTCTCCAAGATCTCAAGAATATGACTTGGACATCAAGCTTACCAAGTTAGTTTGAGGAAGAGGACTTCTGCCAACTCATCACGGAAAGAATGAGCCACGAGATGACTCTGAAGAAGAACCAGTTGAAGAAAGTTTACCACTGGTAGTTTTCGTCAGTACCACAGATGAATGGTATTCTAGATATAGCCTAATTTCTTACATATGGTGAATTTCCTGAGAATCCTGATAGCTAAGGAAAGGAGTGCTATCAAATTGAGAGCTTCCAAGTATGTTATTTGGGACAACACATTGTTCCAAGAAAGGAATTGATGGCATGTTCCTCATATGTGTCGATAAGGAACAATAACCTAGGTTGCTTGAAGCCTTTCACAATCATGCTTGTGGTGGTCATTTCTTTGGACTAGTGACAACTCATAAAATTTTGTGAGCACATTATTACTGGCCCACTATGTTTTCTGATGCTAAAAAATGGGTAGCCAAATGTGAAATCTTGTCAGAAATTTGTTGGAAGACCTAAATTGGCAGCTTTACCTTTAAAAGCCAGTTGTCATTAAAGAACCCTTTCAACAATGGGGTTGGATTTCATCGGGGTTCTGAATCCAAATTCTAGTGCTGGTCATACTCACGTGCTCACTGCAACTGACTATTTTACAAAGTGGGTAGAAGTTATAACGTTGAAATAAACATCTATTGCTGTAATCTATAACTTCATCAAAGAGAATATATTGGTTCGTTACAAAATTCCATAAAATATCATGACAAACAATTAAACCAATTTATCTTCTGCAGAGATGCTAGGTTTCTTGTTATAGGTATGGGATATATTTATCTCATTCGTAAATATTACTACCCTTAAGGAAAAGGTCAAGAAGAATACAGTAACAAAAAAATCATTACTATCATGCGCAAGTTAGTCAAAGAAAATCAAAGAGCTTGACATAATAAGTTATATGATGCATTGTGAGCTAACCGCATAAGTCTAAAAAGGGTAATCAAAATGTCTCCGTTCCAACTCTTGTATGGAACTGATTCTCAAATTGCCATCACATTAGAATTACCGACATTACGATTGGACTTAAGTAGTTCATGATGAATGCTTTCGCCAATACATTGTACAAAAGGACCATATTCATAAGCTAGCTCGAAGAACAAACAAGTCAAGTAGCGAACACATGATTGAGGAACAAAAATCCAAAGTGAAGAGGTAATGTTCGAAATGAAAATTAAGGAGAGGAAATTTAAAATCAATGACTTATTTCTTCCTCTGGGACAAGAGACATGAACTGAAAGGAAAACATGAGGAATTTTGATTGGATGTGGCTAAGCCCTTTCAAAATTAGGCATTTTCTATGGAGATAACACCTATTACTTGGCATATCCAGATGGGACTCATTTCCCTTCTTCCCTACAACGGGAAATATCTCAAGCACTATAAAAATTTTAAACGTGTTGTCCTCTGTATGAACATAGGCAATTAGGATTTTGATTTGTTTTCTTTTCCCTTTTTTTCAGTTTCCTTTCTTTTGTCATCCCTTTTTTGTGCACCATTGTGTTTAGGATCTTGTTCATTAAATATTTGAGGTTTGGGTTTGTTACTGTGCATCTATAAAGTCCTTGTCCTTAATAAGAGACAATTTATTATCAGCTAATTTTGACTTCCACAAAATTAATAAGACATGAAAATTTTTTTACAAATTTTCAACAAGTGTGTATCTATTGCATGATTTATCACCCTCATTGCAAGATCATCTTATTCTTGTGATCGTCTTATTAATTTATTGGTTTTTAATTTAATAAAATTCCATTTTATTAATTTTAGGGGTTTTTAATTAAATAAATATTTATTAAAAATCAATTGATAATGTGTTTTAAAAATTTTCGGAGGAAAATAAAATTTACCCTTTCCTATTGTTGGGAATGCCAAATTAGATATTTCATTACCCATATTTAGGGTTTTTCCTTACATAAATATTCTTTTAATACTTGTGAAAGTTTCTCTCGCTAATTACCAACCCAACTTGACTAGAGAAATGACAAAATATCTCCCAATTGCCGTAATTGCCATGGGGAATTGTTAGATGTAATTATGCAAGCATGTTTGGCCAATTGTCGTTGAAAAATGACTCAACTTTTTCTTTTGTCATCCATGGAAATTGGGAATGAGATGGTTCCCAAGAAGTTGCAAAAGGAAATTGGTTATTGTCAATGGAAATAAGAATAAGAGAGTAACGGAAAAAATTGCTTTTACATTCTTAATTTTTCCTCCGTGAAAGATTGTTAGGGAAATTCACATGAAGAAGCTTTCAATATTTCTAACTTCTTATTTCCTTTGTAGAAGTGTTTCATTATGGAAACCTATTGTTATCATGGGCATCCTTTAAGCAATACACCAGAAGTACAACCTTAAGAGTTTCAATGAAAAGGTGAGTTGAAGTTGTAGATCCACACACCTAAAGAAGAGGCAATGCATTCACGTGGGAGGGGATAGGTTGTACATGAGTTCCATATGCCAGCAAATGAAAATCCAGCTGTTAGAAGGAATCAAAGTTCTAAAATTAAATAGACACAATCCATGCATATTTGTTTTTGTTTGTTGTTTTGCACGTAGTGCCATCAGGTGGGAGAGAAGAGTTCAAACTCATAAGCCACAAGGAAGACTACCCATAACAACAACTTCCAACACAATGCCTAATTAACCCACCAATGCATACCACGTTGAACAGAAGAAATAGGAAGGATTTCCACATGCATTTTTCAGTAATAAAATAGAGGCCTCACGTGGGCCAGGAGTAAAAATAAAACAATCAAATGAAGAGGATCTACGTTTCAAGTTAAGGAGCAACAAAAGAAAAAAGAAACAATTTTTAAATGCATTTTTTTAAGACGAGAACACAAACCATGTTGGAGAATAATATTAAAAAAATAGATTCAATGCATTCATCAAGTTGTCAGAAGCATTTATCAAGTTAGTTCCATTCATTAAAATCTCCACACATACTGGTTAAGGAGGGCAGTAATAGTTAAAGCAAAGTTTACAACAAGTGATAAATGAAAAAAATAACATTGCCTTGCTTTGGGCATAATAGAATAGTGGAGAGCAGAACAAAGGCCATACATAGTCTAAGCCATGGTAGTAAACACCACGCACTTTTCAGGTTCAGCAAGTCAAAAAACTGAGGGACAAGGATAGAGAGCCAAACTATTTCTATTTGCATAAAGCAGGAGGCAAAAAGAAAATAATGCCATAGCTGGTAATAACTTATTTCATGCAACAATAAGTACGCATTATAGAAGGAAAATATTCATGCATTTTCCTTAATAATACAAACTACGAAGTGCTGAAGCAGAAGTCATGGTTCATGCATGCAAAGGAAAGCTTGCTCACGTACTGCCGAATTTAAGCAAAAAGATTAAAATCATTTTCATCCTTCATTGGTGCGAAGTCATTTAGGTAAAATCGGGATTATTTACACATTTTGGAAAAATCATTTTCCACCGCATTGGTGCAGAAGTATTTAGGTTATTAAGCTCTCCAGGATGCATTCAAACACTATTACCAATAATATCATCGGCATTCAAAGGTCATCACAATTTTTTTTTGAAATTAATGGAGAAGACAATAAGATGTAGAACGAACGTGCTACCGTGGGTTGTGTCTGATGTCGAAGTAATTGACTTCGGATCTCAATATGTTGAAGACGAGTGATTTTCGAGAAGAACAGTTTGTTTCGTTGATTTCTTCCTCATCTTTGTGTACTCATTTTAAAAAATTTCAAATGGTACAACACCTCATTTGATATTTTTCACGAACCCAAGAAAAACACAGTTTGTTTCGATTTTGTTGCTCATGCAAATTTCAACTTGTCGGAAGGCCTACTTTGAGAATCCATATTTCGAGTCTTGATTGATTGTCAAGATAAAAATGGTTTAGTTCGTTGAATTCTCCCCAATTCATGTAATAATTTGCCAAATTTAAAATGTGCACAACACCTCGTTTGATATTTTTCACAGAGCCAAATAAAATGCAGTTTGCTTGATTTCGTTGTGCGCCGTAGTTTTCAGCCTGTCAAGGAGACTGACTTTGAGCGTCGATATTTTGAACTCAGATGATCTTCAGGAGAAAACAATTAGTTTTTTGAATTCTCCCCACATTCATATGATCCCTTGCCCAAGTTGTAGATTCCTAGGGTGACGTTTGGTATTTTTCCCAGGCTAAAACCAAATGGGATTTTCGCAGTTTTACACTTGCATTTTCCTAGCAGTTTCAGTAAGAGTCAACTTTGACCTTTAATATTTGAGTGAAGAATTTTATTGGAAAAAAATACTCTGACATGAAAACTTTTGGTACCTTAATAGACTCCCTCATCCACTGAGAGCTTCTCAGAACAAGATTTGTTATTTTTCCTAGGGCAGTTTCAGAGGCAATTTGTGCAGTTTTGTAAGTAAGGAAGTAATAGCCTAGAAATCACGTTTTTTCACGTGTCACAATCATGTCATCTTCAAACAAAATGATGTTGCGGTGTGGAGTTCCAAGGCATTCTACTCACCTCGACGCTCCATTCAGAGTATGAGAACATCATCGATACCAACTTGGGACACGTCGACGTAGGTCCGCGATCTACAATGAAGGCGAGTATCAATTTTCCTGAAGGTTCTGAAGAGTCACAATGTTTCCTTCAGACGCTTGTTTTGAATTGGTCATCACTTGCATGGATGCACCACGACACTCTGCACAGTGTGGCGATTCAACTCCAATGGCTCCGAAGAGGAAGACCTCAACTTGTGAGCTCTCAGTCGTATTTATGGCGGTCATAGGTTTCTCGACAGTACCTATTGGCAGAAGTACTCTTCGGAGTCAAAAGTCATTGGTTATCGGCAGAGATCGATAATGGGAGAAATTTGTCTACATCAATTGTCTTCACTTAATCATTGGTAAGGATCTATTCATCGAAAAACCAAAACCAATGACAAGTTCAGTTGTGTGGATCATCAAGCAAGGCCACATCATTCAAGCGTGTCCCTATCAACTCTTAGTTAGCAGCAGAGCACGATACTTCATCGACCAGTCTTAAAGTTGGAGCATTCTTGAATTAGATGATCGTGAGAAGATCAGAATGGCAACACTTCGGGATGGTGACAAAGACAAAAGACATAACTCTAGGAAGTGAATTAAAATTTTGACTCTTGGAAGATCTTCTCAATGGCGAAAGATCAGGAGTTGGAGTCTGATAAACCAAGGTGGCATAATGACTACGGTCTCGCATGAAAAATGAATAATTCACCATGGAAAGGTATTCATAGCATGTGGAGAATTGTGTGTAATTATGAATGTGAATGCGAATAAAGAAAAAATTGATCACACTAGGATGTTGCTCAAACGAAAAGGTGGATGAACTACTCAAGTTTCAATCTCAGTTGTCTCGTTAGCTGAAGGATTACAGAGCACAATCAATGAGTTCATTCTCGTACTACCTGGGACAGGCAGACTGTTTTCCCAATGGATAAGGCACTGCTCATAAGTGTCCTTATCTCAGGTCGTGCATTGCTGACTAGGATCCTAAAGGTGTGTGTAGCAATTCATGGAAGTTCACTACACATGTCAAGCACTTCTTTCTGGCTCATAAAGTGGTGTTATTAAACTCACTTTTGGAAGAGGAGAGGAGCTAACGTTTCAGAGTGAGTTTTTATGTTTCAAGATAATCTTTCTTCATCCAGTTGGTTTAAAGAAGTCAAGGTCATTTAAGATTTCCTATTTATTGTTCATCTTAAACTCTCTAACTACATTGTTCAACTAGCAGTTGTATATGTTATAAAAGGATATTAGGGGCTCATTTAAAAGTTGGTGACCTCAAGAGAGGATAAGACAATTACTTCCTGTGTCCAAGATTTGTTTCAACAATACCTCATATTGAGCTTAAATGAAGACATTTTGGAATATAATGCAATACGAAATTTGTAACCCATTCAAAGTATCTTATAACCTTTTATGTTCTTGATGCGCATTAAGATGTTATATGATTGTAATTTTTTTGTATTCAGAATATTGTCTTTAATCTTATTGGTCAGCACTATTAATATTGATTGTGCTTGGATTTGCATTGATGAAGATGGTGATAGATATACTTATAGATTCAAGATTTGATTCCCTTATAGTGGATGGATAGAGTGGATGATTGAAGATAAAAATGGAAACTCTTCTGTTATGGTTGTCTTAAGATCTTCTAAGTTGGATCTTCTTTATGGAGGATGAGAGCTTTGTCAATTTTACCTAACTATTGTGGGTGGATTCCATTCATAGATGGTTAAGATCAAGTCATGTTGGATCATTTGATTCAAGTGTCCCTCAATCACATGTTATTCCATTAGAATGTATCTAGAATACACCCCTCACATAGAATTTTGAGTGTCACAAATTCATGGAGGGAAGATAGCTTCCATTGAATTAAAAATTCAATAGAAGGAGACCCTCACCTTCATAGAGGAGGGATTTCATAAAAATATAAGCCTCTATGTCATTTAGCATGCATGCAGGATCCATGATGCTAGATTAGGATTAGATTAGGTTAATAAATGATTATTAGAGATGTGATTTCATGGAAATTTTAGGTGTGGGAATTGTAGAGTAGGAATGGAGCTATTTTTCAAGTTATGGTCAATTATAAGATTCCTATTATTTTATTTGGGTTATCTTGGTTGTAAAATTATTTATTATGTTAATTTTGATGTGTAATTTTTCATGGTATGTTCATGTTTGTGCAGTAATTTCTTCTACATTTCATAATAAATAGCTAGAATTGGAATTGAAAATATCTTGATGGCATCGTTGCAATTATGAAGGAAGATAAATCTTGATGGTGTTTATCAGTCAAATACTAGTAGCCAACATGAGTCAAACAAGAAAAAATTTTAAGCCTTCAAATATTACAATTTATTTTCTAACTTTTAATGTTTAAGTTGTGTCATTATAATACACGAGATATTCGAATATTTGAATAAAGGGACATAATTCCAATAATAATTTTAATTTTTTAAAATAGTGTGAAATGAGGATTGTACATCTCTAAATAAATGTGGCACAACATATTTCATAAATAGTGAAAAATAATCATTTATTTTTAAAAATATGTTTTTAGATTAATTATTTTTTCTGAGTATATTTGGTATGATCCATCCTTTTTAGAAGTTCAAATCCAACAAAAAAATTATAAAAGTAACACCTTTTTTCTTAATGAAGTGTGTACTCAAATTACTCTTGTCACATAAACGTATATTTTTTTTTACAATTTTTTCATTTTGAACTTAAAATAAGCCCTTCCAATTTGATCACTTCTTGTGATGGTAATCCTCAATGTGCTACTTCCCTCTCCTATGCATCATTCATCATATTTGTTTATATTTTTCATGATAAAATTGTGACTATATCACTTCACCCTTCTCCATGTAGTGTTTCATTCTTGTCATATTCCCCTTATACAAATTTGTTTCTGTTGGGGTTAACACAAGGTTATAAAGATAATATATCAAATCTAAGCATACATGCAATAAAAACAGATATTATACCAAAAGAAATATACAAAACAAGAGATATAAATCAATACAAAATTTAACATGGTTCACTCAGTGTGGACTAAATCCACCAAGAAACTAGCCAATCTATTATCCAAAGCTTTCAGAAGATATACAATGAAGATTTACAATCTTCCACACCTCTCATGATGTATAGTACTTTCTTTCTCTCAAGATTTTCCTTCTTCTCCAAGAATTCTCTCTCTCAGAATTATTTTCACAATAGGGTAGGTGCACAAAGTTGGGGGGCCAAAAAGCGAACAAGAATCCGACAAAAAAAGAAAAACACGCTCGCGTTTTTATTTTTTGGGCTCGGGAATCACTGAACCTATAATGCGTATGTGTTTCAAACAAGTTGAAATGCACACGCATTTTTTGTAGTATGGACCATGCATATGTGTTTTGATGCCTTATACTTATAAAAATAAATGTTTAAGTATAAGAAATAATAAAAGAATAAGAAATAGTATAAGATTTCTTTATTATTTCTTATACTTTAAATTTATTTTAGTAAATGTAAGAAATCAGGGTCACTCTGCACCTTATGGAAGTGGTCTCGTAGATAGATGGGACAAGGGATGTGGTACATGATAAGATGGGGGATATGGAAGATGATCAGATACTGCCTCCAAGTATATGGGGGATGGATTCAGCAAACGACCTAAGACTGTCAAGTGCCCATATAGTGTAGAGGAGGGTGTCCTATGTGGATGGGAATGGATGGGTAGTCAATTTTCCCCTAGGTGTAGGGTAGGATGGGAAGTGAGGGGTATCTAAAATGGATTTTGGCCATACCACTACTTGAATCAGTACTAATTTTTAAATTTGGTCCATAATTCACTTTAGTGACCATGAATTAAATCTATGATGTTTGTCTACTTCTTACTAAAAAGAGATACTCACTTTGTAGATAGAGGATTGTTCCTTGAATGGGATTACTGTTCTATGGCCAAAATGAGGTGATTGTAATGTGACTCCTCCTTAAGGTGTGATAACACTACTAGGTGTTGAGTGAGTTACAGTTACGAATCATACCAAGTGAATTGCATCAAGTGAACTCAAATGATTTCTCATTCTTACAAACATGGTGCTCTATATAAAGATCATCCCCTCACCTTTCCTAGCTCTAAAAACATCCTTTCATGGAATCAAATTCATGATTCTCATTACATGTTTTTTCTCATATGTCTCTTATGGAGACAAATGATGCCTTAATACTTCACAAATAATAGTCCATGATAACTCGGTGACATGACTAGATCATTTTAGCTTGTTCTAAAGGGTGTTCAATTAACTACAAAATGGCCAAAAATGCCTTTTTAGGCCTTCAAAGGAAGTAATCTCTCATAAAAACTAAATGAGTCGATCGATCACCTTAACATTATTCCCTACACACTGAAACACGTTGAATGATCTTCTTAGGAATTTCCTTTGGGAGAGGGTTTATGATTTAGGGTTTAGGGTTTAGGGCTTGGGGTTTAGGGTTTAGGGCTAAGGGTTTAAGAATCAATGTTTTCAAGGTTGAGGGTTTAGGGTTTATGGCTCAAGGTTCAGGTTTTAGTGTTTAAGGCCCAGGGTTGAGGGTTTAGGGTTGAAAGTTGAGGGTTCAGGGTTTAGGGTTTAGGGTTTATGTTTAAGGGTTCAAGGTTTAGGGTTTTGTCTTAGGGCTTATGGCTTAAGGCTTAGGGTTCAGGGCTTAGGGTTTAGGGATTAGGGTTTAGGGTTTAGGGCTTAAGGTTAAGGGTTTAGGGGTCAGGGTTTAGGTTTTAGGGTTTAGGGTTTAGGGTTCTCAGTTTAGGGTTTAGGGCTTATGGTATAGGGTTTAGGGTTTAGGGCTTAGGGTTCAAGGTTTAGGGTTGAGGATTTAGGGTTTACTGTTTAGGGTTTAGGAGTTAGGGTTTACGGCTTAGGGTTGAGGATGTAGGGTTTAGGGTTTAGGGTTTAGGAGTTAGGGTTCAAGGTTTAAAGGTCAGGGTTTAGGGTTTAGGGAAAAGGGTTGAGAGGTTGAGGATTCAGGGTTTAGGGTTCAGGGTTTAGGTTTCTAGGGTTTAGGGTTGAGGATTTAGGGCTTTGAGTTTAGGGTTTAGGGCTTAGGGTTTATGGTATAGGGTATAGGGTTTAGGGCTCAAGGTTTAAGGTTTAGGGTTAAGGATTTAGGGTTTAGGGTTTAGGGTTTAGGAGTTGGGGTTTAAGGTTTAGTGGTTCAGGGTTTAGGGTTTAAGGTTTAAAGGTCAGGGTTTAGGGTTTAGGGCAAAGGGTTCAGGGTTTATGGTTAGGGACCAGGGTTTAGGGTTTAGGGTTGAGAGTTGAGGGTTCAGGGTTTAGGGCTCAAGGTTTAGTTTTTAGGGTTTAGGGTTGAGGGTTTATGTTTAAGGGTTTAAGGTTTAGTGTTTTAGCTTAGGGCTTATGGTTTAAGGCCTAGGGTTCAAGGCTTATGGTTTAGGGTCTTAGGGCTCAAGGTTTAGGATTTAGGGGTTATGGTTTAGGTTTTAGGGCTTAGAGTTTAGGGTTTAGGGCTTAGGGTTTATGGCATAGGGTTTAGGGATTAGGGCTTATGGTATAGGGTTTAGGGTTGAGGATTTAGGATTTAGGTCTTAGGGTTTATGTTATAGGGTTTAGGGTTTAGGGCTCATGGTTTAAGGTTTAGGGTTGAGGATTTAGGGTTTACAGATTTAGGGTTTAGGAGTTAGGGTTTAAGGTTTAAAGGTCAGGGTTTGGGGTTTAGGGCAAAGGGTTCAAGGTTTTAGGGTTTAAGGTCTCAAGGTTCAGGTTTTAGGTTTTAGGGTTAAGGGTTTAGGTCACAGAGTTCAAGGTTTAGCGTTTAGTGTTTAGGGCTTAGGGTTTAGGGCTTAGGGTTTAGGGTTTGGGATTTAATGCTTGGGGTTTAGAGTTTAGGGTTTATGGGGTCAGTGTTTTATGGTTTATGATATATTTTTTAGGGTGTAGGGTTTAGGGTTTAGGGACCTTTAGGATTTAACATTTAGGCCTTAAGGTTTATGGTTTACAGTTTAGGGTTTAGGGCTCAGGGTTTAGGGTTTAGGGGAGTTAGGGTGTATGGTTTACGGTTTACCAAACTTAGCGGTTTGGGGATTCAGAGTTACGGGTTTAAGGTTTAGGGGTTAGTTACAGGTTTATGGTTCAGGGCTCTAGAGATTTAGGATCTAAATTTAGGGTTTAGGGCTTAGGGTTTTAAGGTTAAGGGGTTTAGCGCTCAAGGATTAGGGTGTAGGGTTCAAGTCTTAAGGTTTAAGGTTTATGGTTTAGGGATTAGGGTTTAGGGTTACATGGTTCATGGTTTATGGCTTACAACGGTTCAGGGTTCAGAGTTACTAGTTTAAGGTTTGGGGGTTAGAGATCTGGGGCTCTTGATTTAGGATTTAGGGTTTAGGGCTTAGGGCTTAGGGTTTAGGGTCTAGGGTCAAGGGTTTAGGGTTATGGGTTTAGGGTTTAGGTTTTAGGGTTTAGTATTTAGTGTTTAGGGTTTAGGAATTATGATTTCTGATTTTAAGGTTTAGGGTTTATAGTTTAGGGTTTAGGTCTCATGGTTGAGGGTTAAGGGTTTAGGTCACAGAGTTTAGGGTTCAGCAAATTTGTAGGCAGAACATTCAAAGTGAGTCGTAAAAATTTGATTTTTTTTCATCTGTTGATATTTTGAAGGACGGAAATGTCATATTCCTGATTCTCCAATCCTTCCAAACACCCCAATAGTCCTCAATCCTTAGATGTACAAGGAGACACTGTTTCTTGGATTCCATTTATAATGATAGAGATATTTGAAAATTCGTGTTATAACCTATAAATCTATATGAGCTTCAAGTTTCTTGGAAATCACATCACACCCTTCACTATGATTGATGACTACCCCCTATATTTTTGTTTAGGGGATTTTGAAAAAATCCATGGGTTTATAATATAAGGAATTATCAATGAATGGAAGGTCACTAAGTCGTAGGCGAGGTAACTCCCATTTATAACTAAATAAGAAAGATTTACTATGCGATTGATAACCCCTTATTGTTCATAACCATTCCCCTATTTCTATGCTTATTTTCGAACACTTTAGGAAGTTCTCTCAAATTTACTATCCATTCCAGTAGAACACTTAAACTTTATCTTTCTTCTAGAGGAGAGGATACTACAGGAAATTCAATTATGATCCTACACCTCTGCATTGATATATTCTCTATGTTTCTTTTGTTTCCTTCAAGATTAATTGTTGTTGTAGTGATGGTTATTTTTTCCAGCTTCCAATGGGTCATCATGGCTTGCATAATACTATACATGGAAATATGAGAAATGTGAAATTTGTTTCAAAGTGTGAATAAACATACATTCAAGAGCGCAAGTATATGTGGGGAGAAACAAGTTTGGAAGAGATGTGTAATATATGCATTACAAGGCATAAGGTAAATGTCATATCCATTTAGTTACTTGTCCCAGCTCTCATAAACAAGGTAGTTCTATAAGCAGACTTGAGAAAAAAGGTGTCTAGGCATGTACCACTAAGAAATGCTTGATGAACCATGGTTTGGGGTCTTAGGGTCAATAGGGGTTTAGGGCTCATTGTGAAGGATTCATCATAGGTTTAAAGCTGAAATGTTGGAGCATTCAAGGTTTAGGGTGATGGTTGATGATCAGGGGTCATAGGTCCTAGACTCTAGGGCATTAGTGTTTATGAATAGGATTTACAGATCGAGGTTAAGGACTATCAGGGTTTAAGGCTTAGGGTTTAGGGATTTAGGGTCTCAGGTTTAGGGTTTAGGGTTTCAAAAATAAGGCTTTATGAATTTACGGTTCATCAGTTAAAAGGTTTATGGTTCAGGGTTCAAGCTTATCAGGGTTTATGATTTCATGTTTAGGGATAATGAGCTTAGGGGATATGGTTTAGGGCAACAGGGTTGACGGTTTATGGTTCAGGGACTAGGATTCGGTATTTAAGGCCCTTCAGTGTCTAGGGGTTAGGAGATTAGCATATAGAATTTACAAGTTTCTAAAGTTTAAGGTATCAGGGTTTAGAATTTATGAAGCTCATGGTCATCCATGGTTTAAAATTTAGGGTTTAGGGCTTTTGTCTTTGCTTTTAGGGCTTAAGGTACAGAGTTTAGGCAGCATGGGTAAGGGCTGAATGTTTAAGGTATTATGGTTCAGAGTTTTAGGATCTAGAGACCATGGTTAGAGCCCTAGGATCTTCGTCTCCAAGGTTTATAATTTAGCATTTAGGTTCATGGCCTAAGAGTTTAGGGTTTCGATTGTAGAAGTTTAAATGCTAAGAAGATTTAATTCTTGAATGATGATATCCTTAGGAGTTACCTATCCACTGATCATATTCATATATTAGAAGAAACTATCTCATAAACCATGACTCATGGAGCTGTGAGACTAGTTCCATAAGGTACAGAATTTTTCTAATTCTCTTATATATACTTACAATAAATTTAACTTCTAAGAAAATAATAAAATATCAACTTCTAATAAATGACAAGATCTTAGATTCTTAGCGAAATGGAACATAGTGTGTACCACGAAAGTCCACCAACCACCATTCCTCAATGGGTATACTACATAGATTGTGATTCTGGATTATAATGTGTACAACGTTTTACATTTTCTCTTTTCCCCAAGCCAAGCCTCAAGGCTCTTGGATTTTTGGAAGGTTTCTATACTTAAAAGCCTGAAGGGCTATGGATCTGCACAACAAACACAACAAGCAACATGTTGTTACAAGAGAGTATCAAAAATGTCACTTCCTCTATGAAAAATCAAGATAAAACAATCAATCCAGTGGAACCAAGCATTCTATCCACGATCGTAGATTTGAATCTCTAATTACTAAAAACCTAGTTTTTCAAATTTTCATGACTAAGTAAAAGAGACACCGTGGAGATCAAAAAAAAAAAAAACTGTGCCTTGACGGATGAAGCTTTTTGGTGAAGGGACTCCATACTGTTGCTAACTTGCTATGGTGTATCGCCTTGCTTTCAGATGGGTGATAGAGATTTTAATCAAATTTCCCTATAATGAGCCACGACAAATGTATGCTATTATTCATGAACTCCATAATATCAAAAAAAAATGACTTCTCTTTGAGATTTTTCCAGGTAGTTAGGGGGCACATGGTCGGAGCATCCGTTATAACAATTCAAACCTATATTAGAGCTAATGTTCTTGAAAGAATCATACCCATAAAAATGGGGAGTATTTGATAATAAATATCTCCAAAAAGCACCTTCGAGTTCCAAAAAATACAAAGACCCCCTTGCTATGGGGCTAGCACAAGGGTTGTATCAGATAATACTATCATGATGCTAAGCATACATGGTGGGTGGGCACGAAAGTAAAAATGTTATGTATTCTACCAGAAGAAATATACAATACAAGTTGGTATTTTAGTAAATCAACACCAGATTTAACTTATTTGTTTACCCAGTGTAAATTTACATCCAGCCAAGAAACAAGACTCAATATATCTACGATCCAAAGCTTTCTAGAAGATTATACAATTTTGAAGATGTTACAATCTTCAAACACCTCGTACAAGATGTACAATACTTTCTTTCTCTCAAAAAGCTTCGTCCTTCTCTAAGACCCCTTATCTGGCCTCTCACAACTTGGTGCACTTACTCACAATAATCATTTACTTCTCTCAATCCCTTACTTCTAAACCCTTGATTTTATGCTTATATAGGCATATACAAACTTAGGAAACTTATCCATGAAATTGCAATCAATAGATCTTCTTTAATGCTAAAATTAGGTCTAATTCCCGTGAGTTAATTAAAACACTCACACACAGGTAACCGACGCCGGTTAGCCCTAATCAGTGTCGATTCCTCCTTTCCTGACTGATGTCGGTCATAGGTGACCGATGTCTGGTCCCTCCATAACCAATGTCGGTTACTTCATAAGCAATTGTCGGTTACTGTGTTTTCCAATAAGTTTAATATTGCATGCTAAATTGAAGTAATTGAGCTCCACAACTCAACAATCTCCCACTTGGAGATAAAGTACTGGACTATGCTTGTACAACGTCATTCTTGGATCCTTTTCCTTAGCTTTGTTTCTTCCTCTTCAAGTCTCAAACCTCGAATAGCCAACCAAAAGTGGAGTGTAGATCCAACTTCTCTTTTGCTAATGGCTTCATTAGCATATCCACAGGGTTATTCACTCATAATGAATCATTCTCTAATTTCAGCTACACTATCCTCCAATACCTACCTTATGAAGTGATACCTCAACTAAATGTGTTTTTTTCTAGAATGAAATGTTGATTTCTTTGCCAAATGAATTACACTTTGACTGTCACTGAACAATTTACAATCATCTTGCTCCTTTCCCAATTCTTCCATGAGTCATGCTCATCCATATCATCTCCTTACTAGCCTCTGTAGTTGCAACATACTTTGCCTCTGTAGTAGAACAAAGAAACAACCTTGTGTAATATCTCAAAATCGAGCTAACTTTCATCCCACCTACTATGAAAATATATCCAGTAGTGCTCTTTCTACCATCCAGATCTCCAGCCATATCTGAATCAACATAGCCAAATAAAGAAATATCCATGAGCCTTCTATAATCATAACTGTATGTTAGATGTCCCTCTCAAATGCCTGAGTATCCATTGGACTACTTTCTAATGCTCTTTACCTAGATTGACCATAAATCTACTCATAACTCCCACTACCTATACAATGTCTAGTCTTGGTACAAACCATAACATACATGAGACTCCCAACTACTGAAGCATATGGTACTCGTGTCATGTATTCGACCTCCTCTTGTGATGAAGGATATTGATCTTTACTCAATTTGAAGTTTCCAGCCATAGGTGTACTTACAGGTTTTGAATTCTATGCATGTTAAACCTTTCCAACACCTTATTGATATAAGCCTCCTGAGACAAATGCAATTTCTTGTTTCTTCCTGTCTCTGTGTATTTTCATGCCAAGAATTATTTTTCGCAGCTCTTAAATCCTTTCATAGCAAATGCGTGAGCTATCTTTCCCTTTAGCTCACCAATGTCATGCATACTAGATCCCGCAATAAGTATATCATCCACATATAGTAACAAAATGATATAGCTACCATTTTCAAGCTTATTGAAATAAACACAATGGCTCAGATTCACATCTCAAGTAACCATTTTCATGCATGAAACTATCAAATCTCATGTAACCATTTTCTTGGAGCTTTTTTGAGCCCATATAGGCACTTTTTCAAACTTGCACACTAATTTCTCCTTACCCTTGACTTCATACCCAAGCGGCTGCTGCATATAAATATCTTCATCCAAATCAGCATGAAGGAAATCCATCTTCACATCTAGTTTCTCTAAATGTAAATCATGTATTGCAAATATACTCAATACAATATGTATCAAATTCATTTTAACAACAAGTGAAAATATTTCACCAAAGTCAATATCTGCTTTCTATGTAAATATCTTTACTACAAGCCTTGCCTTGTACTTTTTATGTCCACCCTTTTCTTCCTTGATCCTGTAAACCCACTTGTTTTGCAATGTCATCTTACCTACTGAAAACTTAACCAAATTCCAAGTTTGGTTTTGTTCCAAGGAGTCCATTTCCTCATCCATTCTATGCTCCCATTGAACATGTGGGTCTCAACATGTCTTGCTTCTTCAAAAAATTTTGGTTCACCATTATTAGTCAATAATAAATAAGATAGAGAAGTTGTAAATCTTTTTGGAGGTTTACTTACACTTTTTGACCTTCTCACAAGATTTTAGGGTATCATCAGCTCATTTTGGAATTCCTAGACATTTGTTTCCAATTTTGACAGTGACCGACACCGGTCACCTATAACCGACGCCTGTTCCTCTAACCGATGCCGATTTGTCTCTTCTGTAACCGATATCGGTTCAGCTGACTGATGTCGGTCATGGGTCAACTGACACCGGTTACTGTGTAACCCTATAGGTATGAATTTTAATCTGGGAGTTAATTTTATTCACAAACTTCTCAACTGGTTCATCCTTGGGTACCAAAATTTGATCCATGTACATTCTCTTTTCATTCCACTCAATGTCATGAATGCTAATAATTTTACAATTATCTAAATCCCAAAAACAGAATCCAAAATCACGAGATCCATAACAAATAAAAGTGCATCTCTTGGATTTTACATCCAACTTTTTTCTATTTTTCTTATCAATATGCACAAAAGCTTCTGAACCAAAAAATTTAAGAAAAGAAAGATTTACCTATTTTACGGTCCAAGCTTCCTCTGGTATTCCTCCATCTAGTGAACTTGAAGACCCATGGTTAATCAAATAAACCATTTTATCAACTGCTTCTGCCCAAAACTACAAGGGCAATCCAACATGTATCCTCATACTTCTAGAACGTTCCATGATTGTCTTGTTGATTCTTTCTGGAACACCATTCTCTTGTGGTGTTCTTGGAACCCTCTGTTTTCTACATATTTCATTCACTGAACAATAATCATTGAAATCCCTACTAGAATATTCACCACCATTTTCAGATCTAAGGAACTTTAACTTTGAATTTGATTCATTCTCAACAAGGGTTTTCCATCTTTTAAAAGTCTCAAAAATATCGAATTTATGTTTAATACAATAAACACATACCTTTCTTGTAGCATCATTAATGAAAGTAACACAATATTGGGATCTTCCATGAGAAGCTACTTGGGCTGGCCCTCACACATTTGAGTGTATAAGCTCCAATTTCTGCTCCTTAGTTGCCCCAAATTTGAGAAATCTCACTCTATTTTTCTTTCCAAAGGACACAATGCTAACATAAATCAAGATCTAAATCTTTCAGATCTGATAACTTATCATTAGCCTTTAAGATCTACATTCCTGTTTTAGTCATATGACCCAACTGATTATGCCACATGCATACATTTGAATCTGAAGTAGATAACATAGAAAACGAATCAGTAACACAGGGAGATAAATATAACATTCCTACCTTATTTCCTCTTGTCATAACAAAGGCACCCTTGGTGAATTTCCAATAATTTGTTGTGAATGTAACCATGTAACCAGCTTCACCTAGTTTCCTTGTAGAAATAAGATTCCTCTTGAGGCTCAGAAAATGCATCAATCAATGATCTCTCGTCAGTCACCAATGATGGAGCCGCATGAAGCTATGGTGACAGTGTGTGTGTGTATGTGTGTTTTCTTTTATTTCAGATTTACATTATGATTTCAGAGTTCGTGTTTGAATAAGTGAAATGTTCACATTGAGGGGGGCAACTGGAACATGGTCTCAATGCTAAATTTTCCCTCTATTCATTTTTTTTTTAGTAAGAATTGGTTCCTACACGATTCCCTTAAGGAAAGACAGTGGACAGACAAAAACACAAAGGAAAAGCAACATTATGATATTTGGGTTGTTGATTTTTTTGTAAAACCATCCTTTGTTTTAGGTTATTGGTTGTTCTGTAAAACGATCCTTTGTTTTAGGTTGTTGGTTGTCCTGTAAAAGCATCCTTTGTTTCAAGTTGTTGGTTGACCTACAAAACCATCCAGATCATGAGCGTGCATGGGTGACAAGTTATAGAAGGAAGTGTGATTATTGTTTCTATAATGTCAAGCATTAGGGGAGTGTATATTGGGAATTAATAATGTTAACAATATGGGGAGTAAATTTTACAAATATATTTTGACATTATTAATAAATTGTAATATTATTAATAATGAGTTTTATAGAACTCATATTAATAATATAGTTGTAATAGTTAGTATTAGTAGTTTTGGGTGAGTTGTGAGAACAACTCACATAGCTATTTTAGTGTTGTGTGCTAATAAAGGGATGAGAGAGATTATCCTAAGGATAAATCTAAGAGATTCATGGAGAGAGATAAGAGGGATTGAAAATGAAGTTTGACTCCACTTTTTTAGGAGATCAAGACACTATAAAATGTATTGACCTCTATCTATGTAAATATATCCCGAATGATTTATAAATTCAATATAATTATATTTGGTGCTTTTACAATTGTGAAATTTTTAACACTCACATCTTTCAATACCCATGTATTTCCATTCTACAATTTAGATGAACTTCCCATTTACCATTAATACTGTAAGGTCCATCAGCACCAAAATAAACATGCCCAAAATTGCCTTGGACATAATTTCTGAAACAACCCTTATTAGGGGCTGCATTGAAAGAAGATCCTTAATCGAAATCCCATGATTCTATTCTATTATCCAAAGAAAGAATGAGTGCATCTTGCATTATCTCTACTGCAATATTTTCCTCTTTACCTTTATTTGGGTGTTGGTTCTCTTTATCCTTTGACCAACAACCTTTCTTTGCATGTCCTTTCTTTACACAATTCCAACAGGTAATTCCCTTACCTATGGATTTAGATCTGCCATTCCTTGACTTTGATTTCCCATTATTCTTACTCTTGGATCTCTCCTTCTGCTTGCCTCTTCTTTCTACATTTAAAGCATTCCTAGATAATGATTCCTCTGTACTTTTCCTGCAAATTTCTTCATTCAAGATTATACTACCCACATCATCAAACTTCAAAATATTATTAGCAGATGTTGTATTACCAACAATCATTACCAAGTTATCCCAACTATTAGGTAAAGAACATAATAATAAGAGTGCTTTCACTTCATCATCAAACAAAATATCAACTGATTTTAATTGATTTCCAATAGATCAGAAATCATTCAAATGACTAGATGCAGATCCACCTTCATGCATCTTAGAACTAAATAGTTTCTTCATCAAATAAAATTTATTTGAAGCACTAGGTTTTTCATAAAAATTGGCAAGAGATTTCATTAACTCTACCATAGATGTCGCTTCCGTAATATTGGAAGTCACAGATGCTGTCAGGCTCAATATTATAGATCCCAAAGCCTTTCTGTCAAGAATATTCCATTCTTCATCAGTCATCTTCGTAGGTCTAGAATTTTCATCCAACTATAAGTACAGATCTCTTTGATACAAATAATCCTCAACCCGCATCTTCTATAATTGATAATTTTAGCCGTCAAACTTCTCTACCTTGTATTTTTTTTCTTCTACCATTACTGTAGCTCTCACTCAATAAAAAAACCTCTATGAGTAAATCTGTCAACACATAAAATCCTCAAACAAAGCTCTGATACCAATTATTGGGGTTAGCACAAGGTTGTACAGATAATATATCAGATCTAAGCATACATGCAATAAAAATATATATTCTACCAAAAGAAATATACAAAACAAGAGATATAAATCAACACTAGATTTAATGTGGTTCACCCAGTGTGGGCTACATCCACCAAGAAACAAGTCAATCTATTATCCAAAGCTTTCTTTAAATATACAATGTAGATTTACAATATTCCACACATCTCACAATGTACAATACTTTATTTCTCTCAAGATTTTCCTTCTTCTCCAAAAATTATCTCTCTCACAATTATTTTCACAATAATCATTAACTCTCTCAATCACCTACTTCTAAACCCTAGCTTTCATGCTTATATAGGCATATGCAAACTTAGGGCACTTAGCCATGTGCAATTACAATCAATAGATCTACTTTAATACTAAAATTCTATCTAATTCCCGTGAGTTAAATAAAACAATCAAACACATGTAACTAACATCAGTTATCCCTAATCGATGCAGGTTCCTACTTTTCTTATCGATGCAAGTCATAGGTGACTGATTTTGGTCCCTTCATAACTGATTTCAGTTCCTTCATAACCGATGTCGGTTACTATGTTTTCCAGCAAGTTTAATATATCATGCTAAACTGAAGTAATTGAGCTCCACATTTGAACAGTTTATTTTTAGTTTTCTACATGCCCATTTACATTTAGTCAACCCCTAGGAAATATATTTTTTCTTTAATTTTAGTATATATGTCATTAATTCATTGAAATAATGGAAGACATTCCAGAATCCTCGCATAGCACATTAGATATGAATATTTTTCATATTTAATGTGAATCTCACTCATATTTGTTTCCACTTAAATATGGTTTCAAGATTGTATTTAAATTAGTTGTTAACTATCATGATTTTAGGGTATTTGTTTGTTTGTTAATTATTAGACCAAGTTAAGCATAGTTGGCATATTTTTTTATAGTTTTTGGCCCCTTTCATCTCCTCACCTTCTCAACCCTATTTTTCTATTCTTGTAATCCAATAATTCAGAGATGTGGATTCCTAGGCCATATCTCAAATGAAAAACCATATGCTCTAAAAGATATTGGATGGAGGTTTTAACACAGGAAACTCCTCTATAACATGTCTCCTTATCCCTTTTATTTGATGGTCAATCAGAACTAATAGAGTAACTTGAAATAATATGAAATATATGAAAGTTGTATTTTCCATTGTGACATTACAACCAATTCCCATTTTTTTTGGATAGAGTTGAAACAACAAACCAAAGAGCTTGATATCAAATGAGATCCAATGAAGAACCATAACAACTCAAGGATCCCTCAAATTTTATAGATACTTTTTTACTTCCCTTGTTTCCACACAAATATTACAAGGAAATTGTTACATTAATTTCCATTTCCTCCAGCTCAAATTTAATGCATTCTTCTCTTCAACACAAGGTTATAAGAAGATATAAAAATATTTATATTCCCTCACAATAATCAAATGACAAGGAAAACAAGTGATTTTTTTACATATGCGCACAATTTCTTCATTTCCAAAAAGAATGGTGGAAGAACAATCAATGAAATTTTCAAGTCTAATAAAACTCATATCTCTCTACTCCTCATCATACAACTTACAAGAATCGTAACTCTTTAAAATGCAAGAGGATAAAACTCCCTAAAGAGGGAACGACATGTCGATTTTTTTTTTTCATTTCTCCAAGCAAAGTAATTCTTCCCCAATTGAATCAACCACTCTCCATAAAAAGTTAGCTCTAAATCCATCAATAAATCTTCAAAAATCCACAAGAATAAGATGTTTAGTTGTCCACCCAACCTATAGAAATCATTACATGTCACTTCCCCATAAGGAGAGCATGTTGGTCCCCCTCCAAGCCCATGAGAGATAAATGAAGCATGCCTCTAAGATGCACAATAAGATTGAAGGAAAATAAAAAACCAACTTACACTCAAGCAAACTAAGTCCAAACCATTGCCACACACATCAAAATATCTTTATTTGTCAAAAGGAAAGGAGGGGGTAGAAAGGATACACAATGTCCACATTTTAAATGAGTATAAACACTATACTAATTACCTACAAGCCACTAAGGGTCCTCATATCTCCTAAGACCTTATCTCCCTTGCTACCCAAAAAGGGAAGAAGATGGAGAAACTAAGGAAAATAACAACAAAAAAACACTTTTCTACATATTCATTCAACATCTGAAACACAATCAAAAGAACAAACATGGATTCCATGCTAGATATTCAACAAAAATTTGTGAGACTTACCTCACAAGAAAAATATCCAAATTCCAGATGGCAAGCCCATTCCTCCAAAGGATTATCTTCCTTTCTAAGCTCCTGATATCTCCCCATATTCTAAGTACAAAAAATGTGGCAAGTGGTCCCACCATCCAAAATGGAGGAATAAGGAGGATCTAAAATATGCTCACCAATTAGAGGGTGACATGTGTCACTCAAATGGGAGGGAAGAGCCCATTTGAACCATGAAAAAAGGTCATAGTACACATAGGTAGAGTCCAAGGGGCCCATTTTAGTGTAAATGAGATCCCCAATAAGTAAAACACCTCTTACAAATTCCACTTTCATCCAAAATTCGGGTTTGGTAAAAGTGGCACACTTTGTGAGGTCATGGGGCCCACCTAACCCATAATTAGGTGGTCCCACACTTCCTTAAACATGCTTTACTAATAAAAATAATCACTAATAAATATATTAGGAATCATTAGACCCTTAAAAATGGATTAAAATAATAGATTAAAACAATTAATACCGAAATTACTCAAAAGGAGGCACAATCCTAGGTGACCAAGCCAAAAGAATAACTCCCAAATGCAATGATGGATTTCCATTTCCATCCTAACCAATGAATTAAAAACCAAGACCAAACAATCAAGGAAAGAGGATTTGTCCCAAATGGTCAATTGTGTAATCTTAGAGGTGCAACCACTGAGTCCCACATTCTCCTATGGCTTAAACCTATCATATGCACATTCAATTGTAACATCATACCTACTTGATAAAATATGAAAAAATCACACACATTTCAAATAATCGATCCATTCATAAGAAACTAACCAAATAATTACAATTTCTCCTATCCATTATACAAGATGTTAAAAATTATGACAATCAATCATGGTATGTTTCACAAGTCTCATATAAGCTACAAATTATTCTATAAATCCATCAAGATCCATTATTGAAACATTGAAATTAGGTGATAATAATAATAATACCCATGAATTGACCTCATTGGCCAAAAAACAATTAATCGGTCAACTCAGGTTAGTATATTCAAGATAAAGAGATGAAAAAATAATATATATTCAAAACACTTAACCATTAAGACAACTATCCAAAATATAATTCATGAGATTTCTTAGATCAAAATTATCCATAACATCATATCTAAACCAAGTGGTAATGTTTAAGGTGTTAATCTGACACTGTATACCTCGTATATCATCCTACCAAGAACAAGTTGGCAACAATTGATAATATGATGACAAAATCATAATAACTTAATTCAAATAGTCATGATGATATCCATTTAAATGTTTAAATCATGAATATAATATAGAGTCAATCATTAGAAAATGGAGTGAAACTAATGGGCACTACATGAACATAGTATCAACCAATGCAATACAACCCACATTTGGTAGTTCAAAAGAGATCACAAATTGCAAATTTCTAGACCATCGATGCAACTTTTGTCTTAGGATGAGACAACTATATAAGTTTAGGAAAGTGTTGGAGTGTAAATTGACTTAGGAAGATGACATGGATATAATTTGTATGATTGTGCAACATCTTGTATAAGTATATTTTAGATTAGACAATTGGTAGAATGTATAACATAGGATAGATATAGAATAGGAGAAGCCTCTTCATGTACGAGAAGTTTAAAGAATTGATAATATCAACAATCATTTTTTTGTATTAAACTATGTAAGTGCATTATGCAGAAGGTTGATCTTTTATCCCAATGGTAAGCTATTTCAGGTTCTTTCTATTTTATGTGTTAGATTGATATTACAAGTAAATTTAATTTCTTTATGTTTTCCCGTTCTTGATCTCACCTTATTGATTTATATTCTATTGTGAACCATGAGACTTAAGTTGATTTTTAAGACCCATATGGATTATTCTTGACTACAACATGTTAAATGTTCTAAATCCGTGCTCTAGGAACCTCTGCTAACAATTAGGACTAGAGATATTCTTGTTGAGATTTCCCCTTCTCCACCAATTTAGTGATTCTCTCTAGGTATTGTTTTCTCTAAAGAGGATTGTACAATCATACACACTCTACAGATAGTCATTTATAACCCTATTTGGTCTCTTACATTGTATGAACAAGCTTGTTGTTGTTCATTCATTTCTATAAGCTATTGTATATGTATGTTTTCTTTGGTTTATTACATTGTCTTATAAT
Organism: Taxus chinensis; assembly: GCA_019776745.2. Taxonomy (NCBI): domain Eukaryota; kingdom Viridiplantae; phylum Streptophyta; class Pinopsida; order Cupressales; family Taxaceae; genus Taxus; species Taxus chinensis. The sequence continues at coordinate 618,192,222 of CM034146.1, forward strand.
TTCCATGTCCCTTTCCTTTATCCACTCCTTGGTTGTTTCCCTCTCTATTTCAGAATCATAATATGATACCTATATTTATCTTATTTGTAGGCCTTGAAAACTATAACTATCCTAGGGCTAGGGATACTATCCTGTAAATTTACGACCTTAGTGCTCCTTGAGAACCTTTGTATCTACATGGTGTTTCTGGTCTTAGAATGGATACCTATAATTGAGAACCAAGGTGGGAACCTCTCAATTACTCATCATATAGAAACTAGTAGATCAAACCATGCTCATGTATTAGTTTTGTAATTTTGGAATATTTAAGATTGTTTGTGTTTTTAGTGATTTGTGGATGTTAGAAACATATTTCACAAAGTGAGGATACCATGTATAGTAGTACCTCAAATGCATGGTGTTCATAGGGCTCTTAATGGGATTTCCTTAAAGTGTGGTCAAACAATAAATTCACCTACCCATTCTTTCTATAACCACAAAATGACTAAGCCAATTAGGTTTAAACTTACCTTAGGTTATATATTTTACATTTTTATTATTTTGATGTTTTTAGTATAAGGTTTCCATATTGGAATTCATGATTTTGGAATTCTTATTTTAGGCCTTCTTGAAACGCTCTTGATATGTTCATAAATTTGGTAACTTATCATTTAATAATGTAGGTATTTACTTAATCCCTTTAATCATTACTTGTGCACCTACTATACACCTGATTGTTATATCCTCATCCATCTTTATCCCTATTGAAACAATTGATCTCCTCATTTCTCTACTGAGCCACTTACAAAAATACTCATATAATTCATAAGTAGTCCAATTTTTCTTATTATTATGCACAAAATTCATATTATCATATCTCTCCTATTTACTAAACCATTTGATGGTTAATTGTTATGAAAATGGTCCCATCTAGGGCCACCAAATGGTCAATTTTCTTGTTTATATATGATTTATGAATTAACATCTCTATTATATGTGAACTTTAACTCAAAATAATATATCCATAGAACCCTGCATAAGAAAGTTTAATACATTAATGTATTCACTTGGCATTCACTTGGAACTCTCAACAATTCTTCAAGTAAAAATAACTCGAAATGAATGCAAAGATCTCCTAAAATTCCCTAAAAATATAACAAATAATATTAAGATCATTCCCTACACATTTATATAGAACTCTCAACTAGGTCCAAAATTCAAGCTTCCCAAATCAAGGGCCCATAAAGACAAGTCAATACAAAGAATTTAACAAGTGCTTAGGTTATCGAATATAGTTTCATCCATACAGTTTTATGTTGCATATCTAGGCAGATAAATATTTGTAGTTTGGGGCCTCTTTGGAGTATTACTAATGTAAATGATGTATGGATTTTACTTTATCTAAACCACTAATATTTTTATAGGTTTTAAAACTAATATTAGTGTTTTGATCAAAGTGGTTGATTTTAGAGAGTTCAATTGATTTTCGAGACATAATATTTCACAATAAGGAACATGCCAAGTTTTTTAGAGGTCTTAGGAGTTATAAAGACCCATTTACATTCCATCCCAAACTATCTAGTAGGAAAAAACTTCTAAATGGTTTGATAGTATGAAAAATACTTTCATCCCTATGCATAGTCTAGTTCCAAATTCATAGATGAAGCATATGCTAGATATTTCTAACTAGTTCATCCATCTGTTGCACCCAGATCAACTTCCAAAATAGTCAAAAAGCTAATTGCATTCATCCTCTTGTGTTTAACTATATTGAGCATGTTCCCCTATTGAATGTAACTTCTCAGTATCATAATACATGTACTATCATATTTGAATTTTGAAGAATTTTATATAATAATTTGATTTCTCATTATTCTCTAATATTCTCTATCCTAATAAGGGTTTCCTCAATTCTAAATTGGGTTTAAATGAGTAGCAAAGGATATGAAACATTAACATCTTGGAACACAATGTTTTCAAATCTAATTTCAATATATCTAGAAAAGGATTAAGCTTTTCCATACAATGGTTACTCCTACATTGTTGTATAGATGTGAGGTTTGAGGCCCATACTTGAGAAAAAATGATTTCAAACATATGGAAAAAGTTTTCATCTTCATGTTATTGAAGAATAATTTAAAAAAAAATTGCTACTTGCTCAATTATTCTTTGAGATATTTGGATATGTATACTCTTTATTTCTTTAATTTTCCATGTTATCACTATGTTGCATAGATCTCGATGCATGGTAGCTTATTTATATATTCATAATAGTTATTCATATTTGAAATTCTAATATTTTATGCAATATTCCAAACAACGGTGCAAATATTGATGGTATGTAAGACTTATGGCTCTCCTTCATAATTTAGATATTGATATAAAAAAATCTCCCCTATTGGGTTTTCTATTAATGCTCCCCATCTCACTCATGAAGTCAAAAATGGTATATAATAAAGGGATTAGTAAATCTTATCTTAAAGTTATCATGGTTTAATCTAAAAGAGTCCTTGAAACCAAAATTGTTTCATTATTTCTAATAGTATTCCTTCTTTCATGAGGATCGAAACAAATCACAAAATACATGAAGAACATGTTGCCCCCCGTCCTAACAGCTCCCTATAGCTCAAGTTTTCATTATTTGTCATCAACTCCAAATGCAATTTGATCATTGTCTCTCACACGATGAACGCATATGCCAATTGAGAATTCTATAACTTGAAATTGAAGAACATTTTATATTTGCGTTCACTACCTACTATGAGATTCATGTAAGATACCATATTATTTTTATAGATTCTCATGGATCCTTGAGGAGCTTCATTCAATATGAGGAAACGAAATGTTTAGCCTCGTTTCTTCTCGGTGACACACTTCAAATTTGAAAACAAACACTCAAATTTATGTATACACACACAAGTAATTCTAAGAATATCAATTCTTAATTCAAAATAACAAACTTTATGAACCTCAAAGCACCACATACCCAAACAACATAACCATATTTGTAAACCAATGTATATTTTTGTGGTTTTAATATCTATGACCTTCAAATATTATATTCATTATTTTTCATTGATTTTATATTTTTTTATATATCACTAGGAGATGTATTTGATACTCTCTTTATGTATTAGATTCATATATATATGTTCTTAAGTCTCCTCAACGATTCTTAACCTCTAATGGATATTAATATCTAAACTAAATTAACTAGTATATGTTCTATTTATCATCTGCCAAAGGCAAGGATATTGTCTTCAACTCACTCATTAATCTATTTCTCATTTTCCTCAATTAAATGTTGCCATGATGGATTATTTTTGTATGGGACTATAGTTTGTTTAATAGATATATATAATTTTTAAGAACATCATTTATCTCTCATCTCGTTTGCTGGTCAACTTTTTCGTTTATTTGTCATTGTGCCAAAGAATGACTATTTTTTGGCTTCTAATGAAGGAGATTTGATTGTCATTGTGTGGCTTGTATGTACTATCCTCCTTCCTCATGCAGTGTTGCACTGAACTGTCATTTTCAAGCCCTCAAATTGTACATGCCTTATTTGTAATTCAAGAAATTTTCTTACTCGAATTAAATGTGAGAGCAATTTCTTTTTTGATATTTGAGAGGAAAATGAGAGAAATATTGGACATACAGGGTGTTAATCAAATCTAGAGTGAAGTTTTTGGAAGTAATATGCTAAGAGCACAGGATCGATCCCACAGGCTCGTATCAGGGGGACTTTATTAGACATGCAAAAATTATAGCCTAATATTTGGGGATTTTGTAGTTAGCATTTAGGATTTTGTAGCTATCATTTAGGGAAGTTATTTTGTAATTGACAGCACATTAGATGATATGTACGTGTTGGCATATGTTGTCCATCTGTAGGATGAAGAGTAGAGATAGGGTAGTTTGAGTTTGAGTTTGAATAAGACTTTGTTTAGTGTTATTCTATAAAGGTTGTATTCTCTGATTTAGCAGAGCTCAAGCAAATAAGAATAAGAAATAGATCTAAAAACCTGCAGTTGCATTTCTGTGTTCTATTTAAAAGTGCTAATAATTTTCATGGTATCAGAGTAGTGTTGGTGAAGTGCTACTACAAAGAAGTATCAGAAGTTTAAAGACAAAGATATGGTCACATTTATTGCAGGAGATCCTCACAGGATGGTAGAACGATTTGATGGCATTGGATTTAATCTCTGGAAGCTCAAAATGAAGATGTTGCTACTGTACAAGGATCTACTCAATATAGTTGAAGGGACTAAGACTAAAACCCACCTAGGATGTAGATCTGATCAGTAAGTGGGAGTCAAAGGAAGGTAGGGATCGTTTCTGTATACTTTTAAGTTTGAGTGATAATGTGCTTTTACATGTAAGTGGGCAAAATCAACAAAGGAAGCTTGGGATCAATTAATCAAGTTATATGAATCAAATGATGTTAGCACAAGATTATATCTTAGAAGAAGATTTTTTCAGTTAAAGATGCAGGAAACACAAAAATATCAGCTTTCACAAATCAGTTTAAATCTCTCAAAAATCAATTGGCATCATGTGGATTAGTGATTGCAGAAGAAGATGTTGTTATGTCACTTCTTAGGAGTTTGTCAGAATCCTATTCTGAACTGGTAGTAGCGCTAAGCATAACCCAATCTCCAATTTGGATTTGATAAAAGTAATAATAGCACTACTTCAAAAAGAAATTAGACTGGAGGGATGGGGACATGAATGATGAGAATCATGCAACATTGTTTTCAGTAGGATATAAGGGCAAAGAAAAAAGGAAGGGTGACAAAAAATCTCATCCCTCCCAAAATCCAATGTCTCAAATAATGGTAAAGACACAAAGGAGGAGAAAAATAAGGGAAATTGCTTTCATTGTGGAGCTCCTGGGAATTTTAAGAAACAATGCTGAAAGTGGTATAGCATGGGTAGAAGAGGTAAAGAAAAGGAAGGTTGTTGAAGCTAACATGACCTCAAGTAATTACCCAGAAAATTTGTTTGCGGTTGTCACAACCCCAAGTTCTAATGTTTCTGATTTCTGGTATTTAGATTCAGGAGAAACTCAGCATATGACACCTGAGAGAAGTTGGTTTATGGCATATACAGAAGCACCCAAAAGTAAGACTGTCAATCTTGGAGATGATAGCAAATGTGAGATGATTGGAATTGGAGATATTCCATTGCAAATGCCAGATGGTGGATACAAGAAAATCTAGAACGTATGGTATGTACTTGCTCTAGAAAATTCTTTTATCAATGAGATAAATTACCAATGTTGGCATAATTGTAAATAGTTTGACAGCAAGGAATGTGTCCTAAAGGATGTTGAAGGAGTAATTGTTGCTATGGGAATCAGAGATGGCAATCTATACAAGTTATGTGTAGTAGTACCTGATGTGGTGTTAACAACAACAAATAATGAAATTATCTAATTCAGTTCTTTGGCATCATAGATTCGGACATGCAAATCCTCATTCTCTTCGAATATTAAAATCATAGCAGCTTGTGGAAGATTTTAATTTGCATCTATTAGTTGAGTTGGGAGTGTGTGAAGCCTGTTGTTTAGGAAAGCAACATAGATTCCCATTCCCAAAGAAAGGAGCAACACGAGTTAATGAGCAGAAAATGGAACTTTTACATTTAGATATTTGCTCACACAATGGGGCAAGGTATTTTATTACCTTTATTGATGATTCCTCTAGAATGACCTTTGTTTATTTTATCAAAAATAAATCATGTGCATTAGAGATGTTTAAGGTTTTTAAAGCATTTGGTGAGAAGAAGTCAGTAAAACCTTTGAAATTGACTCAGATGTGATAATGGGGGTGAATATACCTCAAATGCTTTCAAAATTTTATGTACAAAAGAAGGTATCAAAGTTAGAGCACATTACTGTTCCTTATTAACCACAACTGAACAGTGTTGCAGAAAGAAGGAATAGGACTCTTGTTGAAAGTGATAGATGCATGCTTAAGAATAGTGGGTTATTCTAATGTTTCTTGAGCTGAAGCAATTTCTAGAGCTGCATATGTACAAACTTACAAAGTAGGCTGTCGACTACTGCATTGCATAAGAAGATACCTTGTGAATTGAGGTATGGAAGTATATCAAGTGTCAAGGGTTTTAAGATTTCTAGTTGTCTAACATATGCAGACATACCAGATGAAGAATGAAAGAAACTAGATGACAAGAGCAAGAAATGCATAATGATTGGTTATACCCTGGACTGAAAAGGATGCAGAATTTATAATCACATAACACATGAGATTCTAGTAAGGAAAGATGTCATTTTTAATGAAGATTCAGTTTTGCGTAAACCAGCAGTAGCGGACAATCTGAAGGATTCAAAAACAAGGCCTTATGATTTAGGATTTGATGAAGAATGTGAGGATGAGAATTCTACTCCAGCAAGACCATTACAAGTTACAACCATACGGCCCATAGCAAATGAACAAGGAGAGCAGCAGCTTCGTAGATCAACAAGACTATGGAAACCCACTCAAAAGGCATCTGAATCATATGCACTTAGTGTAGAGGTTGATGAACCACTCAGTGTTCAAGAGGCATTTCAAAGTATTTATGTAGCAGATTGAAGGCAAGAAATGAATGTTGAATATGAATCACTCATAAACAATCAGACATGGGAACTCATGATTTTTCCCCCTGAAAGGAGAGTGGTTGGATGCAAGTGGTTATTCAAACAAAAGTACAAGTCTGATGGGTCAATAGACCGCTACAAGGCTCGATTGGTGGCAAAAGGATACACCCAAATTGTAGGTTTGGATTATCATGACACCTTCTCTCCTGTAGTCAATATAACATCCATCAGAATTCTGTTAGCAGTGACAGCAACTTTGGATCTTCATGTACATTAGCTAGATATAAAAACTACATTTTTAAATGGATTCTTAAAAGAAGAAGTTTATATGGAACAACCAGAAGGCTACATACAAGAAGGAAATGAGTAGTTAGTATGCAAGCTTCATAAAACATTGTATGGACTGAAACAGTCTTCAAGAACATGGTATGAGTGTATTGATGGGTTTCTCCAAAATGAAGGATATGTAAGTTGCAATGCTGATTTGAATGTCTACATAAAGCATATTGGTGAGTCTCTAGTCATATTAGATTTATATGTTGATGAAACCATCATTATGAGTAATGATTTTAAGATGTTAGGCATGTTTAAGTCTCAATTAGTTGCAGAATTTGAGATGACTGATCATGGTGAGATTCATTATTGCTTGGACATTCAAATTTTAAGAGATAAGGAGAAGAGAAAAATCCATCTTAGCCAAGAGAGGTACATTAGGAACATTCTCAAGAAATTTGGAATGGAAAATTGCAAGCCAGTAAGTACTCCAATGGAAGTAGGAAACAAACTTTTACTGGACATGTGTCCCAAAACACAAGAATAAGAAAGTTATATGAGTATGGTTCCATATCAAAATGTTGTTGGAAGCCTAATGTATGCAATGGTTTCTAGTAAACCTGATATTGCACATGTTGTAAGTATTGTGAGTCAATATTCCAACAATCCTAGGCCACAACATTGGGCAACAGTTAAAAGAATTTTTAGATATCTACAAGGAACAACTAAACATGGAATAAGACTCAGTGGGAGTTTAGAAAATTCTATGCAACTTACTGGGTATTGTGATGTAGATTGGGTAGGGGACGTTGATAGTAAAATATCAACTTCAGGGTTTTGTTTTATCCTTGGTGGAGGTGCAGTTTCATGGGCAAGTAGGAAACAACGATCTATTTCTCTCTCCAGTGCAAAAGCAGAATATATAGCAGCATGTCAAGCTGTAAAAGAATTGATTTGGTTGAGAAGATTGTTGCAGGACATCGAGGTTACTCAATCCCAACCAACAATATTAAAGTGTCATACCCAGAGTTGCATAGCCATGACAAAGAATTCAAAGTATAATGGGAGAGTTAAACATATAGGGATACAATACCATTTCATCCGTGAACAAATTGAGAACAACACTATCAAAATGGAGTAATATGCAACTGAGATGATGGTGGCGGATGCATTGACAAAGGCATTACCAAGAAATAAGTTTGAGTTTTGCAAAGAAAGATTCGATGTGATACAAGCTGGTTGACAAATTTTTGGTTAAGTGGGAGTGTTAGACATGCATAAATTATAGCCTAATATTTAGGGATTCTGTAGTTAGCATTTAGGATTTCGTAGCTAGCATTTAGGGAAGTTATTTTGTAATTGACAGCACATTAGATGATGTGTGTACGTGATGGCATATGTTGTCCATCTCTAGGATGAAGAGTAGAGATAGGGTAGTTTGAGTTTGAGTTTGAATAAGACTCTATTTACTATTATTCTATAAAGATTGTATTCTCTGATTTAGCAGAGCACAAACAAATAAGAATAAGAAATAGATCAAAATCTGCAGTTGCATTTCTGTTTTCTGTTTAAAAGTGCTAATAATTTTCAGGCTCAGATTTGTAGCAGCTGGACAAAATTAATGTCTACTATAATAAGGCCATCGGGGTGTGCTGCGTGTGCTGCGTGCCTCAAGTGGTGCTCATGGATCTTGAACCCGGGACGATGGACAACGTCCGGTCTGGGCCATATGGTCTTATATTCAAGCCTTATAACTTTTTCTTTGGCCAAACTGGTTCCGGAAACAATTGGAGTAAAGGACAATACACGAAGGTTGTCGAGCTCATTGATTCTATTTTGGATGTCGTGCGCAAGGAGGCCGAGAATTGTGATTGTAAGGTTATTTCTCCTTTTACTGTTAAATTTGATGATTGTTTTCATTCTCTCTTAGGAAAGGATTACTGGCTTTCTCGTGGCTTGTTTTTTCAGTGTAGCTCCAGCTTTAGTCCCTTGATGTTTTTATGGAAATCAGGATTACAATTGCAAATGGATTGTCCACATGTGCTTCATGAAAATCCAGGACATTGCATTTAATGATCTTTAAAAAGTACTGTTGTCAATATTAAATTCGGGCGTAGAAATTCTTGAATCCAATCTGGGGAACGTAGCGGCTTCATGTTGCAACTAAAACTCCTGTCAGTAATGGCTCTGTTAGTAGTCAATTCTGTAGCAATATCTTCTCCCATTGTTATTATCTTATATTCTTTTATTGCCTCTAGAATTTTTAACTGACATTTTTTACGAATGTGTCGTGTTCGCAAAATACGCAGAACCTATGATGCACGTAAAAGATCTGGCCTCCATTTCTAGGAAATACTCGTGAGACATGGCCAAATCTTGAGAACACTTTTGGGTGCTATCAAGATCTAAACTTGTGTTTACATTAGGTCAAGGTTCGGAGTTCCTTTTTTAATTTTCAAGACATCTTCATGCTTATTGAAGGAATGACTGCAGTGTGAAATAATCTCCTTGTGTATAGTCATATTTACTAGGATTATGTGGCAGAAATCTCCAATGGGTACTCCTACAATATTTCAAACACAAGATGGCTCTTTCTAGAATCAAAATGGGGTATTTTTTCAACATTTGTTTCTATATATTTTCCCATGTTTGAATTTGATATGTTTCTTTATATTGCTTATTTGTTAATGGAAGTATCGAGACTGACACAACTTGCAGGTATATGTTCATGCTTGGGTTGTACCATGCAAGGGATGATATTTACACACAACCCATGGTAGCAGGTATGAGGCACCTGTATTTTTTTTGCAATAATGGCCATGTTGAAATTTTCATGATTGTCATTTCTTATATCTACGGTTTCCTGTATCGAACAAAACCTAGCCTCAACTATAGATTTTGGTTCAAACATGCATGTTCTAATCTTGTATCTAACAACTAACAATGGATCTCCTCTGTTGGGAATGTCCATTGAGGTTCACCCGGTATTGTCATTCGTTGATTTGTGTATGGAAGTGACTTGTGATGAAGATCAAAACTTACAAGGATTGATTTCCAGGTCAAAACATTGCTCTGTAGGACTTTAATTTCTCATTTGCATGGATTACTTGCCACTACAAAGATGATTATCCTTCGCATGAAGGAACACAATCTGCCTTGAGTGTATGTAGGCTCTTTACCGCTTTGTAAATGACTCAAACACAACTCCTAATACAAAATTACGCCCCTCTTCTACGTGTCCCAATTTCATTAAAAAAAATTAAAAAAAATTTACTTTTTAACCATGACCTATTTTATTTTTTCTCCTGGTGACATTTTTCTTCACCTATATCGTCTCGAGGTCACAACTTTCTTTTCCCCCATGTAATATGTCCACGAGGTCTATTCTATACGATCTTGCCAAGTGTTCCAACTACAACCCTTAATTTCCATGGGTCTTCGTTTAAATGCATGGATATGTTTATGTTTCAAGATCTTCAACACATTAGCTCATGCTAAGTGGCAGGATCATGGGACTCCTCAATATTATGTTCCTCTTATGCAATTTTCCACTTGTCCTATATAGTTTGGGCTTCAATTTTTCTTTATGGGGTCTTTGAATCCTATGGGTTCTAATAGGACATTGAATTGTGTTATATGCTACGATCCCATAAAACTAGCTAAAATGTTGGTCTCCAAAGGTGCTTAAAATCCCAATTTTTAGTGTTGGTTTATTCCTAGAGCATGTTTTAATTCAAAACTATTTCGATCTTGAGATCAAACAAGTCATAGTGGCATATGTACAAGTCTCGTTACTTCAAATTTTTAATATAATGGACAAAATATCACAATACTGCTTCTTTTTAACATCTCGGCCCTTCTTCCAAAATCTACATACATTTTGCACATAACTGTAATTCAGTGAGCTGAAAAAACCTATCAAATTTTAATTCATCTAGCATGTGGTACCATTGTGTTTTTCATTAGTTGTTACAATTTCAATGTAATACCATAATTTTTGTATTTAGTCATGTCTCCGTGAAGGTATCTGTTATTGTTGGCTGGTGAACAGAATGGAGTTCTTTTGGGTAATTTCATGTGTCATATTTAGAGAGGGTCCCCACTCTGAATTTTCATATGAATGACAATTATCTAAAATAATGGTTACACACTAATAGAGCTCAAAGAACACAAATGGTTCTACTTCTAAGCATGTGACCATGCCTTTATACAATGTTCATGCATTAATTACAACAATGAATTATGTATAATTTTCATAACATCTACATGTTTATTTGTTTATGAATTGTCACTTTGTTCTTCTTTCACATAAAGGGCAGAAAAACAATACAAATATCCAACACAAAGCATAGAAAACATCTTGGCAAATACTTTTTGTTTTGGCTTTACAATGCAAACACTAATTAAATTACAAACACAAGGAAGCACCACTTAAATTACAAACAAATTTTTGTTCCCATCCCATTGTGTTGATTTCATGGTCACAGATCAAGGTGCCAAAGGAATGGACACTGTCCAAGAAATTCTTGCAGACCAGCCAGCCCAAGCTTGAAAATGCTACTACTGTAAATGAGTCTAAAAATAATGTAACATTATCTTTTAGGAGTAAGAGTTGTATATCTAGTCTTCCTAGAAATAGTTCTGTAAAGTCTGATAGTTCTGTATTTTCTTTAGGAGAGTCATCTAAAGCCCCTGCTAAAGAACAATTGTATATGTGTGATCATAATAGTCTTGTCCATGATCCTAACACTGACTATCTCTGGTGTAATGAATGTCAACAATTGATAAGCAAAAATATATTCCATCTAATGGCCCAACCATTAGCATGGCATCAAGAGCGTCTCCCAGTTCTTCATCTTTTCCATCATTGGACAGTTCTGAAGTTCTATCTCCAGATCAGTCACAAAAAGTTGTATTCTGGTATCAGAGATCTGTTGATAGACAGATAGATCCAAGTGAGTCGTCCAAGATGCTCAATTGGACAAATAAAGCTGTTAAAAATGTCCATGATAGATTACAGTCGCAAGAATCTATTCTTGCAGAAATGGAAAAGACTCTGAAAGAAATAGAATTGAATCAAAAAGGAGATGTATCAGGTGCTCTAAGATTGTTGAATTCAAAAGTAGAAGATGTCAGTCAGTCTGTAAAAAGGATAGAAAAGTCTGTAGAAAATACTGCTACTATTGTGTCTACCTGTACAGATATTCCAAAAGTCATTACTCAGAATGTTGTAGACATTGTACAGCCATTAGTTGATCACTCTGTTAGTATTAAGAGTGATGTTTCCTCCAAGCTTGGAACCACCCATAAACTTGTCCAGTCAAGTCTTAGTCAGATACATGAGTCTACTGCTGAAGTCAGTCATAAGCTTGACATGGTCCAAGAAACTGTAAATACTATTCCAGTTTTGGTTCCAAGATTGAAGAAATATTGGAGAATACAAAGAAAGAAGAAGCACCAGAAGAAGATTGGTCGAAGAAATTTTCATGGAAGCAAGTCTCTGAAGCAGCTGGATCTTCTTCTCAGCATAAAGAAATTCTAGCCAAATATAGTCTATGTTTTCTTCTCTCAGCCAAAGAAGATAAAAAGATCTATTGGCATGGTGAAGATTGAACCTGTAATGGCAGAAGGAATGATTCTAGGAGAATCATCTCATACAAATCAAGAACCATTACAAGGTATGGCTAGAACTCAAACACTCCAACCAAATTGGTATAAAGTAGAATGTCATTCCATTGGTGAAATAAAAGAAATGGTGCATGGAATGATTGGTTGGGGAAATACTCAGCTAACTGCATATGGTAAAGATCCACATAGGATAGCTGAGATGATTGCTAACAGATTTGTTGGCATTCTAAAAGAATGGTGGGATACTAACCCACATCAAGCTGATATTCTAGCATCTGGTTATACTGGTTTAACTGCAGCTATTATAAAAGAATTCATTGGAAATGTAGATAGTAATAAGCTGGAAAATACTACATTATTTCTAAGAGCCAAATTATGTGATATGAGTAAGATTAAAGAATATCAGTGTTACATGCAGAAATTATATTATAATTCTGGAAATATAAATGACCCTACAATGAGAATGAGATATGTAGAATCTTTTCCTGCATATTTTTCCACAGAATATAAAAAAGCCATGCATGGAAGAACTCCAGATGAATTAAGTTTTGGAGCAATAAATCAGCTTATTGATGAAACTAATGCAAGGCTGTGCAGAGAAAAGCATGACAGAAAGGAGGCTCTTAAAGCTGAAAAAGCTTTAGGACATAAATTTTGCCAGATAGCTGATAGTGATCCTTTTGGTTGTGATACAAGAAAATCTTTAAAGAAGAAGGTATGTAAAGATTGTTCTTCTTTTTTAAAGGGGAAGGGTCGTAGGAGTTATAAGAAGTATAGTAAGAAGTATAAGAATAATAATTCTTTTGTACAGAGAAAGCCTTTCAGAAAATTTGTTTTCAGAAAGAAACAGTATGTAGGGAAAAGAAAGAAATTTGTTCCTACATGCTTCATTTGTAAAGGAAAGCATTATGCCACTGAATGTCCTCAGAAGAGCACAGAAAAAGGAAAAGCTAAAGTAAATACTCTTGCTGCCAAGGGTATTACAGAACAAGATTATTGTCTGGTCAGTGACTCTGACAGTTACTCATCAGATATCTCATATCAGTCTTCTGAAGATTTTCAGATTAACAATGTACAGTATTCTAATTCTGATTCAGATAGTGATAGCACTAACAGTGGTTATGATTCTTTGCCATCATTTGTAAATATGGTGGTATGTGTTAATATGAATGCAAGTTTTCCGCATCCCATGATGCCTTTGTCATCAGAACTTCTTCTTCAGCAATTGCAGCTCAGACAAAGTGAATATGCAGATTGTCCCCCATGGGATACAACAAGAAAAATCTTCCTTTCTAACAAAGTTCGTGAACTAGAAAGAAGATATGAGCAGCAGTCCAGAATAGAGCAACAAAGAAAGCATAGAGAAGAAGAAGAAGAAGAAAATTTATTCTGTTCAGAACAGTCATACTCTCCTACTACATCCAGACCACCATCTCAAGGAAGGATACGTCAAAGACAAATTCCTGTCAGAGGACGAGGTGGAAATTGGAGAGGAAGAGGAAGAGGAATAACACCTCCTCCAAGAGAAGTTTCCCATTCCTTTTCCCAGAAGAAAAGGAAACAGAAGAAGCAAGTCAGGAACCTGTTCCAACTACTATTCCAGCAAGTGCAGACATAATAGTTCCTGATCCAGAAACAAGAAGAACCTGGAGAACTAATAGAATCTCATTTCTCCAGAAAGTTATAGCCAAGGCCACCAATGAGTATAAACAACTCATTGAAGAAGAAGAAAGAGAAAAGAAAGAGAAGCAGAAGTTGATCCTGATATTGAAGAAGGTCTATCAGCAAATACTTCTGCAAGATGCTCTAGAATGGTGTCTCAAATGAAGAACCAAATACTGAGGTATGCACAATCAAGAGTGCCCAAAATCCTTTCATATCTATTTCCATTTGCATCCCAAATATAAAGCCATATACCATAGATGCAATGATAGATACTGGTGCAGACATCAGTATGCTTAGATCTAGAGCCATTCCCCCAGATTGTTGGGAAGAAACTTACCTCAAAATACATTTTGATAAAAAAGAGGTTATTTCCAAATATGTGGCCTATGTTCCAGTTAGAATAGAAGGATATCAAAGAACCCTTAGATTCTACCAGCATGACATGATATCCTATGATTGTTTAATAGGTGTTGATTCTTTGCAAGATTGTGGAACCTTTAGTCTGAATAAAGATTATATTTCCCTGTTTCATCCTGATATCCAAATCCCCAGGATGTATACCTTTCAGACCAGAGTTCCCTTGCCTAACAATAAGAAAGAGCCTAACCAAGAATGGATTCATAAATCCATTGCTCTATGTAAATCTAACATTGATGATATTCTTTCAAAGATCAAAAAAGATCTTTGCTCTGACAATCCTCATGCATTTATTTCTAGAAAAATGCATTACTGCTCTCTTGATCTACAGATGCAGAAAGATAAAGAAGGCAATGAGATTGTGCCCAAATTCAAAGCACATCACAGAGGAATGATTCCTGCTGAACGAAAAGAATGCCATGAAGAAATAAAGAAGCTACTGCAAGGTGGTTTCATTCAAGAATCAAGCTCGCCATGGGCATGTGCAGCCTTCTATGTAAATAAAAGAAGTGAGCAGCTGCGACAGAAGAAAAGACTTGTAGTTGATTACAAGCCTTTAAATAAATTTGTTTCTGCAGTACAGCATCCCATTCCTGCCAAGGATGATCTCTTAGCCAGAATCAAAGGTTCAAAGGTCTACAGCAAGTTTGATCTCAAAAGTGGTTTTTGGCAGATCTTCCTCAAACCAGAAGACATGTACAAAACTGCATTTGTTGTCCCCTGGAGGACAATATGAATGGAAGGTACTTCCCTTTGGTCTCAAGACTGCACCTTCTATTTTCCAAAAGAAGATGGATTCAATCTTTGGTGATCTTTCAGAATTTCTGTTAGTATATATTGATGATATTTTAATATTTTCAAAATCACCAAAAGATCATCTTGAACATCTAGAAAAATTCTATGATGTTGTGTATAAAAATGGTTTATGCCTATCTCCTACAAAAATGGAAACATTTAAAGATGAGATTGATTTTTTAGGCATTAAGATCAAGGATGGATCCATTGAGATGCAGAAACATGTTGTTTCTAAAATCCAAGAATTCCCAGATGAGTTGAAAGAAAAAGATCAGTTGCAGAGATTTCTTGGTTGTGTGAATTATGTTGCAGGATTTTATAAAAATATTGCTGCTGATAGAATTCTTTTAAATAAAAGATTGAAGAAGAATGCACCTGCATGGAATGAAGATATGACACAGGCGGTCAAAAGAATAAAGAGACAGGTTTTAAACCTACCAGCTATGTCCCTGCCAGGACAAGGACAAAAAATTATTGAGACTGATGCTAGTGAGAATTTTTGGGGTGCTATCCTCAAAGAAAGAACAGAAGAAGGAAAGGAAAAGGTATGTAGATATGCTTCTGGTTCTTTTCAAGGTTCTGAGTTGAAGTATCATTCAACTCATAAGGAGATTCTTGCTGCAAAGAAGGCTATTAAAGCTTTCTTATTCTTTATACAAAATGAACATTTTGTTTTAAGATCGGATCTTAAAGATTTCAAAGCCAGAATGAATAATGGTGATCCGGCCAATAAGACTGCATTCAATAGAATGCAGAGATGGGGATTATGGTTCGACAATTTCAGTTTTGATGTCGAACATATAAAGGGAAAAGATAACTCTCTTGCTGATTTTGCAAGTAGAGAATTAAATCAAACCAGGAATGTAAATGTTACTCAAATCTTTCATGAATTTGTTGAAAGTATCTGGAAGACAGAAACCTGTCAGAATTATTTAGAATCAAAGAAAAGGTGTGATAACACAATGTCTTTTGAAGCAGAACAATTGCTTTGTTCCAGAGGCATCATATCAGTTTCACCTTATCAAATGACAGAGGTTGCCTGCAGATTTGTAGATCCAGAAGTTCCTACTTCTGAATTTCATACAGTACAAGATCCTATGGTTTTCTGTACTTTACATTGGCAATGGCGACATTCCAGATTTGTTGAACCTGCAAATGATGATAGGCCTATTGAAGGCTTAAGGTTAAGACAATTAATTCCAAGGTTCAATACTCTGTGGAGATTCGAGTTTTCCAGAATGTGGCCAGAAGGACATCCATTACAAAATGATATTTGGAACCGGCCAAGTACTCCTGGTGATAGGCAATACATAGCTAATCATTTCAAATATTTCCTTTTAAAGTATTTGCCTACAAAGATTTCTGACAGTCCATTGTTGAATGTTTCTCCAGACACTGCCAGAAATATTTTGATCAATTGTAAAATAAATTGGTATGTAAAGGTTCATTATTATTTGAGGAATAATGTTTTCAGGGGTCATCATGCCAATCCGAATGGACAATTGTGGAGAAGGATTATACTTCATCACACCATGAATATTCATCCTCCAGCTCCAGGATACATGTTAGATTCCAGACCATTACCTGTTTCCTACCAGGCATCATCTCAACAGGAACGAAGATGGGACTGCATCCTTATCTCGTTTATGGTTTGAACATAATGCCCGACAACAACATTTTGAAGATAGGCATGAAGAATCATCTGACTCATCAGATGATAATGTTGGACCCAGTGTCGTATATAGTCCTTAGTACCTATGATGACAGGGTTGTTGTCATCTTTCAATAAAGTAAGATAAGATTCTCTTTTGATCTTATCCGAAAGCATGGTGGACCTCCCCACTAACTAAAGGCGTTATCATGGGTGGCGTGTACCCATACGTGTCATCCTACTTTTCATAAAGTAGGAATCTTTCTGGTCACCTAGGTAACCGGTTTCCAGTTTCTAGGTTTGCCCTTTGATCCGGTAATGAGGCTCGCTCAAAATCCTATAAATAAGTAGTTTGAGACTCATTTCATCGATTTCTTATATATTTGAGTTTTGTATAAACCTGAGTAAGAAGTGGTATCAGAGCTGGTTCTTTAGTTTTACAGAGTTATAAAAATATTTGATAATAGAGCTAGTTCTCTCCATTGTAAAGGATCTTTGTTATTAATGAAATATTGCAAGTATTTTTTCTGATCATTCATCTTGAAAGTCTTGTTGTGTATCTTTTGTTGTCATCTGCGAACCAAGTTTATACACCGTAAGCCAGGAAAAGAGGCGAGGCTCCCGCAAGTAAGTCACCATGGAAGTGCACAGTTTAGGTTGAAGCCCGATACCATAAGTCCTGCTGGATTAGTTGCTTGCTAGTAACAGTTAAAATGGCATCTGAAGATCATAATGTTCTTTCTCAAATTGATTGTGAACAAGACCTTGTAAGTCTTTATGATGTTTTCCCTGTTAATTCTGCCATAGATGTTCAAGAGGAATTTGATCCTTTACCTGCTTGGAAATTACCTAAGATCCCATATGATCAAGTTTATGCTAAGTTGTCTACTTTTCATTTTGTTATCTGCTACTACCTTTAAAACTCGTGAGTCTGTGATTCAAGTGTCTCAAACTTCTTCCTGTGAATATAATATTCCATTAATAGATCCTAGTGACATTAAAGCCTTGAAAAAACAAAATACATATAAGTTTGCTCATATAGGTTGTGTACAGATAGGTATTACCCCTCTCTTTCGTCATGGTCTTAATGCGTCAGTTCTTTGTTGTTTAATGGATTTGCGTTTTGATAACTTTAAAGATTCTTTACTTGCAGCCATCCAAACTGGTCTTCATAATGGTCCTATTTCCTTTGAGGTTTACCTGAATTATCCTGTAAGCCTTACAAAAGATGATCTGTTAAAAGAAGTCCTTAAGCTTCATCTTGCTACTACTGGTCTCAATATGAAACTCGGTGCCTGTCCATTAGCCATTCATTACAAAGTTATATATCGTCTTGTCAATACCATGTACCCTGCTGTAAAACATGGTATCTCCAAGGGCAGCAGCATGGTGAGTCACGTGAATGTAGAAAGTCAAAAAATTGAGCCGGAATTAATTTCATGGTCACAGATCAAGGTACCCAAGGAATGGACACTTATCTAAAAAATTCTTGCAAACTAGTCAGCCCAAGCTTAGAAAATGCTACCACTGTAAATGAATCTAAAAATAATGTAACATTATCTTTTAGAAATAAGATTTCTTTGTCTAGTTTTCCTAGAACATAGTTGTATAAAGTCTGATAGTTCTGTATTTTCTTTAGGTGAGTCATCGTCTAGAACCCAGTCAAAAGAACAATTATATATGTGTGATCATAATAGCCTGGTCCATTACCCTAACATTGACTATATCTGGTGCAATGAACGTCAACAACTGATCAAGCAGAAATACATTCCATCTAATGGTCCAACCATTAGCATGGCTATCTAGAGCGTTTCCCAATTCTTCACTTCTTTTCCGTCATTGGATAGTTCTGAAGTTCTATCTCTATATCAGTCACAAAAAGTTGTATTCTGGTATCATAGATCTGTTGATAGATAGATACATCTATAGTGGGTCGTCCAATATGCTCAATTGGATGAATAAAGCTGTTAAAAATGTCCATGACAGGTTACAGTTGCAAGAATCTATTCTTGTAAAAATGGAAAAGACTCTGAAAGTGATAGAATTGAATAAAAAAGGAGATGTATCAGGTGCTCTAAGATTGTTGAATTCAAAGAGTAGATGATGTCAGTTAGTCTGTAAAAAGGATAGAGAAGTACGTAGAAAACACTGCTACTATTATGTCTACCTGTACAGATATTCCCAAGGTCATTACTCAAAATGTTGTTGATATTGTACAGCCATTAGTTGATCACTCTGTTAGCATTAAGAGTGATGTGTCTTCCAAGCTTAGGAACTACCCATAAACTTGTCCAGTCAAGTCTTAGAAAGATATATGAGTCTTCCGCTGAAGTCAGTCATAAGCTTGATCATAGTTCAAGAAACTGTAAATTCTATTCCATTTTTGGTTCCTCAGATTGAAGAAATTCTGGAGAATACAAAGAAAGAAGAAGCAGCCAAAAGCAGATTGGTCGAAGACAGTATCCTGGAAAGAGGTGTCTGAATCCAGCTGGAACTTCTTCTCAACATAAAGATATTCTAGCCCAATATGGTTCTGTTTTTTTATTCTCATCCAAAGAAGACAAAATATCTATTGGCATGGTGAAGATTGAACCTATAATGGCAGAAGGAATGATTCAAGGAGAATCATCTCATACAAACAAGAACCATTACAAGGTATGGCTAGAACTCAAACACTCCAACCAAATTGGTATAAAGTAGAGTGTCATTCCATTGGTGAAATAAAAGAAATGGTGCATGGAATGATTGGTTGGGGAAATACTCAGCTAACAGCATATGGTAAAGATCCACATAGGATAGCTGAGATGATTGCTAATGGATTTGTTGGCATTCTAAAAGAATGGTGGGATACTAACCCACATCAAGCTGATATTCTAGCATCTGGTTATACTGGTCTAACTGCAGCCATTATAAAAGAATTTATTGGAAATGTAGATAGTAACAAAGTGGAGAATACTACTTTATTTCTAAGAGCCAGATTGTGTGATATGAGTAAGATTAAAGAATATCAGTGTTATATGCATAAATTATATTATAATTCTGGAAATATAAATGACCCTACAATGAGAATGAGATATGTAGAATCTTTTCCTGCATATTTTTCCACAGAATATAAGAAAGCCATGCATGGAAGAACTCCAGATGAATTGAGTTTTGGTGCAATAAATCAGCTTATTGATGAAACTAATGCAAGGATGTGCAGAGAAAAGCATGACCGAAAGTAGGCTCTTAAAGCTGAAAAAGCTTTAGGACATAAATTTTGTCAGATAGCTGACAGTGATCCTTTTGGTTGTGACACAAGAAAATCTTAAAATAATAAGGTATGTAAAGATTGTTCTTCTTTCTTTGCTAGTTTATGTTCCTTATTCGGGATACATAATTATTTTCAACGACCTTTGCCAACGTGATTGCAACAAATCAAAGTTATGTTTTGAAACACTGTTATTCAATATTTAGCTCGAGCCGACAAAATAATCAACCTTTCCTTTTGCTGTGTGGTGTGTTTGGGAAGGTTCTCGACTCATTCTCTCTACCTTTGGTCCACCTAGCACCTACAACCATATTTATCGTGTCATCAAGACCAACCTTACTCTTTATATACATGTTCGTTTGCACATGTGCATTGTTCAATTATGTTGAATGAGATGCTTACGTGTAAACTAGCAATCATATGTGAAGGGTGTAATGAAAGTGCCATAAAAATTTTTGAATTTGATGAAATGGAAGATTATAAGAGTAAAAAGGGCAATGAAGAAGGGGTTTAAGGAAGGAGAAGTCAAGTGGTGGGGAAAATGTTGCGGGCTACCTATGGGGAAGTCTTCTTTCTTTTGACTAGGAATATATAGACCCACGTGCCACTTTTCAAGTTATGCTTTGTAGAAGAAAGGGAGTGAAGTGCAAGTTATTGTCTGTAACGTAATCCCTTGTGATTTTTGGGTAGTTAGAACACACAAAAAATTAAATGGAATTAGTTTGTGTGTGTCCGGAAACAAGAGATAGGGATATATGGAGTGGACTCAACATCTCATGTCAAGCTGATGTAATAGTTGAATTTGATAACCACCTAGCATGGCTGGTAAGGTGGTTTTGTGTTTGTTGACAAATTGATGCTAATGTTAATTAATCTTTGAGTGACACCCATTTGTGTAGTATGTAGAAAGGCGGATTGGTTGATCGAATAGTAGAGTCTTGTTTTTTACTGCTTGTAGATAGGGAAACTTGCATATGTTCGAGTTCTAAATTGTACATAAGTTAGATACAAAAAATATGTTTTTAGGGTTCCTTCTATCACCAATTTCAAGCACATTTGTGATTAAGATTTCTCTTTAGCAATTAGGGTTTTCCTCATCAATGGTCCTAATGATGTTATCTTTCAACCACCACCCGCACAAAACATCAATCATGTATTTCTCTGAATTGATTTTCCATTTCCCTTACACATGTCAAAGACAACCAACAAGGCTCCCATTTGGAAACACCTATCAACATAGTTAATGTTCAGGGCATTAAGAAAAGAGAAAAACTATTTTTTTTTGTGCTCTTAGGTCTTCCTTTAACACTCTAGCTCATCCAAGTTTATTAATAGGGAACACTTCAATATGTAGATTATAATTTGGATGATCAGTTTGAAGATTATAATTGGTTGATCAATTTAAAGATTGTAATTCCATTTTATTTATTGTAGAGCTCTATCTTTGTTTGTTATTTACTAGTTTGGTTAGAGTGATGTTCTGTCAGTATATCCGTCACAAAATCAAAATGATAATATAAATTCTATAGCATTCATCTCATGTTTGAGTGGGAGTAGTAAAATATATGGAAATAAGATGTTTGTCATCATCATCATTTATCATCAGCAACAAACTATGATTCCTTCCTCAAATTTTTCTTAAGAATTTTGTACTATGTAGAATTAAGCATTCATAAACCACATGCTCTATTAGGACCTCAAATCACGTGGAGCTATTTTTGATAAGGGACTCAGAAATATATGGATTTGAATTTTTTATGTGGGATCTCAAAGTGTACCATAAGGTATTTCACACAAGTATTGTTTTCCCATGATTTTGATAACAAGAATAATGCTAAGTGAGATGACAATAAACTATGGGATCCATCTTTGTGCCTTTGATTAGAAAGCCTTTCTTTTTAATGGGTTTGTAACATTTTGGGATCACTATAATGACATTATTATGTGTTTCACTAACGTAAGTGTTGAAATAACAAAACTAACAAAATCTTAAACATTAGTGCATGTTTTAATAACATGAATTTTTAAAAATACAAAATACATCAAAACTGATAAAACACAATATATTAGGAATACAATTTGATGTATATTGTAAGGACTGCAACATATAAGAAATAATCAAATATTATTAATAAAATAAAGGTGACATACAGTGTAACGTAGTGGACAATAACTCGACATTAAATCCCAACACATAAGCGATGGGAAAAAATATCTACCTAAACTTGCAAAGTTAAAAAATGTAAAAATGACATAGAAAAAATGAATCCTTAGTATTGATAAAAGATAAAAAAAATGAGAACCATATGTGCATATTATTCATTTTTTATACTATTCATGGCATCAATATTCACAAGAATGTGAATAAAGTTACAATAAGAATTTTGAGGCAAGCGAGGCCAAGGGGATTTGTTTCAGATTCCCTTGTGCCCATATAAATATTTCCTCTATCTAAAAGAAAATGCCATGCAAAACACGTAGGCACTCAACTGAAAGGGAGGGAAGAAAAAATCAACAAAGATATTTTTGATTTAGATGTTATTTTTTATTTTTCATGGTGTTGAGCTTCGAGGATAGCATCGAGAAGAGGTGAATTTTTTTATTTTTTTTACAATTAATGTAGAATGTGTGTTCTAGAATGTATGAACTAATGAATGACAAAATAGACTTTGAAAAATATTAGCAAGGTCAATAAGTTAAATAAGGAACATGTTATAAGGATTATAATTTATTAGAAATAAACTAATGTATGGAGTATTTTAGGCCATTGGAAGAAAGTTCGTCGTATTAAAAATTACGTCCATGCATGGTGGGGAAAGAGGTAGCATTAGCGATGATGACCCCCGAGAGTAAAATGTTTGAAGAAAGGTTGGCCATTTAATAGAGCAACACATGATTATAAATGGTGACTTCATATGGCTGCAATGCAACCGTGCAACAATGACTAAATTTATCACACCCATCCATTCTATCAGAATTTTGAGGCAAGGTAGGTCATGGATTTTTTTTTTCATATGCCTATGTGCCCATATAATTATTTCCTTTATTTAAAAGAAAAATTCCATGAAAAACACAATTGTAAAAAATTGAAAGGAAAGGCACAAAAAATCAACAAACATATTTTTAATTTAGGTGTTATTATTTCTTATTTGTCATGGTATTGAGCCTTGATATACCAATGAGCAGAATTGAATTTTTTAGTACAAGAAATTTGGATACAACATAGAATGTGTGCTCAAAAATTTATAGACTAATGAATGAAAAAATAGACTTTGAAACATATTAGCAAGGTTGATAGGTTCAAGAAAGGAACATGATAAATAGATTGTAATTTAGTAGAAATAAATTAATATGTGGAGTATTTTAGGCCATTAGAAGAAAGTTCGTCGTAGACTCGTAGTGCAAATCACCTCCATGCATGGTGGGATATAGGTGACATTGGCGATTCTAGTATGTAAAATGCCTTGGGCATAAAAATGTGCCTATTAGTGGTGTATTTCCAAATGATCAAATTGTTAAAAGGCACTAAAAGACATGTGACTCTATTAAATGTTCCACATAAGAAATCAGGGATCCTAAATAAGATTACATAATTAACAAAATAGAAAAAAAATAAAATTTTCCCTGCCCAATTAATATGAAGATTAGAAATCCACATGGAATTACAAAATGCTCAAATGCTTTAGAAATCCCCAAATGCGGGCAATCAATCTTTTTATGGAAATAGGGAAAAACTAACTATGTTTACAAATCATGAATGTCTAGAACCAATCCCATTTTGCATCACCATGAGCTTGAATAGTTTTAAATATTCCACATCTTAAAACACATGCTCATAGGTATACATGTTCATAAACACTAGGCAAAAGCAATAACCAGGTGATAAATAAAATTTAAATGTGTAGGGGAATTTTGTTGAAATTCATTAATATTGAGCCCCGCGTAGGTGTTTTTTAAATTATGTTTTTCCCTCTCTCCCAATAATTCACTGACAACATTAACTATTGATTTAAAGAGCCCATAGTTGAAATCCTTATTTTAGAGGGAATGTCATTAATTGATAAAATTCGTTTTTTATTTTATGTGTAAGATATGGGCATAGATGTGTTGGGTAATAAAATAGAGCAACAACTTAAAGATTGGAATAGCAAGGGAATAGAATAAAGAAAGTGAACAAGGAAAATACACATCTCCAAACTAAAACATCATGGTATAGAACATGAATTCATGGTGAAAAATAGAGCAAAAACTCCTGTTCATACGCAACAATGAAAAAAAATAGAGGCAAGTTTTTCAGTTGTATTTTGTTAAAAACATAGCGGCCAACTCTTAGATTTGTGTATGAAGTTATTTTGAATCAATATAAGTTTATTAGTTGAGTTTATTTCTAGTTTTATTGTTATGGTATTTCCTTTTTCCTTGTTTATTGGCACTACACTTTTTCTAACACTTTGGTATCAGAGCAGCGAGGTTGTTGGAGATGTTGAATTTTGTATTTTGTGGGTTTTATGTTTAATGGCTTTTCAACAACATCAACTCATGACAAAAATCCCCTATTTTAATGGGAAAAACTATGATATTTGGTGTATCAAGATGAAGACGTTGTTTTCTTCCTAAGATCTATGAGAACTATTTGAAGGATGATACACAGAAGTACTAAATCAGACTGCATTCAATGCACTCACACAAGCTTAGAGGAATATTTTAAAGGAGAACAGGAAGAAGGTTACAAAGGATTTAAGATACATTCAAAATGCTATCGCTGATTAAGTTTTCCCAAGGATAACAACAACTATAAACTTTAAATAAGAATAGGATACCTTGCAAAATACTTATCAAGGAAGTGACAAGGTGAAGATAGTCAGAATGCAGATGTTAAGGAGATATTTTGAGATCCTTTTGATGAAAGAATCAGAATCAATAAATGATCTTTTCACAAGGAAAATAACCATAGTCCATCAAATGAGGACTAATGGAGATGTTTTTGAAGATCATAGGATCATGGAGAAGGTATTGTGGATCCTTCCAACCAGATTTGATCTAGTTTTTGTTGCAATATAAGAGTCTAAGGATTTGAGGTAAATGACGGTTGATGAGTTGATGGGTTATTTGTAAACCCATGAAAAAAGGATGAGTAGGATAGCCAACTCCTCCAATGAACAACCATTTAAAACAAACAAAAATTTGAAAGGTAGGGGGAGAGAAGCCTACAATAGAGGAAGAGGAAGAGTTTGTAACCAGGAAGAAGGTGGAAGACACAACTATCAAGAGGCACATGCAAGAGGAAGGGGAAGGGAGTGACAACACTTCTAGAGGTGGTTCTACACAAAGGTATGATAATTCAAATGCACAATGTTATCATTACAAGAAGTATGAACACTATGCTAGTGAATTTAAAAAGAAAGAGTATCATATGAGAAATCATAATGCAATTTATTCTAATGAAAAATAAGCTAAACCTGAAAATAATGAAAAGAGTGGAGCTTTGTTTCTAACTTGGAATGTAGCTGAGAAAGGAAACAAACAAATATGGTATTTGGATAGTGCGTGCAATAACCATATGTGTGGAAACAATGGAATGTTCAATAACATAGATGAAGCAGTCAAATCTGAAGTGAAGATGGGAACAAATGACAAGGTTTCGGTGATGGGAAAAGGTAGTGTATCCATTCTCACAAAGAAAGGAGACAAGAGGTAGATTCAAGATGTATTTTGTGTGCTATTGCTGAAGTATAACCTTTTAAGCATTATACAACTTGTCCAAAATGTATCCATTCTCACCAAGAAAGGAGACAAGAGGTAGATTCAAGATGTATTTTGTGTGCTATTGCTAAAGTATAACCTTTTAAGCATTATACAACTTGTTCAAAAAGGATATAAGGTGAGTTTTTAAAATGGAGAGTGTATTATCTATGATAAAAGTGGAATAAATAAGTAAATTGCAATGGTGAAAATGACACAAAATAGAATGTTTACTTCGAATATGCAAAGTCATGGAGCAAAAACATTTAAATCAATAGCTATTGATCAATATAATCTTTGGAACCTCAGGTATGGGAATTTGAGTTTTGGTGGATTTCATGTTCTTTATTACAAACATAGGGTTAGATGGCTTCCCCCAATTGAACAACCAAATAAGGTATGTGCGGGCTGCATTTTGGGGAACCAACATAGAAATGCTTATCACTCAGGAAAATTTTGGAGAGCAAGCTCGCCTCTTGAGCTGATACATTAAGACTTGTGTGGTCCCATGAAGACTCCCTCCTTGTCCAATAGTGAGTGCTTTATTACTTTCATAGATGATTTCAACAGAAGGACATGTCCTCAGTTTTTTAAAAATAAATCAAAATCATTTGATGTGTTCAAGTAATTTAAGACTATGGTTGAGAAGCATAGTTACCATTATATAAAAACCTTGAGAACAAATAGAGGGGGGAGAATAAGAAACCCAAGTGTTGAGCACTTGAGAGTTTTGGGTGTGTAGCATATGCACATGTGCCCAAGAAAAGAAGAACAAAGTGGGATAATATAGGAGATAAATGCATCTTCATTGGGTACAGTGAGTAATCTAAATCTTATAGATTGTACAATCCAATCACAAAATAACTTATAATCATCCAATATGTTCAATTCATTGAGGAAGCATCTTGGAGAGATGTATAAGAAGTGGAGCAGCCACAAAAAAAGGTAAATGCACCTTTCATTGACGCTAAAACAACAAATGGTAGAGTAAACAACACACCAAGCTAGACACCTATCTCACAAAGGAGTGAATATTCAAATGGTAGCAACCAACAAAGCATACAAGGAGTAGCTAATTAGGCATCTTCATCATCATCTGACTCAAATCAGTGCCAAGTTCGAATGAGGAGTGTACAAGAGATTTATGAGCAGTCAAGATATGATGAAAATGAAGATGAAATGATTAGTTTTGCTTTATTTTCAGTAATTGATCCTACTTATTTTGAGGAAGCCATTGAGGACAAGAAATGGTGTGAAGCAATGGATGAATACATGTATGCAATAAAGAGGAATGGAATATGAGAGTTAGTAGATATTCCAAAAGGAAAGGAAGTCATTGGAGTGAAGTGTGTTTATAAAACCAAAATTAATCCCAAAGGAAAGATTGAAAGACATAAGGAAAGGTTAGTTATCAAAGGATACAAACAAAGGCCAAGACATGAGTATAATGATACATTTTCTCTTTTGGAAAGGATAGAAACCGTGAGAACAATCATTTCCATATCTTCTCATCACAAGTGGAAGCTTCATCAAATGGACGTCAAATCAACTTTCTTGAATGAAATGTTGGAAGAAGAGTTATATGTGGGACAAACAACTAGTTATGAGATTCTAGGGCATGAGAACAAGGTGTACAAGCTCAAGAAATCTTTGTATGGACTCAAGTGAACACCAAGAGCATGGTACAACCAGATAGATACCTATTTGAAAAGAAATGAATTTAGTAAAAGTGGAAGCGAGCTCATGCTTTACATCAAAGAAAACAAGGAAGGTGAGATATTGATTGTTGTTTTTTATGTAGATGATCCAGAGTACAATTTGGAACTTCAGAAGTTCCCAAAACCATTATAGTAGGTCATAAAACTATCTTATATACCTAACAGAAGCTCATAACACCCCTAGGTTGGCCATGAATAAGTAGGTCAGTCATCCCAACTCAAAAACATAATAATAACATCATATAAATTAACTCAAATGACCCAAGTAGGTCACCAGGGGTCAAGCCATTTCCAACTAGTGCAAGGAACCCAAACAAACCCAAAATGCATTCTCCAAGCTCTAGCGAATGCTCAAGAACCTTCAAGGTCTTCTAACATATTTTTCATGGCTCCATCAGCTCCACACATGTCATCCACAATTCCTCAACATCATCAACAATCATAGGAATCTCTGAAACATCCATCCCCACCATTCAACTCACCATGGAGCATGCAAGAACAATTAGGTTTTCAAGAACCTATAAATCCATTCCTATAAAAATGAATGATTTCACATAGTTAATCTCATTGTCATGACTCAAGTCATATATCAATGTAAAGGTTTCTAATTTCTCTTTCTATAATAACTCATATTTTCATCCAACTCATAGTGGAAGACCTCCAAACAACTCAAACTCAACAACTGCTCCAAAATGGTCTCAAGTCCCCAAAACTAGGTATTCAAAATATATTTTATCATCCAACTCATATTGGAAGGCCTTCAACCAATCCAATCTCTAAAACTTCTCATTCAGGCTTCTAGGGCTTAATAACTATTCTTGAGAGAAACAAGCACAAACACCTCCAAATCAAATTCCAAGCTTAACCACCACCTGGAACACTTCAAGGAAGACATGAACAACATATTTGAAAAATAAAAATCATATTTCACATGGACAAATCTAACCCAACACACCTTTTTCATTCACCTTCTTGAGCAAGCCAACTAAGTAGTTTTTATGCCATTAGGTCTTTAACTGAACAACACTTCACCATACCATTCCTTAAGGTCAAAATCGGTAGGCTGAATTTGAGGACATGTATCTTCCATTTTATACATGAAACATATATGAAAATTTTCATGGATTTTTATCCCATCTCCCAAGGATTCTAGAACAATTTACTTTTCATCTCGAAGCTTCCATCTCATCCTTGAAACTGTAAAACCCACAAAACTAGGGTCTTTCTCTCTTTCTCTCTCTCTCTCTTCCCAAAATAGTTGGAACATGAAACCACCACCAAAATGAGCTATGAGTGATCATATACAACCTTGATGCATCAATTTATCTTTCCAAGTAAATTTGAATACCAAACAAATCCAATTTCCCAAGTCGCTCTGTTGCGAGGGTTTAACTAGGGTTTCAAACCACCTTAGCTTGTTAAGAATTTTTCATAAAAGTACAAGGATACAATATCATCATTATTTTTGAAAAAAACTCTTACATAAATTTAAAATCATCCCCCAAAACCTCTGGGTTCCATGTAAAGTGTGTGTGAGTGGGTGAGAAAAATAAGTTGCCAATTGGAGCTCAATTTTGCTTCTCTAAAACTCGGTTTTACCAAAAATGACATATCTTGCACAAAAATATTCACATTAACCTAAACCTTGTCATGAAGCATCATGGAAACATCCTATAACTGACCAAACTCACCTCCTTTCTCAAATATTCTTGAAAATATCCAAGCACATTGAGTTACATGTGTAAACCTTCATTATCTTCTCCTTCTTGCTTTCTAAGGACCATGAAACATCATCATACCTCTGAGAATTGACCTAAAACTCATCATAAACCTCATAAGAAGTACCAAAATTATCATACCATGCTTCAACAAGACTTACCTACTCCATTTCTCATGCCACCAAGCTATACACCATGTTTTAATGTTAGGAATAGGCCTAGAATAACCTGACTCAACCCATACAACCCATGAAATGACCATGAAGAATAATTGCAGACACATATATACCTCTTACACACCTCTTGTATCATGATGGAATGCATACCAACCTTTGGGACTCATATAATGACCATATATACTTGTACCATACTCAAGACCATGCTTAGACACCATAACAACTTGACCAAATCATGACAATACCAATTAACCTTCATATTTGACTATGGCTTACACCTCGTGGAGACTCTCATGACACCAAGAAATAATTTTCCATCAATGATGATAACTAGATGAAATGGCCAACATGATTAACAATAGACAAACTAATTATGACGTAGATTGTATATAATCTCACGTAATCAAATAACATCTTGACATAGTGCTAATGTAGCCACAAAATCATGCACTTTAAACATTTATTCATCCCGGTCTCATACTATTATTTAGAAGGTTCTTGAATGAAGAAAGTACTAATTAACCCCCGTCCTTTTGGCTATCTTATTTATTTTATTTTTTAATTTACGACCTATTGCACCCATATGCCCAACCATTTTTTGACATTCCGCATTATTTTAGCCTCGGTTGGGGTGGCTAGATTAGTATTGGGGTGCCCATGGGCGCCCTGGTCCCACCTGGGGGCATCCCAGTCCTTTTAGCACTTTACCACGACTTTTTGGGCCTCTTCTAGCCATTTTTCATATTTATCTTTCTTTTGGTTAGCCTTTTTAGGGTTAATTAAGAAATCAGAGCAAGAAAACCCTATAAATATAAATTTATGAGACCATAATGAGGGACCTAACATCATCTACTACTATCACTCCATCTAGAGTTACTTCCATCTATTACATTGCCATCCACATAGCTCCATCATCAAGGAACAAGCTAGGACATCTTAATCACACTTCATAGGGGGAGGGATTCTATTCTATTCCATGCACACATTCTATTACATTTTCTACATTTAGCTATTTCTCGCTATTTCACAAAGTTTGACTGACATAAAAGAACCCAGGGAATGACATGCGCACACACACCAAAACTACATTTGTGTCTAAAATTTAGTGTAATGCTCAATTAGTAAGCCCGTTGTTGTGGCAGCTGAGGTCAGTTCGACCCATTCATCTACATATTTATTTTTTTAGGGTTTTGATTTTTCCTTTTGGTCTTTAGCATGTCATTTCTTCCTCTTGGAATATTTGGAGCATTCGTCATAGTATAGGGAAATTAATGTGACAAGAAGCGAAGGTTATCATTCATCTCCAAGACCTATGAAGATCAATTCCTGGCATTTTTCCTAGACCTGGGCACCTGTTTTGCTTATAAAACCACCCGTGGACACCCTAGTCCTCTCCCAGGTGCTCCAGTCTAACCATATCACCCAGATTTGTTCTCTATGGGACCCCGACACAATCGTTCCAACTTTCTGATTTTTTGTTCATCACTGTGACACATTCTGACAAGATTTTGTTATCCAAATGAGTTCTTTCCTCTACTCTCTTGCACATTAGGGCTTAGTATTTCATTTTATATATTTTCCTAGATCCTTAAAATATTTCTTTGTTACATTTATTTTCTTTAGTACAATTTTTCATAGCTTAGATTAACTATCTATATACTACATAGTTTAGTTCATTTTTAGTTAATCATTTTAGTGAACCTGACATCTTATCATGGCTAAAGATACTCATCCTATATCTCCAATCATTCTACAGTTTGATAGTTTTGGCCATGCCTTTGTTTACATTCCAAGTGATTCCTCTGGTTATCAACCTTGCCCTTCACTTATTCATCTTCCATCTTCTGACATGGATCCCAAAGATTTAGAAGATGTTATTGTTGCTTATGTGTACTATCAATCCTCATACTTTAGTGCAAGTCTTAGAGGAGGCACAAGATCCTCAACCGACTGCCCTAGATACATCTCCTATCATTCTCAAACCACAAGACACTTCCTATTCACCTCCACCTAGTGATCCACCCACCTCACATAAAGATGACTCTCTTGATGCAATTTGCACTCCTCCCTCTTCACCTTATGTTATTGGGCCACAATCTATTAAAGCTCCATAGAACATCGAAGCTACTATCTGTATTGTTGATGTTGTTCCTTCCAGTTCCTCATCATCTCCCACTATTACGAATGCTATAGTCCCTTATGCGGGATCCATTTTAGAACACTCTGTTGTTTCACCTACCCCTCCATCATGTGTACCTTATCCAATATCACTTAATCCCTTTACCTGCACACTTTTTATAAATGATTCTTATTGGGAACAAATAACACTTAAAACTTTATGCGACGCTACCACCTATTCCTGTGAAGGTCTTCTGCAGCTTGGCTTTGTCTTCGAGGACCTCCATTCTCCCTTATCTGATCCACATTTGTATCATGGATATGTTATTATCGCAGCTGCATATGGTCTTTGAGTTTTCCATCTTGTTGTTCACCTTGCATGTTATCATACTTCTTCTCTACTTACTCTCGGTCGCTCTTGGCTAGATTAAATTGGAGGCACACTTGACCTCACTCATATTGATATAGCTTTTACTATGCCATTTGGTATTGTGTGTATTTGTAATATCTCCTTTCTTTGTTACTCATATAATTTTACTATATGATATACTTATGGATGTCCATTGCCTCCCTTTGCTAATGAACAATATGCCATGACAATTGTAGACACCTATAATTACGCCCAAGAAATTTAAATACTTAAATTGCGCTGATTATCTCCTTTCCCGCTAATAGATGACATATCGTCAAAAGCGCTCATATTCTCTCTTATTGTCATCAATTAATTATAATACGCTAATTGATTAAGTCTCCTACCCAGCTAGCAACCTAATTAATGACCTTCCATTAATCATCACCTCTTCTATCTAGATTAATTAATTATTATTAATTAATTAGTCTTCCCTTCATTTAACTAGTAAATCAATATTTAATTGATTTAATCCCCTCACAATAGCCTAAATCACACTATTATTCTTCTAATTGGCTTCTATAAGCTTACACCTACCTATTAGTTAATCACCTTTGATTAATTAAAACACCCCCCAACTCCCATGACTTGCTAAACATGTATTAAACCCTTCTAAAGTAAGGTTACCTTTAATAAAGCAACCTTATCCATTCCTAATCATGTTTTACCTTTATCCCACATTCATGAGGATGTGTTGAATCCTTTATCCTTTGGGCTATATAAAGAGCCCTCCACCTACCTTTTTACTTACACCTAAACTCCTTAAGAGAGCAAATGCAAAGCATATAACAAAGAGACTAAGAGCTTGCACTTTGTCAGTTGTCTTTCTTAAAGTGCTTGGGTCATATGGGAGGTGTCAAAAGGGTCTTGTAGCCCACCTTTGATTATCCCCCATTCCTAGGTTCTTGGAACATTAAGGACAACTATTTTTGATAGCCATGGAACCTACCTAGGTTCCTTCATTTATATGTTGTTAGAGAATAGAGGATATTTAGGTGCTTAACATAGTTGATTTCATAGTTTTGTATTGATAAATGTTAGCATCTAACCCTTGATTAATTCTTATCATGATGGTGTTTATAATGTTGTTTAATTCTTGCTAATTAAGACTATTTAGGTGTTAGTCTTTGTTTACATTAGCATTAGTTTAAAAACAACACTTGCACACATTTGGCATGCCCGGTGGGACCCTTAGTCCCATGGCATTTTAGTTTAAGTTTCATTATTTTGGCTAACTTTTTGATATGCACATGTAGTAGTTAATGTCCATTTTTTGGAATTTTTGCTCATTTAATATGTGTAACTTCATGTTTATAGCCTTAATTTTAATGGGTCATAAACCATTTTTAAACTAACTTGTCAAAATTTAGAGATATTGTGAAGTTTTCTTTGTTTTTTCCATACTCAGGTTACAGGTCTGGCGCAGGCATGATTTTTGGAGAGCACAATTTTTGAAGCGCATGCATGATTTTCGGGGCGCAAGCATGATTTTCAGGGCGCACGATTTTAGGGGCGCACACGTCTCTCTGGTGGCACAGGCATGCTGTTCAAATCTGTCATTCTGTCTACTGACCCCTGGCGCATGTGCACTAACCCTGGCGCACATACCCTAACCTGCACATAGGTGCACTAACCCAGGAGCACACATGTCATTTTGTACTGTACCTTCACTGCATACTAAAACCTGTCAGATCGGCGCACACACCCTAACCAGGGTGCACATGCTGTTTTAGTGGCGCAGGCACATTTTTCTGGTAACGTAAGTTATTTCTGTCTTACTTTCTGTCTATTTTTTTTAGAGTGGTGCATATGCTATTTTTATGGCGCAAACACTTGGTAAGTAAAAAAAAAAAATCAGCAGAGTGGCGTAGGCACTATTTTAGTGGCACACACATCTTTTTGGTGGCGCATACACCTCTTAGCTGGCACAGGTGCACTACTAAGACAAAAGCACATAGAGTGGCACACACACATAAAAGGGGGCGCAATTATATCTGTTTAATCTGGTTTTTTTTGTTACAACTTTTTAGTGCTCCTTATTTTGATCATAACTTTTGACTCGTTAACCCGTTTTCGAAGTTTGAATAAGCGTTGGAAAGATAACGGAGTGTAATTTGCGAGGGAACTTCTAAAAGTTAGATACCTTTGGTATACCAAATTCTATAAAAAACTCCCAAAATGGCCCGGAGACCTCCAAAAATGCAAATTACTAAAAACTGCTAAAAAAGTGCAAAAAAATTGGATTTCTGGAATTTTTTTGATTTTCTTGGTTTTCTAATTCTTGCAGGTTTTATCTAATCACATACTCATTTTTGCAGGGTGTTTTTACATGCTTGATTAAATAAACTTTGCATGTTTACTTATAGGATTAAGATCACGTATGCTCTTCCCTCGCGTTCCTTTTGGGTGATCTTGGGAATCAGAAATGATTCTTAGGTCCTTTTGATACTTTGAGATTGTTAGGGGTATTTTATTTTAGAATTGGTTAATTTGGCATTTGTTGAATTAAAGTGTTGTTCCATTTGGTTATCTTTTGAGATTTGTGAAGACATCACGTATGCTCTTCTCTTGCATCCTTGGATGATCTGGAGAATCAGAAATGATGCCTTCTCTTTTGATGGAAAACTACTAATCCTCGTCATATAGGACCAAAATTCTTGTCAAAGAACAAAGGACTTGAAACAAAATTCAAAAAACTTCTAATACACGTGTTTCTTACAGGTTGCCAAACGTTGTTCAAGCAAACCACATCTAATTAAAAAAGATAAAAAGAACAACATATTCAAAACATTATATTGCAGGTTTCGGAAAAGGGTACGTCCCTCTCCACTCAACTAGAACATAACCCCTTTGGCATAACGCCTTAAGCTACAACAATGGGGGTGGTTCCAGGAACCCCAAAGTAGTCCACACAAGAAGGAACCTTGTGGACGAAATGGGAAGTGCTCTGCACTACCTACTTGACTAGTGATTCCTTTGTGAGATAGCATTACCGGTTGTCCATGTGGTGACCCCAGTAATAGTACATGTAGATGCACTAGTTGCCTACTATTCTTGAAGGGGGTAAAGTAAAGCTGAGATACTCCCAAACTAGTCAGTGTAACTTTTTGGGTAAATCGCGCTCGCTTAAGACAACTTTGTAACACCTAGGACGAGAGAACCACCTAGGAGAATATACTTTGGCCAGGAGCCCACTTTGACCATTCTAAAATAGTGTCGAGTTGTGAACCATCTTTTTATCGTGAAATGTGTGACGCGTTACTTTCACTTAGTTTTTACTTGCCTTAGGGCGAGGCGAAACTCTGCTGAAGTGAAGCCAACATTTTTCATCCCATTTTTGATTCACTTCCTTCACATTCTTTTGACACTTTGTTGATCAAAAGAGGGGTGACTACCTTTGTGTTACCAATTGGTTGCTTCTGCCACTTTTTTGTCCATTTACGCCCATCCATGTTTGCGGCTGGGTAAGTTAAACATCTAAAGTGTGCGGAGGTGTATTTATATCATTGGTAGCCTTTGTGATCTTGATACCCACATCAAGATCATCATCATAGTTTGGATTAATTCATCATTTGATCTCCCTTTGACGTGTTACCTTGTTTGCATTGTCTCGACACAATTAAGATACTTATGTCATGTTTTTCATAAATGTGATCTAAGTATCTGCATTGTGGCGTTACGCTGCACACATTTTAACACATCCTTAGTATACTTTGACTTGGTTTGGTTTCAAACATTGTCCAAAATCTTGAAGAGTGTCACTTACTTTGTTTGCATCGTTTCGATACCACTTTGACACTAATATCTCGCTTCTTCGTAAAGCTTGATTAACGTGTCCAATTGGTGTGGTTACGTGGCTTACGTTTGTAATCCTCACCCTTTAACATTTAGGCCTTGTTGGTTGTTGAACTTGTCATGGTATCCTTTGATTAGGAGTCACATCTACCCTTTGTTAATATTTACGCCTTGTTCATGTTGAGCTTGACGTAAATATTGACATTGTGTTGATCATTTTTGCATCGGACTATCACTTTTTACACACATTTTCATAGTGGTGTATTTCCTTGTTGATTGGATTTGTGTTTCACACTTGCATGATTGTTCCTTGTGATTATTCATTTAGAAAAAACATTTTCTAGGGAAATCCCTTTTGATCTCATTGAGATTGCATCATCATGATGTTTATTTTCCTTAGGCCCCCTTTAGAAAATCACACATGCATCTCCGTACTTACGAAATGTCTAGTTGGTTGTTGTTATGCTTCCCAAATGGACATAACACCTTCTTCACTTTGAAGAAGTTTTATCACACTATCTAGGCCTAGATATTTGAGATTAAAATATGCCAACAATGACTGATTATCACGCAGTTCCTCATTCTTACGACAATAAGGAATTCAATTTTCAGTGTTCACATCAAAGATGTCCATCACAACTAAACCTTGTTTGGTTCTTCGTGCTAGAGAGCCCATATGGGTAACTCGTTCCCCACCTTCATCTCACAGTCGGTGGTATGATTTGGACACGTCTGATCCAAATTATTATTGGAGTTCCCCCCACTCTTCTTCTAATTCTAATCCAAACATTTCCTCTTCTTCTGAGGATTCCAATCCAAATATTTCCTCTGACTCTTCTGAGGATTCAGATCCAAACTACTATCCTCTGACTCTTCTGAGTATTCAGATCCAAACTCATCTATTCGGATTCATCTAATTCGACTCCTAAGTCATCTTGCAGGACTCCTAGGTCATGGTCCTCCCTTTCTTTCACCAGGATCCTCTTCATCAATCATCTAATGCGACTCCTACGTCACAGTCCTCCCTTTCTTCATAGGACCCCTTTTATCAGTCACCTCAACGATGTCTTCTTCCTTTGAAGATACATGTGACTCCAAATCCCTCCAATCAAAAATCTAATACAATTCTTGAATCACGGTCCTCTCTTTCTTTGCAGGACCCTTGTTATTATTCATCTAATGTGATTCTTGAATCACAGTCCTCCCCTTCTTCGCAGGACCTTCTTCATCAATCACCCCCCATAAATCTTCCTTCTTTGAAGATTCATGTGACTCAAAGTCCTTCGAGATCAAACATCTGAATCGACCCATGCATCGCAATCTATAGACTTTGGACTTAATCCTACTATTTTACATATGACATACCATTGTATAGGTAGGTCCACACCACCTTCTTCTACTCCTGAGACATCTAGCTACACATATTCTTCGCCCCCCACATCATCTTCTTCTATCAATAATCATCAAACATCTTCTAAGTCTTCCACACCAAGTGAACTCTTTCTTCCAATCAACCCCTGGTGATTGATCAACAACTCATACCGATTGATCTCTTTCAGAATGAAGAAACAATCAGGGCATTTATAGGGGCATATGAAGATATTCCTTTAGCAGATTACGAGAAAGGATTCTCTTTAGACTTTGATATGTTCACGTATTGTGAGGAAAAGGTTGATTCCTTTTATCAAGAAATGGAGGAAGAGCCTCAGATCATGCAACTTGATCCTCCTCTTATTCTTCCATCTTCACATTCTTCATTATGTGATGAAACTCCTTGGTCTTGCATTGATCCATGGCCTATCTTCTCATCACCCAATAACTCTTTGTCTATCATAATTCCTCAATCACAATCTCTTATGGGGTCAACGCCAAGTAGCCCTTCATCTTCATCTAGGTGTGGGTCACCTTCTAGTAGCCCTCCCTCTGCTATTTGTGGGACATTTTCAAGTAGTCCACTATCTTCTATTCTTGGGGCACATCCAACTAGCCCCTTGTCTTCTAGGTATGGATCACCCCGAGTAGTCCATCATCTTCTATTCTTGGGCCACATCCTAGTAGCCCATCATCTTACATCTATAGGTCACGTCCTAGTAGCCCTTCTTCTTCTATTCTTGGGCCACATCCTAGTAGCCCTTCGTCTTCTATCTATGGGTCATGTCCTAGTAGCCCTTCTTCTTCTATTCTTGGGCCACATCCTAGAAGCCCTTTCATCTTCTATCATGGCTCACCTCCTGGTAGCCCATCCTCTTCAATTCTTGGACCATATCCATTTCATCCATCACATCATTCTTCTACCAATGATGGTGGCAAGCCCATGGTCATTTCTCTCGTTCCTATCATCAATCGTAAATGTTCACTTTCTTCTCCTTCTTGAGGATTAGACAAGTCATCAAGTTAGCTTATAAGAAACCCAAACAGTTTCATTATCAAGCTCAGATCAAAACTTCAAAGATCTCTAAAGCTCCCAACAAATTAAATAATCTCAAAGTTGTAAATCAAGCGCGATTCAAGAACGCACATCAACGTAACCATCAAGTATGGTGCAAAGTGCATAAACCTCTGGATAGGGAACTCAAACTCCCACATACGAAATCCATGTTTCAAAACAAATCAAATTCATTTATTGAGTGTGAACTCACCTCAATCATCGAGATCGGGGATAATATCACTCTCGATAAACAAATGCGCCTAGTCTCCCTTATTAAGGAAGTCGTAAACATTGTTGTTGGATCTTACCACACAGAGTGACTTTGTTAGTCCCAACCTCTTAAAAATTTCAAAAATATAAAAATAAAAAACAATTCAAAAATACAAAAAAACATTGAGAAAACAAAATAAAAATCAAAGGTACAAAGATCAAACATTGCAATCAGGTATTGTGTACACATGGATGTTTCTTTCTTCCCTTCCTTGTTATTTTTCTGCAAGTCTTCCTGCCATTTTCATCCCTTTGGTGATATTTTGGTTAGCTTATTCGCATTAATTTTGTGACATTTATCTCTATGGTATCTGTTTGACCCTGGTCTTTTATCACCTTGGTAAATTAAAGAACAACTGACCTCTTAGAGATCCTATCACATTCAACATCTAATAAACTTGTTGCGAAGAACTTTTGGACATATTTGTTGACACTAGCCAATGTTTTCATCACAATCACTTCCACCTCCTTCCATCAAGCCATCAGTGGTTCTTAACCCCTTGTCAAACAAGAGAGCTGAAATAAGTTTTCAGAAAACAAAAGAATCAAAATCAATCAAAAATCAAAAGCTAAAAGCTACAAAAAAAAAGCAAATTGATATATTACTCTCTCTTGGGGTATTTCCAATAATCTCTATCGGGGCTATGGAAACCTAACTGGAAGTAGAGAAATGTTGCGATTAGAATCAAATACATCTCCATCGAGGCTATGAACACCTGGCTGGTAGCGGAGAAATGTACGGCTAACCTTTCACCATCCATTCACAAAATTGCCTTTCACAATAAATCATTCCTACACATTGGCTAGGGTGTCGTCATCTTGTTGTATTTTAAATCTTCCCTTCAAGAGGTAATAAATTCCACGTGCACACACCAAATCTCTATGAGTAAACATGATTAGTATGTTACCAAGTGTCTTTTTTGGACCTTGTTCAGACTCTTACTCTAGTCCATATCTTGTCTCACGATTTGTGCCTTTGGCTAATCAATTCTTCCTCGCGAGGCTTCTAAGCTACATTCATATCATTCACATCGTTCTTCTACTTCGTTCATAACATCCATGTGTATAAGATTACTTTTTTTCCATGTTTTCAGACACCTTTGTCCCCTTTCACAAAAAAAATCTTCTCCTTCCTTTCTGTCATGTGCTTTTAGACCAACTTATGCTAGGGGCATCCTTACTTCTTCTCAGTACTTCATTGGTTTATGTTCATCATCATGTTGAACCTATCCATAATGGCCTTGGGTCCCACTTCTACCTGTGAAGAGTTTACCTTTGAAATACTCCCACCTAATCGCTAAGGCATTTTTACGTCTTCACCTTTCTCACACGCATGTGGCCGTATGCCCTTGTACATCCCATCTATCGTTGGGGGCATCCACGCTTCCTTGTCTTCCTGTACATAGCTTCAGAAAACTTTCAAAATCACTAAAACATTCAAATATGTTAGAAAAATAACAAAAACATTCAAATATGTTAGAAAAATAAAAAAACATTCAAATATGTTCCAAAAAACATCAAAAATAATATAAATCATCCTACAAAATGTCACTCTTTGGTTCTCACTTGTTCATGTGTGCGACTCGCGGATCATCTTGATCTATCTCCATCAACGAAAGCTAGGCTACTTACTTCGTTTGTACTCTGGGCCACAACGAGTTGCCTAGTACTGTTTCATAGTGCACATTTCTTTTTTGTCAGACCGAAGTGTCCTCTGTTTTCCCCTTGCATGTATCCTTTCTCAAGGCATCATTTTTAACCCTTTTCGTCAATCATGAACTTTTGGATCTCTTCACCACTGATAATAAAACATTTGTACAACTGTCTTGAGTGTTGTTGGGTTGGATATGTGCGTTCGTACTTGTTTCCCTGTTAGATGAGCTTGTTTCCTTCTCGTGTTGCATTGCATTTTGTATGTTGCGTGGAGTTGGTACTTTCAGCAATGGAAAATTGTTCATAGTATGGCTTTTCATGTTATTCTACCTTTTTCGTATGCTTATATTTTTAATAAGGGCCGATGATGTAGTTCCTATGGCAATATGATGACATCAAATTTGTTCCACATAAATAGTGGCTAGAGGCTAAGCTCTTCTCTCCCCTCATCCATATTTCTTCTACTTCACTTCCCTTTCACCCCTAATTTTCTCTCTCATCGGGGCATCCTGTTTCCTCCCATTCTTCTATCTATATCTCACCTTTTTTAATCGTCGATTGGATTTTTTCATCACCCCATCGACACTCGAGGGGGCATCTCTCCCTCCTACTAATTTTTCTTCTATCCCTTCAAAAAATTTCTTCCATCTACTATCTTTGAAGTGACGTCACTTACGCCACCCCAAAGAGGGGCAATTGTAGACACCTATAATTACGCCTAAGAAATTTAAATACTTAAATTGCGCTAATTATCTCCTTTCCCACAAATAGATGACATATCGTCAAAAGCGCTCATATTCCCTCTTATTTTCATCAATTAATTACAATACGCTAATTGATTAAGTCGCCTACCCAGCTAACAGCCTAATTAATGACCTTCCATTAATTATCACCTCTTCTATCTAGATTAATTAATTATTATTAATTAATTAGTCTTCCCTTCATTTAACTAGTAAATCAATATTTAATTGATTTAATCCCCTCACAATAGCCTAAATCACACTATTATTCTTCTAATTGGCTTCTATAATCTTACACCTACCTATTAGTTAATCACCTTTGATTAATTAAAACACCCCCCAACTCCCATGACTTGCTAAACATGTATTAAACCCTTCTAAACTAAGGTTACCTTTAATAAAGAAACCTTATCCATTCCTAATCATGTTTTACCTTTATCCCACATTCATGAGGATGTGTTGCATCCTTTATCCTTTGGGCTATATAAAGAGCCCTCCACCTACCTTTTTACTTACACCTAAAACTCCTTAGAGAGCAAATGCAAAGCATATAGCAAAGAGACTAAGAGCTTGCATCTTGTTTTCTTGAGAGTTCATCAACTTGAAGAGTTAAGGCTCTTTCTTAAAGTTCTTGGGTCATATGGGAGGTTTCAAAAGGGTCTTGTAGCCCACCTTTGATTAGCCCCCATTCTTAGGTTCTTGGAACTTTAAGGACAACTATTTTTTATAGCCATTGAACCTACCTAGGTTCCTTCATTTATATATTGTTAGAGAATAGAAGATATTTAGGTGCTTAACATAGTTGATTTCATAGTTTTGTATTGATAAATGTTAGCATCTAACCCTTGATTAATTCTTATCATGATGGTGTTTATAATGTTGTTTAATTTTTGCTAATTAAGACTATTTAGGTGTTAGTCTTCATTTACATTAGCATTAGTTTAAAAACCACACTTGCACACAACAATGTATAACTTGCATGTTCATGGTTATATGAATGACCAACTAGAGACAATTTCTTATCAGGTTTCCTGTGTTGTTCCATATTATTTTGATAATGACCATGAATATCTCCTTGATGAATTTACATTATTTTCTTATGTATACTTGGGGGGGCATAACACTTCACATCCTCCCCACATTGTCTTAGTACAGTCACCATCATCATCTTGTACATTCTTATACATTCATGTCCCTTAATACCTTCTCATGTCATTACCCGATGACATACTCATGTACTTAGGTTCACACTTGACTATTGAGGGCTTACTACACATGAACCCCACACACTACACTATAGGAATTACACATTTTACTTCATCACACATTACGCGTTATACATTCTACAACATTTTTGAAAATTTTGCA
Source organism: Taxus chinensis (assembly GCA_019776745.2). NCBI lineage: Eukaryota > Viridiplantae > Streptophyta > Pinopsida > Cupressales > Taxaceae > Taxus > Taxus chinensis. The sequence goes on from CM034146.1 coordinate 618,234,619, forward strand.
TTTATCCATGATACATCATATTAGTCACCATTATATCTACACTATTGTCTACACGTCTTACATATCCCACTACTTATCTTACATATTTCATTATTCATTTATCTACATACCTTACATATCATTAATTTTACACCACATAATTTCATACATATTCTACATATTATATTAGTCTTCATCATCTAGGAGTCTAGCATTACATTACTATTCTATGTACATACATTACATGTTTCCCTATGCATTACACCTTACACATTTTACGCTTCTAGCATTGCATTCTATAAGTTATCCGCTCTTAGGCATACTACACCTATTGCACGCTATACTATATATCACACACCCTATTCATCTTATATTTTATACACTTTATACATCTTACATTGGCATGTTTACATATTCCACTCATCACATGGTCGGCTTTTACCGTTACATACAATACATTGTCATCTACGCACCGCACTCACTACCCGATGACACACTTTAGTTCCTCGGTCCATACTCGACTATTGAGGGTTTACAAATCAAATGGACCTTACATTTATCACATATTTACTATTTGACCTTTCGTCATGTGACAATCCTAGGCTAGTGACATACGCTTTAGGCTAACTCATCACATATTCCATCATTTTGTAGTGGTATACGCATTAGATTACATCACCACTCCTTAGTATTCCTCTAGTAGTGACATACGTTATAGGCTAAATTTTCCCCTTTTTTTCATACACCTTAGCATTCATCTAGTAGTGACATACGCTTTAGGATAAATTGTCATCTATTCTATCATTTTCAAGTGGTTTACACCTTAGGTTATATCACCACACCCTCCTTACATTTTATAGGGATATATGCTTAGGATAAATAATCACTCATCCATTCATCAAGTCGTGATATACATTTTTCCTACAAGGTTCATACACATGATTTCTATATGTCACACCTCATCACAACATTTTAGACAAACCACACACAATTCGACCATTTCCAGATGATGCACTCTCATTTACGGTTCATTCTTGACTGTTGAGGGGGAAAACAAAATGAGCCTCATTGTATACATTTCCATCCAATCGGGGGGCACGCGGCCCCTATCATTCCATCTTGCATTCCATTTCACCCATCCACAACATGCTACATATTATGGTTGCTTATACTCTTGCTTACTTTTTTTGTTCATGATCAATTTATTACACATGCTAGTTTTATTCCTCGTATGTCATTTATCTATATCATCCACACATGCGTGTTTACATCTTTTCCTAGCTGTGATTACAGATACTGGTCCCTTACATGAAGCATGGATTCTCTCCTTCTACCCTTCCTATACCAGTCACTGGGGGCATCCACATTCGTATCTTCCAGGTGTTATTGTTTCATTTTGCACTTAGCACTTTACATTACTTGCTTATACATGTTTTTTACATACTAGCTATCATTCTAACATGCTAACGTGTGCTTTATGTGCAACATTTGTTATGCAGGGATATTGGTTTCCATACTTGTTTGTCACATTGTATTCTCTTGTTTGTTATTGTTTGCGGGCCTTGCCCTATGTTTTGTGTGCACACTTGTTTTTTTGCTTGCGGCCATGATGGCCTTACATGTCTTGTGACATCATGAGTGATGTCCCATGTTTGCAGCCCACTTTGTGTGGTCTACTTTTATTCTTGTGTCTTTACATTACTTTGATTGGTAGCTTACACACTGTTTGTGTAGCTTATACATTATTTTTTTACATGCATGCATGTTTACATTTGTCTTTGGCTAGCCTTATTGTTTGTGCGTGCCTTGGTTTCTACCAAACACTTTCTATGGTTCCAACATACATGTGGTTGGTCCTCTTTTGGTATCACATACGCCCCCAAAGAGGGGGGCATCATTTGTGGGTTTATACTAACACAACACATTTACAATGGTTCAGTTCAGTGCATGTTCCACCCTTGGCATTGTGGGTTACATATAATGAGTGGGTTCAGATCAGTCTAAAAACCCCATACACAATGGGTTTTATAGGACATGGTGTCCTTAGCATTCTGGGAAGTAGTTATAGGCTTAGAGGTTACAGTGTGTGTGCCTTTCTACACTACTTCAGCCAGTGGCATCAGATAACCCAAAAAACCAGGACAATACAAAGATCTCTACACACAGTTTAGGGAAACAGTTAGAGTTTGGAGGACATAGAAAATTTACTCCCTACACTTCTTTGGCCTATGGTGTGAGATCGCCCCAAAAACTAGCAGTATGGGATATCCTTCTACACTTTATCTCTCGACATGGATCAGGTGCACATGTTCCGTTCACCCTTACATTTACATCTTTCATTTACATTAGCCTATTTTACATACACATGTGTCTTTTATATAACATTTTTACACTTACATACATACATATTTGACTACTATATCTTTTTCTCCTTGCAAGTCTGGTCGTATGCAAAACAAGCAATCAAATGGGGGCAACAACAATAACAACAACAACATCAACAATAACGTTCTGCGGTAGCACACATACTTTACTAACTATGCATGTACACTACACATTGTGGCAGCTACACACACGTGTTCCACCCTAGGTTCACTCTCATCACTTTTTCTTTACGCATTTTCATCCAAATTTTCCACACTCCTCCATCTTTTTATCATTCCACGCTTTTTCTAGTCCTTCTACGCGTTTCTACTAAACTCTTCATGGACATTACGTACACATCTCTATCTCCTTTATGTTACCGAGCTTTTTTCTCACCAACATAAAGTGGGGGAAAATGTAGTCATATAATAATGCACTTTAGACATTCATTTATCCTGGTCTCATACTACTATTTATAAGGTTCTTGAGTGAAGAAAGTACTAATCAACCCCCATTCTTTTGGCCATCTTGTTTATTTTATTTCATAATTTGCAACCTATTACACGCATATGCCCAACCATTTTATGAAATTCCACATTATTTTAGCCTCAGATGGGTGCCCATATTATTATTGGTGCACCCATGGGCACCCTGGTCCTTTTTGCACTTTCCTACCACTTTTTGGGCCTCTTTTAGCCATTTTTCATCTTTATATTTCTTGTGGTCAGCATTTTTGGGGTTAATTACAAAATTAGAGCAAGAGAAACCTATAAATATAAAGTTGTGAAACCATAATGAGGGACCTAACATCATCTACTACTATCATTCCTTCTAGAGTTGCATCCATATATTACATTACCATCCACATAGCTCCATCATTAAGGCACAAGCTAGGACATCTGCATCACACTTCATAGGTGGGGGATTCTATTCTATTCCATGCAAACATTTTCTACATTTAGCTATTGCTTTCTATTTCAAGAAGTGAGACTGGCACAAGAGAACCTAATGCATGACATGCACACACACACACACACACACACACACACACACACACACACACACACACACACACACCCGAACGACATCCAGGTCTGAAATGTAGTGTAACGCTTAGTTAACAAGGCCACTGTTATGGCAGTTGAGGTCAGTTTGACCCATTCATCTGTATATTTATTTTTTAGGGTTTTGATTCTTACTTTTGGTATTTTGTAGGTTATTTATTCATGTTAGAATATTTGGAGCATTCGGAGCAGTACAGAGAAATTAATGTGACAAACAATTAAGGTTATCAGTCATCTCTAGGACTTGTGAAGATCATTTCCGGACCCTTTTTCCCATAACATGGTTCCTGTTATGCTTATGTGAGTGCCCATGGGTAACCCAGTCCTCTCCCAAGTACTCTAGTCTAACCATATCACCCAGATCTATCCTCTGCGGGACACCATCATAGTCTTTCCTAATTTCTAATTTTCTATTCATCACTGCAATACAGTCGAACGAGATTTTGTTATCCAATTGAGTTCTTTCCTATTATCTCTTGCACATTAGGGATTAATATTTGATTTAAATATTTTTTTAGATCCTTAAAATATTTCTTTACTACATTTATTTTCTTTAGTATAGTTGTTCATAGCTTAGATTAACTATCTATATACTACATAATTTAGTTCATTTTTAGTTAATCAGCTAACTAGGGGTAATTACAGAAGAGGGAGCAAGGATGTAATCATAGTAATTCCATTACTTGGTCTCTCCCTATTATGTAAAGATGTGGAGTAAGTTGTGGTTATTTTCATTTACGGAGATGGTCATGTAAAGAACACACTTTCTCTTTCTTAACATGTTCACCTTCTTAAATAAAAAGATCTAGATAACTATTTGGAGATAATTTTTGGTGACAAAAGACTATATCCCTAAGACTTTTGTGTGGTCTTGGGATAAGGTGTTTATTTACGGCTGAATTTTTTTGCCAAAGTAATTCAAGTAGCTGATTGCATTGTCTATTCACCATATCCTTATTTAATATATATTAAATACCAGAATGCAAAGTTAAGAAATAGACTTTCATGGTAGACATTTAAGGATGGAAAACATAGCTTTCTTAACTTATAAAAAGGTAGACTTGGACATACTAAAGATTGCATGGTTTCTCACGTAGAGAGGATTGAAGGGAGGTAAAGATAAACCATTCTCATCTGCACAAGGTTTAAACATGGAAGATTTATCGGATGGATCAAAATTAACCTAATAAGCATATTGTTTTAAAATTGTTAACTGATTGAAATAAAAGAATTTACTTCAGTTATGGGGAATCAAATGAGTTGTTACATGTTTACATGACCAAATATGCAAATGATGGATCTATCGAAAAATAATTAGCATGCCTTGTGGCTAAGGGATTTTCATAGGTTGAAGGCATTGATTACCTTTAGATTTGTTCCTTTATTTCCAAGATAGATTTTTCTTATCATTTCTCTAGCTACATCACATGGTATGATCATTGCATTAGATGGATTTGAATATTGATATTGTATAGGGTGATCTTCATGCATAAATTTGAATGGAGGAATCACATGGATTTTTATAGAATTATTCACTTTATTTTCAAGATTCACTATTCAATTGTGATCTCAAGAAATATCGCATAACTTGGTATGAGAATATGGACGGTTGATTAACTAAAATTAACTAAGATGTGGAGTGATAATGATAGTTAATCTTATATAGAACTACATATAAATATAGTAAATGACTGCAGTAAAGAAGTATGAAAAATGACCCAAGAATATAATCTAAAAAAATTAGAAAACCTAATGTGCAAGAAGAGTGAGGAAGTGACTCAGGTAAGTAGAGAATCTCGTTGGACTATGTTACAGAATAATCTAGAAGTAAGAACGAATGTGAAGAGGTCCCAAAAAGGATGGATCTGAGCTATCTAGTTAGATTGGAGTGTTTGGAGAGGGACTGAGGTGCCTATGGGTGATATAGTCTACAAAATGGGCACATTGGTATGTGTAAAAGGTTTGAAACTGAGTTTCATAGGTCCTATAAGTGATCTGAAATCTTTTTTATCTATTACATCAAGCTCGTTGCACTACGTCAAGTGTCGTTAATAATCTAAGATGAATAGAAGACTTGCAAAAGACTAGAAGAAGTATCAAAACCCTAAAAAAAGAAGAATGCATATGAATAGGTTGGACTGACCTCAGCTTCCACAACAGTGGGCTTACTAACTGAGCATTACACTAAATTCTAGACCCAAATTTAGTTATAGTGTGTGTATGTGTGTGTGTGTGAATCATGTTCCTAGGTACTCTTGTGGTAATCACACTTTGTGAAGTAGTGGGTAATAACTAGATGTAAAAATGTAGTAGAATGATGGATGGAATAGAATAGAATCCCCTCCCATGCTTGTGTGATGCAGATTAACCGACCTTTTCCTTTGTGATGGAGCTAAATGAATGCAAATGATCTCCAAATTCCTTTGATAGATACAACCCTAGGTGGATGATAGTAGTGACTAGTGCTTGTTCGCTCATTATGGTCTCATAACTTTATATTTATAGGGTTCTCTTGATCTAATTTCATAATTAACCTCAAGATGGCTAACCACCAAAATGATAAGAAGCTGAAATGGCTAGAAAGTGCCCAAAAAGTGGCGGGAAAGTTCAAAAAGGATTGGGGTGCCCTTGGTGGGAGAAGGTTGCCCATGGGTGCCCCAGTCAAAGTTAAAATAACGTGAAATGATAAAAGTTGACTGGGCATGCGGGTGAAAGAGGTTGAGAATGAAGAAAGAAAACAAAGTAAGATGGCCAAAAGATGTGGGTTAATTAGTATTTTCTTTACTCAAAAACCTTCCTAAATAGTAGTATGAGACTCAGGACTAAATAATGTGCCCTAAAGTGCATAATTTTGTGTTTAAATTTTCCCCCACTTCATGTTGACACGAAGTAGAAAGCTTGATAACATAAAGTAGATAAATATGTGTACCTGAGTAATATATGTAGAGTGATGTAAAAATGTGCCAAAGGACTAGACAAAGTATAGAATGACAAAAAGATGATCTAGCATGAAAACTAAACATGAAAAAACAAAAAAAGTGGTGAGTGAACCTAGGGTAGAAATGCAGTGTGTAGTTTCCGATGTGTCTAATGTACCTGATTTTGGTGAACATGGTGGTAGTATGAGTTTTGTGTGCTGGGTTTTGAAGTTTTACCATTCCCTCAAAAGTTGTTGTTGTTGCCATGCTTATTTCCCATCATTTAATTGCCTACTTCTCATACGGTCAGACTTGTAAGGAGAAAATAATCAAGTAGTCAAATATGTATGTATGTATGTGTAATGTAAAATATAGATGGATATATGTAAAAGCATGTAAATCATGAAATACGCAAGCGAAAAATTGTAAATGGAACATGTACACCTGATCCATGTCGAGAAAGAGTTGTGTAGAAGGATATCTTAGTCTAATTCATTTTTTGGTTAGATCCGATTCATAGGTTGAATAAGTATGGGGATAAATCCAACTTGTGCATCCTCCAACCTGTTGTTGTTTTCCCTAAACCATGTGTGAAGAGATCTATATACGTCCATTAAAGTTGCAGTGATTTGATGCCACTAGTCAAAGAAGTATAGGGAGGTCGCTTCATGTTGCATGACTCGTAGTAAAATCTCCTAGGAATCGCTAAGCCAAGCTCTGTAATGCGCTATCCCTCTCCTACTCGCAGTCTGCATTCTAATGTCTCCCAAAATCTACTCCTATCGGTGCTAGCATTACACGCTTTTCTGGATCCAAGTGAACACGATGAACGAAAGATCTGCTATGTACGGGGTTCGTAGAGTCATACTGAACCCATCGGATTCGCCACTTTATGCGGAATCCAGGTTTTACATTGCCAAGTTCTGGTCAGATTCATATCAAATAGAGTAGTTAATCGCTTTATTTCATTTAGATATCTAATTCCATACAAGGCCAAGGAAGCCTATGGGGACAGAAGTTTCTGACAAACTAAGATTCACTCCTCACAAAAAGGTAGGATTGAAACATCTCCAGTAGAACAGAAAAATTTAGGAAATTCAACAAATCACACAGGTAGAAGGTTGCAGACTCGTGAAACCAATAAAAAGTGCTGTTGTCTAACAATCTGGACCATTGTTTAGTTATGAGATTTCTTAAGATATGCTTAAAATCAGTAATGTGGAAGTAATAATGGTGTTTAGTACTCATTTGTATTTGAAGGACTGCAAGGTTATATATGTTAGATTTATTTCCCGTAATTAGAATTTCTTTCATTACAGTTAGTTTTGCGTTTTGTTTCGTATGACAATCACGGGACCTCAAGAGCCCAGGGAATATATATTTGAGCCAATCATGCCTCAACCAAACCTAGTCACAGCAGATAGTTGACATAGAACCAAAATCTCAGGATACAAGTATTCCGAACAACCACGGATTGACAACTGATCAGTTCACAGTTAAGAGGATTAAACTATAGAAGATGACCAAGCACATGAGTTTTGGTCAAGTCAGCCAAACTACATATTACTCTAGAAAACATCCACATGACTGTAGAGGGGCTCGAAAGAGAACAAACATTCATGGGTGCGATCCTCTAGTTCCACAGCCATGGACAATGGAGACACCCTCGTAGATATAGATACCAGCTTAAGAATCCAGGTTGCGAGAAGCCTGTAAGGTATTCTGAGAAGATTGCACAACTATTGGTTCTAAATATAGAACTGAGAAAGCATACGATTACTGGATACTAGGGATTAGAACTTAATCTCGCGTATGACCATAACAGGACCGCAACAACCAAGAGTCTACGGTTGTGATCCACAGGTCCCACAATTCCAATGAATCCACAAGTCAGTTAGATATAGATACTGGCCTGCGCACACTAGTGTTTCAGTCCACCCCACTTCCACCTATCATCATCGGACAACTGTCCTTACTAGATATAGCGGCTAATGAAGCTATGGAACCTATTTGGACTAGGCCAGAAAATCTGTCCATATAATCGATTGCCTATTCATCATCCACTGATATGACCTTATCGGGAGATATACACGAAGGACATATCCCAGGTCATTTTCCACGTATTAGCAACCCATAGATTGAGTCACGCCAGAACTCGTTCTTGATTGGGCCTTCGAGCATATCATCCTTTGATAACTATGGACAAGTCCAAGTTAAAGGGCCTTCTTTGCCTTACGATTCACAAATTCCATAGTTTGTGTCGAAACATTAGACTGCCAAACTAGTTTGTCTGCACATTCCGTGTAAAAGTGCTGGTGTCGGCACGACCTCGGGAGGTCGGGTATGCGGAAGAGTCACTTGTATATTCCCACGCTTGCGAATCTTGTCTTGTCGCTTTTCCAAGACCGTCACACTGCATACCCTAGTGGGACTAGCACCAATGGGTGCCCCAATATTGCCTGGGAGACCCATTCAAAGCTAAAATAAGGTGGACCTGATGAAATATTATTGGGCATGCAGCGTAAGATCTTGGGAATGAAGTAAGAAAGTAAAGTAAGATGGCCAAACTATGGGGATTAATTAGTACTTTCTTCACTCAAAAACCTTCTAAATAGTAGTATGAGACCGAGACTAAATAATGTCTAAAGTGCATGATTTTTGTCTACATTGGCCTCCACTTTACATTCCAGTGAGCGGAGATCTTGGTAACATAAAGTAGATAGAGATGCATCTAATGTCCATGAATATTGTAGTAGAAAACAGCCGAAGGACTAGAAAAAGTGTGGAATGAGCAAAATAATGATGGAGTCTGGAAAATAAAGATGAAAAAGTGAAAAAAAGTGATGAGAGTGAACCTAGGAGGCGGAAACCACATGTGTAGTTGTTGATGTGTGTGATAAGATACTCTACATGGTTATATGGTGTGTGCTACCGTGAAACGTTGTTGTTGATTGTTGTTTTTGTTTCCCCCATTTCACTATGATTTTTCCCATAGGGTCGGACCTACAAGGAGAAAATGATCAAGTAGTCAAAATATTTCTGCATGTACATAGTCGTGTAAAAATGAAATGTAAAAGACACATATCAAAGTATGTAAATCTTAAAATCCTACAAATCAAAAATGTAAATGGAACATGTGCACCTAATCCATGTCGAGAAAGAGAGTGTACAAGGATATCCTGTATTTTGTTTTTTAGGCGATTTGCTCGCCATAATGACCAAAGTGAATAGTGAGGAATTTTGTTGATATCCTCCAACCTGCTTGACCTTTTTCCCTGAACATGTGTGAAGATATCTTCTGTACATCTGTGAGATTTTCAAGTAGTGTATCCAATCCCAGCTAGCCGAAGAAGTATAGGGAGGTAGTTTTTGTTTGTATCCTCCAACTTTTAACTCTTCCCAGAATGCTAAGGACTACCATGTCCTATAAAAGACATAGTGTAAGGGGTTCGTAGACCATGGGAACCCACTCGTTATATGTAACCCAAAATGCCAAGGGTGGAAAGTGCACTAAACTAAATATGGTGTAAATGTGTTGTGTAGTATTTAAAACCCCAAATGATGCCCCCCCTCTTTGGGGGTGCATGCAACGTCATTTGATAGGATAATGCGGCTCTAAAAGAGGACCAACCTGCATGAACTCATGAAACTCTTCCTTGCAAGGGGAAGGGAATGCACTTGGTAGCAACCAAGGTGCACACAAAAAAAAAGGCTAGCCAAAAACAAGTGTTAGTATAAATAAGCATACATGTATAAAACAATATGTAATATACGCAAAACCGTGTAAAAACTACCAAGCAAAGTGGTAAGGTAATACACGCAAGAAGATAAAGTAAGCCACAAAAAGTGGGCTTGCAAACATGGTACATCACTCATGATGTCGTAAGACACACAAGTCCATCATAGCCGCAAAAAACAAACAATTATGCACACGAGACATAGGGAAAGGACCGCATTAAAGAAAACAATAGAAGATAATGTAACAAACAAGTATGGAAGTAAATATACCTGCATAACAAATGCTGCACATGAAGCACATGTTAGCATGTTATAAAAATAACCAATATGTCAAGAGCGTGTATAACCATCTAATATAGAGTGTTAAGTACAAAATGAAACAATAACAACTGTGAGAGATGAATGTGGATGCCCCCTAGTGACCAATGTAGGAAGGGTAGAAGGAGAGCATCTGTACTACGTGCAAAAGATCTGTATTTGTGATCACCATTATAGAAAAGGTGTTAACACGCATGTGTGTATGGTATAGATAAATTAAATACAAGAGATCTAACTAGAATATATAATAAAAAGACCATGATACAAGCAAAATGCAAGCAAGAGTAAAAGAAACCATAGATATAAAATATGTTGTGGATGGATGGAATGATAATGCAAAATGGAATGACATAGGAGCCACATGCCCTGCGAGTGGATGGAAATATATACAATGAGGTTCATTTGGTTTTCCCCCTCAGCTGTCAAGAATAAACCATAAACGAGAGTGCATCATCGGGAAATGGTCGAAAATTTTGTGTTGTGTCTAGCGCACTGTGTTGAGTATGCATGCGTAGTGATGATGATATGTAACATATAAAAGAGATCTGCGTGAACTTTATAGCCTAAGTTTATATCATGAAAAAATGAATGTATGAGTGATCATTTAGCCATAAAGCATGTATCACTACAAGATGATAGAGGAAGTGATGATGTAGCCTATAGCGTGTGGCACTAAATATGCATAGTAGGGAGTGGTAATGTAGCCTAAATTATATACTAAAACAATATGAATAGTAGGGAGTGGTGATGTAGTCTAAATTGTATACCACTGCAAGATGATAGAGTAAGTGATGATTTGATCCTATAACGTGTGTAACTATCCTATAAATGTCACATGATTAATGTAAGGGCCATTTGATTTGTATACCCTCAACAGTCGAGTATGGACCGAGGAGCTAAAGTGCATCATAGGGTAGCGAGTGCATAGCACGTAGAATATGATTAGTGTATGTAATGAAAATGATAAACGACCATGTGATGTGTATGTAGCGTATATCATTGAATGTAATATGTGTAGTTTGCCTAAGAGCGTATAGTAAGTAGGATGAAATGCTAGATGAGTATGATGAAGACTAGTATGATGTATGATGTATAGATATGCAATAAATTGTAATGATATAGACTAAATGTAGAATGTATGATGCAAGATGTGAAACACGATGAGTGGTGTCTTTAGTGTAGTGTGTGGGGTTCATGTGTAGTAAGCCCTCAATAGTCATGTGTGAACCGAAGCACAAGAGTGTATCATTGGGTAATGACGACACTATAACATATGTATGAGTATGCAATATGAGATGATGCTAAGATGAGGTATATGTGTATGCTAAGAGCATGATGTAGTACTATGTAAGGATATGAATGAATGAATATAAAAATATGAGAGATGTTCCTATGATGATATGATGATGAGGGAGGCATAAGTGAATACTATGCCCACAAAGTGTATGTTATGAAAGAGGAAAACATGTAATGTCATCTAGAAGATCATCGCTTTCAAGATCATAGTCGAATGGATAAGTGTAAGTGATTTGATAAGAAATAGTGTTTGGTTGATCACGTAATGAGCCATAGAGGCATAAGTTGTATATTCCCATAGCATACTCCTCATCAGTGAATAGAGGAAGTGGACAACCGTGTGCATACCAACAGGTGAGATTTTGTGAGTATTCTAGGAAAGAGCTATCACAGATGAAGACACGTCCAAAAGGCATAGGAAATGAAATGCATATATGATCCAAATCTAGAGGGCCCCTAATATAATCAAGCCATGATTTCCCTAATGTAAGTGGATAAGAGCGAGGAATGCATGATAAATAAATAGTAAGATGAAAGTTACGTAAGCCATAACAAGTAATGATGTGAAAAAATCCAGAATAAATATTAGGAGCATGTGGTGCAAGATAGAGATCCTCAAAAGAAAAGCCTAGTAAAACCAAACCCTCATGTGTACATATGGTGTCATCATATTTAGGATCAAATGGAATATGTTCGCTATAATATTCATTCATGAAGAGTGTGGAAGTAAATGGTCAACGCACTAATGTAGGTGGTGCATGTGAAGGTTTGAGTGATAGAGCGATGTCCATGGAATGGACAGGACCATGATATGGGATCATATCAGTAGTAGTAGTAGCTTGCATAGAAGAAACTACATCTATCGTGCAAATAACACTGTTAAGTGGTGGTAAGTGAGGTGGTTCTTCCATAGGTTAGGGCTTGTCTATAATATCTGTGCGTGGAATAGGAAGACCAATATTAGGATCCCGGTCGTAATAGTGGAATGGATCGTGGTCATGAAAAATGGTGTGCTCAATGTCTTCATGTAAGAATTTTACACAATGATGTAAAATAGAGGTGACAAATTGCATGGCGTGAAGCCATGGCCTACCAAGTAGATAGTTGTAGGAGACTGGGAAATCAACAAAAAAAAGATATTATGGACAGTCTTTAGACAAACAATGATAAGAAAAGTAATGTGATTGAGACATGGACAGACAGAAACATCATAAACATGCAGTGAAATACTAGATGTACTAACGTCACGAGAAGAAAGACCTGAAACTTCAAGGAATCACATAGGAAACAAGTTAAGTTCAGATGCATTATCAATCAAAGTGTGCTTAACACCTACATTAAAAATACAACATATGATATGCAGAGGTGGGTAATTATCAAAAGTATGAACATCAGTGGGAAGGTTAGACTTGAATAGTATGTGTGAAGAGAATGCATTGACAAATGTTTGATAAAATGAGTCTAGATGTATGTCAGCACGAATGAAATTAGTAACAAGAATATGTTGGACTCTATGTAGTAAATTAGGATTTGCAAGAAAACAATTATTGATTGAGATACTCATGATGAAAAAACCCTAGGATGACAAACAATGAATGAAGAACCTAGAATTGTGAATGATCGATTCGGGTTCACCAAAATGATTAACTAAAAAAAAAGTATAATTATAATAGTTAATCTAATCTAGAACAACATATAAATATATTAAATTAATGCAGTAAACAAGTATGGAAAATGACCCAAGTAACTAGTCTAAGAAAAGTAGAAAATCTAATGTGAAAGAAGAGTGAGGAAGTGGCTCAGCTGATTAGAGAATCTCATAGGACTGTGTCGCATAATAAACAAAATAATCTAGAAGCAGGAACGACTATGAAGAGGTCCCGAAAAGGATGGATCCAAGCTATCTAGTTGGATTGGAGAATCTGGAGATGGATTGGGGTGCATGTGGGTACTCTAGTATATAGAATGGGTGCCCTGGTATGTGAAAAAGGCCCGGAACTAAGTTTCATAGGTCCTGTAAGTGATTTGAAACCTTCATTTTCTGTAGCATCAGGTTTTCTGCATTGTGCCAGGTGTAGCTAATAATCCAAGATGAATAGAAGACCTGTAAATGACTAGAAGAAGTATCAAAACCCTAAAAAAAGAATGCATATGAATAGGTCATATTGACCTTAGCTGCCACAGCAGTGGGCTTACTAACTGAGCATTGCACTACATTCCAGACCCAAATGTAGTTCTAGTGTGTGTGTGTGTGTGTGTGTGTGTGTGTGTGTGTGTGTGTGTGTGTGTGTGTGTGTGAATCATGTTCCCTAGGTGCTCTTGTGCTAGCTATACTTTGTGAAGCAACGAGTATAACTTGATGTAAAAATGTAGTATAACGGTGGATGGAATAAAATAGAATCCCCTCCTATCATTGTGTGATGTAGATTAACTAGCCTTGTCCTTTGTGATGGAACTGCAAATGCATGCAAATTATCTCCAAATGCTATTTATAGATGCAACCCTAGGTGGATGATAGTATTGACTAGTGTTTGGTCCCTCATTATGGTCTCATAGCTTTATATTTATAGGGTTATCTTGATCTAATTTCATAATTAACCTCGAGATGGATGACCACATAAAAAGATAAGAAGTTGAAACAACTAGAAAGTTCCCAAAAAGTGGTGGTAAAGTTCAAAAAGGATCGGGATGCCCCCCTAGTAGGACCAAGGTTCCCATGGGCACCCCAGTACTAGCCTAGGCACCCAGTAAAAGATAAAATTACCCAAAATGAAAAAATCTCATTGGGCATGTGGGTGTAAGAGGTCAAGAATGATGAAAGAAAACAAAGTAAGATGGCCAAAAGATGGGGGTTAATTATTACTTTCTTCACTCAATTTTTTTAAAATAGTAGTATGAGACCAGGACTAAATAATTTCTAAATTGCATGATTTTGTGTCTACAATAGTGTTAATGTTTGTTTCTCATGTTGCAAATTACCATTCATACTCTCCAGTATACATCCATAGGGGATAGCGATGAAATTTTTATACTTTTCCTATATTTTGATCACTTGAACCTTATAAGTCTTTCCTCTTCAATGATTTAAGATGTATAACATATTTTGATGGAGCAATTTGATATAAAAGACTTGAAACTTATGCGATATGTTTTGGGCTGTAGATCATTTTCTCCCTTGACATGATCTCCATTTACCATCAAAAGTATGATCTAACTTGTTTCATTTCTTTTGCATGCTTGATTGCAAGCCTATCCCCACACATTTTTAGTAAGGTTTTAAATCGATATCCACTCTCACTTCACTACATTTTGATGGTAATTTTTATCAAAATTTTGTGGGAACTACTATTTACCTAACACATAGTCATCCTAATATTTATTTTGTGGTTGGCCTTATTTCTCATTTGTCCCATGATCGATATGACAGTCACAGGAAGGGTTCTAAGCATATTCTAATATACATATTGGGGAACTTCATAGTTTTTCATTCAATACAAAATAAGGTTCTTTACAGTTTAAGGGGATACACTAAAATAAGATTAGGTTGGTGAAAAACTCTAAATATAATCGCACTTACAACATTTTCCATCATTTTGGTTTAGGTCCATTTTATTGTTCTTAAAAGAAGTAAATCACTTATTGTATCATCATCTAAAGAAGAAAGTATCGAGGTGTTGTTCTAGCTATCTAGGAGGTTAGTTGGATTTTTTAGTTATTGAAAAACTTTAAATTTCCTTGAAATCAACCTACTACTCTTTGGTGTGGAAAACATAGCGTCGTACACATTTCTTAAAAACCCTTTGGAATATAAACAAAAAAAAAATTGAGATGCACATGCACTTAATAAGATAACTCATATAGGATGGTTTCTTTAGATTTTATTTTATTTCTATAGAGGAGCACGATTTTGACATCTTCACTCAACCTTTGATATCACCTCATTATCTTTAGTTGTGATCAATTCTTGAAGTGAAGGAAATTGTACTTGGGGGAATTCATTGTGAGTATTTTTTCCTTCATTGTTTAGATTGTTCATGAGTACTATATTGATCCTAGTTTTCAAAACCCAATTTATAGAATTGTAATCCATTTTTGTATTTTCTATAGACCATCATAAGTTATACTAAATAAGGGTGTTGGCACAACATCATACATGTACTTAATTATTAAGTTTTTATTTTTTAAATTTATTTTTAATTTTACCTTTTATAAACTAATATAACTTCATCTAGGATTATAATAGATAAATATGTATTCATTTCCATCAATAGTAAATGCCAAACTTTAAGTAGGAAAATAAAAACTTGTTGATTATGTGATTGATAAAAAACAAATTTAGCTCTTCTTTAAGCTCGTATATATACATCTCACCTTTATGTACATTGTAATATAGTTTTGCAATTCATTTCAAAGGTAATACATTTCTATTTTCTACTTTTGTTCTTTTGCATACTGTTTCATTTGCGTGGAATTTGTTTATTCTTGTAGAGGTTTCTTGAGAATTTCCCCAATCCTAAAATTAGAGAGTAAAACATAACAATACTTTTATGAAAAACATGATAGACTATCAAATTTGGACCTTACCTCCAACTACTATCCTTTATGTAACGTTTTATATCAATCCATGTACATAACACTAGATTTCTAGTGTTGAAGGAAAAGCCCTAGTACCCACACATCTTATATGTCTAGGATTTAACAAATACATTATATGATGTCTAAATATTGTATGGAAAAGGATGAATATTAATATAGTTGGGCCAGCAATCAATTATTTTTTATTTATATATTCAATTGGAGAGAAAACTAGATTTTGAATTCTGTTAATATAAATAAATTAGTCTTAAATATTTTGAATGGTGTTCCAATATCTATGCAATATATGGTGATTCAATTTTAAATGCTATTATTCAATACAAGTTGAAAATTTATTAAAACCACTTTAACTTATGATTGATATCATATTGATATCTATTATGAGTATTGGTTTATTTTGTTAGGTCTAATTAACTTTTAAAATAAACGTCCAACATCTATTAAGCTAATCATAGATTACACTTTTTTTTAAATAAGAGGTGTTTGATAGGAACAGGAGCAATGAGAAGATTGGAAAAACCTATAACTTTCCAGGTTAGGCACCCATATGGGGAACCCTCCTCAATGCCATGATGTAGAAGTACTTTGCAAGCTTATTTTCCTTCAATGTTGTGAATTATCCGTTTGGCACAGAGCACCTTCCCTTGACGCAAAATATGGATAAGACCCATTCCTCTAGACAACATGTATCCCATGCAACTATGTGAAACCCTTTGCTCGAGGAGGAATTGGACTAGAGAATTTTTTTGGGAAGCATTTCCACACCTTTATTCTCAAAATTATCTGGAAAGAATGGGAGAAAATAAAACCATGGCTTCAATAGAAGGGAAACATCTTTCGTAATTAACTCTTTGTTAACCATCACTCCTTGTGGTGTTCACCAGTCATCCAATTCTAGGATCAATGCCTTGCAAAGGTCCTTGGGATCCCTGTGCTTAAGTTTTCAAGTGTGGAATTTTCTCCATTCAGGACCTTTTTTGTGAGCGTATCCAAGCTCTGTGTCCTTGGAATGAGTGCAAAGCTCAATTCAACCTTACCTCACATGATCGTGTCAGGATCACTGATATCATCTCTTTTTTTCTAATCATATGAGTCACAAAAATTTTATGCTTTCCTCCTGTCCATGGTGGACAAACTAGAAGTGGTTCATGGATACCCCCCTTCTGGAATTACTCTACTAATAAAGGTTATGCTTGTCTATCTCCACATCTTCCCATGGTTGAAAAACTCAACACTCGATGGGGGTTGCATTCTTCTCCTTCCAATTGGAGAAGGAGATTCAACACTGTCTGGTCTGCTTGCGTGGAACCTAAAATTTCTCAATTTTCGTGGTGTTTTGTCCACCAAGACCTTGTAATTGGTGCCCATCTTGTTCAACTTGGTGTCTCAGCCCCCAAATTTCCCTTTTGTGGACACTCTAAAACCTTATCCCACTTATTATTGTATTGTAGTAAAGCCCAAAAGGCTTGGAACTGCATTCACTCATTCATTCTCTCATTCAAACCAGAATGTTTCACCTGGCATCATATTCTTTTAGGGTAGTAACCCTAGAATGCCTCACTTGTTTTCCCAAATTTTGGCATGCTTTCAGAGGCGAATTTAGTTTTTGGCTTTGGAAAGAAAGGAATTCTTGTTTATTTGCTAATGTTGGATTTGATCAACATTTCTCTATATGTACTAAGTCAGTGGTTATCTTCAATGTGCTATTGTAGATTCAATTTTGAGTGAATAAGGTGGCCCCCAAGGCGGAGCACCTCTAGACCCTTCTCCATCATGAGTGACGGCCCTTGCAATGTTTCTTAGGAGCCACCTTCTCCCTCTAAGCGCTCTCTGCCCCACGACAATCATCCGCGACGTGGTTTTCAAAGCCACTCTCAATGTCGCTCATTCAGGTGTGCTTGCCGGTCCCCGCACAGTCACCCACCACGAATAAGTTTCTCTCCTTCGCCCCCAGTTCGCCACTAGGGTTGGGGCTCCCCTCTATCGGCTCATTAGCTTGGTTGGGGTTCGTCGGCTTCCCCCGAGCCGTGCACCCATGACAGGTGGAGCCTCCCGCCTTCGCTGGACAAGTTTCCCAAAATGGCCTTAGTTATCTCACCTACTCTCAATACTTCTGAAGACAATGAAGAAGAGGGCCACACTGGCTCTAGTTGGGAGGTATCGGACAGTGGTAAAGATATTCCTGGATCGAGGTGTCCTGATGATCATGATCCCCCCTCTGCTGGCCAACTTTTTTACATCAACGGCTTCATTTCATTATCTCAATACTTTTTTTATTATGTTGATATAGTTGACTTTCACTTGGTCCAGCCTAATTTTTTCGTGCTTTCGTACCGTCTACTTTTTTGTTGGATTGTCTTGTATCATTTTACTTGTTAATATAATATAAGATCTTAAACATCAAAAAAGAAAAAGAAAAAAAGATGTTTATATAAAGATTCTTCCCACTTCTCGTTTTTGTTATGCACAAGCTATTCTATTTTTGAAAGGTGTACAATTGCAAACCAACTTTCGTTGTAGAAACCAAACTTCGTAAGACGCCAACAATCCAATTTGACAGAAAATTCTTTACATTCTTGAGATAATAATTAATCCCACTTGACTCAATTTATATGCACGGAGAACTACCTCCTTATTCAATTTTTACAGTCTAGCATAGACGAATCGAATTTATACAAGACATAGACATCCCACTTGTATAATTAACCCCACTTTGTATGAAATTCTCATACAACTCCAAACCAAACCAGCTCATATGCTTATTGGTAAGATCTTGGAACGGAATCCAATCTATAACTTTAATAATTGAGTGACTGCAAATGTGACACCTAATTATTGGCGGGCACCTAATTGAACAATGCATGCCGTTGATTGTCCAGCTCAGCAAAAGATGCTGTTCATGTTGAGCTTCTTTTCCTCGATAGACCCTGTTTTCTTCCTTCCTCCCAAAGAAACGAACTACTCTTTTTCTTGGCTACGCTTTCTTGGCGAAGTGTCTCAAGCCGTTTCCGTTTAGAGGAGTCTCAAAATTATCATTTGAAAACCGGTCTTCCTTCACCATTTTCATGAACATCGCCTTTAGTTCTTCAACCTCGTCATCTTCGTTATTCTGAATTATCATTCCACAGAATTGACATTCAAAACATTTGACGACGGCGGTTTATATAAACCTAATTTTAAAAGTTCCACAACTGATTTTAAGAATTAAAAAGCAGCCTATTCATGGGTGGATACAACACAACACTAGATTTAAATGATCGGTAAGAAAGATTCCGTACCTCAACTCTTACATTATTCATCAGGGATAAAATTTCGTCCAAGAAATCACAGAACGCCTGCACAAAAACGAAAAAATATAAGGGCCAATAATTTTTCACAAACTATTCTCAACCTTGCGTTACTATTGCTCTAAATTTTTTTCTTTTTCATATGGCGCTTCCCAAACGAAGATAAGAAGAATAAAACTAGCTTACATCAGTGTCTTCGGAAGGTTCGTACATGCCTGCATCGTACACCGCTTTTTTGGTTTCGTTAGACAGAACTGCAAATACGAAAACCGCAATCAAAGAAGACAAAAATCAACAAAATAAAATCCCGTTCCATTAAAAGAGAGAGAACAAAAGTAGACCTGCATAAGCGTGTTGAATCTGTTGGAACCGTAGCTTTGCTTGCTCTGACAAAGTGGGATCTACCGACCATTTATCAGGATGCCATTTCGGCAACAATTCACAGAATTAAAACACACACAGAAAATACTGATCTGTAACCAAGTAACTGGTTGGATAATTATAATGAAATGCAATCATACCAATGCCTGTTTTTTGTAGGCACTGCGTATTTCCTCGGCGGAAGAGCTCGTGTCCACTCTAAGAATGGAGTAAAATGAGTCAGTGCTATCCATTATTGCAGCTGAGTACGCATATGAACATTACAGAATTTAACTGCTCAAAGTGTTGCCCGCCATTGAAAGGAAAAAAGCTTGGTCCAATTTGTTGTAATGTTGATTACGTGAAACTATGTAGATTTCTCTGCATTTACAAACTGCTTATAAAAAACAAAAGAAGTGGAGCGACGTCGAGATACTTCAAAGTCCACGTGTTTCATCCAGACTGTATTTTCTAAAACGTGCCACACCAATCATAATTATACGTGACGAACGTTCTGTGATTTTCCCGATTCACAGTGAAGTCGACATGGCACGTGTCAGGGTGGTGAGAAAATATATATCGTTTGCCACTGTTATTGATAGTTATCCAGGGGTCGAGGGCCGAGGAGATAAGTGTGCGAAGAATAATTTCGAGAATAGAGGTGGAGAATACGTCGAGAACATTCCCCAAAACACCACGTCACCAGAGGCGAGTGAGGCTCATCATTATGATTGTGTCGGCTTAATAGCTATCTGAATTTTTCCCCGTTGGCGGCGCCGCTTTTATCCGCTCGAATTTCTGTCCATTACCGCGGCCGTTTAGATGGTACGCCCACTACCTATGAACCGTTAAGTTACGCCATTGCTTTTTTCCCTCCTCAAACTTAAACCGCGAAATGCGCCATGTGATCAGGGAAGGAGTAGTGTAAGATGAGGTTGATTTTGAGTGAGAAAAACATAAGAGGAGGAAGAGGGGGTTAGAGGGTGGAGAAGCAATTGGGAGAGGATAATATTGGGTGGAACCGTTTAGTTGAAGTCATCTTTCTTAGGATGAGGGACATATGTAACATGTGTATTTTGTGTCAACTGTTCGAAAGAGAAAGGGGATACATTCTCCAAGGCATCATGGTAATATAGGCCGGAGATATGTTAGAAGGCAAGGCATTGTCAATGAGCACTTAGGCAAACTTGCATTGTTTTGTTTAATCTAAAAGTCAACATATGTTATAATCTGTAAATTTGTATTGCGGGTTCATTATGTTGTTGATTTCATACTCATTTATGATTATGGTTTCTCTTTATCAATTAAAAATGCAATTAAGGTTTTCCCCTCATAAATATTCATATTGAGCCGCATAATAGGTATGTGACATGATGAAAGAAGTGTAGAGTATCATCAGCCAACAAAATAAAAAAGGGTATTGACCTTATGAATAGCGGTGTATTGCGTTTATATTTAGCCACATGGATGGATCATTCAGTCAATGCCATTAACTTGTCGATAAATTGTATGCCATAAAACACTGGTCATACGCAACTAAACGCAATGGAATATTTCGAAAGAAAAATGGAAAAGGGGGCTGTGTTATTATTATTATTTATTTCTAAAGTGATATTTTTGTGATTGGATGACATTTAATTTGTTAGATAAGCTGAAAAACATGAATGAAAAGTTGGAAACAACAATTGTGGGAATTAAATTCTTTTGTCCGATAAGCTAAAAAACATGAATGGAAAGTTAGAAACAACAACTGTGGGAATTAAATTCTTTACCGTCCCACAACCTATTCCATAACTCAGAGTGTTCGCACCTAAATAATGTTTGCTTGCTAGTTCTACAATAATTTATCATCTTAATTTCACTTGCAATTCACCCTTTAAAAAGTTAAAAAATATATATAAGGAAAATATACAACAATGTTAACTTCTTGTCACACTTTACACCCACACTTTTTAATTGAAAGCTCTATTTTTTATTAGATAAGGAAAAAAAATAGGTTTTGAAGGGAATCAAAAACCTTGTGCAACTGAAAGATAGAGCATTAAAGCACAAAGGCGGTACATCAAGGAACAAGGCCTTAGAAGCCCAAGATGAAACAAAACAACAAACCAAACAAAACCAACCAAAAAAAGACCCAACAGGAGAAAGGGCCCCCCAAAGAAAAATAGTCAAAAAACTTGACCATCAACCCACATGGAAAACCTAACTTCCATGGGCAATTATTTGGTGAGATCTAAGGCTCATCTTCAAAGGAGAATTTCCAGCTTTTCCTTTCTTCTTGTTGTTCACTACCTTCCATCCACCCCCCATTAGGATCCACATTCTCATCTGAGTGGATAGGTAAACATATCTCAATAACCTCGTTGTTTATAGAGCTATGAATCTGCATGAAACTAGGAGGATGAATCCCAACTTCCTCCTCCTTACCAGAAACTTGTTGTATAGTTGATCCAGAAGGGGAGGAAACATTCTCACCCTTCCTCACTTCGTGATTATCCATGAGACTACTTGAATCATCTTCTTTATCATTGTCCTCAGGAGCAAGTACTACTAGATTATCTAGGTTAAAATATTTCCACCATGAGACCCATCCCTTGATAGATTTCATGATGATGGGGAAA
Source organism: Taxus chinensis (assembly GCA_019776745.2). Classification (NCBI taxonomy): domain Eukaryota; kingdom Viridiplantae; phylum Streptophyta; class Pinopsida; order Cupressales; family Taxaceae; genus Taxus; species Taxus chinensis. The sequence goes on from CM034146.1 coordinate 618,257,160, forward strand.
TTAGTGGCTAGATGTCCAAGAGTAAAACATGTTTTGCATCTAAATGGAAATCCTTCATAATCCAGGTTTTGAGTCCAAACTAAATCATTGAATTTAAGTTCCATTGTAGCTGGGAAGTCAGTAGACATATCCATGTCCACCAAAATCCTAGAAAAAGTGGTGTGGTTGTAGGATTCAGTGTTGGGATCCATTGCTAAAATTTTTCCCAAAGCATCCCCCCATAGCCTTGGAGTAATCCACACCCCAGAAGTGCAAACACAAGTAGGGAAGCCATATCCACACAGGTTGGATATTAAATGTTTCTGTCAAAGGATTAAAGGAGGAGAACCATGGCTTTACTAGAAGAAGATGAGCCTGGAAAGCCTAAAAATTTCCTAGAATGACCTCCTTATCCGAGGAACTATCGAAGGAGACTATAAAAATTCCACGAGAAGAGGGGTATATATTGACTTTACTTGCAATGAGTGGCCTCCATTTCTCAATAACCCATTTGTGCAGGGGAAAGAAGGCCAGGGCAGTAACAATTAAACCTGCAGATCAAACCCCTGTTATGGAATAACTCCACTGATTCAAAAACATCCTCCCCAAATGACACCACCGACGCCACTTTCGCTGACACCATCGGTTTAGGAGGTGGGAAGCCACCTACCTTAGTTGAATTAAGGAAACAATATTTATAACCTTTGTTTAAAAAGTTTCATGTAGAAGATTTGCTTTAGAGATGATGCATTTGGTTTTGAATCTTTGATTTTCTCATCATTATTGTTTTGTTCTAGTAGACATCATTCATGGTGATTGGCGTTTGTGCGTACAAAACTATGCATTGAATTTATATTGTAGAACATTAAAAAAGATACTAATTTCAAGGCAAGAAGGAGGTGACAATGTTAAATCCAAGCGATGGATAGTCTGCGAATCTTCTAGGTGGACAGAGTTCATTCCTGTGTTGCCTTTCGTAATGAATAATACATGTTTCCATTTTTCCATGAACTAGCCATCCCAGCAAGACTGATCCATATGGGTATCACTAGCAAATTTAAATTGACTAGGTTAGAGACAATGTTTTTTTGACAGGAATCCCATGCCATAAGATAGGCATTGGACATTTTTTTTGAAACCCTAAAACACACACATGGATGTCACATATTAATTTAAGGTCGTTAATATGGATTAGGGTGTGGATGGACAGGATGATATGAAATACTAACAACCTATCAGAAGGGACTCTGGTTTGTACCTGTATAATGCCTTCAACATAATTATTATTATTATTATTCTCTGAGGAATGCATTATACTTATGAAACTAGTCACATGGGTTCCCAATATCGGTAGTTAGTTTTAAACCAACAATAACCAATCAAATAGTCGTAACCAATAAGCACGTAGTGATATTTATTTTTGGGCGATGTTAACCAAAATGTGTTCCTACCCATTTTCATTAATATCATCCTTAAAAGGACATAAACCCCAAGTATTTATCTTTTTTGGTGAAATACTCCACACTTTATTTAGTATATGGGCAACGAACCACTCTACGATAAAATGCATCACTCCCACGATCCCACAAAAAACATTCTTATATTGTGGTATATTGTTAGAATCCATGAAGGTCTTATGATGTTGTATAACACCCTATTACTTGTAAAATATTGTGTGGGGCCACGAAGCACTGGTTTTTCTATAAAGACCTTTACTAAGTCACATGCCATTTCACATAGCCATGTTAATTTATCAATACCCAATATGCTCTTCCCATGCCGCAAAACACTATGTCTTGTCGTGGTGCCTCTCTTTGAAGCCCGACCACTTTGGGGACATGAGCTTTATCAATTTGGTTTCATCCTTGGTACAAAAATGCATCTTTCATAACCTTTTATTTATTCGAAGAGATGGAGAGATATCTCTTTATATTGTAAAATCTTATAATGCTACCATGTTTTTGTGCACATCCCTCCATTTCTTCCATGTAAAATACCATTTCCGCCGATCATTACCTATTAGAATTTATGTCCAGAGCTACCCATGTGTCACACCACATAGTTCATTGTGTCACATTAGTTAGTTACAAAACATAATGATCAACCTAATGCAATGCATATGTAACATCCTGATCTTTTAGTCCTGAAAATTTATTATCTTATAAGCAATCAATTAGCTATTGTCAGAATTGTATAAATCCACTAACCGGGAGTCTTAGGTCACATCGAAATTTCTGCTAATGTTAGATATCACCATTGGATAACGATCGTAAAATTTGATTTATACTACTCGTAGTTGTCTTGGATGTGTGTATAAAGTTTGACCAAGAGACCATCTAAACATTTGCAAGGCTTGCATCAAAATTCCAGGTATATAAATGTTGCAAATTGTTGATTGTTAAGAATTATGTGTAAGGAAATGGTATTAAGTTTTGGCACATGCTTATATTGTTGAATGAAGGGATGAGAATATATAGGATGAGGGTGTGTGTGTGTGTGTGTTTTCAATGGAATCTTAAAATTTAGATGTTATTAGCTTTAAAATGGAGATATATAAATATGTATAGGTGAATGTTTATTTAAAATGTGATTAGACCTTAATGTTATTTGGCATATTAGAAAGGAAGCATTGCAAACCTAAGCCTAAGTGGGGAACACCATGTGAGTCAAGTTTGAGTGATGTCAATGAGAAAAGGGAAAGAAGTATGAAATGTGTTATGTGGAAAATATTGTGAGGACTGTATGGAATATGGGGAAAAGTTAATAGGGTGGCAAGGTTTTTGGTTTATGTAATTTAATGTCGGTGGAATCCTTGGGAGAAGTTAGCTTCCCAGAGAAGCCAACTCCAAATTCATTTTTTGTTTCCATTTCTCTCATTAGCTTAGTTTCGTTGCTTTGGTTACTCTGTTATTTTTATGGGCGATGGAGATAATGGAATCCCTCATCCACTGCGATTGTTTTTTAGCCATGGGCATGATTTTGAGATTGAATATGGAGCTATTTTATTGCAAAGAGAAAGATTTCACTTTCAGTTATTTTAAAGGAGGTTGTAAGAGGAAGAAAGTGAAGTTTGGAAAAAATGTGCATAAACTAGGCATGAGCTCCTTACTTACTCTCTGTAACATGTTTGTTATGATATGATATTGATGAACTAGTATTTTTATTGGTCTGTTTGATGGGAAAGCATGGGTATACCATTATAAGGTTCATTTTCTTATAGTATATTACTTTGCATGTTGATATGTGAATTGGGTTGTGTTATTTATCCTTTCCTGTGAAGAAAGCATGATCAGGGTTGGGTTTATAATGGAACTGTAATATAAATGTGAATTAGTGTAATTGATTTCATGGTTATGGTAATAACTATTAACTGATTATAGTTGTTTTTTTGTGAATATGAATAGTATAAAAAATGGGTATAGTTATTTTGACTGCGAATGAAAGTTAGATGGGATCTAGTTATTTTTCGTATTGATGATTAAAATGTGAATGAGGTATTGATTTTTTAATATGGAAATGAGTATAAATACTTGCATGGCCGTGTGAAGAATGTTAACTTTGTATAGTTATTTTTATTGTTGAAAATTATATACAAATTTGGTGAATTTATATTGTGTCTTCAACACTGATATGAACTAGAAAAGTTACTTTTATGGCAGTAAGAAGAAACATTACTGGGGTAAGTAATATATAGTTTTCTTGCAGATCGGGGAAAGTTTTAGGAACCCCTCTCAAAAAAATCATAGAAATTCATTAGCGAATTTGTAAAAATTGACTTTTGTGCTAATGAAAAATATGAAGAAAATGCAAATATGTTGTCGGTCGGTAGCATTTTTTATGCTACCGATTGACAACATAGATTATGCTTTCAGTCGATAGTATATTTTGTCAGCCAAAAATATATGTAATTTTTTGAAAATTCATTTTTGGACAATAGTAGTTAAAATGACCAGTTTGATGAGAAATTTGTCCTCACAAAATATGGTGCAAACCAAAAAAATAAAAAAAAGTGAATTTTTGTGAAAAAAATATAGATTGCGCTAATTTTTTATGGGAATTTTTTGAAATATTTTTATTTTAGCATTTAAAATGATCATCTCAATGAGAAATCCATCCTTCCAAAAATATGGCTCAAGAAAAAAATCCCCATTTTAAAAAATTCTAAGGACATACTCTTTTTGTTGTCGGATGGTAGCTTTTTTGTATGCTATTGAAAGGTAGCATAAAATATGCTACCAACCGGTAGCATTTTTTTATGCTACTGGCCGACAATGTGTACTATCCTATCAGTCAATAGCATAAAAAATCTACCGGCCGGTATAATATTTTATGCTACCGGTCACTAGCATTTTTTATGCTACCGGCCGACAACACAATATATGTTATTGGCTGGTAGAATAAAATAATGCTACCGACCAACAACATTATAGTAATTTTTGTGAATTTATCTTTTGCGGGAGTGGCAAATTGACCCCTAAAATTAAATTATACCCAGAAAATTTTGGCAAGCCGGTCCTAATTCCTACCTTAAAATTCTCCAATTTAATATTTCAAAAAATAGAATATTCGTGAATTAATGAACATTCGGCACTAAAAAATTCCCTGATGAAGATTCATAAGCTTGTTTAATGATTTAAAAAATATAAAATAAAAATTTGCATTGGGCAGTTGGGATTTGTTTCAATTGATTTTTTATTAGAAAATGTGGTAATTGTAACATGTTTTTACTATGGTGGGTGTCATACATCCTGGATATAAGTATTTTATATCTATAAAAAATTTATAGGATCCTAAGCCCTAAGAACTCACAATGGTTATTTTGTTTGGATTAGCTCAAATGGATAATATGTATAAAGGAAAAGAATGTTGTCCTACTCTGTTTTGTGATTAAGAATGGTAAAGTGTTATTCCAAAGCTTATATACATTGAGGAAATGCATAGGCATTAAGTCATTTTTGGTTCTGAATAATGAGGTATCCATAGGATACTGTAGATGTATGAAAATCTTAAATGAAACTGAGTTTCTTTCTTTCCATTGTCTTGAATATTATTAGATGAATGAATTCTTGTTGGATTTTCCTTCTATTATCTAACATTTGCATTTGTATATTCTAGAAATATGTTGTGGATAGGAGAATGTATACACTTTATAACAAGACATATCTTTTCTTAGATTACAACAGATTATGGTCGGTGAAATTTTTGAAGTCCTCAAGGGGTTCATATGTAGTTGCAAAATAAAAGTTACAATCATTTGACTGATTGATAATATTGCATGGGAATGAGGATGCCAAAATAGTAACTGGTTTGGTGTATTATTGATTATAGGATGAAATAACTAAATTGAGGGAGCAATATTTAAATTTGAACATGTGCTAATTCAAGAACTGATTAATTGTGTTAGATTGTTTTAACATTGCGTTGTATTGTGGGTCTGTATTTGTATTTAAGAAGGTTGGATGAGAATATCTTAGTACATAATTATTTTTAATGTAAGTTCATTGATTGATGGATGACTGTAAATTGTTATTCCATATTGATATACTATGATGACTTTATTATTATTATTCTAATGATAATTCAATATAGATAGTATTATTTGAAGCTCAGTTTAAATAGATTGTTGATATCTTATTATAACAAGTACATTAGGAGGATATGAAGTAGTTTCATGCCATTTTTTATGAACTGACACATGTATATTTCATTTTTAATGATTTTATAGGTAAAAAATGAAGCTATGAAGTAAGCTCTTGAGTTGATTTTTATACCTTGATGTATATGATCATAGGGTATTCCATCTATACACTTTACCTCTTCATTAGGTTACAATGGTGTTGTATGATTTCATGATGAAATCTTAAACGAAAGAAGGTTTGATGACCCTGATGTAAATTTGTAATTATGAAAATTGTAATGAAGGAGTTATGTTTGAACATTGTAAAAATTTTGGTATTAAAGAAATTATGAAGACCTATTTATGTTACTATGTGCACCACAAGACATTGTCTATCTTTATGATAAAGGATTATAATTTGTATAATATGATCTTTTGTTAAACTATTAATTTTCCACACGACCCTTATGGTGAAAGAATAAGATATTACTCATTATGATATCTTAATGCAACTAATATTATGGGTGGAATTTATTAAATAGTAACAAGGAATGAACCAAATAGAGTAGCATAGACTGTCATATGGGATATTAATATGTTAACAAAATAAATGAATACTAAATGAAAATGGTAATAATATCATCTTACTTCCTAATAGAAAGTATTAGGATAAATAATACACAATATAATCTTAGTAATAATAAGAAATTATGAATGTTATGAATAAAATAAAACAAGGGTTATTAATCCCCTAGGAAATAATAGAACTAATCCTTATGAAGGAAGGGTGTTAACATCTCTAAATTAGGGATCAATTTAGGACACTAAGGTAATTAAATGACTTAGTAGTTCCTAACCCTATTAAAATGGGCTCAGTTGTGACAACAACTGAAATAATTTCCAACGTAATAAACTTGAGAAGATTAGGAAAATATAAATGAGGAACTTAAGAACATATAATTGATCTTGTATGACCAAAATCCCAATCTAATAGGAACAACCATGTTACAAAGCAATAATTGTGAGATGTAAAGTAGGTTCGATAGTAAACTTTAAGAATGATGTAGATTAAATATAATCTCGCGTCATCAACCATATACTTCGACATAGTACTAACTAGGGGTAGTTCTGAAAAATGGAAAGAGTACGTAATGGAAGTAATTCCATTATGTGGTCTCTCTATTTTCTGTAAGAACCCCAAGTAAGTTATGGATTTTTTCATCTACGAAGATGGTCTTGTAAAGAAAATTTCATCCTTCTTAACAAGTTCACCTTCATTAATAAAAATATTCAAATAACCGTGTCAAGATAAATGTTAGGTGACAGAATACTATATCTCTGAGATTTTTGTAGTCTCGAGATACATTACTTATGCATGATGAGAAACTTTTTCCAAAGTAATGTAAGTGGATGATTGCATTTTCTATTCACCGTATCCTTAATGATATATGTCAGAGACTAGAATACGAAGATTGAATTTTGTGGTAGACATTTAAGGATGGAAACATAACTGTCTTAACCTTGAAAAAGGTAAACCTGAACATACTAAATATTGTATTGTTACTCTTAATGAGTGGAGTGAAGGGAGAGATAAATAACCTTTCTCTACTGCACAAGGTTTATACATAGAAGAGTTATCAGATGGATCAAACTAAACTAATAGCTAGTAATCAATTTTGATAATTGATTGCTCAATCTTTATTTCACTTATGTGATTATGATTTAATGTAAGTTGAATTAAATAAATTAAATCTTATTGTAGAGTAAATACTATTCCTAATGATGTAAAACTGCTAATATAGAATGAGACACAAAAAATAACGCATATGTAATACAAAACCTTAAGAAAGAAGGAGAGATAGGAGGACTTAGTTGATTTATGAGCGAACATGAAGTGATATGAGATGATGCAATATTGAAACAAACTAAGAGTAGTATCTCAAAGGATTGCTAGAGGTTCTGAAATATGAAAATGCATATGATAGGAGCACCCACAGGAGGGAAAGAGCACCTAGGTGCTAACATCTAGATCTGGGCACTAGTGTCTAGGTGATGTTGCAGATTTGGATCTTTCAGTGTCAGATAAGCTTCGTTGTTGATCGTTGTTTGTCACTCTAGATTCACTGTCTGATATATGACTGTACATGTAACTTACAAGAAATAATTTCACCTACACATACCCATAAATAACATTAAACGTAAAAAGGAAAATGTAGAATGGGGAGCTGGATTGACCCAGGCGATCAACAGAAGAGTGAACTTACAAGCAAACATTGCACTGCATCTCAAACTCCATGTAGTTCTTGTGTCTGTGTGTAGATATAATGCCCTAGGATTCCCTTGTGAAAATTACACTAATGATAGCGGGCTAGATCTAGAATGTAGAAGATTTATAGTATGTGTGGATGGAATAGAACAAACTTGCCCTTCCTATGTTGTGTATTTAGAAGTATGCAACCCCTTGAATGGATGCAAGATGGATTCTTTTGATGCTCTTGTACCTTTTGAATGCAAGCTTAGGTGGTAGTATGTAATGCTTAGTGTTTTTTCCCTCATTTTGAAAACACAACTATGTATTTATATGATTCCTTTGTTTTAATTTCATAATTGATAGTTGAAAGGCCAACCCAAAGTGATAAAAATTAATTAAGAAGAAAAAATGGGTAAAAAAGGGATAAGAAAAGGATAAAGAGGGATGGGAGCACCTAGGAGGACTGGAGCGCCCAATGCTAGCATCCTGATTGGGTGCTAGTGTCCGAGACCATAAAAAGATAAAACAGTTAAATGCTATCAAGAGCGTAAGATATATAAATCCAATAAAGGTGCAAAAGACAAAGCAACATGCTAAAGGGAGTTGTCAACTACTAGTTTTATTTCTTACAAACCATGTAAATTCAAGATACTTAGGAATGTTTATTCTTAGAATTTCTAAGATGCGGTTCACACCCCTCAGAGTGGAGTTGCAAGAAAAAATTAATCAGAGAATAATTAAGGAGCTAGGAACATTGTGAAACTAATTTTAGAATATTTTGGAACATTTCTATGGTTTTGGGACAATTCCAGTAAAAATAGATTTTTGAAGGTGAAGGAGCTTGTAGTAGAAAACAACCCCTGAGCTTCGGGAAGTGATTATAGGAGCTCTATAAGGAGTTGGAGGAAAAACGAGACACTATTGGAAAGGTTTTTCAAATATATCAGTGACGGTGTTTCACATTTTTCACAAGACATAAGAAATTCTACCCACAGACTATTTTCAACATCCACAACCTATGACCCGAAGAAAAAAATCTATTTTTAGGGGTTTCCAAGAAGAATAAATGCATGAGACCCATCCCATACTTCTCTAAATGGAATTTTCATTTAAGATCATATAAAGAAGTTATAAAAAATACCTTCGAATGCTTAAGTTATGTTGTCAACAATTTGCTCTCTAAGGTACACTCTTGGGACTTAGCCATTTTTTTGGTGGATGCATGTTACTCCGAGGTCTAAGAAAAAATTCTTGTCCCAACTATCCCATACCCTTAGGAAAAAAGTACAAAAAGCTTTCCTAGCCCCCATATAGACCCTTGGATCATCATGTGCCCCTGATGGAGCTCAAGTTGGCCAGATAAGCACCTTTTCTCTCATTTTCAACCCTTCCCGTCATCGAATCCCAGACTGCTACTTGTCCTCACCAAGTGAGGGCACATTTTCTTACACCAAATATCTCATCCACTTGGGACATTTGGGACACAAAAATGCATCCAAGCCCATATTTTACCACTGGTTCTTCACATGACCCTAGAAGGTGCTCTATAGGCCTGTTTTTAGCCCCCTCTCATCTCCGCCTCCACAAATGACCATCCACCACTTTTCAATCCCAGGTGAAGGAAACGTTTATTACACCAAATATCCCATCCCATTGGGACATTTGGGACACAAAAACTCACCTAATCCTATCCCCTTCCCTAGTCACCCATATGACCCAGTTTTGAGCCCCGAGGTGTTTTAAAGTGATTTTTCTCTCTCCCTCACTGGCCATTCTCAGAATGCCACTTGTAAAGCTCAAGTTGAGGAAATTTTTTTTACACCATATATCTTTTCCCGTTGGGGACATTTTTGGATGCAATTTTTTTCTCATCCCAGTGAAGATTTTAAAAATCCATTTTTTGCAAGAAAGTAACTATCGTGTTTCTTCCTCTTTGTGTTTGTGAAACTCACTACCAGAAGAAAATATAAAGATCATTGTCATTGCTCCATCTCTCCATTTACCCATTTCTTCCTCAAATTCACAATTCCATTTCTTGCAACAACACTAAGATCACTAATTTTTTTACATACACCATGCTTATTTTTCATTAGAAAGCTTCCATAGCCAAAAACCAAGAAAAATTCATAGCTAACAAATGGGAAGTTGGATTTTAATGATATTTTCACCATCTATTCCTCTCTAAGGAACCTATAAGATGAAAAAAAACAAAGGTATCTAAAATCATTAATGGCAAAAAAACCCTAAAAAATCTTCCCTAGCTTCTTCATCCTTAATTTCTCGTCAACCCAGAAGGTGTTTTGAGCCAAAAAGTTGAACACATCAACCAAAAGAAAAACCCAATACAGGGAAGATATTTTTTTGTCAAAATGAGGTGTGGATGATCATATTCTAAAAAAAGTAAGTTCCTTTGGCACACACTTACTATAAATAGAAAATTTCTCAAAATGGAAAAACCCACCAAAGCAGCAAACTCAAAAAAAAACTAAAATGGAAACCTAGGGAATTCAGCTCAAAAAAGTAAAAATGTAAAAAAGAAACATTCTAAAAATAGAAAAAATTCCTTAAAAATGGTCATGAAACATCTGTGAGAGTGTCCAAAGCATGGTGAGAATTCCACAAAATTGACCTGGAGACAAGAAACAACCTTTCCCAAAATAGCAACTCTTGGATTCTAGGGTCTAAAAAAGAGAAAGTTCCAAAGCCAACATGAAGTTCAAATTCTTTGGCCTTGAGCCTGTTTCAAATATTTCACCAGAGTACTCAAGTTTAGGTGAAAATGATGCATCCCACATGGAATTGGATGAAATCAAAGCCAGAATGATGGGTGAACCAAGAGAGCATGTGGAAGACAAGGTATTTATGACCAGATTATATACAACTGGTGGCCATCTTGGTGTCATTGCCAAAGTATAGAGTTAGCGTTTGATTTCTCCTAGTACTACAAGTAGACACCTGGACCATAAGCGTTTATAAAAACTTGGTCCTAGTATTGGTTACTATACATACCCAAAATTGTAAGGTACTGTTACTGCTAGAATAACGTGACAGGTGCCCCAATGATGATATGAGTCTCCTCGCAAGGTGTTCGGGATCCGGAAAAGCTCTCCATGTGTGCGTTAACATCTCGCATGCCCCGCTTAGCCCCTGCATGCTTTCTTTTTCCCTTTTCCCCTCTTTTCTTGGCCTTTTTCTCTTCAGTGACAAAACCACTGCCCTGCCTAGGCGGCAGTCTCGTGACCGCAACCCTGAATAGGCCGGTGGTCCTATAACCACCACCCTGCTCAGGGCGGCGGTCCTTTACGCATTTTCCAGAAAGCTCTTTTAACACGACTCATGTAATTTCAACGTTTTACCAGCTTTCTTTCACCGCCATAAGCTTGCATTTATGATTCTGGTTCCCTGGAATAGTGTTTTGCCATTGTTTATAGTTTAAGAGTTCTATTTGGTTTTTACCTTGGGTAAATGCAAATGATATAAATAGTTGGCTCGTGCTCAAGCAAATGGCCCCTCAAAAATTGCCTCTAATTTATCTTTGCAATAGATTTAGTTTTCATTTTGCTTAGAATGCTTAGTTTCTTTCATTGCATGCTTAGTTAGCATTGTTTTACTATTAGTAAGCCACATATCCATCTTGTGCAAAGTACTGCTGTTATTTTATCCAATCCATTGGAATAGGATTTTTTTTTACCAATATGAAGCCATTAATGTTGCAGGTTTTGTTCTTCAAACAAGATAGTTTCAGATTCTAGACGTTTCATGTTACATGACTCGCAATAAATCCTACTAGGAATTACATAAGCCAAGTTCTGTACTCTTGCGCTATCCCTCTCCTACTTGCATTGTATTCAATCTATATCTTGAGCTGCCTTTGTCCCAATATCTACTTTTGTTGATGCTAGCATCACAAACTTTTCTGGATCCAGGTGGACACGAAGGAACGAGGAGATCACACTGAGGGGACAAGATCACACACACCATCGAATTTGCCACTGTTTTGCAGAATCCAAGTTCTAGATTTCAAAGTTCTAGTTAGTAGCATATCAAATAAAGTAGCCAATCACTTTATTTCAGTCAATTCTACTCTCGATATTGCCAGGGAAGCTGTGGGGATTGATAGTTTTTGAGAAACTATGATTCACTCCTCACTTCTGAGGTAGGATCGAGGGCCTTGCAAATAGATTAGATGAATTATTTCATTATTTAGAATAGCTCTACAAATTACACAGACAAATAGCTATACTCGGTTATCTTGTTTGTTTTAAATTGTTATCTTAGCGTCAACCTCTAGATGTATTAAATTAGTTGTTAAATTCATTCAAATAGTTCATCAGAAAATACAAAAATAGAGAAATCATATATGCTATAGATGTATTCAAAGTAGTTAAATTTCACTTTGCCATAGTTAATTTACATTATTGCTTTTGTATGAAAATCACGAGACCTAGGGAGCCCAGAGAATACGTATTCGAGCCAATCGTGTCTCAACCCAATCTCGTCACAGCAATTGTTGACATAGACCAGAATCTTAGAATCCAAGTCTTCCAAACAACAACAGACTTACAACAGATCAGTTCCTAGTTAAGTGGATTAAACATAGAAGACGACCAAGCACACACGTTTTGGTCAAATCAACCAAAGTATAGATTACCCTAGGTAACATCCATATGACTGTAGAAGGGATCGAAAGAGAGTAAACGTTCGGTTGTGATCCTTTGGTCCCATAGCCAGACGCAGGAGACATTCTCACGGACATAGATACCAGCCTAAGAATTTAGGTTGCAAGAACACCTGTGAGGTACTCTGAGAAGATCACACAGCTATTAATTTTGAATATAGAGGCTGAGAAAGCATATGATTAATAGATGTTAGGGATTAGGAACTAATTCTACGCATGACCATAGCAGGACAACAACAACCAAGAGTCTACGGTTGCGATCCACAAATCCTGCAACCAAACAAATCCGTAATTCAATTAGACATAGACACTGGCCTACGCACACTAGTATTCAGATCCACTCCACTTCCACCTATCATCATCGAATAGTTATCCTTACTAGATATAACAGCTAACAAGGCTAGAGAGTTCTAGACTAGGCCAGAGAATCATCCATAGAGTCAACTATATTTACCATCCACCGTATGACCTTGTCTGGAGACGTACACGAAACTATCCCAGGTCATTTTCCACGTATTCCACAACCCATAGATTGAATCACACCAGAGCTCAATATTGACTGGAGCCTTCGAGCAGTCATCCTTGCCAATCGATCTATCACACCAGTTCAGGTTAGGAGGGCCTTCTTTTCCTTAGATTCACAAATTCCACTAGTGTGTATTGAAGACATTAGATCGTCTAACTATTTTTTCTGCATCCCATACATATTCCATCCCCACCGGCTGTCTTGGCACGACCTCGGGAGGTCGAGTGTGAGGAAGAGTTACTTGTAGATTCCCACGCTCGCTTGTCACTTTTCCATCGTACAGTTACCCCAAAATAAATATCTCAAAGTATGCAAATTCCCATCAGAAGCAACATGGTAGTGATCACCAAGGAGGTTGCATCTAGAGAGTTGTCTAAGACTGAATCCTACCTTTAAAGCCTCACTCTTGGATCATTTTTGAAGCAAGGGAGGAAGCCTTATCGTGTGCTGAAGAATTTTTCTAGAAAGGAATTCCATGAGGGATTCTTCGAAGCCATTAGTATCTTGATCTGAGTAATGGGAGAAGAAAACAAAAGATACTTTTATGACTGGATGGAATTTTTCATTCTCATAATTCTGAAAGATAAACAAATAATTGATTATAGGAAAATCATTAGTGACAACTTGCATTGTTAATTTCTTCAGGTGATAGCTTCCAAGAAATTATTCATGACTTCATATCTTTTATATGCCTTGACAAGAAAAATACTATTTAGGGGCCTGAATCTTGTGTACGAGAAGTATCCACACCTAGTCCTGAAAGAAAGCAATCAACACTTTGCAAGAATTAATTATACTTTCATAATGTATGTTGTCACACTATTGGAGGGAAACCCACATTTGAGGTTGTCTTCATATGCCGCTACCCTAGTTAAAAGTTATGGATCATATTTCATACAGTTTTCAAACTTTTCATATATAAGAGTGTTAGGTTTTGAACTTTCTCCATAGAGATTTCCATGCTACCGGAGCGACAGGATCATGTTGATTGAATTGTTTAGATAGTTAGTTCATATCAATGGTAAGATGAGGAACATGAATAAGAATTAGATTACTTTCCCTATCTCTCTAGGGACTTTCTCTTACAAGAGTGCACATGAGGCTACCAACATGGAAGCTTCCCTCTCTCATATAAATATATACTCATACACTCCAAGTGAATATTTTGACATCTGAGATGATCTGAACACTTTTCACCTTCCTAATTTTTATCATGCCCCATATGTTGAAGACTATTGGTTGAAATTTTTTGATGATTTTGAAGTCCAAGCATGTGATCAAAAAATGATTACTGTTGAAATAATGAGAAAATTCAAATTCGAGTGGTATGAGGATGGTGTTCAAGAATATGACATAGAAATGTATGATCCTAAATTCCTGGACATAAAATATTCTCCCCTCCCTAAATTTTCTTGGAACATTTATGAGTCAGGGGACATCACAGAACACACCCATGAGGTCATTAAAAGGTATAAGGAGTGGTTCAAGAAAAATATATATGATCTCATCACATCTGGAAACTTCCCTACCCTCCATAGGTAGGAATTTCACCATTATTCTTCCAGGGACAAAGAAAAAGCTCCTATCTTAGCTCACTCAGAAGAAATATCAAAGAAGAAAGTAGTAGAATCAAAAGTCCCTTGCCATAGAAGGTTACATAAGAAGGTGAGAACATCATAAGATCCTATAGTTGAGTTTCAATCCTTCCCATTATTCTGCGGGTATTCATATACCCACCGAATATGTCGGGATTTGATGCATATGGTACACCCCTCTTGGGTCTTGAGGCATACTACGCCCAACAGAATAGACAATCATCACCCTCGCTCTCAGTATGGGGCAACAACTATTCAACTAATCAGTTGTCAACACAAACTCCAAGAATCAGATATAACTCATCTTTTCAAACTGACGAGTTAGATCAGCTTACTCAAATGCAAAAAACAGAGCCTTCAGGCTCGAATAACATGACGTTCACCGGAGAATCTGGTTCATCTCCTCAGGTGCTGCTTAGACCACAAATTAGTAGACAATCAAACCCATACCGAGGTTTAGACGATGAACATTCGGTACGTTATGCTAGGAATGACCAACATTCTCGAAGTATGTACCCACCTCTATGAGGTTTACAAACACAACCTAAGGTCTCTTTTCAAGAAAATACTTCCATGCCACTACATATAGGAAATGCCCTCGGGGAAACTTAGCAGGGAAGCGATCAGTTCATAGCAGGATATCACATGCCTATACAACACCATGATATACAACAAACGCCACTACGGCAAAACACCGTAACTTCACCAAATGAAGTCATTTCAACGTTAGTAGAAAAAGTGAGAGGGTTAGAACTTGCTCAAGAAAATCACCTTTCTCAATTCATACAAACAGGAAATTCTAATCCTCCTATCCAAGTAGACCTCCTCACAGGAGCAGGCACGTTAGGCATGACTCCTCAGTATTTACAAAAAACATCAACTAGACCCACCATCTCTAACGTTGTTTCTCCTAGTCTAATACAAAACAATCCATTACTGGACAACACCCCGTCATACTTAAACTGTACTCCAAATTACCACAAGGGGATATGTTCTCCTCTCTCGACATGTTTGGTCAAACACAGGTGTTTCCTTATGCCCCTACCAACGTATACACTACGCCTTATCAACAACCCATTCCGCCTTTTCTCCCTCAGCAAGCACCATCAAAGGTCGAAACCTATGTGATAGGGACTTATTCAGAATATTTGAAATAACCCTTAGATTTCACCATACGAAGCGTCATGCTTCCAAGACCTCTTCCCGAATTGCCCAAATACAAAGGTGAGGGAGATCCAAATGCACATATCAAAGCTTACGCTATAGCCATTCGATAACTACTCCCATGGGATGGGGTTATTGCTAAGATATTTCCCAAAACCTTGGAAGGTATCGCTCTCGATTGGTATTATAGAATACCTGAGGCTTCCATACATTCATTCAAACAGCTCGTGTCATAGTTCATCAAAGCCTTTGACATGAAAAAATTAGTAAGGATAGGAATCAGGGAATTCTTAGACATCAAGTAAGAACACAATGAATTCGTCACCCATTTCATCCAGAGGTGGCGTACAATTCTTTATTCGTCGACGAGTGCTCCAAACATGGATCAAATGGAACTATGTGATTTATTCCTTCATTCTCTTAGCAGAGAGGTGAAGGAAGAAGTCCAGAAGTTCCCATTAAGAACTTACGATGAAGTACTTGAAAGTGCTCTTCAAATAGATCAAGCGGTAATTGATAGTGGTCACAAAACATATGGAACAAATGGGAGGTTAGTCACCTCCAACCAGAACACTATAACTTATCCTACTACCACGAACATCAATCAAGGACCTAAAATCCTTAATAAAAATTGGGGTGTAACAACAGATGGAGTAACCGACCAGCCTAAGAAGGTAAATGTTGTCAATACTCCATCACAAATGAACAATCAACGAAACAACAACTTTACCTCGACAATCAATATAGTGGATTTTAACCATCCACAACCACAACAATAACAACAACAACGGAAAAATCCCACACAGGGTCCAAGCCAAAATTCAACTAGGTACCAAAACCAGAATTCAAACCAAAGACATCAAACATAAAATTTTAATCCTAATAGACAACGGTTTGATCAAAATTTTGGGTCACAGTATGCACCAAACCAACAAACAAGGAATTACAATCCTAATTCGTACTGTGGTTTCCACAAAATTCGGGGCCATGACACTAGCACGTGTTGTGACTATAATAAATTCATGCAACGCTTACCAGATGAACAAAAACAACTTTTCATGGATATGTTCTTGGCAGGTCCTACGTCACCAGCATCAAATACCTTTTCAGGGGTAGTTTCTCCTCAAAATGCACCCCTCAAAATCTTCAATGATCCACTCCCAAATCATGATAAAAATAGGCTAAGTCCAAATGGGACAAACAAAAGCATAATGACGGGAAACAATGATCATGAAGCCTCGACTTCATTAAATCCATCAGTTGCGCCACAACTAGGAAGTCAGCCATGGCCTAAGGTAGTCGGTTTAGTGGAGTTAGACACTGAACTACCCATCGAAGCTGTAACAAGGACATGAGAGTATTTCTCTCAGCCAGGTCTAAGCCACCTACCGGAGACGGATGACATCCAACAAATCATAACAAAACCTGTGGGTGCCTATGATTTAATTAACGACCTAACAAAAACCTTCTCGCACATCTCCTTTTTGGATTTATTAAAAAATTCCCCTACTCACAGGGCTTCTCTTTTAGAGGCATTAGTTTTGGGCCATTTAATTAACATCACTCCACCTCCTAAAACACAGGTAAATCATATAGACTTCGATGTTCATCCTCCAGGGCAGGCGGATAGGGATGTCGAATTCATATTCGAGATAAACAAAATACCGAAAGATGCTGAGATCACTCGTCGGGGTGATCCAACCTTACATTTGCAAGTATGGATTTATAACAACTATGTAAAGCGTGCAATGATAGACGATGGGGCAGCAGTTAACATAGTCCCCTTCTCTTTCCTTCAAAAGCTAGGGTATGGAGAAACCAATTGTTCCACGACTCGAAACACACTAAGGGGATATGATAGCCTTAAAGCCACCTCGGTTGGAACTATAATATTACCGGTCACCTTAGGACCCAAAACCATCTTGAGTGAGTTTTATATTATAGATCAGGAAACTAACTATAATATGATCCTTGGCCGACCATGGATACACCGCATGAAGGCAATCCCTTCTACGCTATTTCAAGAAGTAAGGTTTTTACACTTAGGAAGGATATTTGTAGCCAAAGGTGATCCAAAAACATTTGATGTACACCTAGCTAACTTAAAAAAAATACCAGGCGTGCACTCGGAGTTTGAACTCCCAACAAACCAACTTAATAAACCTACCGATGCAAAACCAAAATAAAAGTTGGTACCTACGACAGATATTGAAACTATGAGCCTAGCCAAGGCAACCCCAACCCCCAAAGATGAGGCTAACACTGTAGAAATAGTATCATTAGGAACTACTGCAAAAATCATTGAATTAATAGAACAAGATCTACCAATGTTCTTACCATTTGATTATGTAGGAGTGGGATATTCCCTAGGTGTCGGTTCTCTCTCAGCGGTAGATCTCTGCATGGTAGAGGTAGAAGATGTTAACACAACAAATGTCCCAAAATCTATACTCCCAGCTAAACATTGGACTCTCCATTTTGATGGGGAAAGATGTCATTATGGATTTGGGGCAGGAATAATCCTTACTTCTCCCGAGGGGAAAGTCCTACCATTTGCCTTTAAACTAAATTTCGAATGCACAAACAACGGCGCTGAGTACGAAGCCCTCCTCCTTGGCCTCATCTTAGCTAAGAGAATCGTTGTCGATAACATCATATTCTTAGGAGACTCACAATTGGTAGAAAACCATGTCTCTGAGATATATGAAACCAAATCCGAGAACTTACAGCTTTACAAAACAGCTATGTTGAATATAAGCAAGGAGTTTGACTTCATATGAATTGAAGCAATCCCGTGAGAGAAAAATCTTCTTGCTGATTCGATATCAACTTCAGCATCACGTTTTACTCCAAATAGTAAGTTAGGGGATACCTGTTTCATAGTATCCCTTCGTGATGAACCATTGATAAGAACAATGACAAATTCTCTTTTAAACAAAAATGAAAACAAATCTACTATCCTAGACCACATTGATAGTGATATGGCCACTCTGAATTATTTAAACACCTATGCGGCATTACATCTCTCCTATCATATGATAGATTTGTCCTTAATCCCACATTCGTCTTCCCACTTCGGAAATCCCATGATGGAGCTTCCCTCGCAAATGGAGCCTAGCATAAACACAGTAGAAAATGGGGACGATTTGGACTTACCTCCAGCCCCACCTAAGTTTGAAGAAGGTAACGCCTCTTTGATCGAAGAAACAATTGATATTAACATCGGAACGGAAGATGAACCAAGGATATTGAAATTAGGATCCTTGTTAACCCCAGAAGAAGTAGAAATACAAACTCGGATCCTCAAAGAAAATCAAAAAGCTTTCACATTTAGTTATAAGGAAATGATAGGAGTTACACCCCACATTGTGGTACACAACCTCGTCACTAAATCGGATGCAAAACCAATTAAACAAAAATTGAGACCAATGAAACCCAAAGTAGCTCTCATGGTGAAAGAGGAGGTAATATTCTCCTCCAAGTAGGATTTATCAAACTAGTTGATTACTCTCAATGGGTATCTAATATCATTCCCATTCTCAAAAAGAATGGGAAGATACGCATCTGCATAGATTTCCGAGACATTAACAAAGCGTGTCCTAAAGACGACTTCTCGTTGCCATCCATTGATGTCATTTTTTATGCAACAACTGGATTTGAACTTTTGTCTCTCATGGATGGATTCTCGGGATACAATCAAATCAGAATATCTGAACAAGATCAAGCTAAAACCACGTTTATAACTCCTTGGGGAACTTATTGCTATGTTGTTATGCCATTTGGTCTCAAGAATGTTGGTGCTACATACCAGCGAGCTATGACATATATATTTCACGATTTAATTCATAAAATCATGGAATCCTACATAGATGACTTGTTGGCTAAGGCCAAGAAGCGTTGTGACCATCCGGAAGTACTCTGCGTCATTCTTTCACGTCTGATAGAATATGGAGTCACGCTAAATCCAGAAAAATGCATCTTTGGTGTAATAGGAGGGAAGCTCCTAGGTTACATCATATCGTCACGAGGGATAGATGTTGACCCAACCAAAATTTGGGCCATCCTCAAAATGGTCCCACCTTCGGATGAATCTGGAATCAGGTCATTTCTTGGAAAGTTGGGTGCAATCTGGAGATTCATCCCGGACTTAAGTTTCGCCATTCATTCAATCAACAATTTACTCAAGAAAGATTATAGCATTAATTGGACTGAAGATTGCAATGAAAATTTCAATGTAGTTAAGCGTTTCTTGTTGTCACCACCTACGCTAATGCCACCTAAGCTAGATCACCCGTTAATTTTATACTCGTGAGCTACCGATGTCTCGCTAGCGTGTATGCTGGCTCAAGAAGACGATGACAAGAGAGAACGTGTGATTTATTTCATTAGCCGAACGTTGCCCGATTATGAAACACGTTATACACAAGCAGAATGAGAATGCCTCACCATAGTCTTTACAACCAAATGCCTAAGACATTATATGCTAAATCAAGAAACAAGGGTCATCGTAAAAACAGACCATTTACAAACTTTTCTCACGCAAGGGTCCTTGTCTAAGAAGGCTGGACGTTTTATAACCTTAATGGGAGAATTCGAATTAACATTTGTAAATTAGAAGTCTGTTAAGGGAAAAATCATCACAGATTGGTTAGCTGATAACCCATTAGATGGAGGTGATTTAGTAGATCTGGAATTCCTAGACAAGTGCGTATACTACATCGAAACCTGACCTTCTATCTCTGAGTGTCCTTGGTACATGGGTATCATTAATTATATCATGGACCACACATATCCAGAAGGGGCTACATCACAAAAAAGAAGGCGGTTACATATTATCATAGCTAAATACGTCATTATAGAGCAAGTGCTCTATCGGAAAGCGTTCGATGGAATGTTTCTAAGATGTGTCGACACAGAAGAATCCAAGAAGATTCTCCATAAATCTCATAGTGGAATGTGTGGAGGCCAATTTGTTGGCCATGCCACTACTCATAAAATACATCGAATGGGCTATTTCTGGCCCACTCTAGAACGCGACATAGTAGAGTTTGTATGTAGGTGTCATAAATGCCAAGAGTTCTCCCATGAGATCCACATGCCGGCACAAGCTCTACAACCGATTGCTACTCCATAGCCCTTTTCCATGTGGGGCCTAGATTTGATAGGGAAATTCCCCCCCTCGTCTACAGATGGCCATAATTTTATAATTAGGGCCACCGAATATTTTACCAAGTGGGTAGAGGCTATGCCTCTTACTACTGTACCGGGTTTTGTAATCGCCAAGTTCATTTTGAACCAAATCATTTGTAGGTATGGTATCCCGTAGATCATTATCTCAGATAATGGAACTTCTTTCAAGAATGATGAAGTTCGTGAATTGTGCAATAAATTTAAAAACAACCATCATACGGCTTCCTTATATTACCCTCAAGCCAACGGATAGGCTGAAGTGACAAATAAAACACTAAAAGCCATTCTCCTTAAAACGGTGAAAGAAAACAAATGAGATTGGCACTTGAAGTTATATCCAACCTTATGGGCCCACTGAACCTCAATAAGAACACCAACAGGAGCAACTCCTTTCTCACTAGTATTTGGGGCAGAGGCTGTTCTCCCGCTTGAGGTTGAAATACCTAGTCTCCGCATTTCCTTACAAGGGATTCTGGATGAAGACGCTTACAGAGAAGCACGTCTCTCCCAACTAGAAATCCTAGATGAAGCTAGGTTGGATGCTGAACAATGGCACAGAGCCTATGCTGACTGGATGTGCCGGCAGTATAACAAGAAATTTTATGAATGCGACATATATGAAGGTGATCTAGTTCTAAGGCTAGACAGTCGGATCGACAACAAGACCGGTGAAGGAAGGAAGTTTCGGCCCAAATGGTTGGGTCCATACCGGGTCATGAAGGATTATGGAAATGGTGCATACGTCTTATGTACGCTGGAAGGTGAGGAATTTGGAAAAACAGTCAATTCCCTACACCTCAAGCAGTTCTACACGTAAGTAACTAGCACTATTTATAATTACATTTACATTACATCTTCATATAGATTAAGATCATTTTGTCTGCTTGTTTCGTACACAAATTGTGATCAAGGAATTTTGTTCTCAAAGAAATTCATTACAAACTCATGATGTTGTTGGCATAAACACTCTAACCATACTTCTCCATTTTCATGATATCATCAGATTATCTTGGAATCATTTTATCAAGTAAAGACTAGATATGACAAAGTCTTAACGGTACCCATACCAAGATCTGTGGGCTTGTTCTCAATTTTGGTTTTTTCTTAGAATAGGTGTCTTGCCTATGGTCTGTTCCAGAAGCTTCATGGTGTCACATCTATCCCATATATATATATATATATATATATATATATATATATCTTTGGAAATAAGCACATACTGACATTTTACTCAAGAAAACAAGTCAAATATTAATCAAAACAGAAAATTTTAATTTTACACATTTCCTTGCCCCACCAACCTTTGGTGATGAGCTTGCATCTCTTACTAGTGACGTAGGGTTGGGAAAGGATGGAAATGCCCTTACTCACCTACGCTTTGTCCGCGGTGATAAACCCACGCTTCTTACTGGTAGCATGGGGCAAAGTGTAGGGGGTCCTCTTGACAAACAAATGTAAAAGGTCATAAGCAAACAATTCAAATCTCAAAGTATTTGAGTCAAACACAAATGAATCAGATGTCCAAAATTCCAAAAGAGTTCAAAATCCTAAAAACCCAGATTTTGTCTTCTATGTGGCCATCTAAGGATCTAATTCTGGATAAACCGCAAAACAAGTTACATCCAAAACTATGAAGTCACTCAAGTGGAGTGGGCTTGTGGTATCCTAATTTGGTTCCGCCAAATCTTTGTCTGTCTTTCATCAATATCATTTCAACACATCTTATAACTTGCACCCTTCCCAACTCTTGGCGATGAGCCCTCGCATCTTACTAGTTGAGTGGAGTTGGGGCTAGGGGCAGGTTTATCTTCTCATCATATCAGTTTATTTTCATCACTTTGCCAAAAACAAATATGAAGTATCCAAAATTGCTTATAGAAACTAAGATTCAAAATCACATTATATCTACATCATCATATATAAACATCATGAAATACAAAAGGAAAATAAACACTTGCATCATTTGTTCTCCATTGCATACATTTTAAAAGAGCATAAAAGTATAAACATCATAATCTACATAAGGAAACTAAAAAAGAAGCAGAGCCATAAAAGTCAAAGGTTTGATCTAAAAAGAATATATATATATAAATGATCAACGTTTCTGTACAATGCCATCATGCACTAGGCATGGTCAAAATGCTCAAAGAGCCCTAGATATACAAAAGAATGTATCATGCAAAATCTAGGAGAGCTAATCAGCTTCTCAATCCCTATGAGACCCCTCTGAACGCACACGCCCATGCCTAGGACTCTGGCTAAGCCGGCACTCTGAGTGCACGGAGGGCTCAAGATCCCGAGGGGCAGCCACAGTCTCACCACAAGAGTGGCTCCTCATCAAGTACTTAGCCATCCTATACCTCGCTAGCTCCGTGTGGAGATTCGATACCATCCTGGCCACATGCCAGACTGGAGCGAAGACGTCAGTATGTCTACCAGTGGCTGAGGGCTCCCCAGCATCCATAGATAGCTCTGCATGGGTCCTCTCCATGGGGATCATCAGGGTATCAATACATACCCTACGAATCAAATCTTGCCACTCATCGGTGGTCTCTGCAAACAAGGGAGAAAAAAAATTAGAAACCAAACAAGAAATTAGAAATACAAGATAGCAACTAAGGAGATCCTAACTAAAAACAAACATTAAAAGGAGAGAGGGTAACTTACTCGGATCACCAGACCTCCAGGATGGATCTATAGGATCAGCACCTACCACGGATGCCACTGCTGACTGAGGGGCTGCTCCTGTGACTGGAGCAATGTAGCGCCCCGCAACAGACTCATCCTCCCCATGGGTCTGGGAGAGTGGCTCCTCTGAAACCAGAGTCACCCTCTCTGCACTCTGCTCGACCCTCTCTGCCTGCATGATATCTTGGGTGTCATGCCACTCAGGATCACTGTCCTTGGTCTCCTCCTCTGTCTCTCCCCCTGTAAACTCCTTAGACTCGGATTCTACCTCAATGGGGTCATCGCTGCTATGGGCAGGACCCGTGGAAATCTGAAGCAATGGTGCCTGAGGTGCACTAGCTCTCCCTCTAGCACGTACTATCCTCCTGGCTGTAATAGGAACACCAGGAGTAACCACTGTCCAACCACGGCCTCTAGGCCCCCTCTAGCCTCTCGGACTGATCTGTATAATGGTGCTACCGAGGGAAGCATACCCTGGTAGGGTAGGCCAAACTGCTGAGGAACTTGGCCAAAGGGGTGAATCTCCACTCGCCCCACTCTATCAATAAATTGCCCTGTGGTGGAGCAGGAGATCAAAGTAAGAGCCTCCTCACTGCATATGCCTGCCATAGTCTGATATGGTGTGGCCTCCATGTCGGCAGTAGTCAGGGAAGCAACTAGCTGATGAGGTGCTCGGAGCACCGACATGTCTGTCCATCTAGCTGCCCTCACAACTCCAGGATCTGCCACCTCTACACCTCTACCATAGGGGATGAAGTTCTCATAGACCCAACTCATGACTAAGGTCGGGTGGCTCAAGGACTGCCCCTATAAACAGAATACCCTGTATAAGTCATGGTAGGTGGTCCCAAGAATGTCTTCTCCCCAGACATATATCCGACCTTGTCCCTCTATCTGTGCAATAATGGGGGACCAACAGTATAACAAGGTGTCTCCTCCCTTGTCCCTAATCAGTCTCGAGGCAAGGATCCCCATGATAACCTGGCAAAGTAAGGGGATGGGAAAGATAGGAATGGATTGAACTCTAACCCCCTTCTTCGACCCCGTGGAGATGACTGCATCTCCCATGTATGTAGCCCACTGTGTAATCTGGGCCCGTGAACCTGCTGTCTCTAGGGTGAGTCGTCTACCAATGATCGGGACCCCCAGGATACAATAAATGTCCTCTAAGGTGATGGTCCACTCACCGCGGACCCCTGGTAATCGGAAGGTGTTCCGATCAGCATCCCAATATGAGAACAGGTCACAAAGAATGTGACTGGATGGTGTAACATGGAGCATGCGTGAAATACGTAGTATCCCAGCCCGCTGAAGAGTGTCCTCCTCATCCTGTGAGAGGGCATCTAGTACCCCTGGGAGCCAATCACACTCTCTCTCTCTACTCCACCAGATATACTCCTCTCTCGCCTGTATACACCCAAAAACACACAAAACAGAGCAAGTTAGCATCCAAGTAATACTGGAAAAAATCATGAAAACACGTAGAAATGCTAGAAAAGCAAAAACAATTTCAAAGGGATGCTCTTTTTACATTCTGTGCAAAACCGCCGCCTTAAACAGAGAGGTGGTTTCGTAACCGCCGCCTTAAGGGCGGGTAGTCATGTAACCGCCACCTTGAATAGGGCGGCGGTCGTTGTCCGAAAACCCACTCGGGTTTTTAAACTTAAAAAGCCTAAAAAATGCAAAAAAGGACCATTTTACCTAAAAACAAAGCCTACCTAGTAGGCACCCCCCCTACATGGACCTTTTAACACTAACATTTAAAAAAATTACCCCCCCATGACAAAGTTTTTAGCATTTCAAAATTAAGGGGGTAAAAAGGATAAATTGAAGAAAACTAACATGTGATCTCGCGGGTTGATGTTCCGCTTGCGAAGGCATGATCATTATCTCGTCACGGATGTTTTGACTCTACTCACACAAGAAACCATCACCGTGGGTTCCATAGCTCAAAACCAATCAAATCAACTCGCGCAAATGAATAGAAAAATGGGCCCACTTTCATATATATAACACCCTGATTCGTTTTAAATGCCTTTTTCATAGGTTTAGAGTGCCGACGGAGGTAAGTTCTTATCCCCGCACAAATGGTACGTTCTCATTTCCTGTTATTTTAGCGTTTATTTTCCAAACTATTGTGTCTATCTACACTTGAGTTCTCTTTTCATTTTTCAGGGTAGCGGGAATTTTGGACGGCGTCATTTCAACACACGGATGTATCAGGTATATCTTCTAACTTCCCATTTTGGTACTGCCATACTCAGACCCACCGTTTTACGCCTCTTCATGGCTAAAACACTTCTCCGAGGGGGCAATATGTACGTACCCAAAATTGTAAGGTACTGTACTCCTAGAATAACGTGACAGGTGCCCCAATGATGATACGAGTCTCGTCGCAAGGTGTTCAGGATCCGGAAAATCTCTCCAAGTGTGCGTTAACATCCCACATGCCTCGCTTAGCCCCCGCCTTCTTTATTTTTCCCTTTTCCCCTCTTTTCTTGGCCTTTTGCTCTTCAGTGATGAAATTACCACCCTACCTAGGCAGTGGTCTCGTGACTGCAGTCCTGAACAGGGTGGCGGTCCTGTAACCGCCACCCTAATTAGGGTGGCGGTCCTTTACGCATTTTCTAGAAAGCTCTTTTAACATGACTCACGTAATTTCAACGTTTTACCAGCTTTCTTTCACTTCCATAAACTTGCATTTATGATTTTGGTTCCCTGGAATAGTGTTTTCCCATTGTTTATAGTTTAAGAGTTCTATTTGGTTTTTACCTTGGGTAAATGCAAATGCTATAAATAGTTGGCTTGTGCTCAAGCAAATGGCCCCTCAAAACTTGCCTCTAATTTCTCTTTGCAATAGATTTAGTTTTCATTTTACTTAGAATGCTTAGTTTCTTTCATTGTATGCTTAGTTAGCATTGTTTTACTGTTAGTAAGCCACATATCCATCTTGTGTAAAGCACTGTTGTTATTTTATCCAATCCATTGGAATAGGATATTTTGTTTACCAATAGGAATCCATTAAAGTTGTAGGTTTTGTTCTTCAAACAGGATAGTTTTAGGTTCTGGATGTTTCATGTTGCATGACTCGCAATAAATCCTGCTAGGAATTACATAAGCCAAGCTCTGTACTCTTGCGCTATCCCTCTCCTACTCACATTGTATTCAGTCTGTATCTTGAGCTGCCTTTGTTCCAATATCTACTTCTATTGATGCTAGCATTACACGCTTTTCTGGATCCATGTGGACACGAAGGAATGAGGAGATCACACTGAGGGGATAAGATCACACACACCATCGGATTCGCCACCATTCTGTAGAATCCAGGTTCTAGCTTTCAAAGTTCTAGTTAGTAGCATATCAAATAAAGTAGCCAATCACTTTATTTCAGTCAATTCTACTCTCGATATTGCCAGGGAAGCTGTGGGGATTGATATTTTCTGAGAAACTATGATTCACTCCTCACTTCTGAGGTAGGATTGAGGGCCTTGCAAATAAATTAGATCAATTATTTCATTATTTAGAATAGCTCTACAAATTACACAGACAAATAGCAATACTCGGTTATCTTGTTTGTTTTAAATTGTTATCTTAGCTGTTAACTTCTAGATGTATTAAATTAGTTGTTAAATTCATTCAAATAGTTTGTTAGAAAATACAAAGATAGAGAAATCATATATGCTATAGATATATTCAAAGTAGTTAAATTTCACTTTGCCATAGTTAATTTACATTATTGCTTTTGTATGATAATCATAGGACCTAGGGAGCCCAGAGAATACATATTCGAGCCAATCGTGTCTCAACCCAATCTCGTCACAATAATTGTTGACATAGACCAGAATCTTAGAATCCAAGTCTTCCAAACAACAATAGACTTACAATAGATCAGTTCCCAGTTAAGAGGATTAAACATAGAAGACGACCAAGCGCACACGTTTTGGTCAAATCAACCAAACTACAGATTACCCTAGGTAACATCCATATGACTGTAGAAGGGATCGAAAGAGAGTAAACGTTCGGTTGTGATCCTTTTGTCCCACAACCAGACGCAGGAGACATTCTCACGGACATAGATACTAGCCTAAGAATTCAGGTTGAAAGAACACCTGTGAGGTACTCTGAGAAGATCACACAACTATTAATTTTGAATATAGAGGCTGAGAAAGCATATGATTATTAGATGTTAGGGATTAAGAACTAATTCTACGCATGACCATAGTAGGACCACAACAACCAAGAGTCTATGGTTGCGATCCAAAAATCCTGCAACCAAACGAATCTGTAATTCAATCAGACATAGACATTGGCCTACGTACACTAGTATTCAGATCCACTCCACTTCCACCTATCATCATCAAACAGTTATCCTTACTAGATACAACAACTAACAAGGCTAGAGAGTTCTGGACTAGGCCAGAGAATCGTCCATAGAGTCAACTATATTTACCATCCACCGTATGACCTTTTCCGGAGATGTACACGAAACTATCCCAGGTCATTTTCCACATATTCCACAACCCATAGATTGAATCACACCAGAGCTCAATATTGATTGGAGCCTTCGAGCAGTCATCCTTGCCAATCGATCTATCACACCAGTTCAGGTTAGGAGGTCCTTCTTTGCCTTAGATTCACAAATTCCACTAGTGTGTATTGAAGACATTAGATCGTCTAACTATTTTGTCTGCATCCCATACATATTCCATCCCCACCGGCTGTCTCGGCACGACCTCGGGAGGTCGAGTGTGAGGAAGAGTTACTTGTAGATTCCCACACTCGCTTGTCACTTTTCCATCGTACAGTTACCCCAAAATAAATATCTCAAAGTATGCAAATTCCCATCAGAAGCAACATGGTAGTGATCACCAAGGAGGTTGCATCTAGAGAGTTGTCTAAGACTGAATCCTACCTTTAAAGCCTCACTCTTGGATCATTTTTGAAGCAAGGGAGGAAGCCTTATCGTGTGCTGAAGAATTTTTCTAGAAAGGAATTCCATGAGGGATTCTTCGAAGCCATTAGTATCTTGATCTGAGTAATGGGAGAAGAAAACA
Source organism: Taxus chinensis (assembly GCA_019776745.2). NCBI lineage: Eukaryota > Viridiplantae > Streptophyta > Pinopsida > Cupressales > Taxaceae > Taxus > Taxus chinensis. The sequence goes on from CM034146.1 coordinate 618,285,902, forward strand.
AAAGATACTTTTATGACTGGATGGAATTTTTCATTCTCATAATTCTGAAAGATAAACAAATAATTGATTATAGGAAAATCATTAGTGACAACTTGCATTGTTAATTTCTTCAGGTGATAGCTTCCAAGAAATTATTCATGACTTCATATCTTTTATATGCCTTGACAAGAAAAATACTATTTAGGGGCCTGAATCTTGTGTACGAGAAGTATCCACACCTAGTCCTGAAAGAAAGCAATCAACACTTTGCAAGAATTAATTATACTTTCATAATGTATGTTGTCACACTATTGGAGGGAAACCCACATTTGAGGTTGTCTTCATATTCCGCTACCCTAGTTAAAAGGTATGGATCATATTTCATACAGTTTTCAAACTTTTCATATATAAGAGTGTTAGGTTTTGAACTTTCTCCATAGAGATTTCCATGCTACCGGAGCGACAGGATCATGTTGATTGAATTGTTTAGATAGTTAGTTCATATCAATGGTAAGATGAGGAACATGAATAAGAATTGGATTACTTTCCCTATCTCTCTAAGGACTTTCTCTTATAAGAGTGCACATGAGGCTACCAACATGGAAGCTTCCCTCTCTCATATAAATATATACTCATACACTCCAAGTGAATATTTTGACATCTGAGATGATCCGGACACTTTTAACCTTCCTAATTTGTATCATGCCCCATATGTTGAAGACTATTGGTTGAAATTTTTTGATGATTTTGAAGTCCAAGCATGCGATAAAAAAATGATGACTGTTGAAAAAATGAGAAAATTCAAATTCGAGTGGTATGAGGATGGTGTTCAAGAATATGGCATAGAAATGTATGATCCTAAATACCTAGACGTAAAATATTCTCCCCTCCCTAAAGTTTCTTGGAACATTTATGAGTCAGGGGACATCAAAGAACACAACCATGAGGTCATTAAAAGGTATAAGTAGTGGTTCAAGAGAAATATATATGATCTCATCACATCTGGAAACTTCCCTACCCTCCATAGGTAGGAATTTCACCATTATTCTTCCAGGGACAAAGAAAAAGCTCCTATCTTAGCTCACTCGGAAGAAATATCGAAGCAAAAAGTAGTAGAATCAAAAGTCCCTCGCCATAGAAGGTTACATACGAAGGTGAGAACATCATAAGATCCTATAGTTGAATTGGAATAAGGGGAGATTGATCTGATCCACCTCTCTACCCCTCAACAATCTCAAATTTTCTCATCTTCCGTTGCCACACTGACCCCATCTGTATAGGATGTTCCTTCCCATTTGGATAAAGAATATGTAATCTTTCCAAATGCTAAGCTAGAAACAAATGATATATTTCCATGGGTACATGATACAACCATGATGGAATCTCACATGATACAACAAGTGGGAATTCCTAATTTCTCAACTATCATCTTGATGGTCAAATGAAAGAAAGGAAAATTGGATCAAACAACTTCTCACTTTTTTAGCGGCACCTTAGGTAACCAATATGTGGAGGTAGTCAAGATAAAGGTAATCAATCCAATTAAAGAAATGAATCTGGTAGACTATGAAATTAGAAAAATTCCCCTAGGCTTGAGAACACATGTGGGTTATTTTCATTTGTTTCAAGAGTCTTCTAGTAGCCTTCTCATGAGAAATCAAGAGTATAAGGAAAATTTGGATCAAGAGTAAGACCATATTAGGACCCTTTGTTCATATGTGCAAGTGCTCTTAGATCCAATTTCTGCCACCTCTCTCCCAACCAAATAATTTACTCCTATCAGTAGATTTGACCCTGATTCTATCATAAAACATAAGGGTTCACCATACAGGGATGAGAAAATGACAAGTGGGTGAACATGATCCTAGAGAAAGGGAAGGTGTTGCTGCCTTAAATGTTGACATTGTTCAAGTACGTGGATTCCACGGCCATGAAAATAATCACAACATGAGAAAGGATTGAAGCAGAGAATGGTCACTAGGATCAGGTGTATCAGATGATCATGGAGATGGGCAAAGTCAAATCATCCCTCCTGATAATAAAATGTGTGTTCTCTTCAGCATCAGATGAATTCTCTCAAGTCTTGGCTCAAAGTTTGGTTTCTCACTATGAGATTATAAAACATGCTATCAGTGAGCTTGAATCATATGAGGAAGATGTTGAAAAGATGTAGAAGGATGTCAATTCTCAAGTAAAAAATCTAGAGTGTCATCAATGAATGAAGACACTTCAATAGATGATCTATTGAATCCTTTTGAATATATAGTCAGGAAAGAGGCTAGATATCCATTCTCATCCAATGAAGACACATTAAAATCTCTAGAGGAGATAAGGGTGGTTATTTCCAACACCACAAAATATCATCAAGATTGGTACTCAAAATGCAAGCACATCAACTCTCTTGCAAAACATTGGATCAGGTCATTGAATTTTGTTCATATTCCACAAGTCGAGAAATCGGCACTTGCGGCAAAAAAGTTCAGTAAGAAATTCAAAGGCATTGAGATTTCTCTTGAGGAGATTTCCAAAATTCCATTGGTGGTAAGGTCTTCATTAGAATAATTTTCTCTCTCTTCTCCTTCCTCTCTCTCTTCCCCCCTCCCCTCCTTCCTTCATTTCTATTTCTCCAATGGTGGGGTGCACTTTGTTTTTTCCTATTCCTATTTTTTCTTATTCATCAATATAAATTTTAGTGGCTAATATTTGTTAATTTATGAATATTTGGGTTTTTGAAATTTTTATTTGGCTAATATTGAGGGGTTAAACCAATTATAAATTCACCTAAATTTTATGGGTACAAGTTAAGTTTTTGGGTTGATTCGCTTAGCATTTACAGTAATATGCAATTTTTAATATTTAAATCTCCTTTACTGTATGCATAAAAGAGGAATTTTTCTACCGTTTGGTAGCCTAATGCTACCAGTTAATAGTTTCTACTGGACAAAAACATTTCCTTTCAATTCATGACATTCGCTAAGCTTTCGAAAGTCATTTATATAAATTTGATAAGTAATATCTATGATTATTTTTTAGGATGGGTCTTAAATTTACCATGTTATTCATTTTAATGTGACTATGGTTTGTAATGTAATAAGTCACCCTTGATTTAAAAAAGGGACTTAATTCTATTCCTTGGAATAGGAAAAGTCCCATGTTGTAAAGGGAGAAATGAAAATTCATGTGGGGGGTAAGTGAAGAGTCATTCTAAAATCTATAAATTGTAATGACACCCTCATTCTTAAGGGTTGTCAATTTTGTATGCTCATGAGAGATTACTACTTGTGAAGAAGCAAAAACGTTAGCATTTTTATTCTATTTCCCCCTTCTATGTTCTTCCTATTCTTACTATGTACAACTTTTTCAAAACATTAATGAAAGAGAAAAGAGTTTCTTTCCTTTTTTGTTGAGAATATTACTGAAACTTTGTGTTCTTAATATTATCTTGTATTTTTAATAATAACAAAGATGTTTTATTTTTATATATGTGTGTTGAAGTACTCTAATTATTGTATGCAGGAATCTTATATTATACCTGAGATATTAATTCCCCCTTCCTTTTTCCCACTCACTTTCCTACTCACTTAGAAAATTCCTCCCTTGCAAGAAATTGCAAGCTTTTACCACAAGTTTACTGGAGTTTTCCTCTTGGATCTCCGACCTTTAGGCCACCTAAATTTTTTTATTTAATTCACACATAATAAATGGAGTTGTACCATTTAAGAAGAGGGACCTAGAGTCTCAGAGTGTTGACAGATACCCAACAATTTTTAGACCTAACAATTTTTCTTGCCAACACATGACAACCTTCCATATTTGAAAATACTTCTCCTGGTTCATGTAAACATATCCTCCAACCAAATCAGTCACTATGTTCCCCTCATAATGTACAAGAGGAATTTTCTAATGTGATTTTCATGTGTGTTTCATGTGTAAGGGATGTTATTTAAGTTGATTCACGAAGGTATCTATATCTAAGCAAAAATAAGTTCTTTCAAATGCTCCAAAAGAGTCGTTTTTTGACATTTTTGCACCCGATGAGCACCCTCCGAGGGCATAAAGGGAAATGATAAAATATCTGGGAAGTTTTTGAAAGATCTAAGTAATCATTTAAGGTAGTTCAGGAAATTTCTGCAAGATAAATCAAGTTTAGGAAAAATTTATGCAACACAGGGATATTTGTAGCATGGTGTAAGCAAATAAAAATAGTGATAAATCTATTCATATTATTCCAAACATATTAGGATCCTCAAGATTATGTGAAAAGAAATCAGATACTTTTTCAGAAATCAATAATTTCTATTTTACATTGAAAAAGGTTTCAGGAAGTTCTAAGGAGTAGATTTTGAGATATTGGCCCAATAGTGCAAATGAAGACCTTTGATCTATGTGGAAATTTGACTGAATGCTTTAGGAGTTACAGGAAGATTAGATACCTGATTTAAAATTCAAAGTGGCATATGTGAGGTCCTCATCACACCTAATATGTTGCTTACCCTTTTTATTAACATAAACATTGGTGGTAGTTCCTTTCACTGGTGCATAGGCTTGAGTAGAATTGAAAGGGGTAAATTTATAATGAAAGGGAAATTTGGATCCTAAAAATTTTGGGAATGTTCTCATCATCCCTTTTGGAGTGAAAATCATAAACTTTTTTTGTATGGAACTTCTAGGGAATCTCTTGAGGCAAGAAGACACTCTCAGATGGCTATTTTTAGTAGTGTTTTGTGAAGGCATGCTTCTAAAAATAGTTGTGTCACACTTGGAGATACCCGATGTCCCTTTGAAAAAATTAAATGGGGACATGGGGGACACTACGATGTGCCACCATGGTGAGAAATTCACTTTTGCAGTTTTCGTCACTTAAATTCTCACTTGGGGTGTTAGGAAGTTATTATGTACTCATATGTTTGTTTGGTCCCTTCCTCATGAAGGGTGGACCCTAGGAACACTTATGAGGGATTTATTTCCCTTATCCCCTTTCCAAATGGACATGAGGGACATCATAATGTTCCACCATGTGGAGGAGGAACATTTTTCACTTAAAACACATATTCATGTGTTAGAAACAAGTATTCAACTCACAGATTGAACTTGGTCCCTCCCCATGAGAACTTCACCCCTTGGCACATTTTTCACCCCATGATGTCCCTTTTTCCCTTAATAAATGTGTTAAGGGACATGTTGACACTCAAAACCCATTTAGAAAGTTTTTACTCACCCTCATGTACCAGGTAACTTAGGTTAAGTCGGAATGGTCAGTAGTGGGTTAGAAGGTGATTTAGCTAGCTTAGTGTTTGGATGTGAGTATAAACCAAAAATTAGCCATTTTTTTATCCATTTCTCATATTTCCTTTCCCTCCATTTCTGCTGGTATGATTTTATGCTACCAAATTTTCTAGAAACATCATTTTCAAAACAACCTTTTTGTTTTGCTTTATTTCCCCTGAGATTTTTCCTATAGATTCTACTCATAGATTCTACTCTTGAATGCCTTAAATATGATCTAAAAAACATTAACATTTATACCCTAAATTTTTTATATCACCCCCTTAAATATTTCACAGAAAAATATTTCCTTTTCAAATCTTTACAATTCTAGATATCGAAAACACTTGAAATTTGGAGCAGGAAACTAGATAAAATTCCTAATCTAATGAAACAAATTTTAGCTCAATGGGACGCCAAAAATAAATGAATCTATTTTTAGTAAGTTTTAATTTTATCCTTACTAAACTATTTAGTTTTTTATGAAAAATAAACAACAATTCCAAAAATTTTGCGCAATCTCTAAGTCCGAAACTCCAAAAATTACAAAACTTGAGAATTGGGAGAATAAGTTAAAAATATAAACTAAGGGTGAGGTGTGACTTACCAAAAATATTAAGTACTCTAATAACATTTAAATTTCACACAAAACTCCATCACCCTATTCCCTCATTGTTTCCAGCCATAATGAAGATCAAGTACACAAGATTCAAGTCAATTTCCACTCCGGTCAATGAGTACCCGAATGTAGGAGATAGTGATGTGGCACACCTAGACTTAGATGATTTGAAGTCAAGACTGATAAAGGAACCAAAGGTTCTTGTTGAAGATAAGTTATTCATAAGAGGAATATTTAAAGTGGGAGTACATCCACTTTCTATTCAGATAACTAAGCTAGTCATAGCTTGTGAGAGATACTATGATCTTGTAATGAGAACTATCTCTGCTGAAGACAACTCTCTACTTGCAATTATCACACTAAAGGGAAACTCACAATGCCTACAATTTCCTACCTAGAGTAACATAGTCATCATCACATGGGAGTTTTCATCCCAAGAAAGTTTAAAGAAAGACTCTTACCTTCAAGGGATTGCAATTGGTTCATGGCTCAAGTAGGGGAGAAAACCTTCTCAGATGCATAAGAAAGTGTCATGAAGTGAATTCCATGAGGCATATTCAGATGCAACTATGATTCTAAACATATTAATGGGTGAAGAATAAACTAGGTACTTTCATGGATGGATATCATTGACTTTGGTCCCTTTCTATTTCCCTTTATTCATAATTAGAAGGATTTGATCTCATGTTTCATTCACCATCAGTGCTCCTGCAACAAAATCACGATCATGTTTGTTAGAGAAAATGCACCAATTTTTTCCCATATGAATGATTGTTCATAAAAATGTGACTCTTTCTCAAGAAGCAGAAGGATTGTCTGAATAAGAGAATTCATCTTTCAGTACTCTTGGTGGTCTGCTTCTCAAGTGTTCGTCACTCCTCTTCTAATTCTGTTCAAGAATTGTTGCAGAGGTGCATCATTTCAATAATCTTTAAAAGGGGAAAAGTGTTTAAAAGTTATTCATCAGAGCTCTTCATCAGTGTATCATTGTGAAGGTTTTTCATGGATCAATATCCATATTCATCATCATTGAAGTTGATCTTCATCCATGCTTTGAAGCATCCTTTCTCTCCTCTCTTCATGCTTTCTACTCTTCTCTCCCCCTTTCTAATTCTTCATTGTATGTAATCTTGATATTTTATCCTATTCACTTAATTGACAATCAAATATTTGTAAAATGTAAAATTCCTCTCTCAAATTATAAGAGAAGTACTTAATTCTTCTCTTCTAAGGGTAATTGAAAAGTCACAAGTGGAATAAGGACATGAAGAACCATGTGGGGGTAGATGAAGGGTTGCATTGTAAAGCTATAAATTGGGAGAGCCTTCTCATTTTAGGAGGATGGCTATTCTTGTTTACTATCTCCCATATTCTCTGTAGGAACAAGTGATCAAATTTCCTCTATTTTCTTTTCTTATGATTCCTCTACATCTCAACTATACTCCATGAACATGTAATTTTTTAATATAATGCATTAAGACTTTGTGATTTCTGTATTTTTTCCCTTATTCTATGTGAATGGTTTCTTCTTATTGGATTCATGGGTATATTCTAGTTTTGAGACAATAAATTTTTTTATAATATTTATTGTGCAAAACTCCCTTTAGTATTCTCTTCACACCTCTCCTTCAATACTTTTTCTCACTTGTAGAATCTACAAGGACTTTACCAAAGGTGTAGGGAAGTAATCCTATGTGATCCATGGTTAAAATACCACCCCAAAATAATTAGAATAGTGTAAATATTTATTGTTTTCAATAAATGAAGCTTCCTTGCTCAAGTAGAAGGACTTAGTCCTACAAATTTTTGGTTAGAGAACCCCAATTTTCAAACCTAAAAAATTATTTTTCCATTAGTTTTTGGCACCCACTATGGGGAAAATTTAGCATATATATTCACCCAATATTGATTCCACAAATTCCATTAAAAAAATATTCTAAAAAACTAACAAAATCACAAATCTGAAATTTAAAATCCCACAAAAAGAGTGAACAAAAATATTCCTTCAGTTGAATCCAAGCTTTCACAACACTAGCTAAAATAAGGTATACCGGATTGAATATATTGAGAGGAATTATTGACCCTAATTTTAAAGTTTTACAAAATAACCAAGAAAAATTTAGAGATAATCTATATTACTTCTCTCAAGCCTCATCTCCATCTAATTCATCAAGTGGTACCCATGAAAATGCTAGCCAAACTCCTACTGATACTCCCCCTATAAATTCTCTTGATTCTCCTATCCTCCACCCACTATTGAAATTTGAAATCCTAGAGGAAGAAGAAGAAGGGGAAGAAGAAGAAGAAGAAGAAGAAGAAGAAGAAGAAGAAGAAGTGGAATAGTAATTTTCTATGGTAGATGAATAAGTCCAAGAACCTCTCCCTTGGGGGGAAAACATAGATCCTATGTCCTTAAATAAAATTCACGAACTTCCTAAAGGTTCAAGGAAACAAATTCCCAAGTTTAGAGCTAATGGGAAATAATACCTGAATTTTTTGGAGTTTCTCATGAAGATGTCTTGGTATACTTTTTTCTTGAATCAATTTAAGATGTTGTAGTTGATTGGCTTTATCATTTTCGAAGAGGTTCCATTATAGGTTGGTCTCAAATGAATACTAAATTTGAAACTAGATTCAAGCCAGTGTAAGATTCACATTCCCTCCTTTCCCAATTGAATAAGATGAAGAAATAACCACAAGAATCCATGAGAGGCTTCGTGGAAAAATTCAACAAGTTGATCAACAAGATTCCTATCAATGCTTGTCCTACTGCAGATAATTTGAAAACGTTCTCCTTGAATTCCCAGATGCCTGAAGTGAGTTTATTTCTACAAATATTTTAGCCAAGAGATTTGGAAAATTCTCAAGAAATTTTTATTGAAGTGGAAGATGACCTCATCTTATCAAGAAAGCTCAAGAATCCTTCAATAAAAGATAAGGAACACAGTTCTAAAGATGAGAGGGCTGATTTGTTGCTACAAAAATTTTCTAATGACTTGAAAATGTTGAACATGGAGATTTCTTAACAAACATCCCACAAAAATTAGAACAGAAATCAGATTACCGAAGCACCCCAAAGTCTTTCCTTAGAATCTCTATTGGTCAATGAAATTTTTAAAACTCAAGAAGATGAAGAAGAGCCGAAACAAGAGAGTGAAAATATCAATTTCATAGACATTGAACAAATATAAAATGATGCAAAAATAAGATACATTTAATACTCAGGATGTGAAGAAGAAGATGATGATGATGCACCTATATTCTCATGTGTGGTGTTCACCCACTCCCAATATTAGAAGGGAAGCTCCTCCACCGTTTCTCCAAAGAAGAAGAAGATTGAAGATCCTCTTGCACATGAAAACTCTACACAATAAAATAATCAAGAGAGGATCTACACTCCCACCTTCCATGGAGTCTACAAAGGAGAAGTTGGATCTTATGGCTAGGATGAGGCCATCCATTATTCCAAGTAAGTCTCTTAATTCTCCTTCTTACTCTAATTTTATTCATGCAAAATCTATTACTTTAAAAACTTAAAGTACACCTATAAAATCATCCATTGTTCCCCAAACATCCACTCCTTTTGATATCATATAACATGTGAACAATTATAAAGTGTAATATTCTAAAATTGAATATTTGTGGAATCACCTAGAAAAATTTGAAAAGCATATTTGTCATATCAAAATTAATAGTTCAAAACATATCACTATAGTTCCTAATTCCAATAGACTAATACCAACTCCACCTACTCCTGAATATCAAAATATGATTTCTTTGAGTGCATCCAAGACCAATAAGGTTGGTCCATTCTATCTCTCCCTTTTCATTAGAGGATATCACCTGAACAACTACATAATAGACTAGGGAGATTTTGATAATATGATGCCCATAAAAGTTTCCAATCCTCGCAGACTCACCTTAACACATGCCAATGGATATTGTTTCTCTATGGAGTACAAAAAAGTACCAATTTTGGGGAAGATCAAGGATGCAGAGGTGGCCCTCACTGAATATCTAGATAAGAAAGTATTTCTGACTATTTTGGTGGCTAATATCCCATTATCATTCAAAATATTATTAAGTAGGAGTTTCTATTAAGACTCGGGAGGTAAAATCTAGATAAATTGGTCTTCTGCAACCATTACGGTTAAGGGACAAATGGAAAAGTTGCTTCTAGTTAAAAAGATGAAATACATGATACATATATCAATAGATCCAAAAGCTAATATCTTGTACTAAGACAGTGAAAATGGAAACCACTTCATAACATCTGAAGATAAGGATGAAATTCCTATCTTGATAGGAGAAAGCATTCCTTTCCGGTTGGGTATTGATAATAATGAATAATGGAAGGATCTTAAATTAAAATAGAACAGTCCATAATTTCCAAATGATGGAGGAAATGAAGAAGATGAAGCGGTTCTTGAAAAGATCCAAATTGAAAAATCAGCCAATGTGTCATTCATGATTAAGAGGTGTTCATAATTTCATTTGAAGAAGAAATTTCTCTTGGTGACCAGTTTAATGAAAGAAATTTTTTGAGCCTCTCATTAATTATATCATCCATGAAGAAGAGATATTGAGTTGTGACGATCCTTTGAAATATTCGAAAGAGGAATCTGTATAAGAAATGTTGAGATTTCAATAAGAAATAGAAGATCCCCAACTCAGCCTTGAAATCATAATGCAAGCCATATAATTACAAGATAGTTATGAATATAATTCTAACCTCTCAGTTGATTCAAAAAAATTTCATGATCAAGATGAAAAATCAAATATCTCCCCTGAGAAAATGGTTGATGGATGCAATGATGAAAGTGAAGTTTCTCTTTTCCATTTGAAGAGGGAAATTATCTCAATGATGAAAAGGATGAAACAAGATTATTTGAGACCTCCCATGATGAATAAACAATGAAATTAAATGAGATTTGGGATGATAAATCAATTTCTCCAAGTTTTTTCATCGAATTTTGAAATGAATATTCTTCAAATGAATGTGAAGGAGAGATCTCGGTAGTTTTGAAGGAGGAATCTATGCAAGAAATATTGGAAGTTATAGAATAAATGGAAGATACAAAGCTCAGTTTTGATATCTTGGCTCATGTCATGGATATGCAAGATAGGTACAAAGATAAATTTGATTCTTTATTTGATTCTCAAATATATCATGATGAAGTAGAACAAAAGGATGAACTCAATGCTTCTTAGGAAAAAAATGTCAATAAGGATGAACATGGGAAAGAGAAATACTTAGAACATTTTAGAAATCCAATAAAAAATATGCCTTGGGGTAGTAATGAAATGCAAAATGAAAAATCAGCAATGTGGATTAACATAGAATATATTTTTCAATTTGACACTAATTTCAAGATAGTAAGAAAAATAGACTTTGTGGGAGAATATCTAAACATGAGAGTGATTATACAGGCTCACTCCTCACAACTATAAAAACATCCATGAAACCATATAGCTTTCATAAGTAGTTGAGGAAAGGAGGATACTTCATGAAACAATTTAATGTCTTCAAAAAACATCATCACCTAATGCTAGCCATTTAGGATTAACATCCGAAGAAAAAAGTGCTACAATGAAAGCGGGTTGTCCCGACATGTGCCATATGTGAATTTAGGTTGTGTTTTTCCCTTCCTTGTTGTGTGTTTATTTTTTGTTGTTTTTTGTTCCTTACTTATGGTAGTATGTTGAAGTGGTGACTCTATGCCCAACTAATTAAGCTTCATTGTATTCATGAATGTATTTAGATCTAAGAGAAACTAAGTGCTTCTCAATGTTCCAAAAGAGCTATTTTTGGCATTTTTGCATTAGGTGAGAACTCTTAGGGGACATACAAGGAAATGATAAAGCATTTTGAAAGTGTTTCATAGAGATAAGTAATCATCCAAGGTATTTTATGAAATTTATGCAAGAAAATCCAGGTTTAGGAACAAGTTATGCAACACTGGGTTATTTGTAGTTTGGTGTAAGGAAATGAAAACAATGAAAAAGATCGTTATCTTATTCTAGACATATTAGGATCTTAGGAATTATTTGGAAAGAAATAAGATAATATTTAGAAATATAAGAATACCTATTTCACATTAAAAAAGGTTTCAGGAATTTCTAAGGATCATATTTTGATATATTGGCCCGACAGTGTAGATGAATACCTCTGATCCTGGTGGATATTCAACTAATTTTTTTGGGAGTTCCACGAAGATTTAATACCTAATTCAACTTTAAAAAGTGACATATGTGAGGTCCTATTCACACCTTATGTTTTTTTTACCCTTTTTATTATCATAAACATTGGTGGCAGTTACTTTCACCAGCACACAGGTTTCATCAGAATTGAAAAATGGGGTGAATTTAAAATTTTAGGAAGAATTAGATCCTAAAAAATTGTGGTAATGTTCTCATTATATTTTTTTGATTCAAAATCATATAATTTTTGTGTATGGAACTCCTAGGGAATATCTTGGGGAAAGAAGACACTCTTAGATGGTTATTTTTAGCAGTGTCCGGTGAAGGTAGGCTTCCAAAAATAGTTTTGGTGCACTTCGAGATCCTTGATGTCCCTTTGAAAAAATTTAATATGGATATTGGGCACACTATAATGCACCACCATGGTGAGAGATTCACTTTTGGATTTTCCACCACTTAAATGCTCACTGGGGGTGTTAGGAACTTTGTATGCACTCATAGGCTTATTTGGTCCCTTCCTCGTGATGGGTGAACCCTAGGCACACCTATGAAGAATTATTTTCCCTTGTACACTTGCAAAAGGGAAATTATGGACATCATGATTCACCACCATGTGGGGGAGGAACTTTCGTCACTTAAAACACATCTTCATGTGTTAGAAACAATTCTTCAACTCACATCTTGAACCTAGCCCCTCCCCATGAGAACTTCGCCCCTTAGCACATTTTTCACCCTTGATGTCCCTTTTTCCCTTACTAAATGTGTTAATGGACATGGGGAAACTCAAAACCCATTTAGAAATTTTAAAATCACCCTCATGTGTTAGGTAACCCATGTTAAGCCATAATGGTCAACAGTGAGTTAGAAGGTGAGTTAGCTAGGTTAGTGTTAAGAGGTGAGTATAAACCAACACTTAGAAAATTTTTGAGCCATTTTTCATATTTCTCCCTCCATTGATGCTAGTATATTGTTATGCTACCAAATTTTATAGAAAACTCATTTCCAAAACAACCTTTTTGCTCATATCTCCTTCATTTTTTCTCCATTTCCCTTGAGATTTTTCCTACATATTTTACTCTTAAACACCTTGAAGATGACATAAACATCATTACCATTGATCCCCTAAATTTTTTACTATAACCCCTCGAATATTTTAGAGAAAAAAATTACATTTTCAAATCCTTACAATTCTGGAGATCGAAAACACTTGAAATTTAGAGCCAGAAACCATATCAAAATTCCTAATATAATGAAACAAATCTCAGCTCAACTGGACTCCTAAAAGACATGATTATATTTTTAATAATTTGGAATCTAATCCTTATTAAAAATAGTAAGTTTTTATGACAAAGAAACAACAATTCTAAAACCTCTATGCAATCTCCAAGTCCATAACTTTAAAAATTGGGAAAGTTGGATAAAAATGGAAACTAAGGGTGAGGTGTGACTTACTAAAAATAGTAAGTACTCTAATGTAATGTCCTTAATCCTAAACCTAAGGCCTAGCGGCTTATTTCAGTATCAACCTTGGTCATACCCGAGGGGTTAGAGACATTGGAGGCTACTGGACATGGATTTATGGTTACCACCTTCACTTTATGTTATATTTTTCCATTGACATTAGTGTTGGGTGACTAATTAGTAAAATTTTCTCTATTTCTTCGTTGGGGTGACTTAAGTGTATTTTTTTTGGCATGTGTACAATAAAGTAGCCGACCTTATATTATTTCACATGAGAAAATATCCAAAGGGGGAAATTATGGTTTATTGGAGGAAAAAGTTATATATTCTTTCCTTGTCATTTAGGGAGTCATCCAAACATTTAGAATTTTGGAGTTATTTCTATTTGCAAGAATTTTTCTCAAGGAGGTCAAATTTTATAAGAACCCTAGCTTCGGTGGTGATAAAACCATCCCTAGTTGGTAGAGTATCATTCAGTGAGGGTTTTGAGCCCATATCCCAAGTTTTTTTTTTGCACCATTCAGATTTGGATTCAAAATTGCAGACATAGAGTAGAGATCAGAGATATATTGACCATTTTGATCAGAGGTTCATGTATAAAGGAAAGGAAATCCAACCATCATCTAGGTATCCATTTATTTTCAATTTGGGGTAGTTGCATGACTCTCACAAGTGGGGTGACTTACCTAGGGTTTTCAGGAATCTTTTTGGAGGGGTTTTAGTGGCTTTATTCCAAAGATTTCAGTGCTGGAGATTGTTATCATCATGAGGATTCCCTAGAATTCATTTCCATCATTCTTCCATTGTTATTTTGGAAATTACGGTCAATTGTATTTTTATTTCATTTTCTACCCTAAAATAAATTAAATAAAATGATATCTTTGCAGTAAAATTATTTCTCTATTGTGTATTATTCTCCATATTTTTCCACTTCCTTTGAAACTTCTAGGTATTGTTGGAAGTGAATATTTATGAAGATAAAAAATGTATTTATTTTTGTACCTTGCTATCCAAAAAAATCAGAATCACAATTTGTTGGATTTTTTTTAATAAATTTATGTATTTTAAGTGATATCCTAAAAGGGGTATTTCGGTGGTATCAGATGGATTTCCTCTCTCTTCTTTGGTTGTATATGAAGGTTTATTCCAGGAGGAATATACCTCGGAAAGAATGATAGAATATGGATGATGAGGAGAAGCTCAATGAAGGGGTAATGAAAAATTTATTCATCAATATGGTGAAACAATAGGAAACCACTAACATTTATTTGATCCATCTCACTCATAATTTGAATCAAAGAATATCTAGGGATAATAAGGAAGAGGATTAGAGTAACAATTGAAGGCAGTGATCTCTTCGCTCTTTTACCAATCCTTTAGGACTTCAAGATCCCTCTTTCTTAAAAGATCCTAAAGTGTCACATGTAGGGAAACCAACAGAAGTGTTTGATGAGCATTATAAGGTCTTGTTGGGAGAAATACCATACTTTGAGTGATGGTTTCAGGGAGAACATTCCATTTCTAGATTATTTCAAGATGAAGATTAGTAGCAGGTCCAAGAGAGACCACCATTTGCAACTGCTTAAATTACAAAGGCAATTAGGGAAAATTTCTATCCCATACTTTGATGGTTGTAAGAAGTGTACCACATGGTCATCAGTCGAGAAGATGAAAACTTATTTTGATTTGAACCCCATGTGCGAGGAGGATGCAATTAAATTTGTAATCCTACATCTTGAGGGAGATGCACATGATTGGTTACATTACTATATATTTAGAGTTCACACAGATACTAGAGGATAGGTTTTATAGGAGAGATCTTGATAGATTCTTCAGGGACTTGACTCACCGGATACAGAT
The DNA here is from genome assembly GCA_019776745.2 of Taxus chinensis. Lineage (NCBI taxonomy): Eukaryota > Viridiplantae > Streptophyta > Pinopsida > Cupressales > Taxaceae > Taxus > Taxus chinensis. The sequence continues at coordinate 618,301,287 of CM034146.1, forward strand.
AGGTTCCTTGGATGTTTATATTGCAATTTTTTAGAGACTCTCAGTGATGTTTCCTAACAATTTTGAGATGATATTGGCTTCATTGTTCATAGCAGGATTGATAGATGCCTTGGCTGGTTTTGTCAAGGCATTTTATCCTCCATCATTACATGAGGCCATTAGGAGAGCTAGAGACTTTGAGTTATCTACTCAAAGTTCTATATTTCCACCTAGATTTCAACAAAGGATGTCTCCACCTAGATAGGATGATGAGAGATAGGAATCATATAAGAAGCCAAGAATTTCACTAGATATTAGAGAGGAATTGAGGAGGAATTAACTATGTTATGAGTTTCGTAATCCATGGGCATGATGACATAATTGCATAGGGAAAAGAAAGGCATAGTACATTAAGGTATTTGAGGATAGTGATGATGAGGGAGAGGAGGTATTGGAGCCTCATGAGCATGATGAAAGTGATGCGTTGGATAGGGTAGATGTTGAGACTATGGAGGATACTTTTTCTAGTGAGACCATAGCCACATTTTCTAATACCCCCATGTATAAGGAATTTAGGGTTTTAGGAGTCTTGTAGGATCAACATGTGATAGTGCTCATTGATAGTAGGGCCACACAAATATTTATTAATGCCACTTTGGTGGAGAGAAGAGGTCTATAGATAATGTAATTTGAGGGCTTCAACATTATCTTTACAAATGGTGAGTCCATGAGATTTATACAGAGAGTCCCAAGACTGAGAATCACTATGGGTAACTATGTAGTTACCAATGACTTTTATATTTTTTTATTGGGGAAACAAACATAGTTCTTGGAGTGCAGTGGATCAACTCTCTTAGCGAGTTACAAACTAAATTTTAAACAATGGATTTTATGTTTAAGTTTGAGGGTAGGAATGTGGTCTTGAGGGGATTATCTATAGATGCATCTAAAGTTATCACGACCAAACATATAGAGAGGATTTTCAGGAAAAATGATGTGGATTGGGCAGTTCAGTTCTTGTTTTCAACTAAGAATTCATATGATGATAGTCTACGGTACCACGTGGATGTTCAAGCCCTACTGGATAAGAAAAAATGTAGTTTTTAGTGATATACCTCCAAGTGTACCTCTAGATAGAGGAGTTGAACATGTGACCAAGCTTAAGGACATCAGCACATAGTAACAAATCCTTACCGTCATCCCAAATGTTTTAAGGATGAAATTGAAAGGGATTTACTTGATCTCCTAGATATGGTACATATCAAGCCAAGTTCTAGTCCATTTTCTTATTTGGTTGTATTGGTGAAGAAGGATGGAACCATGCGCATGTGCATAGATTACCATGCTTTGAATAAGAAAAAAATTAAGAATAAGTATCTTGTGCCTCACATTGATGAGTTAGTGGATGAGATACATGGTGTAATCTAATTTTCTAAAATAAATTTGTAATATGGATATCATCAGATTAATTTTAGATGGGGGGATGTGTATGAGACAATTTTTATATGCCATTTCGGTCACTTTGAGTTCCTTGTGATACCGTTCAGATTTTCTAATACACCCACTACATTTTAGTCCTATATGAACCATGTGTTCAACTGCCACCTACAAAACTTCATGTTGGTATTCTTCAATGAAATTCTGTTCTATAGAAGGGAATGGGAGGATCATATGAGATATCTTGATGATATATTGGGTATCTTAGAGGATAATTCGCTATACATGAAGCTTTTTAAGTGTTTGTTTGGCATGAAAAAGTTGTTATACTTGGGCCATGTGATTAGAGGAGGTAGATTCAAGGTGGAAAGGGTAAAAATTCGGGGAATATTACATTGGCCACTACCAAGGACTTTGACAAATTTGAGAGGGTTCTTAAGTCTATGCACTTACTACACGAGGTTTATGAAGAACTTTTCTCAATTAACCACACCTTTGAAAAATTTAACCAAGATGGGGTATTTTACTTGGTTAGAATCAACACAATTTTTTTATCAGCTTAAGAGGGTGATGATTTCATGTCCCATTCTTGCATTACCATATTTTTCTTGACAATTTGTACTTGAATGTGATCCATCGAGTGAGGGCATTTGGTTGGTTCTCATGCAAGTTAAACATACCATTACCTATGAGAGTCGTAAGTTGAGTTCTGTTGAGAGTGGTTACTTAATTTATGACAAGGAAATGTTGGCCATTATGCATGAATTGGAAAATTTTAAGAAGTATCCTATGGGCAGTAGATTCTTGGTTTGTACACATCACAATGGTTTGAGGTTTTTCTTAGGGTAGAAGAATCTCAATGAAGGCTAGCATAGTTGGATAAACAAGGTATATACTTATGATTTCAATGTAGAGTACCCTAATGGTAAGAATAATGTTGTAACCAATGCATTATCTAGGAGGCCTCACCTTACCTTTATAGTTAGTTCTATGTTAGAAATTTTAGCAGATTGGAAGGCTCGCATACATGTTGAGTATTCAAAAAATATGTTTTCATGTGAGATCATGGATGAGATTATCCAAGATGATAGATACATGATCTTGGATGATCTCATATACTACAAGGATAGGATTTTCCTTGTACTCAAGTCCAAGATGAAATAGAAGATCCGTTGAGTAGTACATGATACACCCCTAGTGGGACATCCTGGGTATTTTAAGACCTATAGGTACATCAGGGAGAGGTTTACATGGAAAGGGTTAAAGAAAATTTTCCTTAACCATATTAAGGAGCATTTGATTTTCCAGCAAATGAAGTCCAAACATTCTTTTCTAGCAGGACTACTACATCCTCTTCTTATTCCAGAGCAGAAGTGGGAGAGCATATCTATGGATTTTATTACATGGAATCCATCAGTACATGGTCACAATTGTGTATATGTGGTGGTACATTGGTTGAAAAATTATGACCATTTCTTTTCTATGCTTACATGGCATAAAACTCCACATGTAGCTTAGAACATTGTCAGTGACAAGGATAAGATTTTTATGAGCACATTTTAGTATTTTCAGACTTACATGTACGTAGTTGACTCCTAGTACTATTTATCATCCATAGATAGATGGGAAAACATATTCAATCAATAATTAGATAGAGGGATATTTTTGTAACTATGTAGAAGAACATCAATGTGTATGGGTTAGATGGCTACACATGGGTGAGTATTGTTACAATACCACCTAACAGATGAGTATTGACATGAACCAATTTTAGGCATTATATGGGTATAATGCTTCATCATTCGTAGACATAGTGTTATCATATAGTCGAGCTCCAAATTCTCAAGGCCCTCAACGATAATTTACAAAAAGCACAGAATCAACAGAAGGTTTATGCAGATAGGAACAGGGTCAATAGATATTTTGAGGTAAGGGATTTGGTTTTCATACAATTGCATACCTATGGATAATCCTCACTTAAGAAGAGTGGTTCTGAGAAGTTGAAACTGTGATTCTATAGGCCATACAAGATAATACAAATTGTTGGGGTAGTTGCATATGAGTTAGAGCTCCTAAAGCACAATAGGATCTAAAATGGATTTCATGTTTTATGCCTCAAAAAGGCACTTCAACATCATATTATTCCTTCTATAGATTTTCCACCCTTGGACGATAAGGGGAAGTTGGTATTAGAACTAGAATCTATAATTGATGTGAGGTGAAGGAAGCTTAACAGTATGGTGATTATAGAGTATCTAGTGTGGTGGAAGGAATTTCCTCTTGACGATTCCACTTTGGAGGGAGATGAGATTTTATAGCATCTTGGTTTGAATTTTATTGTGGGAAAGTAATGTCCCCATTCCTACATAAGGTCTAACGAATTATTTTATTCTCTAGCTTGATCATACCCGAGGGGCTAGAGATGTTGGAGGCTATTGGGTATGGATTTTTAGTTACCACCTTCACTTTATGTTATATTTCATCATTGAATTTAGTGTTGAGAGATTAGGTGGTAACATTTGTTCTATTTCTTTGTTGTAGTGACTTAAGTGTACTTTTTATCATGTGTATATTAAAGTAATCTAAGTTATATTATTTCCCATGAGAAAATACCAAAATGGGGTGATTAGGGTTTGTTTGAGAAAAACATTATATATTTTCCCCTTGTGGTCATTTGGGGAGTCATTCAGACTTTTGGAGCTATTTCTATTTATAAGTGTTTTTATTGTGGAGGTTAAATTCTACAGGAACCCTAGCTTCAGTGGTGAGATATCCATCCCTAGCTGGCAGAGAATTCTTCAGTGAGGATTTTCATCCTTCAACCTTAGCTTGTTATTTTCACCATTTAGATTTGGATTTAGAATTTCAGACATAAAGAAGAGATAAGATTTATATTGATATTTTAGATTAGAGGGTCATTTATTATGGAGAGGACAAACAACCATCATTTGGGTATCTGTTTATTTTAAGTTTAGGGAAGTTGTGTGACTCCCACAAGTTGGGAGACTTACCTAGGGTTTTCAGGCAACATTTTAGAGGGGTTTTAGTGGCTATTTTGTGGATATTTTGAATCTGGATATTTTTATCATCGTGAGGATTCCCTATAATTCATTTCCATCATTATTACATTGTTAATTTGGAAAATATGGTCATATGTATTTTTCTCTCATTTTCTGCCCTAAAATAAATGAAGTAAAATAATATCTTTGTAAAAAAAATTATTTCTCTATTTTGCATTGTTATCCATATTTTTCCACTTCCTTTGAAACTTATTGGTATTTTTGGAAGTGAATATTTATGAAGATAAAAAAAAATTCTTTTTTTTTTACCTTGTTTTCTTGAAAAAGTAGAATTACAATTTGCTGGATTTTTTATAAATTTGTGAGTTTTAAGTGATATCCTAAAATAGATATTTCATCTGATGAAATATAAATTTCACACACACCTCCATCACCCTATTCACTTAGTGTTTCCATTCGTCATGAAGTTCAATTATACTGGATTTGAGGGACAATTTACACTTATTTCACCGAGTACCCAAATGTAGGAGACAATGATGTGGTTCACCTAGACTTGGATGATTTGAATTCAAGAATGTTGAAGGAACCAAGGGGACATATTGAAGAGAAAAACCAATTTCTATTTAGAGCACTGAGTTAGTCATATCTTGTGTGAGGCACTATGATGTTTTAACGAGAACTATATCTACCAAAGACAACTCTCTACTTGCAGTTCTCACACCGAAGGGAATCTCACAATGCCTGTAATTTCCTACATGGAGTAACCTGGTCATCATCACATGGGATTTTTAATCTTAAGAATGGTCAAAGACATACTCATACCTTTAATGGATTATAATTGGTTCATGGCTCAAACAGGGGAGAAAACCTTCTTATATGCCCAAGACATCATCATGAAGTGAATTCCACAAGGCATATTCAATGAAATTATTCTCCTAAATAGATTAATGGGTGAAGAAAAAACTAGGGAATTTCATGGATGGATGACATTGAATTTGGTCCCTTTCTTCTTCCATTTCTCTAGAATCAGAATAATTTGATCTCATGTTTCATTCACCATCAGTGCTCCCATAATGACAGAATCACGATCATGTTTATAGGAGAAAAATGCACCAATTTATCCCATGTGAATTATTGTTCATAAAAAGGTGACAATGTATCAAGAAGTAAAAGATTTGTCTCCATGAGGTAGGTCATATTTTAGTACTCTGATTGGTCTACTTCTCAATTGTTTGTCACTCCTCTTTTGAGTGTGTTCAAGAAGTGTTGCATAGGTGCACAATCTAAATAATATTCAAAAGGGGGCAAAGTGTTCAAAAGGCCTTCATCAGTACATCATTGTGGAGGGTCATCGTGGATAAAATTCCATCTTCATCATCATCGGAGTTGATCTTCATTGAGGTAAAAAGCACATTCATTTGTGCTTTGGAGCATCCTTTCTCTCCTCTCTTCATTCTTTATCGTCTTTTCTCCCCATTTCTAATTCTTCATTATATGTAATCATGGTATTTTTTACTATTTACTTAAGTTACAATCAAATATTTGTAAAATTTAAAAGTCTTCTCTCAAATTATAAGATAGGTACTTAATTTATCTCTTCTAAGGGTAATTGAAAAATTCATAAGTGGAATAAGGAAATCAAGATTCATGTGGGGGGTATATGAAGGGTTGCATTGTAAAGATATAAATTAGGAGATCCTCCTCACTTCAAGAGGATGGTTATTCTTGTTTACTAGCTCCTATATTCTCTCTAGGAACAAGCGATTAAATTTCCTCTCTTTTATTTGCATATGTTTCCTCTCCATCTCAACTATACTCCTTGAGAATGTACTTGTTGAATATTATGTCTTAAGACTTTGTGTATTTTGTATTTCATATCCTAGACGATCTATGATCGAGAAGGATGATAATCTCATGTGGCTACAATTAGGGAGGACAAGATCTTAAAGTTTTGATTATTTATACTAATAGTTGCAGAATTAGACTATGAGGATTTACTAGGCCTTCAAAGAGTTCATTATTATCTTCTACTCCCTTAATGACTTTATGCTATTTACTTGTAATAATAATTTAATTTTTTTTTTGCCATAGGTGTAGAAATAAGTAATTGATGTGTACATCCCATATTTCATAAATAATTAAAACCCCCCATCATTAATTTTACACAAAAATCTATTTTAGAAAATATTCCTTTTTACAAATGTATTCTATTTGATGTATGCTCAATTCAATAAATTAGAAACCCAGTATTGTAAAAAATAAATTCGTGAAAAATATTTTAATTTATTTTCACCTAGAAAAACTATTTCGCCATTACACGAGGCTTATTCATCATTTTAAAAAAAATTGAAGGATTTATAAAGTCATTTCAATGGTTTACAGGTAGGATTATCTTGAAATATGCTATGATATGTCACAATGATAGGTACATGATATGCATCCATCGAACTTTAGACTTATATTATGGTAAGACTGTGAGTTTTTTGTAAGGGATTACATCCACAACATAGCTTGTAAGGACTTGACTCACCCATCATACCCACTGTATTTGATCTTTTTTGATGATCCTGTGAAATTTCAATCCTTTTGTGTGGATGGATTACTAGATTTTTTGTTGGACTATCAAGGTTTTTGATTTGATTTTGAGAGACTTTGTGTTTAGATGGGGGTTTTTATGATTTTAATAACAAGTTTCTTTTCTTATGATTTTGAAGAGATAATACCAGGATATTTGTGTGAGTGGATATAATGAGGTCTTAAATTGTGATTTGGATGGGTATGAGGATGCAATTATAAGGATTTATGAAGAGTTTGATTATGTGTTGGGTGTTTAAATTGTGGAAACACATGTTACAGTAGGAATAGTTTATAGTTGGTTGATGGTGTTGATAATATGGGTCATAGAGTTTTTGGTCCCAACATCATTATTGGAAAGGGTTATTTGAACATGTCCAAGATTTTATTAGGAGGTGCATTTAGATTGTCAAGTTATATCTCACCTCAATCAATGAGATCTTAGAGTAACATTTTTTAAAAGAGCTGCAAACCTTTCAATGTCATGTCCTCCTACCTAATTATATTTGTAATAGTCTTCACCTCTATACCATGATGATTTAGAGGAAGATTCATTCATGGGTTGGATGTGAGAGAGTTTTTATCTAACAAGAAGCCAATATTTTTTCAAAAATAGAGCTATAAGACTCCCTTAGAGGCGTTTATTTTCATGGAGGTCATAACTGTTCGGAATCTGGGAGACTTTCAAATGTAGTTCTTAAGACAACCGAATAGGAAAAACCCTTAGATTTTTCATTATTGGAAGAGGCTTTAAAGGATGAGTCAAGATTGGGTTTTTAAGATTGTAATTTATCCTTATCGCCCTTAAGGGCTCATATTTCCAACTTATGGGACATGGTAAAGGACTCATCAAATGTTTGAAATGATTGAATATGAAGGGTGGATGATATATGTTTGGTGCAATACTGAGAAAATCAATCAATCAATTTAGTTTAGGGAAGAGAGAAGGATAGTTGATTGATAATTCCTCTCCATCCGGTGAGGAAATTAATAACATACTCATCTTGAAATTGTTTGACAATGTATAAGTCGATGATAGATATGGCGATAGAAAATTGTTCTAAGAATAGTTGTGTGAATGAATAAAGGGAGTGTTGAGGAATAATATTATACTAATTGAGATTAGAACCAACTAAATACATTGGAAATTTCCTTAGCATGAGATCTTGATCATGATCTATAAGATAACATACATTACGAAAGGCCCTAATGTGATATTATGGGTCTTATTTACTATAGCATTTTAATGAAGATCGGAAGCTCCTAATGTTGGGATAAGACTAAAATGATATGGATGGGTTGATGGTTTCATTGTATATTTTTTCTTAAGAAAACATGCTTTTAGGAACCATGGTGGAAGCTTTGAGGCTAGTGATTCTACTCATCAAATCCTTCATAGGTTCATTATGAGGATGCTAGATGTTTGAAGAGGAAGGGTTATCCTGTCTATAAATGAATGGATTTGAGGGTTTTTAATATTGATGGTAAGTGTTGGTGGTTTAAAACTTACACCCATGTCTCAGATCTAGTAGAGCTGAGTCATTTGAGTCAATAATGGGATTGTCTCCAAGTTGTTGGACCTTGCATGCTTAAGAAAAACCTCTAAAGAAGGCCAGTTCCTCTACTCACTTCTACTTCTACTGCTACTCCTAAAGCTAAAATAAAATTCTAAGCTAATGATGACAATGGACCAAGGATAGAAGGATATGTAGAAGGGGAAAACTAAACTAGGGGAGGTGATAACACCAGAAAAAGTGGGATGAACACTATCGATTTTCATCGAAAGTGAAGGAGAAAGCATAAAGGGAGGCTAGGAACACACGACATAGACCAAGATGCATTCATATGATTTATTTCATGAGAACAATAATAAAATGGAGCTGCAAAGGATTTAAAGTGGCACACCAAGTACACAATATAAAGGAGAGACAAGAAAGACTAATACAAACACGTTAAGGTAGAGAATAGCCACAAAATAATGCTTCTATTTATTTCGAGTATGCACAGTATGTTACAGTGGTGTATGAGGCTGATATCCACATGTAAGAACCATATCTAGAGGTCTGTGACTAAAAATGCAAAGATACAAAATCCTTAGCAAACACTGGAGGATCCACAAATGTCCAACCCTTTACAATGAGCAATGCTCTTACATTTATAGATGAAACGATGAGAGGAGGAAAAATATTATTTGAATCACAACCACCATGAACAAGAATTAAATGCCTATAAATCCACATGAAAATCTATCAAATGCACTTATCCATGTTTTTTTAGTGTGTGGGAGAAGAAAAGGTTTGAGATCTGAATCAAATCGAGTGGTTTGGAGAAATCAGATCCTATATTAATGGCATGAAAGAAATTTTCCAGCTTCTCACCTACCCAATGCCACTTGAATTTGAATTTGAATGATTTAGAGTGTATTCCATGTCAACAGATTTCAAATGAGACTAGGCGCATGTGTGTCATAGCAATATATAAAATATTTATGGCTACAAAAATTCTACAGGTTTAGTTTTTGACATGTAATGACATGTGGCACACACTAATTGATCGAAAAGATTGTCCAACTGTCCATTCCCGCATTTTTCATTTTCTACCACGTGTCATGCATCAGTTGGTTGCAAGAATTTGGTGCCCTGTTTACGTGATTTTATAGGTTGTGTGTGATCCACTTAATGTCTAGCATCACATGTGGCATCGGAAAGGTGTAGAGGAAGGCATGACAACATGTAAAGGAAAGTGGCACAAAATAAGAAAAGTAGGAAGTGCATAAAAGTAGCGTGCATGGAAGAACCAAGAGGAATACTTTCCAGAGGAACGTATGACATAGGTGAAATCCTTACAAAATAATGTGCAGTAGCAAGGAAGGGGGTGCATAAAGAATTTTAAGGACTTAGCTAATTTGGGGAGAAAGTCTCAGGTGCATGTAGGATACATAAATTTCTAGGAGGAAGGTGAATGCATCGAGAGTGTGGGCGCAAAGGAAAATTAAACAAATAGAAGAAAAGGAAAGGGGAGATGACACATACAAAGTAGTTGAAGAGGTGTGAGGGGGTGCATGTGAAGGATGTAGCCAAGTGATCTATGCCAAAAGAACAATTGAAGTGCACATAAACTCATAATATAGAACCTCAAAGCTAGGATGGAAAGATAAGTTATTGGTAAATAACTAGGGGAGTTATTTTGAATAATAGTTTGGCAAATTTGGGGGGCCATCTACCTATTAAATGAAAGAGATCAATAGCCTTGAGAATCCATTAGGCATGGAGTCATCTTGTATATGAATATTTGATCTAAATCTTTGAATAAATTCCCTTGAGTAACTTGAAACAGGTTCTAAACTCTATTTTGAATCCTGCAAAACTGCTGAAAATTGCTCAAAGATGACTAACATCTTGAAAGCAAAAAAGAGCATGCACAAGACACATGTGAGAAGAAATAACTATGTACAAGTAAGACAATGTGCATGTAGTGCACTTATAGGAATTAAAACTATTCTATTATGTACAAAATTATGCAGAAGGCTTAATGGGAAGGATTGAGATAGATCCCATTGATTGGGCTTGATAGCGCGTCTCCATCAAGATGAGACAAATCGAAAGAGTTAGCCTCCTTGTAAGAATTGATAATATATGGGCTACTCTAATGTACATCAAACTTTGAATTTCACCCTAGTTTAGCTTTGTCAACATCCCATTTTTAAGATCAAGTCCCCAACTTTGAAATATTGAGGCCTAGCCTTTCTATCAAAGCACTTCTTTATTGATTTTTGATGTTTTTCTAGCTTGATCATGACAAAATTCCTTGATTCTTCAAGTTCAAATAGTTCTACCTCTCTAATTTCTCTTTGTTTCTATGCCCTCAAATTCCAACTGCTTGGCAAGTGAAAATAGTGAATTCAACTCAAGTATCAAAGGAAGTGTAGTCTCCTTTCCATAGAAAATCTTATAAGGATAAGTTTTTATTTCTTTCTTTCGCTGTAATTATTTCTTCCCAAAGCACATGTGAGACCTTTATATGCCATTGTCTTTGGCTGATGTTCATTGTTCGATTCATAATCTTGATCATGTTCTATTTGTTGACTCTAATAATCCATTTCCCTGAGGGAAATAGTTGGAAGAAGTCTTCAAATATATTCCAAGGCTTAACACCCAATAAGATATTTTGGTACCAAGGAAGGATTTTTCATTATCGGAAATAATGGTTTGAGGTGTGCCAAACCTTAGTTCACGAGGGGTTCATTAGCTAGGCAATATCCTAGCACGTGAGTTCATATTGAGGTAATTAAAATTAGTAAAAGTAAATTCAATATATTGGTAGACATGAGGGGGTGAAAGGGTTTAATTTATTAATATTTTGAAGAAGGTATTAGGGGTAGGTTAAGAGAGGCGGGCCAAAGGAAATGGAGGTTTAATTTTAATATAAAACTAAAACATTTGAACCCTAATTTTTAAAACTAAAGACCTTAAAATTGGAATTTAAGGAGTGTGGTCATAAAATTAAATTATAATATCTTTTTTGAATAAAGAAATATCAATTAATAGATTCTTAACCAAGAAATAATAAGATGGTAGAAAAATAGGATTGATTATGCTTTTCAACACAAGTGACATTATTTCACCATCTTAATTATTTGAAGAAACTATTAATAAATGATTAAATATTAACATTTATAAGGTAATTGGTAATAGGTCTTGAATGGATTCAAACTATCTTTTGAGAGAAAATGCATATTAAAAAAATTGAGTGAGAAAAATGATATATTTTTTTATTAATATATTAGGGTAGAAATAAAAAGGGGTGAATAAATTATCATGGAAAAATGGGTAAGTAAGGTACATGGAAAAAATAGGGGGTATTTTAATTATAATAATGTAATGGGAGGGGGTATTATCAATTGAATAATTAGAGGTAAAAACTATAATTAAGGGTATTCTTTACTACACTTCGAATGAACGTACTATACCATACTTTTACTAAGTGAACCCCCCGTGACCCCCCCGTGATCTTGTTACAATAATTTCAAGAAATTCCAGGATGACTAACTCATTTGATTCCTTAAGTGCGACAACTTTTGTCCATCTAGTGAAGTAATCTGTAGTTGTCAGCAACCATATGTGGTCAGTGCTTGAAGGAGGATTGATCATGCCTATGAAGTCAAGACGCCATTACACAAAAGGCTTATCCACTTTCATTGGTCGAAGGGGAAGCACTACCAATTTCTTCTTTCCTACAAAGAAATTACATTCTTTACATTTCACAACCCACTTATGCATGTCCATAAATAGGGTGGGCTAAATGAGTTCTGCCATTATAATATTCATCGTTGTGTCTTGGTAGAGAAGTGCCCACCAAAGAATCCATCATGAAATTATGTTATCACTCTTTCAATTTGCACATTGTCAATGCACTTCAACAACACGCCATCAAGATTCTTTTTGAAGAGAAGACTATCAATCAAAACATATGTAATAGATTGTAGTCTCAGATGTCTTCTCTTTTCTTTGTTCATACTAGGAGGGTAAGTGCTCTCGAAAATTAATGTAATCACCTCCTTCATCTAGGTATGCATGCTAATATTTGCATGTTGTTCAGGTTCTGTGCATATAATATCTTCATCTAGAAACAATGAAGTGTGAGGTTCATTATGCGCATCCTCAGCAAGTTGCTTGCAGAGCGTGTTGCCTCTAACCAACTTTGTGGCTTTGATAGTCACATCATACTCCATGATTTTTGTCACCCATCACTCTCTCTTCTCACTGATTTCTACTCCCATGATGAAGTCTCTCACACTTGAGTGTGAAACTAACACCTTAATGTGGTTTTTGGAGAGCACGATCTTGAACTTATTGAGCACGCACATGATGGCATAGACCCATTTTTTTGTGTGATTGTATTTCAACTCATAATCCTTCAGTGTTTGATTAAAGAAAGAAACTAGCTACTCTATTCCTTGTTCATTTTCTTGTGTTAGGAAAACAACAACACTTACATCAATACTATAAGCATAAAGGATGAAATCCTTTGAGTAATCTAGATTGATGAGTGTTGGCACGCAAGTAATTTATTGATTGATATTATTAAAGATTTCCTTTCCTTTTGTTTTCAACATGAATGTTGTGTCCTTTTTTAGGATGAAGGTGATGGGCCTTACCAATCCTATAAATTTAGGGATGAATCTCCAAACAAAGTCAATTTTATCGAGAAAGGATTGCATGGATTTCTTGTGTGATGGCAAGGAAAGAGCCAAGATATCTTAAACATGCTTAGGATCAATTGGGATGCCATCCTTTAAGACCACATGGCCCAATATATTTCCCTATACCATAAAAAAATTACACTTATTGGGGTTAAGAGATACCCCAACCTTTTTGCATCTCTCAAATACTTTCTCTAGATGCGCCATATGATCTATGCCCTACTTTGAGAAGACAATTATGTCATCTAGGTAAACCAAGATGAACTCATTGATATATCCTTAGAAGGCAATATCCATGGTGTGCTGAAAATTTGTGCCTACGTTTGACAGGCCAAAGGGCATTTTATGATATGCATATATTCCCTAATTGGTTGTAAATGTCATTTTCAATTGATCCTCTTCCTTGACCAGGATATGATTGAAGCTAGAGTACCCATCCAATATAGAGAATTTTCATGCTCCAGCCACAGTCTGTAAAATCTACTCCATTAATGGAAAATGATAGCGATCCTTTAAAGATGCATTATTTAGATCTCTAAAATCAATTCAGAGTCTAATTTCACCATTCTTTTTGCACACTAGAACAATATTCACCACCCAAGAAGAGTACTTAATCAAAAAAATTATCTTTTCCTCAATGATTTTAGACAGCTCTTTCCTCATAAGGGGCTCTATCTTTAGATTGATTGGCCGTTGCTTTTGTCTGATGAGATTGATACTAGGATCAAGGCAATGGAGTGTTAATAAATACTTGGATTGAATCCTTTTAGGTATTCATACTCCCATGAAAAATGTCACTATAGTTCTGACAGAGAGAGATGAAGGCCTGATTTTCATCATGTGCATAAGATTTACTGAGCAATAACTCCTTGTTATGCACAATAATGACTAGGGAGCAATCTTCTTTGGTCAAACACATACTTTTCTTCACCCTTAAACTCATCATCAGGGATACAAATTTTCTCTAAGGTGACTAGCCCTTTAGGAAACTTATTTTTCTTTAGATAGATCACTTGGTCACCATAGTTTTCATGTAAATCAACTTGCATGCTTGAGGAGAAATCAACTTCATTCTAAATGAACTGGATGATCTGCACATCACTATCAAACAATTTCCAATTGGGTTGTTGTCTAGAATGGATGGTTTGATCACCATTTTGACATGTTGTGCATTTCCCTAAATAAAGTTCTCAATAGGGGAGAATTGTGAACCAAGTGCAACCATCTAATCTACATCTTAGTTCATCTTCCTTATCACTACCTATAGATTCAAAGCATAAAATATCTCAAGGAGGGTCCCAAACTCTATGTTTAGAAGTTTTTATAATCTTATTCTTTGAAGCACATTTGTTTGTGAATTTTTGGATGACCATTTCTATGTCGCTAAAGATCTGTAGTGCCTGGATCTTTTTATTTTCCACAATAAGCAAACCATGGACCAACACCTCATATTCTCCTACGTTCTTGGAGCATGAAAACTGTAACCTATGCATAAAGAATAATTTCTCATCCTTGGGATAAATGAGAATTGTGTGCATGTATACTTTGCTTAATGCTAAATCAAATGAAGCAAGAACTACCACCTAAAATAGTTCTATAATTTAGCTAAAACAATGCATAAACACCATCATGATAAGAATTAAACAAGGGTTAGATGCTAGCATTCATCAATACAAACTTTGAAACTAACAATGCTAAATATCTAAACTCCTCTATTCTCTAACAACAAATAAATGAATGGACCTAAGTAAGCTCCATGGCTATCAAAATAGTTGACCTTAATGCTCCAAGAACCTAGGAATGGGGGATAATCAAAGTTGGGCTAAAAGACCCTTTTGACACCTCCCATATGACCCAAGAACTTTAAGAAAGAGGCTTAACTCTTCAAGATGATGAACTCTCAAAAGGGAAAGGTGCAAGCTCTTAGTCTCTTTGCTATATGCTTTGCATTTGCTCTCTTAGAAAGTTTAGGTGTAAGTAAAAAGGTAGGTGGAGGGCTCTTTATATAGCCCAAAGGATAAAGAATTCAACACATTCTCATGAATGTGGGATAAAGGTAAAACATGATTAGGAATGGATAAGGTTGCTTTATTAAAGGTAACCTTACTTTAGAAGGGTTTAATACATGTTTAACAAGTCATGGGAGTTGGGGGGGATTTTAATTAATCAAAGGTGATTAATTAATAGGTAGATGTAAGCTTATAGAAGCTAATTAGAGGAATATTAGTAGGATTTAGGCTATTATAAGGGGATTAAATCAATTAAATATTGATTTATTGGTTAAATGGGAGGGAAAGCTAATTAATTAATAATAATTAATTAGTCTAGGTAGAAGGGGTGATTTATTAACGGAAATTCGTTAATTAGGGAATTTGTTGGATAGGAAACTTAATTAATTAGCTTAGTGTAATTAATTAATGATGATATGAGGGAAAATGAGTGCTTTTGATGATATGTCATTGATTTGCGAGAAAGGGGATAATTAGCACAATTTAAGTATTTAAATTGCTTGGGCGTAATTATAGGTGTCTACATTTGCCCCTCTTTGGGGTGGTGTAAGTGATGCCACTTCAAAGATAGTAGACAGAAATTTTTTTGAAGAGATAGAATAAAAATTAGTAGGAGGGAGAGATGCCCCCTCGAGTGTCAATGGGGTGATGAAGGAAGCCGATCGACGATCAAAAAATATGAGAAGTAGGCAGAAGAATGGGGACGAGGTAGGATGCCTGGAGGAGAGGGAGAATTAGGGGTGAAAGGGAAGTCGTGTAGAAGAAATATGGATGAGGGGAGAGAAGAGCTTAGCCTCTAGCTTCTTATTTGTTTGGAACAAATTTGATGTCATCATATTGCCATAGGAACTACATCATCGGTCCTTATGAAAAATATAAGCATACGACAAAGGTAGAATGACATGAAAAGCCATACTACGAACAATTATCCATTGCTGAAAGTACCAACTCCACGCAACATACAATAATGCAATGTAATACGAGAAGGAAACAAGCTCATATAACAGGGAAAACAAGTACGAACACACATATCTAACCCAACAACGGTCAAGACAGTTGTAAAAATGTTTTGTTATCAGTGCTGAAGAGATCCACAAGTTCGTGATTAACGACAAGGGTTAAAAATGATGCCCCAAGCAAGGATACATGCAAGGGGAAATAAAAATGGACACGGGGTCCATGAAAAGCATTTGTGCGCAACGAAACAGCACCAGGAAACCAAAAGTTCCCCAGAGTACAGACGAATCAAGCAGCTAGCTTTTGTGAATGGTTATGAATCCAGTGATCCACGAGTCGTATTAATCGGGGAAGATGTGAGACAAACCAACAGGATATGGAGAAAATACCATGCGCAAGACACAAGTTTCAGCCGTAAGAAGCAAGTTACCATTTTGTAGGGTGTTTTACTTTTTAGGAATTTTTTGAAAAATTTTGCCTTGTTTTTAGATTTTTTTGATATATATATATATATATATATATATATATATATATATATATATTGTTTTTGTTGTTTTTTCGAAACAATGTTCTATTGTTTTTGTGTTGTCTGAAACAATTTTCTATTGTTTTTATGTTTTCTCAAAACAATGTTCTATTGTTTTTGTGTTTTGTGAAACAATTTTCTATTGTTTTTGTGTTTTGTGAAATAATTTTCTATTGTTTTTGTGTTTTTCTGAAACAATTTTCTATTGTTTTTGTGTTTGGTGAAACAATTTTCTATTGTTTTTATGTTTTCTCAAAACAATGTTCTATTGTTTTTGTGTTTTGTGAAACAATTTTCTATTGTTTTTATGTTTTGTGAAACAATTTTCTATTGTTTTTGTGTTTTTAACATTTTCCCAAAGCTATGTGCAGGTAACCAAGAAAGCATGGATGCCCCCAGCGTTAGGTGGGGAATATACAAGGGCAGAAGCCACGTGCTTATGAACAAGAAGGTGAAGTCGTTGAGTTGCCCCCAGCGTGAGATGGGAAATAACGAAAGACCACGTCCCTTACAGACGAATAGAAGAAGGCAAAGCCGGATTAAGGCTGGACTAGATGGTGTGCACAAGGAAACTCGAAGGTAGAACCAGGTCCAGGAAAAAGACAACTACCCTTCTAATACAGAATGCTTGTGAACAATGAATCCTCCCGAGGCGCCGGAAACCGGTTTTCACCCAAGGACTTGTCCAAAGTGCCACAATTGCGTGGTTTTCACTAGTGGACGACTTGTTTTCTCTTTTTTTTTTCTTTTTTTTTGATTTTTTTTTTTGATGTTTATATATATATACATATATATATATATATATATATATATATATATATATATATATATATATATATATATATATTTGATGTTTTTATATTTTTTTGTGATTTTTATGACTTTCTTGTGCCATGTTTAGGCATAAAAGCTCTTAAGATGCATGGCATTCATGGGCTCCCGGAGCTCATCACCATTGGGGTGAGCTAACTTGTATGCCCCTGTGCCATACTTGACAACTATGACATAGGGTCCTAACCAGTGTGGTTCGAACTTCCCTTTCTTTTCTCGCTCTGCTCTAGTGTTGAACTGGTTCTCCTTCATAACTAAATCACCCACCTCAAACTAGCGAGGGATGATTCTCTTGTTGTAGTTACGGGAGATTCTATGTTGATATACTTTCAGGTGATTAAGAGCGCTAATGCACCTCTCATCCAGGAGCTCTAACTCAGTCAATCTTGCCACTCGGTAATCTTCATCCTTATCCAAATAGTCCCGAAGAGAAATTCGCAGGGATGGGAGTTCAATATCTAAAGGGATGATAGATTCTGTCCCGAACATGAGGGAATATGGCGTCGCATCTGTAGGAGTGCAAATTGATGTTCGATAGGCCCAGAGGGCTGGGTGGATTTGTAGGTGCCAGTTTCGACCAGTTTTGCTAACCATCTTCTCCATTATCCTTACCAAAGTCTTGTTTGTTGCCTCAGCTTGTCCATTACCTTGAGGGTAATATGGCGTGGACCATTTCAATCTGATTTGGAACTGTTGGCAAAGACCTTTCACAATTTTATTCTTAAATGACTTCCCATTATCTGTGACAATGGCTACAGGGATACTATATCGGCAAATAATGTGATTCATGATGAATTTAGAAATCTATGCTCCTGTGACATAGGTTAAAGGGACAACCTCCACGCATTTTGTAAAGTATTCTGTAGCTGTGATGATATGTGTATGACCATCAGATGAGGTAGGAGTAAGCTTCCCTATTAGATCAAGTCCCCACTTGGAGAATGGCCATGGGGTAGTGATTGGTTGCAATGGTTGCGATGGAGCATGGATGAAATTTCCATACTTTTGGCATAGCACACATTTTCTAACATAATTACAACAATCAGTTTCCATGGTGGGCCAATAGTAACCTACTCTTAACAGTTTCTTAGCCAAGACCATTCTGTTTGTATGTGCTCCGCATACTCCTTCGTGTACTTCTTTAATTGCCTGGATTGACTCCGGCACATCCAGAAAACGTAACAGATTCCCATCGTAGCCACGACGATAAAGTGTACCTCCTAACAGGGTGTAATGGGCTATCTGGTGAATTAGGATCTGCTTTTCAGAGCGAGAGATTTCGAGAGGGAATGTACTGTCCTTAAGATAGGTGAAAATGGGTTCATACCATGGTGAATGGGGACCAACAACCTCATAAGCCAAGCAAGATTCTGGCATGTCATACGCGGGCTGGTGTATATTTTCTATGAAGAATGGCATATCATTGTTCCCTGGTGGAATACGAAGCATAGATCCCACCGTTGCCATAGCATCTGCCGATCTATTCTGCGCTCTTGGGATTTGCTCAAAGGTAATGCGCACAAAATACTCCTTCAGAGTTTCCACCAACTTCTTATAAGGTATGAGCTTGTCATCCTTAACTTTATACTCATCATTAACCTGTTTGATGATTAGCTATGAATCACCTACAACCTTCACATGTTGAATATTCCACTTGATGGCTAGCTTCATCCCTGTAATGAGTGCTTCATATTTCACAATGTTGTTCATGCAAGGGAAGGCTAGGCGGAAAGCCTGTGGTATAGGATCACCTGAAGGAGTAATAAGGACCACTCCTGTACCTGAACCATGAAACGTAAAAGATCCATCAAAATGTATCTGCCATACGACAGATTCTTCAATGTAGAGCAAAGATGCATCTGGCAGATCCAGACTCAAAGGTTTTGTGCTTTGCAAAGGTGCTTCCACTAGCTGGTCAGCAAGTACTTGACCTTTAATTGATTTTTGATGGACAAATTCTATATCAAACTCACTGAGTAGAATGATCCAATTAGCCATTCTACCTGTGAGGGCGGGTTTGGACAACAAATACTTGAGTGGGTCGACCTTGGATATGAGCTTGGTCTTAGTATTTAGTAGGTAATGGCGAAGTTTCTGAAAGGTAAAAACAACAGCCAAGCAAGCCTTCTCAATCTGAGGATAATTATGTTCATAGGCGATGAGGGTACGACTCAGATAGTACACTGCTTTCTCTTTATGGCTAAGGTCATATTGGGCGAGCAGTGCACCAATAGCATATTGCGTAGTGGAAATATAGAGCAAAAGTGGTTCTCCCAGAGTGGGAGGCATGAGGACAGGTGGATTAGCCAGGTACTGTTTAAGCAAAGCAAAGGCTTGTTGTTTCTCAGGTCCCCAGATGAAATTGATGTCCTTCTTAAGCAAATGAGTGAATGAGTGACATTTATCTACAAGTTGGGAGATAAAGCGGTGAATGTCTTGAATTTTCCCTTGCAAGCTATGCAGTTGTTTGATATTCTCAGGTGGAGGCATTTCTGTGATGGCAGATACTTTAGCAGGGTCTACCTCAATACCTCATCTTGACACGATGAAGCCTAATAGTTTCCTAGGTAGCACACCAAAGACACACTTCTTTGGATTTAGCCTGACTTTGTATTCACGTAGGCGTTCAAATATACGCCGTAAAATGATAGGATGTTCCTCTCTTGTTTTGGACTTTCCCAGGATGTCGTCTACATAGTCTTCCATGATGTCATGAATCATATCATGAAATATTACTGTCATGGCCCACTGATAAGTTTCTCTCGCATTCTTAAGGCCGAATGGCATCACTTGATAACAGAAGGTGCCCCAAGGAGTTGTGAAAGCTATTTTGTGTTGG
This sequence comes from Taxus chinensis, assembly GCA_019776745.2. NCBI lineage: Eukaryota > Viridiplantae > Streptophyta > Pinopsida > Cupressales > Taxaceae > Taxus > Taxus chinensis. Next base: position 618,321,661 of record CM034146.1, read on the forward strand.
TCTTCCTCAGCGATCTTAATTTGATTATAACCCGAAAAGCCATCCATAAGTGATAGCATTTCATACCCTGCGGTTGAGTCAACAATCATGTCAATGTTGGGAAATGGAAAGTCATCTTTAGGGAAAGCTTTATTGATGTCCCTAAAATCTGTGCAAATTCGGATACCAATAGGTTTCTTCTGGACAGGAACAATGTTTGATATCCATTCAGAATAATCAATTGGCCTGATGAATCCTGCTGCAAGCAACCTTTCCAACTCTTCTTTAACTAACAAGGCCACTTTTGGGTGCATCTTTCGAAGCTTCTATTTGATAGGCTTAGCGTCTGCGTGCACAACCAAGTTATGCACGACCAAAGTTGGATCTAAGCTGGGCATGTCTTTGTAAGACCATGTGAACACATCAATAAACTCTCGTAGTAGCATAGTGAACGTCTTTTGTTCTCTGGCTGAGAGTGATGCTCCCAATTTTACTATCTTAGGATCTTCTTCAGTACCAATATTGACATCAATGGTTTCTTCAACTAACAATTTTGATAAATCCTCCATACGTGTGGGATCAGGAGGTAGGTTGATATCTTCATCCAAGGATGTCTCTACGAGATTTTCATCCCTGGTGTGGTCACTTTGTTTGTCCTTTGATTTTCTTATTTAGTTGTCAGCCAATGCCTCAAAGAGGTTTTCACTGTGTGACTTGGACTTTGATTTTTGCCAAGGCTTTTCTTTAGAATTTTTGCCCTCGCTTTTCTTTAAATTTTGTTGACCACGAAGTTTAGCCTCCTCACCGAAGTAGGTGCAGGTGTCTAAGTTGATAAAGAAACCCTTCTTGTGATCTCCAATGGGAATTGTATCCCTTATGCCCATGAACTCTGCAATAGCCTCGTCATTCTCAAATAAATCTAGTGGCACGTGACGTTGTTGGTCCCATTCAACAAGGGAGGGGTATACAAGGTCAAGGGTTGGTTCATTGGGGGTGATGGTTAGGAAAACATTATTCATGAAAAGGTTCGTGGAGGCCAGATCCTCATATTGGATACAACAGGAATCTGTATCACTGTCTAGATAATCAGTGCTATCCTCATGCTCAGAACAAGTCGCATCTTGATCGTTGGGGTGTGCTCCATAAGGGCGAATCCCAATGCCATATCTTTCTGTTTTGAAATGTGGAAGAGGGACTGGTTCTCTTTGTCCTTGTTCATTCCTCCCACATCCTAGGCCTTTGTAGCCCATGGAGTACATCATTCTACTAGATTTTTCATATTCTAGGGTTTGATAACAAGATGGCTGAGTGTCCTCAAGGACCCAAGTAGTAGGTGGATCAAGTATTTTTTCCTCAGCTAACAAGCCTCCAGGTAGGAACGACCCAATAGTATGTTCCTCTCTAGGTCTCCTGAAGCGGTAGTTGGGTCGACCTCTAGTCTTGGGCGATAAGGAGAGGTCAGAAACCAAGAGTGCTTGTTGTACATTATACTCCCCACAGCCATATTCTAGAATTTTCATCTCCCATGAATTAAATGGAGATGTTGAAGTAGATTCCCCATGAGTGCAAGAACTAAGAGAATTTGAATCTACTCGAGATTCTATGGCCTCAGAATGAAGAGGGACAGCTATATCTGTGGAGGGACATGCGTATGTACCCTTTCATGCAAAGCTATTAAGAGCTCTACAATGAGAAAAGGGATCTGAGTCTCCTGGTATTGTTACTGTATGTCCCTCATGCTTCAGCTTGATGCATTGATGAAATGTTGATGGCACTGCTTGCATGGCATGGATCCATGGTCGGCCTAAAAGCATATTATATGGAAGTTCCAAGTCTAAGACGTGAAACTTTGTCTGATAGCAAGTGGGGCCCACCTCCATTGGCAGTGTAATGGTGCCTGCTGACTCTCTTTCTGCGTTGTCGTATGCGGTGATAGTGATGATATGGGACTCAAGATCTTCTTTCGTATGTCCCAATTGTTTGACTAATTTAAGCGTGCAGATGTTCAATCCAGATCCGTTATCCACAAGAACCCGTTTGATTTTCCTGCGGGTAACAACTACCTCAATGTATAAGGGAAGATTATGTGTAGGATTCTCGGTAGGGACCTCCCTATGGTTGAAAGTGAGATGCTCACTGGGTGTAATATTTGCCACTGCAGCTTGAAGGTATGCAGGATCGACTTCTAAAGGCACTCCCAACCCTTGAAGAGTTTGATACAAAATGTCCTTATGCACATTGGATATCTTGAGAAGATCTAAGATTGAGATCTTAGCAGGTGTCTTCTCAAGTTGTTCTAAAAGGTTATATTTACCAGTTTGCGGGGTCAACAGAGAGGGTTCTAGAATCACGAGGCAGGCACGCCTTATTACCGTAGCGCAGTCCTTTCCCTTGATCCGGATGGTATTGACACGGTCAGTAGGGGAGCGAATACATCCGATAAGTGAATCGTAATTATTGTTATCTCTCTTGGTATACAAGTAATTCGTGGCTTTATAGGTTTGGGATGACTCTCCCCGATCCGGTTTTGCCTTTTCCGACTTATCATGCTTGGGGAATGGTTCCTTAGAAATCCCCATTTTCTCGTTAGGTTTTTACATGTGGCTAGGGTTATCCACCTCTATCTCCCTGTTGTCAACGAGGTCTTGAATATAGTGGCGAAGTCGCAAACATTTGTCTATTTTATGACCTTTAACGCGATGCATTTCATAGTATTCATGCTCCTTATACCATGAAGGTTTAGGAGTGTTGTCATCAAACGGTTGCGTTGTAGGATAGGTCATCATGTGGGCCGCATCCAACTGTTTTAGTATGACAGACAATGGTTCATTGAGGGAGGTGAATTTTCGTTGCTTTGGTGGTGGTTGAATTAGGCCCTTGGTCAGTTTAAAAGGTTGACTGGTTTGGACCGTTTGAACACGTTTGGAATCAGTGATTCTGTCTCCCACCATGTTTTTGTTTTTGTTAAAGATCTTTGGCTTTTCAGCGGGTTTGACACTTTGGTTGTCTTTAGATTGGGTTTTGAGGGTATCTTTGGCAATGAGAGCCTTTTCTATTTGAATCCCTTTCTTGATAACCTCCTCAAAGGTGCGGACACAATGCATTTGGAGGTGGAAAGCTATATTTGGGTTGAGATTAGGGATGAAAATACTGACTAGCTGCTTCTCAGGGAAAGCGCAAGGGAAGCGACTAGCTATCCCTCTCCATCATTGGAGGAAGCTGGCAAAGGTCTCATTTGGGCGTTGTTTTGTGCCGCACAAGTCTGCCATGGTGACGTCACTCTCTATGTTATATGAGAAATGACACGCGAATCTTTCTGCCAATTCTGGCCAGGTGAAAATTGATCCTCATGGCAAGCTTGTAAACCATTCTAATGCTTGACCTCCGAGACTCTTAGGAAAAAGTCTAATGAGGTAATTATCACTATAAGACACCTCTTGACATGCCATGTAGAAATATTTAACATGATCCCTTGGGTATCCCTTTCCTTTGTATTTGTCGAACTTTGGCATATCAAATTTTTTTGGAAAGGGTTGAAGGGTCATTGTCTTGTCAAAAGGATAGGGGCATAGTTCTTCGTATTGGTATTTCCTAATACTCCCTATATTACTTTCTTGTATGCTCACAAGCGTTGCTTTCATAGATTATACTTCTTGTGCGAGCAATTGTTCTTTAGTGGGAGAAGTAGGGATGTGTACATGATGATACCCTGTGTCTTCTTCTCCTTGGTTTTCTCGATGGAGTTCGTGGATCCTAAACTTAGGCTTTAACTTTTGAACATTCTTTTTTGTGTCTTTCTGTACCTGGAAAGTAAGCAAAGCTAGTTTTCGGCTTAGGTTATTGAGTTGTTGTTGGATTGTGACTTGGTTTGTGTCTTCTTCTTCTAAAGGTTCTTCCTCTTCATAGTGTGGAGGTTCTTCCCCTGTCTCATGTTCTATATTTTTTCTTTGTGGCACTTTGATAAGGGGTATTCTATTCCCTACCACTTTATCATTTTCTACGTAAGAAGTGGAAGCATGCCCACCTGTTAAAATATCTTCCATATTGATAAGGGGGGATTCTTCCTTAGTAGTGTCATTTGTAGGTAATATTGGTTCATTTTCGGTGGGCAATTTAGCCCCTAATTCCATGACCCGTGCCAAAACTCTATCTTTATTTCTAAGGAGAAACTCATCTAGTAGAGTGGGGTCAAAATCAAAGTCTGTGTGTGGTGATTCTAATTCATTTCCACTATGATCGACCATCTCTTCTGTTTCCTTTTCTGCAGAAAATAGTGGTCCTAGATCGTGTCCGATAAATGGGTTTGACCCTTGTCTGTTAGAGGTTTCCCAAGCTTGCGCCTGTTGTTCCTCATATGTTTGTTTCTTTAACCCTAGACGCGTCTTGGGAGCCATGTTTTTGTGATAAATTTCACTAAGGTAAGTTATAGATTTGTTCAAAATTCAATGTCTACCCCTAAGTGAAACACAAGATGTACGTGTTAAGAGTAAATTAACAGTGTGAGAATACCAATGTGATAAAGTGATAAATTCACCAATGAAACAATTGTTTGGTACCAAAACCTAATCAAATGAAATACTTCCTAGACTACATTCCAAAGTAATTTACGACGCCAGATGATTAACAAGATGTCTCCACTTATGCCAAGTTTAAAGCAATGAACAAGACGTAAGTAAATACATGAAGTTAAATGCGATCTTCCAATCAAGATATATGATGAGCAAGATCAAGTCTGATTAAGACCTATATCTCAAAAAGTGTCAATTACCATTTGTGAATGACACAACAATATCACTAAGATATGTTAACCCACTTTGCAAGAAAGTGAAGTATTGATATCGAGGTGTTATTGATATAACATGCACAAATGGTAGTGCCTAGCACCTTTTGAAATCGAGGTAATAATAAAACTGAACAAAAAAAATCTCAAAGTATAGCTAGGAATAGTTAAGAATGTGTGCAGCGTAACCGTACAATATAGGTATTTATGTCGAGTTTACAAGATACAAGACGTAAATATCGAAATTGTAATGATACGAGACAAACAAACTAACTCCTCTTATGGAAGTCCGTAGTGATGAACCACGCCTAACTACAATGACGATCTTGACGTGGGTATCAAGATCACAATGGCTACCAAATGATGTGAAAACACCTCCACTCACTTTAGACATTTAACTAACTCAGCCGCAAACATGGATGGGCGTAAACGGACATAAAAGTGAGAGAAACAGTCGAATGGCAACACAAAGGTAATCACACCTCTTTTGATCAACAAAGTGTCAAAAGAATATGAAGGAAATAAATCAAGAAAAAATGACAAAAAATGCTAGTCTCCCTTAGGCAGAGTTTCACCTTGCCCTAAGGCAAGTAAAAACTAGGCGAAAGTAATACGTCACACGTTTCTCAAAAAGAAGGTTCACAACTCAACACTAATTTAAAGTGGTCAAAGTGGGCTCCTGGCCAAAGTATATTCTCCTAGGTGGTTCTCTCGCCCTAGGTGTTACAAAGTTGCCATGAGCGAGTGCGATTTACCTGAAAATTCGCACTGACTAGTTTGGGAGTATCTCGGCTTTACTTTACCCCCTTCAAGAACAGTAGGCAACTAGTGCGTCTACATGTACTATCACTGGGGTTGCCACAACGGACAACCTGTAACTCTATCTCATAAAAGAATCACTAGTCAAGTAGGTAGTGCGGAGCACTTCCCGTTTTGTCCACAAGGTTCCCTCTTGCGTGGGCTACTTTGGGGTTCCTGGAACCACCCCCATTGTTGTAGCTTAAGGCGTTATGCCAAAGGGGTTATGTTCCAGTTGAGCGGAGAGGGACGTACCCTTTTCCGAAACCTGCAATACAGTCTGAATATGTTGTTCTTTTTATCTTGTTTAATTAGGTGTGGTTTGCTTGAACACCTTTTGGCAACCTGTATAAAAACTGTATTAGTAGTTTTTGATTTCGTTTTGATTCCTCCTTTCTTTGACAAGCGTTTTTAGGTCCTGCACTCAAGCGTTAGTAGTTCTCCAAGAAAATCACATTATTTAAAAGAGGATTAAAAGTTGCTTTTGATTCTCAAGATCATCCAAGGATTTAAGAGAAGAGCATACACAACAAATAATCCAACTAAAAAGTAAAGAAAACCTTTTCCATCAATGAACCATACAAAATTCTTGATAAATGTTCATTCCTTTAAACTAAAAGTGAAAGATGAAGTTTCCAATTTACCAAATGTTATAAAATGAAGAATAAAGTTGCTTTTGATTCTCAAGATCACCCTAAGGTGCAAGAGAAGATCATACACAAAATTTAGCCCAACTATATAGAAATGGAAAACTTCAAATCAAAGGACTGTTGAAAAATGCTTTGTAAAAGGTTCATTCCCTTAAGCAAAATGAATAATTAAATTTCTAAGTTTAATCCCAATGTTAAAAAGATATAGATCAAATTTGTTTTTGATTCTCAAGATCACAAAAAGGTGCAAGAGAAGAGCATACACACGCTTTGATCTAAATTGATTAAGCATGGAAATACAACATTCATCAAAACATTAGACATGTTAGAAAATGACCAGTTTTAAAATAACAGAAAATCCTACAGCTTCTATAAGTGTAAATCCCAAATTTATGTTTTCATTGCATAGTTAACTTCAATACCTTTCCAACTCAAAAAAAATGGAGTCATTTCGAGGTCGGGAGCAAAATTTATGGCCTTCGGAAGATGGGTTACGCATATGCTCTTATGCTCATGGGTATGCACTTGACATGCACTTAAAAAATGTCAAAAAAAAAAAAACGTCCCTTAATATGCAAAATGGGCAAATTTTTCCGACCAAGATTCAATTTTGACAGCAACCCATCACATTAATATATGAATAGAAGACTCAACGCTATCAAACATTAACATACATGCTCAAGAATTTAAGATTTTCAAGAAATTGACAAAACTAGCATGTAGAATGATGAAAAAGTAAGCTCTAAAAATGAAAACATGATGAAATCTTGAAATTTTCTCACCAACATTAAATTTTGACAGCAACCCACCACATTAATATGTAAATATAAGACTTAGCACTATCAAACACTAACCTACATGCTCAAGAATTGAAAATTTTCAAGAAATTGACAAAACTAGCATGTAAAATGTTGAAAAAGTAAGCTCAAAAAATGAAAACATGATGAAATCTTGAAATTTTCTCACCAAGATTAAATTTTGACAGCAACCCACCACATTAATATGTAAATAGAAGACTCAGCACTATCAAACACTAACCTACATGCTCAAGAATTTAAAATCTTCAAGAAATTGATAAAACTAGCATGTAGAATGTTGAAAAAGTAAGCTCTAAAAATAAAAACATGGAGAAATCTTGAAATTTTCCCCTCAATTCCAATTTTGACAGCACTTCAACTCCTTCATACCTACAAGGAAGACCCAACACATGCAAACTCAACAAAACATGTTAAAAAAACAAGTTAGATCAACATGTGTAAAAGAGGGTTAGTAACCAAAAATAAAACTTAACTACAAAAACTTGAAATTAAGTGCAAAGGACAATGGAGTAACTCCCACCGGGCATGCCAAATGTGTGCATGTATACTTTTCTTAATGCTAAATCAAATGAAGCAAGAACTACCACCTAAAATAGTTCTACAATTTAGCTAAAACAAAGCATAAACACCATCATGATAAGAATTAAACAAGGGTTAGATGCTAGCATTCATCAATACAAACTTTGAAACTATCAATGCTAAATATCTAAACTCCTCTATTCTCTAACAACAAATAAATGAATGGACCTAAGTAAGCTCCATGGCTATCAAAATAGTTGTCCTTAATGCTCCAAGAACCTAGGAATGGGGGCTAATCAAAGTTGGGCTACAAGACCCTTTTGACACCTCCCATATGACCCAAGCACTTTAAGAAAGAGGCTTAACTCTTCAAGATGATGAACTCTCAAAAGGGAAAGGTGCAAGCTCTTAGTCTCTTTGCTATATGCTTTGCATTTGCTCTCTTAGAAAGTTTAGGTGTAAGTAAAAAGGTAGGTGGAGGGATCTTTATATAGCCCAAAGGATAAAGAATTCAACACATTCTCATGAATGTGGGATAAAGGTAAAACATGATTAGGAATGGATAAGGTTGCTTTATTAAAGGTAACCTTACTTTAGAAGGGTTTAATACATGTTGAACAAGTCATGGGAGTTGGGGGGGATTTTAATTAATCAAAGGTGATTAATTAATAGGTAGATGTAAGCTTATAGAAGCTAATTAGAGGAATATTAGTAGGATTTAGGCTATTATAAGGGGATTAAATCAATTAAATATTGATTTATTGGTTAAATGGAAGGGAAAGCTAATTAATTAATAATAATTAATTAGTCTAGGTAGAAGGGGTGATTTATTAACGGAAAGTCGTTAATTAGGGCATTTGTTGGATATGTAACTTAATTAATTAGCTTAGTGTAATTAATTAATGATGATATGAGGGAAAATGAGTGTTTTTGATGATATGTCATTGATTTGCGAGAAAGGGGATAATTAACACAATTTAAGTATTTAAATTGCTTGGGTGTAATTATAGGTGTCTACAAGAATGAATCCTACTTCTAGAACTATTAAAGTATAACTTCCATAGACTTTTGATTTCTTCATTCTGCTTTAGCACACGTGAAAGCACAACTTCTTCAAGGATGGAATATGTACCAAGCCTTGTTTCGAAAGCTTCAATTTCCTCAATATATGGATCAAATTTTTGATATATTTACACTCACTCATCTAGCACTAAATCAGGTACAAGAGGTGGAACAACTTGCTCTTCAAGAACTGAAACTTCTTCTTTTTGGATGAGGTAATTAGTTTGGAGAGGAGATGGGTCATATAACTCTACGTGATAGGAAAATATTGGATCAGTTTGTATGGTGAACCAATTACCATACCTTTTCTTGATTACCATATGGGACTAATCAGAATACAAGTAACCACCCACTTTGGCAGTGAAATATCTTGACAAATACAAGGAAAAAAGGGGTAGGTCAATGAGTGACACATCTTAAGTTATAATGATACTTTAACATGCACAGATGATTAACTCAAGATCCTTGATGACTCCTAGAATGGTAACGATTAAGCCATCAAGTTGCAAGACACCTTTGGTCAAGGGGCTATACTTATGACCTAAGACATCAATAATTTTCTTAGGCATGACAAAAGTACTAGCACCTGAATATCTCATACAATTGTGCATAAGGTGTTTACCTATTATCAAAGACATATAAAAGTGGGGTTTTTAAAACCTTACTTTCTTCTCCTCTGCTTAACAGATGTTGACATCAACATGTAATTTTTGGACAGCTAGATTTGTGAATGAAATTTGGGCTAGATCTTCATGCAACAAGTCACGCTGAGATGGAATGGTTAGGGTGTGCCACATTGTGACATTTATATTTTTTTTCTTTATCTAGTCCTCAATGTTGAATAAAGTACCCACTAACTTGTGCATTTGGGGCACAATAACATCCTTTCTTGGATATAAAGGCACAGAGACAGGAGTCATAGCTTGCACAGAGGATTGACCTACCAAAGGAGGGGAATGCACCACTTTAGAATGAGAATTACGTGAAACCTCATACACAAGAACCTGCGCAAATCTACTATTGGATTCCTTAGATACATCCTTTTTCTTTTAAGGATCGACTTGTGTTACAGGAATTGAGACTTGTGCACCAAGATTGAGCATCCTCTTTCTTATACTTTGTGTTGTTAGCAACCTGAGGGCATGGTCTATTTGTATCATTTACAACTTGATTAATTGATCAGAAGTATTTGACACCAAAGAATATCAAATTGGATTCTAAAGGTGATTCTGACTTTTCTTGACTCTCATACTTCCTTGCGCTTGTGGAAGGTTCACAGTTAGAAGTGGAATGAATCATGTAGGCTTGTTTTGTGCACATCATTAGTGCAATGATATTGGATATGATGCATGTTACAAGGAAAGCACCATTCTAACTCTTGCACCATATTATTCTAAACTAGAATAATTGCCTAGCTTGTGTTGGGCGTTGGAAGAGGTTTTGTAAGAGGAATCACTTACAAGGGAAAGTGTGCGTTAGCATGTCATCTATCATTGTTTGACTTTGCCTCATATCTCTGGTTTCCATATTGATTCCATTAGGGCTGATTGTTTAGGTTATAATCCTAATTAGAATTATTCCTGAAGGCTTACGCCTGCTACTTCTCCAAGGATACGACTTTATTGGATAAATTTCTAATTAGGGCCTTCATTTCTTCATATTATTTCTATTGTGCGGTAGAGTATGATGTGGATGTAGTAGGTTGAGCTTTTTTTTTAGGAATGGGAGGAATGAAAGGTTGTAACACGCGAGACATCTCTAGGAATAAGGGTGTGGGAGGTCTAGGAGCCAACTTTATCTACTGGATAAGACTATTTTCTACCCTTATTGCAATGTTGTAAGAAACATACAAGGTTCTACCTCCCATGGATTGAATCATGATTGAGATGTCACTATTCAAATCTCTTAAATAATACATGAAAACATGTTAGGCTATAGGTCTTACCACCAGACGTATTATGTCCCAAGTCTTCTGGAATCTGATATTGAAATTATTCATCTACTCATTGGGTGCCCCCTTTATTGTAGTCAGCTACTTCACCAGTGATAGCTGATCTGAATTGTCTTCAAAATAACTAGATAGAGTTTTTCCAAGATCATACTAGGTAGCAATAGATATAAGTCTCGGGCCATGGTACCATTTAATTATTTTCCCTTCTAATGAGGCTATAAACAGCTTGACTGCTACATCATCGTGCATGATCAAATAGACAAAGCACATGTTTTCCATAGCCTAGATGTACTCAATAGGGGTGACTTCATTCTCAATAGTGAAGTATGGAATAATTTTGAGTGTAGCTATTGGCATATCATGTTGTGCATTGAGATTGAGAGGGATTCCACCAGTGAAGCTAGTAAATTTCCTTAGAGGAGGAGGTGGCTATAGTACCATGGTAAGACATGTAGGTATACTATGAGGAGGAGTGGAATGTGTGTGATGCACTAGAGATGGAGATGCAAGAATAGGTGTTGTTCTACGTATTCTCCTTGGAGATAGCTAGAGGTACTTAAAATATGCTTCAACTGTTGTGCTTTGTCTTGTATGTACTCTTCTCATGAAAGGCATTTAAGACTGTTGAAAATAATAGATATGAATATTGGGAGTCACCATATGTGTTGAAACAAGCCTTCAAAGGATGGAAATCACTAAGTCAGACACCAGAAGTTAACAATGATGAAATTTAAGCTTTCAATGTTGGTCCCACTGGGTGTGCTAGAAACTGTTGGTGGTTCAAACTTGCACCCGTGTCTCAGATTTGGTAGAGTTGAGTCATTTGAGTCAAAAATGGGACTGTGTCCAAGTTGTGGAACCTTGTGAGCTTAAGATAGACCTTCAGAGAAGGCTGGTTCATGTGCTTACTTATACTACTGCTGCTACTTCTAATGCTGAAAGGAAAATCTAAGCTAATGGTGCCAAGGGACCAAGGATTGAAGGATATGTAGAAAGGGAAAAATAAACTAAAGGAGGTGATAGCACCAGAAAAAATTAGGATGAACACTATTTTTTATAGATAAAGTGAAGGAGAAAGCATAAAGGGAGGCTAGGAACACACACCATAGAACATGATGCATTCATATGATCGATTTCATTAGACACAATAAGAAAATGAAGCTACAAAGGATTTAAAGTAGCACAACAAGCACACAATACAAAGTAGAGACAGTAAATAAGAATACAAACATGTTAATGTAGAGAATAGCCACAAAACAATTCTTCTACTTTTTTTGAGTATGTAGAGTCTCTTATAATGGTGTATGAGGCCAATATCCACATGTAAGAACCAAATCTAGAGGTTTGTGACTAAAACTGCAAAGATACAGAATCCTTAGCAAACACTAGAGGATTCAGAATGTCCAACCCTTTATAATAAGCCACATCTTACATTTAAAGATGAATCAATGAGACGAGGAGAATGAGGAAAAATATGATTTGAATCACAACCACCAACAAGCATTAAATGCCTACAAATTCACCTAAAAATATATCAAATACACTTCTCCATGTTTGTTTGGCATATGGGAGAATAAAAGAGGAGAGATCTGAATCAAATCAGGTGGTTAGAGAAATCAGATCCTATATTAATGGTATGAAAGGCATTTTCCATCTTCTCACCTACCTGATCCCATCGAAATTTGAATTTGAATGATTTACAATGTAGCCCAAGCCATCATATTTCAAATGAAACCGGGCGCGTGCGTTTCAAAGACATGTAGAAATATTTATTACTATCAAAATTTTATAGGTTGTTTTAACATGTATTGACATGTGGCGTGTCCTGGTTGACTAAAAAGATTGGCCAACTATACATCTGCGTTTGTCATTTTCTGCCACGTGTCATGCACCGTTTGGTTACAAGAAGTTAGCAGCCTATTGGCACGCTTTGATAGGTTGTGTGTGATTTTATCAATGTCTAACAACCCACGTGGCATTGGAACTAACGTAAAGGAAGGTGTGAAAACATGCAAAGGAAAGGGGCATGGAAGAAGAAAGCAGGCGGTGCATAAAAGTAGCTCATGTTGAAGAAACGGTAGGAACACCTACTAGAGGAATGTATGCTAGAGGTGTAATCATTACAAAATAATGTGTGGCAGAAAGGAAGGGGGCACGCAAGAATGTCAGGGACTCAACTAATTTGGGAGCAAGTCTAAGGTGTACATGGGACACATAAATATCTAGGAGGAAGGTGAATGCGTTGAGAGTTGGCACGAAAGAAAATGAAATAGATAGAATAAAAGGAAACAAAAATTACACGTGTGAAGCAGCTGAAGAGCGCGAGGGGGCACGCATGAAGGATGTAGATAAGAGAGCTAGGAAAAAAAACAATTATAGTGCACACAACCTATAATATAGAACCTCAAAGCTAGAACGGAAAGATAAGTTATCTAAATAACTAGGGGAGTTATTTTGGATAGCAATAAGGTAAAGGGGGTTTTTCAAAATGAGGAGTATTTCTTGATATACTAGAAGTTGACTGGCGGAAAAATGGTTGTGAAGAGGATTGGATGTACTGATAGGAGTAAGGGATATAATTATTAATGAGGGGTTACGAGGGTTGTATTTTTTGATGTGGGTAGTAACCATATTGTGGGATATTAGTGATAGAGTTCAGTTGCATGAATGGACAGATTCTTATAATAGCACTCATGTTGGTAGGTGGAAATTACATGGGAATAGATACCACTAGGTTCTTAATAGAGGATGTGGGTTTTTGTGAGGTAACAAAATGAGATGTAATCATCTGAATCACAAAATGAGGATATTATAGGAGCCTATTGATGGAGGGGTGCACTAGAAGTTATGTGACTAAATGTTAAGTTTGAAGTAGTGGTGTGAGTTTTTGTAACATGAGGGCTAGATGAATAATCTAATGGTGTGGGTCCTTGATGATTGGTTGTATTTGTGATGAGATGGTATTGATCTCAAAGCTAGAAGTGGGAGTAGATGAGGAAGGTGTTTATGTTTTTACTAGTTGCAAGATAGGGAGAAATCTATTCTATAACTGAATGATATAAGGGATCTACGAGTCAAGAATAATCCTAAGTAATGGTGGTAATATGTGGGTGATATTATGTATTGGGGAAATGGAGAAAGATGCCTCAGGAAGGAGGGTAGCTAATAGGGTTGGTGTCAAAGAGTTATTCAAATAATGGGCCTATTGAAGAATTGCGTAATGGATGGATTGGGGACTTCTGATGTCTGTGATTGAGTGTTGGGAGATCACGGGGGCTCCATTGTTGGTTCTGTGGATTATTTGAAGGGATATGACATATTTGTAATGTTCTAAAGACGGGACTGTTGTCTATTCAATACCATGAACTAATCCAACAAGTAATAAAGAAAGAAAAATATTAGAATGAAAACCAATCATAGGAGATATTTCTTATATTATTGTGATTAATTTAGAAATATATGAAGAGAAAAGATGGTTTATAAAAATTTACTAAGAAGAAATGTTGGCTAATTCTTGTTTTGAGTGCGTTAAGCCTAGATTCCTCAATATACCTAAGGGTACAAGAGGCCCAAATATGTGCAGTACGAGGCATGATATTGGGGCCTACCCCCTCACTTCATTGTCCTATAGTGATAAAGGTGACATGTGCTTAGTCGATATACCATCCACCAATTATTTATACTCAACTAGAACACCGAGTTGACTTCCTCTATGGTGATGAAATCCAAGTAGGTAAACCTGGAAGGAAGTGTTTAAAATATAGAATTGACTTGTAATGTGATTTGGTTATATATGAGGGGAAATAATGAATGCAATCATTTAACACCTATTTAAGTTAGATAAGAATGTGAGAATGAAGATTATTTTTTATACCTGAAAGGAAAATTGACTTTGATGAGGAAAAATCACACAAGATGTGATTTTAAAAAAGAAACTGAAAGAAAACAAGAAGGTGTACCTTTTTTTTTCTAAATACTCCTTTTTACTTGTTTTTTGTGCTTTTGAGCTAACCATCAAAGAAATTTGAACTAAAAATTTAGTAATAAATAAAACATGAAATAGATTTTACTTTGGAAACATAAGATTTGATACAAAAGGGACTAGTGTCCAACTAGACGTGCTAGAATTTTTGTGGTATATTTTGATTCACTTATATTATATGGAAAAAAGCACCAAAAATCATAAAATAAAAGGGTTTAGCAATACCTACATCAACATACATCAATATGTATGGGTAAAAACAAGAACTAAAGATCCATTCTTCTAAAGAATAAGGAAACTTGTACAAAAACAAATAATTTAAAAAGAGATAGATTAGATAGATATGAGGTGAATTGCTTGGTAAAGGCCAATCCCAAGAATCCAAAGGGTTTCCTTTGAAAGGTGTCAATTCAATTTAAGACAGTCAACTGATGAATAAAGAAACAAATAATATTATAAGGATTATGATATTTAGAAAATATGATGATGGAACAAAATCGTCCTTCCATAGGGATAGGAAGATCTTTTTCTGTGTAGTATATGGCCTAGGCTAGCTCCGTGGTAAGATAAATTTCCTCGAAATACTTGATCCACTATTTCTAAGCAATGTCTTGTTCTTCTTAGATGATCTTCACATGATCCTCAATGTCATATGCATTTGGTTTTAGGATTATGGTGCAGAGGCTCAACTCTTGTGTGATGTCGTATTGACCCTAAGAAAAGGGATGGGAGATGATCCAACGCTTGTAAATATTGTTGATTGGATGTTCTTCACCTAGAATGGTCATCTACAGATAGAGGCCACTTGAAATATAGAGATTAGCATAAAATAGATCCTAATAATGATTAGGAATGTGTAACATATAATAAAAAGGATTTGAAGACATGAATCATGTGCGATTCAAAGGAATCATGTGAGATTCAATGGGATCACTAGAGATTCAACGGAATTGCTAGTGATTGTTGTGGAAATGACAAGATTTGAATAATTGTGAATTAATACTTGATATTCTTAGTTTGATGATTGAATTATTCTCAAGGGGGATGTGAACATAAAATGAAAATGTAGAGATAAACAATACCTTGATCATAATGCCAAATACAAATGTTGAATGATGCAGGAGGACTTTACGATGGTGTGATCTTCCCAAAAGTACTAATGTGGATGAAGAGGATGTCCATATGTTGCTAGTGATGTCATCTTAGTCTCTAAATTACCAGAGCTTTGATTTATTATCAAGGGATCCTGATTTAATAAATTTAATGTTTTTATATAGAATCACCTGTGATTAGTTAGAATCTTTGGCGATTTGGGAAAAGTGGGAAAATCACTTGGAAGTGATTGAAAACACCTCCAAAATGGTGATTTTTGGGTGGAGGGGGGTTTTGGAAGCACAATGGACTTGGGGGGGGGGGGGGTGTTGAATCAGTCCTTAAAATTTAATTACAACTTTATATTACTCACATAAACCATTTATCAATTAGCTATACATTAGTGTGTGCACAATAACAACCAAAAAAACCCATGTGTAAGAGAAGAAACACCATGGCACAAGATATAAGTGGGAAAATGTTAAGGAAAAAAACCTACTAATTTTTTTTCTGATATTACACAGAACAAAGACTCAAGTGAATATTACACATCACAAGTAGTGAGGCACCAACCCCTAAACCATTTTTGATATTACTCACAACAAGAGACCTTGTATGAATATGAATAATCACACAATATTTTGATGAATAGATCATTGATGATATTCTATAACAACTCAGCTGATGGTGATCACAAGATTCATCTCCATACACCTTCAAAACCCTTACTAAAACCCTAGGTCTTCAACCTTACACAAACTTAACACCTTCTTCACTTCTCAAATATTCAAACCCTTACACACATATTTATTGTTATTCTTAAATTTTTAACACATTTTATCATCTCTTAAATCATTCTCACAAACCTACAAGACTCTCACACCTAGGTCACACATTTTTCACACACTCAACTAGTTCAACTTTGCACCCAATACCATGATTTTATAAGCTCTTATTCATTAAAAGTCAAAAGAGGTAAGTTTACCTCCTCTATCTTGAACTCATTATCTTAAAAAACACATCCCCATAAAATTTATCAAAATAGTCACAAGTGACCTAACTAGGTCGGCCTAGCCAAAAACCTTCATTCATACACCAAAAATCCTCAAAACCCCTATTATTGGAATGAGAAAAAATCCACTCATGCCAAAACCATTCTTCTTAAATCTCCCATATTCATAAAAAATGAGTAATATATCATTTAAAAATCAACCATCATTTTAATTTACATAACCTAATCAAATTATTTCATTTAATGGGCCCCACTAGCTCATTACCTTCACAAAACACATGTTTCCAACACCTTGTATTCACCTTTTGGTCCTCAAGACAATATGAGCTCAAATATTTCATGTATCCACTCAATGGAAATACCAAAACCTTTCTTACCCTTCTAAAAAAATTTATAGTCATGAAAATTGGGAGCAAGCAAAGTCTAAGGTTGTACATGGGGACACCTAAATTCTAGGAGGACGGGAATGCATTGAGAGTTGGCACGAAAGAAAATGAAATAGATAGAATAAAAGGAAACAAAAATGACACGTGTTGAAGCCAGCTGAAAGAGCGAGAGGGGGGCACACATGAAGGATGTTAGCTAAGAGACGCTAGGAAAAAAAACAACAATTATGTGCACACAAAACATATTAATATAGAACCTCAAAGCTGATGGAAAGAGTAACGTAGCTAAATAACTAGGGGAGTTATTGGATAGATAGTCAATAAGGGAAAGGGGTTTTTCAAACATGAGGGCGTATTCTTGATAGACTAGAAGTTGAACTGGCGGAAAAAATGGTTGTGAAGAGGATTGGATGTACTGATAGAGTAGGGATATAATTATAATGCGGGTTACGAGGGTTCATTTTTGATGTGGTAGTAACCATATTGTGATATTAGTGATAGAGATTGTTCTAGGCTGCATGAATGGGGACAGATTCTTATAAAGCACTATGTCTGGTAGGTGGAAATTAACATAGGGAAATAGATACA
This sequence comes from Taxus chinensis, assembly GCA_019776745.2. NCBI lineage: Eukaryota > Viridiplantae > Streptophyta > Pinopsida > Cupressales > Taxaceae > Taxus > Taxus chinensis. The sequence continues at coordinate 618,339,278 of CM034146.1, forward strand.
ACTAGGTTCTTAAATAGCGGAGTGTGCGGTTTTTGTGAGGGTGGGTGTTGTAACAAATGAGATGTAATCATCTGAATCACAAAAAATGAGATATTATAGGAGCCCTAATTGCTGGAGGGGTGCACTAGAAGTTATGTGACTCAAATGTTAAGGTGAAGTAGTGGTGTGATGGAGTTTTTGTAACATGAGGGGTAGATGAATAATCAATGGCTGGGTGTCCGGATGATGTTTAGTTGTGATTGATGAGATGGTATTGACTCTCCAAGCTTCGAAATGGGAGTAGATGAGAAGGTGTTTATGTTTTTACTAGTTGCAAGATAGGGAGAATCTATTCTAAAATACGACTGATAGAAGGGATCTACGAGTCAAGAATAATCCTAAGTAATGGTGGTAATATGTGGGTTATATTATGTATTGGGGAAATGGAGAAAGATGCCTTAGGAAGTGAGGGTAGTAATAGGGTTGGGTGTCAAGAGTTATTCAAATAATGGGCCGATTGAAGAATGCGAATGGATGGATGGGGACTTCTCGATGTCTGTGATTGAGTGTGGGAGATACGGGGGCTCCATTGTTGTTCGGTGGATTATTGAAGGATATGCATATTGAATGTTTAAAGACGGGACTGTTGTTATTCAATACCATGAACGAATCACAAGTAATAAGAAAGAGAAATAGTAGAATGTCCCCCCCAAAAACCAATCCTAGGGATATTTTCTTTTATTGGTGATTAATTTAGAAATATATGAAAGAAGAAAAGATGGTTTATATAAAATTTACTAAGAAAGAAATGTCGGCTAATTCTTGTTTTGAGCGTTTAAGCCGAGATCCTCAATGATACATAAGGGTAAAGAGAGGAACTGATATTGGGACTACCCCTCTCACTTCATTGTCCGATAGTGATAAAGGGAATGTGCCTTAGTCGATTAACATCCAAAATTTATGTATACCAACTAGAACACTGAGTTGACTCCTTATGGTGATGACATCCAAGTAGGTAAACTGGAAGGAAGTGTTTCAATATAGAATTGATGTCATGTGATTTGGTTATATATGAGGGGGAAATAATGAATGAAATCATTTAAACACCTATTTAAGTTAGGATAAGAATGTGAGAAGAAGAGTATTTGTTATTACCTGAAAGGAAAAATGACTTTGATGAGGAAAAATCACACAAGATGGATTTTAAAAAACGGAAATGAAAGAAAACAAGAGAGAAGGTGTACCTTTTTTTTCTAAAATACTCCTTTTACTCTGTTTTTTGTGATTTTGAGCTACCATCAAGAAATTTGAAACTAACTTTAGTATAAATATAAAACATGAAATAGATTTTACTTTGGAAACATAAGATTTGATACAAAAGGGACTAGTGTCCAACTAAAGGTGCTAGAATTTTTGTTGGTATATTTTGATCACTTAGATTATATGGAAAAAAAAAAAGAAACCAAAACTCATAAAATAAAGGGCTTTAGCAATACATTAATCAACATACATCAATATGTATGGGTTAAAAAACAAGAACTAAAGATACATTTTCAAAGAATAAGGAAAACTTGTACAAAAAACAAATAATTCAAAACGAGATAGATTAGATCGATATGAGGGGAATTGCTTGGGGTAAGGCCAAATCCAGAATCCAAAGGGTTTCTTTGAAAGGGTCAATTCATTAGACAGTCAACTGATGAATAATGAAACAAATAATATTATAAGGATTATGATATTTTAGAAAAATATGATGATGAGAACAAAACCGTCCTTCCATGGGATAGTAGGAAGATATTTTTCTGTGTGATTGGGCCTAGGCTAGCTCCGAGGGTAAGAAAATTTCCTCGAAAATACGTTGATCCACATTTCTAAGCAACGTATCTGTCTCGTAGATGTCTTCACATGATCCTCCAATGTCATATTGCATTGGTTTAGGATTATGCTGCAGAGGCTCAACTTGTGGGATGTCGTATTGACCCTAGAAAAGGGATGGGAGATGATACAACGCTGTAAATAGTGTGATTGGATGTTCTTCACCGTAGAATGGTTCATCTACAGAGAGAGGCCCACTTGAAATATCAGAGATTAGCATAAAATAGTCCTAATAATGATTAGGAATGTGGAAATATACTACACAAGGATTTGAAGCATGAATCATGTGCGATCAAAGGAATCATGTGAGATTCAATGGGATCAATAGAGATTCAATGGAATTTTAAATGGATAGTGATTGGTTGTGGAAGGAAATTGACAAGATTTGAATAATTGGGAATAAGACTGATATTCTTCGGTTGATGAGTGAATATTCTCAAGGGGGAAATGTGCAATAAAATGAAAACGTAGAGCTAAACAATACCTTGATCATAATGCCAAATACAAATGTGAAGATGCAGGAGGAGGAGGGACTTTACGATGGGTGTGATCTTCCCAAAAGTACTAAGTGGATGGAAGAGGATGTCCATATGTTGCTAGTGCTGCATCTTAGTCTCTAATCTACCAGAGCCTGTGATAGATATCAAGGGCTCATGATTTATAAATTAATGTTTTTATATTAGACTCACCTGTGATTAGTTAGAATCTTTGGCGATTTGGGAGAAAAGTGGGAAAATCACTTGGAAGTGATTGAAAACACCTCCAAAATGGTGATTTTTGGGTGGAGGGGGGGTTTTGGAAGCACAATGGACTTGGGGGGGGGGGGGGTGTTGAATCAGTCCTTAAAATTTAATTACAACTTTATATTACTCACATAAACCATTTATCAATTAGCTATACATTAGTGTGTGCACAATAACAACCAAAAAAACCCATGTGTAAGAGAAGAAACACCATGGCACAAGATATAAGTGGGAAAATGTTAAGGAAAAAAACCTACTAATTTTTTTTTCTGATATTACACAGAACAAAGACTCAAGTGAATATTACACATCACAAGTAGTGAGGCACCAACCCCTAAACCATTTTTGATATTACTCACAACAAGAGACTTGTATGAATATGAATAATCACACAATATTTTGATGAATAGATCATTGATGATATTCTATAACAACTCAGCTGATGGTGATCACAAGATTCATCTCCATACACCTTCAAACCCTTACTAAAACCCTAGGTCTTCAACCTTACACAAACTTACACCTTCTTCACTTCTCAAATATTCAAACCCTTACACACATATTTATTGTTATTCTTAAATTTTTAACACATTTTATCATCTCTTAAATCATTCTCACAAACCTACAAGACTCTCACACCTAGGTCACACATTTTTCACACACTCAACTAGTTCAACTTTGCACCCAATACCATGATTTTATAAGCTCTTATTCATTAAAAGTCAAAAGAGGTAAGTTTACCTCCTCTATCTTGAACTCATTATCTTAAAAACACATCCCCATAAAATTTATCAAAATAGTCACAAGTGACCTAACTAGGTCGGCCTAGCCAAAAACCTTCATTCATACACCAAAAATCCTCAAAACCCCTATTATTGGAATGAGAAAAATCCACTCATGCCAAAACCATTCTTCTTAAATCTCCCATATTCATAAAAAATGAGTAATATATCATTTAAAAATCCAACCATCATTTTAATTTACATAACCTAATCAAATTATTTCATTTAATGGGCCCACTAGCTCATTACCTTCACAAAACACATGTTTCCAACACCTTGTATTCACCTTTTGGTCTCAAGACAATATGAGCTCAAATATTTCATGTATCCACTCAATGGAAATACCAAAACCTTTATACCACTTCTAATAAATTTATAGCTCATGAAAAAATTACATGTTCAAACCACATCAACGTTTGCCTTCACCAAATCAAGTTTCCCAAAAAGTAGTTTTACAAATGAAACTGGTTAACAATTTTCCTAACACTTTAATTACCTAAAAATGGATTAAATTTATTCCCTATTCATCCCTCTTTACTTTATATATAATATCAATCATCACCGAATCTATTTCATGCTCTAACCAATTTAATCTTTTAGCAAAAACAATCTTGTCCTGAAAATCAAGAAACCTTCTTTCTCACAAAATAACCTACAAACTTCATCAAACCAACTGATCTTGACAAAAAATGTATACCACTGTAAATATCTCTGAATTAAATTTCCATAAAATATCGCAACTCCTTCCAACTCTAAGTGGAAGGCCTTTAACCAAGTTGATCTCTGTAAAGTGCCCCAAAACTACCCTTTGACCTATCAACATAAATGAAGAATACTTTACCATTTAAATACATCACCATGACCTGATAAAATCATAAAAATAAAGTAAAAATCATGTAAGTCACATAATGATCATTTATTTTGCAACTCCTTTGTATAACCTTGTCTCAAACTAAACTTCTTCATAATTTGGTCTATTTGAGTGGGGTGAACTCATCACCACAACCCCTATCATACCTTTCTAGAAACACGAAGGAGTATTATACATGTTCCAATAATCATCCATTAACTAGAAATAAATTTTATCCACTTAGAAGAAATTTCTCTCCTTCCTTATTTGAACTAAGGTTTCAAACTCATAAATAGTTGTTTACCTTCTTAACATTCATTCATAAAAATATGAAGATGAAATTAAATAATTATTTTGTGAAACCTTATAGAATAAATTTATAAACATCATTGAAATCCACAAGGTCTTATGCAAATAACAAAATTATGGGTGAGCATCAAAAGATCTAATTCGAGCTGGAAATGACCTTATTCTTGACCCTGTTTCACAAAAACTACCATAACATGCAAAATACTCATCATGGAAACCATAAATATTTCCCATAGCACCATGACACACCCTTAATACATATCAAATCATCATCATAGCTCATATATATTTCCAGCTCTCTAGGATATCTCATTTACATAGTTATCCCTCAGGGTTTTACACTGTAAAGGCTAGGGTCAACAAAAAAATCCTCATAACACATGATGAAAACTATCCAAAATGTCCTAACATACCTGGTACATCATAAATAAACTACCTACATGCATCCATGAGCTCATATAACTCCACATCTCAATCTCATGCATTCTAATAGCCATACTTAGTCCAAATGAGCACCTGAAACATGGTCACCAACTTGTATCTACACCCTAAAACTCACGTGGAGTTACCAAGAACATTCCAAACATATCTCTCCATCAAGGAAAAAATTCTTCTCAAATCACTAATATTATCTCATACCACCATGTAACACCACGTAGACTAGCTAGATCACCTGAATAGGTTTGCAAGAGCAAGCAATCCTCACCGAATCACCTCATATGACCAAGAAAGATTGTACCTATCATCTCCATATCATCATCAATCTGAGCATCATATGACTCCAATCCATCATCCACTTTTTCATTAATGAGGTTTTTGCATCAATGACAACACCTAAACAACAGCATGCCAACAATCTCCACCCTTTGTCATTGATGTTAAACCACCTAAAATTCTCCCCCTTTTTACATTAATGAAAAATTAATACATGTACCTACATATTATTCATCTTTCCTTAGCTTCATAGGATCACCTCTTGGTTAGAAACATCAACCAAAAGGTCTCATTTTATCTCACAAAACTCGAGATTCTTCACAAAAATCTAATTTTTTGCTTCATTTTCAAAAATGGAAATCACCAAGCTCCCCCTAGGAAGAGCACATACACCATATAGTCATACCAATAAACATGTATAAAACATCATCATACCTTTGATTTGGGCTAAAATACCATCATCCACCTTCTAAGCATACAAATTTTCCATTTCACCTCAAAATTATTTTTTACCTCCTCTAAGAGGCCACCATAGCAGTCCTATACCTGAAGCATATCACAAGTGAAACATGCCAAAAATGATGAATAAGTTCCAAAATAAAAATTACCTTCATTCCTTGTATTACTCAACTTAAGAAGGCACATCGACTTGACTCACATATTTCTCTTCTTCATTACTCAACCATTAGGACTGAGATTTCCCTAAACAAACTCTTCAGTGCCATTTTAGGAAAAACTTTGATGATCTCAAGCACTATCACACCATGCAACATAATACCACAAACTCCCCCTAGACTTAGGAAACATCCTCATATCTAGTAGAAAAAAACTAAAATCAATCATCTTACCTTGTATCTTTCCTGAAACTGAATTAGCCACTTTGGCCTTTCCTAAAGCATTTCTTCAGTGCATTCGCAGTCATATTTGAATGAAATAAAGAAAATTTTGGTCCTAACATGCTTTCCCTTGAGGAGAAACACCAAAAACATATGTATAGCCTTTAAAACATCATTTCTCCTTTAAGAAGCACATAACATGATCCCCTGTCAAATTTGGATCACACACTAATATACCACGTGTAGCTACCTCATTTTAACCACTGAGGTCATTAGACAGAATTGAATCCAACCAGCCTTTAGCACCTTAGCTACCCAAACACAATTGACACCATTTCATGATAATATTTCAAGAGCACATTATATTAGCTTAAGCATGACTTTATCAAACACCTCATACCTGATGATGTCATATGTTTTTCCTCTTTCATATGCATAGCAACATACAAATGTGAGTTAAGTCATTTGGCTCAAGATAGGACAAATAAGAGCATCAAATAATATCCACTTCTCATGCATGAGATTATCTTTACACTCTTCATGACTTTTATATATTTTCACCTAAACAACACCTACTCATCCTATGAGGATGTGAGATTCATGACCATTCTTATCAATCAAGCATATAGATTTATAGACCAACTCCTTATACATGTAGGTGTTCAATCAACTTAAATGCTCTGTATTTTCATCTCATACTTTTGTCACAAAACCATCTTACCTTCTATCACAGTTCAAAAAGCATAAAACTCAATACCAAAAATCCTCTTCTGAAGAATGTGCACTTTCTTTATTCACCTGGACAATTTTCATTTAAATGGACTTTACAGACATCATTTTCCTGAGAAACACCAATAACAATGCCTGCAAGACTATTCTTGTACCTGTAGATGACACATATTAAGCCCTGAGACCACTGTGCTCATTTAGTTCATAAACATTTTAATACCTTTTCTTCATCATTTGGATGATAATAAACATGAAGATAAATCCATCTCTTTACTCAAGTCACAATCTCAAATCCATTAACTTATCCATAACCATTATGAAGGTTTCAGAGTTCTCAAGATGATACCTACATGCCTATAACTTAGGCAATACACTCAAGTATAGTATTTGAAGCTTTAAGAGTACATAGGAGTGCAAAACCATCACATAGTTTTGAACTTTATACCATCATCTTACACTCATTCATAAGCTTAACATTCTTATACATATCTTATAAGCTCTAAGAATCAACCAAAATTTCATTGTATCTTCTTCACATCACCAAATGCACTCTCACATCCTACTAGCCCTTGAAAAAATAAAAAATACACCTATATTTTGATGAAGACACTTTCATGAGGAAACATTACAAGTTTTAGACACTCATTTAGCCATATTTACTCCATCATGAACCTTGAATATTGGCACAGAAGAAAACATACCCAGTAATTTAGATCACTCTTTGGCAATAGACCTTTTTAGCACTTTCACTATCAACTCATTGTTCTATCAAGTACCACAGGAACTTTAGGAAATTTCAAGAGTTTGAAACTATTTAAATCATGAATTTCACATTGTCTATCTATATTTTCTCCAATTTTGGGCTTTCACCTCCACCATTAGCTCCATCAATCCCAACATTTCCTTCTTACTGCTTCAATACACAGTCACAACCCAATTATGAGTAAAAATAGCTCAAATTGCTCAAAATTTGGTTTCAAGAGCTCCAACTTAGACAACAGCACTATAACCACATCTTCTACCATCTTGAGAAACATTTTTCATGATTTGTATGAATGGATACCACTTTTTTACCTGAATCCACCTTGGTTTGAATTTTTTAACCTTCAAGAACACTTGCCTAACCACATAGTGATGATCTAAACAAGTCATCATTTGATGACTCTTACCATCTTCAACCCATATTCACAGAGCATTAGAAAAATTTACATCATGATAGTTGAACACATCGCACTAATAGATAACCATGTACATTTTTACTTAACACTCCCTATGATGACCATGTGACACACCAATGAACAACCATGTAGACTTTGAAATACTACTCACACATAACTTGTCTTTTGAGATTTCTCATAGCTTCACACACATCATAAGATCACTTTGACACACTTGATTCATGAATGCTTATAGCACATGATGCATATTCATGACATTTCAAATTTGACACTATGAAATAGACATCCCTCTATAGAAGACAACATGCTAGATCACAACTCTATGACAACATGAGGACTCATTATACATATTGTTCATGACATAATAAACCTCATGAATTATTTTGGACCACAACACCCTAAGACATACTAACATGACTCTTACAGCTATCATTCACATATACAACTTCACCATGATAGATGCAAACTCATACCTCAAGTAACTCAGACTTATCACATACTTCAAAGAAACAAGACTTTAGATCTTTGACATTCACAACAAGACAAACATATTAAACAATAATAACATGCATAATTACTTAAAATGACATACCTTGACATCATGAGGAACACACATACACACAGTCTAAGATATCTCCCCCTCAATCCAATGCTTCATTTGAACCAATACACCTCTAAGAAGCATAGTAGAGGCATATAAATACCATGAAGACCTAAAATAAGGTCTTGAATAGATCCCAAGCCCTCTTAGACACCTATAGAAATCCTTCTTCTCACTTTTATTAGATTTGTGAATTATACCTTTCCTTCCATCAATATTTTTTCATTTGATAGAACACCATGATCTCTTCTAGGATCCCACATTCTTCCTTGACTGTTATCATGTGCCTTTGAAATCCTTTTTCTAAAATTGTAGGACCTTAAAGTTCATGCTTTTCCTTGAATAGTCATGATATAAGTTTATTGCAACATGACTGACTCCATTACAGTTGTAACATACCACTAAAATCTTTCTCTTATAACCATCAACATGACAAGATTAATCATTCAATAAAATACTAGCAACATGACCTACCTCATTACACTTATAGCATACAACATTCTTTTCTTTCTCACTCCTATTATATCTCCATGGATGAGAATATCTAGTATAATCTTTTACACTCTTTTTCTCTATGACCAAAACCATTACATGAGAAACAATAACCATTGAATGATCTTTCATACCTTGAGGCATTAGGTTGCCTAATGGATTTTCTTCTTCATCTTGTCTTTGGTGGAGATGGTCACTTTTTTAATCCTTCCTTGCATGATTTTTTAACCTACTTTTTTCTTGGAAACTAGGTCCATCTTACATCTTCTCCTTGTCCTTGAGGTCATCATTGAATCCCTAAACCAACTCTATCACCTGCAAATTTCTTATTTTCCAAAAGCATCATCAAGATCTTTAGTACTTTTCTCAAATTTTGAAAAGACATGAGTTTTCTTACCAATCTCTATAGCTCTTCCCTTAGAAACTCTATATATTCTTCCAATTTTGAGCACACTCTCTTTATCTTGCACACTTAGAAGACAAAAACTTTACCTTTTCCTCTAACAATTTGATTGACTCATTTTAGCTTCTTAGTTTCATACTTGTACTTTTTTCTAGATCATGAACCTTGATTTTCATAACTCTTGAACTTAAGAACTCATCTTCTTATTCTCTTTTCAACATAATTTAACTCTTTTGATATGCCCTCAATATCATCTTTGACATCCTCTTCATCTTCATGAGAGTAGCTATGGAATAACTAGATATAAAATCACCTAACAAATGAAGATTCATCACTAGTAGATCTCATGCCATCTTTAGACATAAACAATGCTTCATTTCAATATCTTCATAGTCATATTAAGACTTAGAATCTGAAACACCACTACTAGCATCAAAAAAATAATCATCTTCCATTGAGTAAAAACTCATTTTTCCCCTTCTTCTTATAGTCAAACCTCTTAAAGCTTTTCTTTCTCTCATATTGTGTACGTCTTGTCATGATCACTATCAAGCTCATGTTCATCATGATCTTCCTTCTTGTGCTTATGAGGATAATTAATATCAAAATTCCTACCTTACCACATTTGAAACTTTTATAAGGAAGCTTACCTTTGTATTTTCTAGATCCAACCTTCAATCTTATATCCATCATTAGTAAAGAGTTCTTCATCATCAATTTTAGGAGCAACATCCTCTTTTTCCTTCTTGCATTTTTTCTTCATTTCATATTTTAAAGAAACATCTCTCTTGGTTGGTTTGGAATCACCTATCCTCATTTCATAAGAAGTCAAAGTACCATGTAGATAATCCATCTTCAGGGTAGTCAAATCCGTTACCTCTTCAATAGTAGATACTTTAAAATCAAACCTATGAGTTAGTGATCTCAAAACCTTTTGAACCAATTACTTCTTCCTTCACATCCTCTCCTAAACATTTCATGGTATTGACAACCTTGTCAACCCTAAGTAGATATGCAGTAATGGACTCATCATAATTCATCTTAAGAGACTCAAACTAATTTCTAAAATTTTGAAGCTTATTAATTCTTACCTTTGAGTCACCTTCATACAATACTTGAAGTTTTTCCCATGCCTCTTTTTTTTGACTTGTAATGCATTACCCTTCCCATCTCAAGATTTACCAAGACCACATATGATGGCACAAAAACCCTTTGATTTATCAATACATGCCCTCTTTTACATTAAGTAGTTGGATTAGTTGCAAGAGAAGTATAGCCATTATCCATGGCTTTCCAAACATCAAACCCTAGAGACATAATATGATTCTTCATCCTTAAGCTCTAAAAATCATAATTCACACCATCAAAAAAAGGTGCCTTGCTTGTTGAGAACCCACTCTATTGGCTTTCCATTTTTTTGATTCAAAGGATATCCATTCAAGTGATCAAAATTCTCCAAAAGGACCCACTTTGATACCAATTTTTGGAAGCACAATGGACTGAGAGGGGGGGTGAATCAGTCCATACAATTTAATTACAATTTCAGATCACTCACATAAACCATTTATCAATTAGCCATCCATTAGTGTGTGCACAACAACATAAAACATTCATTCAAATAACCATGAGCAAGAGAAAAACATTTCCATGACACAAGATATAAGTGGAAACCCTCAAGGGAAGAAAAAACCCACTGAAATTTTTTTTGATATTACACAAAACAAAGACTCAAGTGAATATTACACATCACAAGATATTTCTTTAGGGAGGCACCAACCCCTAAGGAGCACCAACCTAAACCCTTGTTGATATTAGTCACAACAAGAGACTCCTATGAATATGACTCATCACAAGAATATTTTTGAAGATATCAATAATAAAATTTTACAACAACTCAGTTGATGGTGATCACAAGATTCAGCTCCAAACACCTTCAAACCCTTTCTCAAACCATAGGTCTTCTTACTTGCACAAAACTTTTACACCTTCTTCACTTATTCAAAGCATTAAAACCCTTACACATACACTTTCTTTCATTCTTCAAACTTTCAACACACTTTATCATCTCTCAAATCATGTTCACACACTAGAAAAAATCTCACACTTAGGTCACACTTTTTGCACACACTCAACTAGTTCAACTTTGCACCCAAAAACAACTTTTATAGAGCTCTTCTTGATTAAAATTCAAAAGAGGTTAGTTTACCTCCTTTATATTGACCTCATTATATTCAAAAAAATCCCATAAAATTTATCATAACAAGTCACAAGTGACCCAAGTAGGTCGGCCTAGCCGAAAAACTCTTCATCCATGCACCAAAAATCCTCAAAACTCTACCATTGGAATGAGAAAAATCCTCTAACACCAAAACTATTTTTATTCAAGCTCTAAAAAATCACCACACATGTGTAATATTGCATTTAAAAATCATCCATGGTCACAATTTATATGAAAAAATCAAATTATTTCATTTAATGGGCCCAAGTGGCTCATTTCCTTCACAAAACAGTTGTTTCCAATAACTTGAATCTACCTTAGGCCTCAAGACCCCTCAATATGATACTCAAATATGGCATGTGACCATTAAATGGAAATCCAAAAACTTTATAACACTTATAATAAATTTATAGTTCATGAAAAAATTCACATGTTCAAACCACATCAACTTTTTCCTTCACCAAATGAAGCATGCCTAAAAATTGGTTTTACAAATGCAACTAGGTTAACACCCTTTCTTGACACTTTCAAGACCTCCAAATGGATTCAATGAATTCAAAATTCATCAGTATTCACATTCCATATGATAACAAGCATCACCCAATCCATTTCATACACTAACCAACTCAATCTTTCAGAAAAAAGTAGTCATTTCCTGAAAATCAAAGAAATCTTCTCTTTCACAACTTGACCTGGAAACCACATCAAAATTAAATAATCATGACACAAAAATTATACCATTGGAAATATATCTGAATCAATCTTTCTAGAACATATTGGAACTCCTTCCAACTCTAAGTGGAAAGCCTTCAACTAAGTTGATCTCTACAAACTACTGAAACTGCCCAAAACTACCCTTTGACCAGTCAACATAAATGAAACATACTTGACCATTTAACTGCATCACCATGACCTAAAACATCATATAAATCAATTAAAACTCACATAAATCACATAATTATCATTTATTTTATGACTCCTTTGGACAACCTTTTCCCAAACTGAACTTCTTCAAATAAACATGACCTATTTGAGTGGGGTCCACTCATCACCTCAACCTTTATTGTACCTTTATGGAAAAATAGATTAGTATTATACATGTTCCAATCATCATCCATGCAATAGAAAGAAATTATTTCCACTTAGGATCAATTTCTCTCCTATCACTTTTGAGTTAGGGTTTCAAACACATAAAGAGTTATTTACCTTCTTAACATTCGTTCATAAAAATATGATGATGAAATGACCTCATTATTTTTGTGAAAAAATTATAGAACTCAATTTAGAAACATACTTGAAAGCCAAAAGGTCCCATTTAAAGCACACAATTTAGGGTGAGCATCAGAAGATCCAATTCGAGCTGGAAATGACCTTATTCTTGACCTTGTTTCACCAAAGCTTATATAATATGAAACATAATCACCATCGAAACCTGAAAAATTTCCCATAACACCATGAAATACCCTTCATACATATAAAATCACAATCATATTTCGAATATCTATTGATTTCTCCATAATATCTCATTTTCATAGCTATTCGTTAGTGTTTTACAGTGTAAAGGCTAGGGTCAAAAGAAATAACCTCATAACACATCAAAAAAAAATCTCCAAATGGTATTAACATGTCTGGTACATCATAAATCAACTTCCTACATGTATTCATGATCTCAGATAGCTCCACACCCTCACTCTCATGCATTCCAACAGCCATACCTAGTCAAAATGAGCACTTGAAACATGGTCACCAACCTAGATCTGTAACTTGAAGCTCATATGAGTGCCCAAGAACTCCCAAAACATGCTCTCCATCATGATAAAATTTTTCTTCAAGTCACCAATAATCTCATATAACTATGCATTGTCACCTAGGCAAGCTAGGTCACTTGAATAGGCTTGCAAGAAAAAGCAATCCTCACTGGAAACACTTGATATTACCATAAACACATATAAATCATCATGTCATCCTCATCCTCATCATGATATGACTCCACTAAATCATCCACTTTTTCATTAATGAGATTTTTTCATCATTGACCAACCTAAACAACAACATGCCAACATGGGGAAAATATAGTGAGTAAGAATATGGTTAGGAGGTTGGGAGGTTGTGGAATTTTTATCCTTACTAGGATAAAATAGGTCTAGGTGGTTTAGGAGGTTTTAGATGGGGTAGATGAGTATTTATGGGGATAAGGTAAATGTTACGAGGGTAAATTATGATTTAGAGGATGATGGGAACTAGGTACAATGTATAAAATGTGAATATGAGAGGTATTGATAGGTCACCTAGGGGTTCGTAACAAATAGTGTTTACACTCACATATCCTTTGCATTTTTATCATTGGGGGATAATGCCTATACATTCTTTAGGTGTATTTGTTCCATTATCGTTCATTTTCACTTCCTCATTTATGCTCAATTATATATATATATATATATATCATGTACTTGCTACCTTTTCATAATAATATGACTAACACATGTGTCTTATGTCATGTTTAAATATATTATTTCATAATATCTCATATATTTTGGTTACTATATCATATTATCATGTTTTTCCACTCTTTTTTCATGTATACATGATTGTGTGTGTGTATTATTGATTTCTTTTTTGTTACTTATGTGCATTATTTTTCTTGCGACACTATGGTGTCCCATGTTCATAGCATCATGCCTATCTTGGTTGTAATTGTTTTCTCTTGTTTATAGGTATATGGTCCTTGATTTTCTTCTGAAACCTTGGGTTTTCCTATTTTTTTGGGCCTAAAGATCCTTTTGTATGCCCTTGTATGACATTTTTTGCAAATTGACTATATTGATATTTTTCTACATCTGTTGTTTTGACTAGATTCTTTCCTTACTACTGACCTCTTTTTTACTAGAATTATTTATTTTGTGCGCCATGGTTGCCAACAGACACAATACCGTTCATCTTATATGTACATGTTTTCCAAAGTGCTCATCTCTTTATAACTCCACACATATTTTCATACATCTCCTTCTGTAGTATACACCTATTTATTTTGAGGCACATTCTCAAACATGGTTTTCACAAATTCATCAAAATAAGGGGCATCTAGTTGGGTTTATCAATAGACACAAACAACATTTTGGGGGTAGATACAGCTAAATACAAGGTATGGTCACCTAGAAATGTATTTACATAGAATTTTGGGAAAATTTTCATAGGGTTAAAACCATATAAGTCGATCAAGACTATCCGATACAGTCTTGAATCTCCATATGTTTTGACTGAAGACAATTTCAATAGGTTTTTCAACATTATCATATTTTTCAGCTACATACACAGGTTTTCCTGCGATATTTCAATTTCAAATTACTTTATTCAGACTAGTAAAAAGTGGCACAAAATTATCATTCCTTCTTCACACCAACACTCAATTTTAACTATTAGGAATGTTGGTGGAATGTGTATCCTTATTTCAGTGTTATTAGCAAGTGTTTAGCATATTTCAATATTTTTTGTTGTTTAAACTCAATTATTCAAAATATGGGGAGAGTTTCGAAACACCTATTATCTTATGTACTATATGTCCTTATTTACAAAATTGGGTCTAGATATATTTGTAGTCCTATGATATGTGAGTTATGGAAGGAAGTAAAGTAGTTAATATCTTCATGGGTATTCTTTCCTCTCATATTAAAATTTAAGGGGAAGATATCAAAGTTGAATAACTTGGATAAATGGCATTCTTTCTTTTGTAGGGTTACATTTATACCTCTTTATTCTTATTTCTCTTTCACATTTCCATGTTAGGTTCCATGCACCTAACACCTTGATTAATTCTCAGCACTGATTGAGGACCAATCACCCCCCAATCCTATAATGAAGTTTAGCCATAAAATATTTAAGCATAAGAAAAGAATGATAAAATAGGTGTAATTTTACTTGTTTACATATTTTCAATTTACATGTATACAAATGGAAAATATTTTATGTTATAATTTTTATTTGAGATACGGTCAATTATCTATCATATACATCAACTACACTCTGTGTTATAGGTTTCATAAAGGATAATTCTAAAACAAATCACAACAATGCAATTGTAAAATAAACATTCAGGAAAAGGAAAAGTGTGTTTACACACTTTTGTATAATTTCCTTTAAGCATACGATTTCCAATTTCATACTTAAAGGGGGAGCAAATGTAGAAACTCAAATTTGGTAATTTACAATATGAAAACCCTTGATTTAACCATGCACTCTTTCTATGATAAATTTTCCTAAACTTTAAAGTTAGTGAATTTGACTAATATGACATCCTATACCTAATTAAATTTGCCTAAAATTCAATTAAAGGTTAAACAAGCTCAAGTGTAAGGCATATATAAAGAAATTTTTGTGGTATCAAGAATTTGGATGTAGATATTGTCACAAGACTAAATGTGATGGTTTAGCATAATACAAAAAAAGAGATTGAGGATGTTAATGGGTTGCATAACGTGGTTGTGGTCTTTTTCTCATATCTTTTTAGTTGGAGCTCCAAGTCACCTAAAACCAGTTCCATTAGAACTTGGTATTGGAGAGATATTTTCATATGTTATGATCTTTATGAAGAATGGTGAAGAGATTATGGATATTTTGTAACTGATTTTTTAATATCTTCTGTTTATTTTGTTTAGTATAATGGCACCCAAATTTGTGTTTGAATCCTTTAGATTATTCTTTTCTTTTCTAGAAAATGATTTTGAGTCATATTTCCTTTATGGACCTCATAAATACACATTGAGGAGTTGATCAAGATGAAAACTAAATAAATAAGGTATCCTAGTGATCTAAAGATGAAAATTTAATCACCCCGAGCAAGTAACATTTTCCCATCCATCCATCTCCTAATTTTATGGATGCACATGTGTCTTCCTCATGAAGATTAATCTATTTTTTTTTCAAGGATTGATTTTGAAATGAAATTAGCTTGTTCTTAGGATAAGTGTGTGTTTTTCCCCATGCCAATTCAAAGAAATTCATCTAGACATGCCTCAATCTCTCCATTAATTTTTGGATGACTTGTTCCCACGTAGTATTGATAAATGCCTCCTTTCCATTCTTTGGTTTCCTTAGAGGGAATATTTTAAGTAATTTTACTTTGCATTTTTAAAAAGGAAGTTGTATAAATTGGAGGATAAATCCTTCATAGTTATCCTTTTGTTATTGAGAAAACTTGATTGTCCTAATTGAGAAATTTGTTTTCTAGTTTTATGAGCAATTAGATAATGGTAAATTTATTGGGTCAAAGAGAAAGCACTGTAGAATTTTGATCAAGTGTTTTGGTGTTATTGTTGTAATAAAAATCAACTGAGAGTGGGGGTGAATCATTCCTTACAAAAATTAAATCATATTTCGTATTGCTTATTCAAAACACAAATCCACTTAACCATCTATTAATGTGTGCACACTATCAAATACCATTCATGCAATGAATCGTGAACAAGAAAATCAATACAAGACACAAAATATAAGTGGGAAAACCTCAAGGGGAAGAAAATTAACTAAAACACAATATTTATATTTATATGTTTCAAATTTAGTGAGGCACCAATCCCACAAGGAGCACCAACCCCTAGTTTTGTGAAGCACCAATTCCACAAGGAGGCTACAACCCACCAAGATGATCAACCACCAACTCAACCACCTTATGAATAATATATATGATGTATTTCTACTTCCACAACTAATAGAGATAACAAATTCAGCTCACACTCCTTCAAACCCTTATTCAAACCCTAGGTCTTCAAACTTGCACAATCTTGATCTTTCTTCATTTCTCAAATCATCAAACCGTTGCACACATGATTTATGACATTCTTCAACCTATCACAAAATTTATCAGATCTAAAATCATACTCACACACCTACTAAACTCTCAAAACTAGGTTGCACATCTTACGCACACACTCAACTAGCTCACAAAAGCACCCAAAACTATGCTTTTATAAGCTCTCCTTCATTCAAATTCAAAAGAGGTCAGTTTCCCTCATTTATCTTGACCAGTACAACTTAAAAAACATACCATAAAATTTATCATAGTAGTCACAAGTGACCCAAGTAGGTCGGCCTAGATAAAACCCTTCATCCATACATCAAAAAATCCTCAAAATCCCATCATTGGAATGAGAAAAAAACTCTAACACCAGAACTATTTTTATTCAAGATCTGAAAAATAGCTAAAAAGGTTTAATAAGACATTTAAACATCATCCATGGTCTAAATTTACATGAACCAATCAAAATATTTCATTAAATGGACCCAGTGTATCATTATGTTCACAAAAAACCTATTTCTAGCACCTTGTTTTAACCTTTAGGCCTCAATATCACCCAAGAACAACTCAACTATGGCATGTGAAAACTCAATGGAAATCCTAGATCTTGTAGAACAAGTATAATCACATTAGAGCTCATGAAGAAATCATGTGTTCAAACCACATCAAGCTTCCCAAAAAGTATTTTTACAAATATAACTAGTTAATACCCTTCCTAACACTATCAAGACCTCCAAATGAACTAATTGGATGAAAAATTCACACCTATTCACTTTCCAGGTGATATAAAGCATCAAATCAACCATCGCATGCCTCAAACAAGACAATCTTTCAGTAAGAAAAAAAGTGTCCTAAAAAATGGAACTACAAACTTCTTTACAGATTGACATGAAAACCATGTCAAATCAACTCATCATGCCAAAAAACTTATAACATTTGAAATATCTCTGAATTATATTTCTATAACATATTTTAACTCCTTATAACTCTAAGTGGAAGGCCTTCAACCAAGCTGATCTATGTAAACTTTTTGAAACTTCCCCAAAACTTTCCTTTGACTAGTCAACACAAATGAAGCATAATTGACAATTCAAATGCATCCCCGTGGCCTAAATAAATCATGTAAATCAATAAAAACTCACATACATCACATAATGATCTTTTAAATTGAAACTCCTTTAGACAAGCTTGTCCTAAACTAAAATTCTTCATAAATAAGCCTATTTCATCACCATAAGCTCTAACATACCTTTCTGGAAACCTAGAGGAGTCATGTACACCATCAAATAATAATCTAATAACTATAAATAAATTATATCCACTTACGAATAAAATATCTCCTACCACTTTTGAGCCAGGGTTTCAAACTCATAAAACATTGTTTGCCTTCTTAACATTTGTTCATAAAAATGTGATGATGGAATGACCTCAATATTTTTTAAAAACCTTATAGAATAAATATAAAAACATCCCTAAAATCCAAAAGGTCCCATGAAAATCACACTATTTAGTGTAAGCATCATAAGACCCAATTCGAGCTGGAAATGACCTTGTTCTTGACCCAATTTCACCAAAACTTTCATAACATGAAAAATAATCTTTATAGAAACCTAAAATTTTTCCCATAGCACCATGACACACACTACATACATCTAAACTCATTACTATATTATAAATATATCTCAATATATCCATTCTATCTCGTTTTCATAGCTATCCCTTAGGGTTTTGCACTATAAAGGATAGGTTCAACTGAAACAACCTCATAACACAACATGAAAAATCTATAAAATACCCTAACAAACCAATTACATGATAAATAAATTGCCTATATGCATCCATGATATTATATAGCTCCACAACTCAACCTCGTGCATTCTAACAGCCATACCTTGTCCAAATGAACACCCAAAACATAATCACCAACATGTATCTGCACCCTGCAAATCATTTGAGTGCCCAATAAATCTCCAGTCATGATATTTATAATTCTAACATGCTTCTAAAGATACCAAGAATATCATACCACCATGCACTCTCACATAGGCTAGCTAGGTTACCTGAACAGGCTTGCAAGAATAAACAATCCTCACTAAAGCACCTGATATATCCATGAACACATCTGAATCATCGTGTCATCATCATCCTCAGCATGCTCAAACTCCACTCCATCATACAATTTTTCATTAATGAGGTTTTACATTAATGACAACACCTAAACAATAGCATGCTAACAATCTCCCCCTTTATCATTGATGGAAAACCACCTGAACTTCTCCCCCTTTTTACATTAATGAAAAAGGCATACAGGTTCCTTTATGTAATTCACTTTTCTCAACTTCATAGGTTCATGATTTGAATATAAACATCAACCAAAGGTCTCATTTTAGCTCAAAAACTTAAAATTCACTCAAAACATGATTTTTAGCCATACTCCCCCTGTGAATAACATATATACCTCTTAATGATACCAAAAATCATGAATAATACAATAATTTACCTCTTATTTGGGATAAAGGACCAACATACACCTTCTAAGTATGCCACACTTTTCCAATTCACCTTAGAACTATGTTTTTTCCTTTATTAGACTATTGTAGCAATCTAACACCTAAAACACACACTAGGAGAAACATTCCAACAATGATGTAAATAAGTTAAAATATCCTGCTTACCTTCATTCTTGTTTTTACACATATTTTCAAGGCACACATTGAATTGACACCACCAAATATTTCTCTTCATATCACACTAGGACTGACATCCATGTTTAAGCTCCTTAGTACAATTTAAACAAACTTTGATGAGCTCTAGAACATCATATACCTCATGACAATTCATTCCTCAACTCCCCCCTGGACTAATACTATCCATTTGTAGTGGAAGAACACAAAAAAAATTTCTTACCTTGCACATTTGGCTTGAGATCACTTCAAAAAATTAGGTCCAGTTCTAAAGCACATTCTCAATTCTTGATAGTCACATTATGATGAGATAATGCAAGCTTGGCCTTGACATGCTTGAAGAGAAACACCTAAAATATATCTCATGTGGCTTGAAGACCTCCATATCACCTTATAAAAACAAACAAACACACATTCTTCCTGACTGATCTGACTCATACACATCATATTAAACATGTAGAAGCACCTTTTCATATCATTTTACACTGACTATCATTAAAAACATCATCATTACCTTCAAATATAGCCTCAACCTATCAAGAAAATTCCTTTCGAGAACATGAATTCACCTATGGTAGCTTCAAGAAGTAAACACATGTACTCTCCCTATCATGATTATCTTGTTGCATATTTGAGTGATATTTATTTCTTCACATATCACTTTGGAAACATATTAGACCTCTCGAGGTTTGTGACATATCATTTTGGAAAATAGACCAATTCAAGTGTCATTTTCAATCATACTCATCTCAATCAACTCTTGAGGGAAAATAAAACATCATTAAATCTTAAAATTATACTTTCACCATTCACAACCATCACTTACAATTCTGTAGATTGCAACTTTGGAGCTATGGTAACACTTTACTTTGATTTTCACACATACCCTTCACGTGCAACAGACCATCTTGCATATGGATAAATAGATGAACCAACTAAACATATCAATCCTGAGATCAAGCTTCTTTTCTCAACTCCAGGGCTCACAAAACTATTACACATGCCTAAACCAATGACCTTTAAGGTTTAGACCAAGAAACAATGAAACAAGTGCATCAACCATACCTGTAGATGCTCAAAACAAACTTTTGAGATCTCAGTGACCTGATTCCACTATCCTTGGTCAGAATTTGACAAGATACAATCATGTAAATTTACCAAGTATAATTTTTTTCAAATCAAAATCCTAATGACATATTCACCGTAACATAGTCATGATCATTAAATCTTCAACATTATCAAGAATGAAGAAAATTTTCCAAACATACCTATAGTATTAATCATAAACACATTCATGGAGTTTCACATACCTGATCTTCATTATTTTTCCACATTATAATGAGATATTTAATGTAGACCAATCTAATCATCCTCAGAATATATTCTCAACCCCATTATACTCATACAAAACCATTGAGAAGACTCAGGGGAAACTAATAGTAACATATAAGCATGTGATTACCCAAACATAGTCTTGAAGTTTCAATATTACATAAGATCAAGATATCACAAAATTTAACCTTACACCATCAACTTGCACTCATTAATAGGTTTAAAATTATTATACATGGCCTATAAGCTCATATAGTTTATCAAAATCTCACTATACCTTCTTCACATCATGAAATGCACACTCACAGCCTACTAGCCTTGGACCCCTAAAGAATCACACATAAATTTTGGTACAAAAACATTCATGATTAAATATCAATTGTTATAGTAGCTCCACAACTCAACCTCATGCGTTCTAACGAACCATACCTGGTTTAAATGAACACCTAAAACATAGTCACCAACTTGTATCTACACATTACAACTTATTTGAGTTCCCAATAACTCTCCAATCATGCTCTCCATCATGAAAATTTTCTTCTTAAGCTACCAAGAATATCATTCCACCATGTAATGTCACCTAGGATAGCTAGGTCACCTGAATAGGCTTACAAGAACAATCAATCCTCACTAAAGAACCTTATATCACCATGAAAAAATTTGAATCCTCATGTCATCATCATCCTTAGCATGCTCTAAGTCCACTCCATCATACACCTTGTCATTAATGAGGTTTTGTATTAATGCCAACAATTATCAAAAGGATTTGATTGGGTAGATCATTGTTTTGTTATCAAACATTTATTTGTGTGTGTACATTATATAAGTGAAGAGTTATAAAACCCTTACATGTCTTAATTTATTTTCATCCTCTACAACTGTCCCAATATAAGTGTGTTGTCATTCTATGATGTTTTTTATTATGATTAGTGAGGGGTATTTGTAAGATCATCTCATTATTTATTTGAATCAATGGTGGAATGTGTACTGATTGTGTAGATTGTTTCCTTCTATTAACTAGAAATTATCCACTTGGTTTATATTATGGTGAATCCTTTCCTAATGGATTTATTCATTTATCATAGTTCACTTGATCACTTTTTTTTAATATTTCCATTCACTTCAATGACTTACTCAAATATCGCTTTGAATTTACAAAACCTTAAAGGTTTCAGCCATTATAAATTTGGGTTCAAGTCTATGAGCTTTCCCTTGAACATTGTGTTAGTGTAGAGAATAATTAATTTTTATAGTATGAATATATTTATCATTATCATCTATTTAATTATTTCCTTATCTTATTTTTATGTAGTCTTGTGACTTTCCTACTAGTGAAAATAAATTTGGTGGGAATTCATAATGGTAAGGTTGCTTGGTTAGATCTAATGTATTATATTTTTATTATCATTATCATGACATAGACTAGGTTACTCCTGGATCTCTCCCCTAGGTTTCACAGATCCTCAAGAGTGGGATATCAACTGCCCTCCCATTTTTACCTTAAATATGTTATTTTATGGTGAAGAATCAACTCACTATAATGACATACCTTCTTATCTTCACTCATTTTCACCTTGGGACACAATAGAAGGAATATGCCTATTCATTTTACGAAGGGATGATCTCCCAAAATTTTGGTACTCTAGATATTTATGATTTTCACTACGATGTTAAAGGATTATGGTAATCAATCCCCAATTATGTCATGGGATAAACTAGTGTAATAAGGGCACATAACCCAATACTAGAGTATAGAGAGGGAATAAATTAACCCACCAAGAGAGAGAGAAAAGACAAGCATATCAATTTGTTAATAACCTAGATATCTTCCATTTTTTTTAAATGTGTGAGAGAAGAGGAAGGAAAAACTACAAAAATAGTTTCTTTTAAAATTTCCATAACCCCATAAATGACACCATTACAGATAGATCTAGGTCTAATTTTCTAACTATTATAACTACTGAGTAAGATAAAACCATAAAAATAATGGATATATCATACCCCCATAATGTGTTATACTAATGAATTTGAGTGTATATATTTTTTAATATCATAGAGGAGAAGAAGGCTTGTGCCCTTAAACCGTGCTTTTGCAATTGTGTCTAAGAAGTGTAGAGGATAAGGAATGAATTACTCATGACCTTTATATCATGATCTAAACTTAGTAAATTATGTATAAAAATGTATCAGAATCATTTATATAGGTGATATAATTTGATAAACTACAAAATTCCTGATAATATGCCCCTATTTGGGAAAATTCATTTTGGTCATGATCATACCATGGTATTAAATGTATTCCATGGTTTTGACCTATTTTGGATTCTACCATTTTTTAATATTTGTTCCTATTTTATGAGGATATGGACCTAGTAACAACTTGTTTATATGTTTGTAATATGTCTATAGATATAGAGTATATCCTGATAAATACCTCATCTTTTAAGGTGCGTGTGATAAAAAAATTGAGTGCATGGCTGAAAAGAATAAATGTGTACCCATGTGTGACAAGTTGGCCAATATGTATATGATCACATAGAAGGATGGAATGGTGGCCACTATTAAGAAAATATACCTATAGATATGGGTTGTGCATGGTGGAATTCATAGTGTATAGAGAAATTAATATGAATCATGCAATAATAAATAATACATGTATATAATAGTAAACACAACAGTGTAAAATTTGTCAATCATGTAATAATCTAGAGTATTAATAACATAGAAACATAATCATATAGAGGAATAGGGTCACAAACATGGGAAACTAATGGTGTCATAAGAAAATCATAATATAAGGAACTAAGGGCCAGATAAAGATAAAAAGTGCATACATACAAGATAGGAATATAGCCAAAAACATGGGACACCCAAAATATCACAAGATAATCAAGGAACATAGGCCATCGAGATTAAGAAATCATAGAAATTTAATGAAGTAAGAAGTCAAACATATAAAGTAGGAAAATAAGGAAATAATATGTATAAGCAAGTAGATAGAATAATGATATTAAATATAGAAATAATAAGATAGGTTTGTGTTTCATAAGATATATGTGTTATTCATATTGGATCAAAAGATAAAATAAACACTATGTATATAATTAAATATTATAATGAATTGTAAATTAATTGTAATGAAACAAAAGTACCTCTGTAGTGTAGGAAATTCCCCCAAGGATTAGTGTCAATGGGAAGGAACCAAGCTAATAACTATCATTGCGTGTCATGTATCACACTCAATTTATCTCATTATCTTATGTTTATGAATATTATATAGAAAATAAATACTATCTATCAAACCAATATGAAAAACAATATGTACAAAGTAACAAGATAGCCAATCAAACAATAAACATGTCCTGGCTTTAGATTTTTGTAAATATGTGACTATTTTTGTATTATGTGATTATTTGAATTTTTTTTATTAGTGTTTAAAAATATCTATGTATATAAAATGGGATAGCACAAGAGATACATAATAAAATAATCATAAAGAGTCACATCTCACTCATAGGGTAAAGAAGGTGCAAGCCCCCTCAAGTGTTAGAAGAAATGAACAATTATTTTTTATAGTAAATGTAGTAATCATAACATGCAAAGTATAATACCTAGATTAGGAATACCCATGATGATTATTATGCGAAGAGCTTGACATAAGAATCAGTTGAGAAGAAAGTGTCCTATGTGAAGTGGTATGTGACCTGGAGGATTGAATAGAATAACAAGAACATGACCTATTAGGAGTAACATGGGAACTCCAAGATAAATTTCAATATTCCTTAGAAGGGAGTGTCATAATATAAATAACATAATAATCAAAAGGATAAGATACATATGCAATAACAATAGGGGTAGTAAATATGTGTATTAGGCCAATATGTTGAAATATAGTTTTCTTTAATGATATGCTCCAAATTGTAACCACTTTTATATTATAAATGAACATAAGACATTTATATAGTAATTAAGGGACAACTAAAAAATCACAAAGAAAAGGGAAACCTAAATTCACGTCACATAAACTAAGATAAGATGCCACAAATAATTGAATATTATAAGTAACATAATCAATAATGAGGGGGAGAATAATATTCTTTATGTTTGTTTAAGGATCAAGTATTATTTTCTTCTTCATATATCCAAGATAATGTTGTAACTTAAGAGTGTATATATTATGTAGAGTAGTGTCATCAATCAAAATATTATGTATAGGGACTCGATCAAGAAAACCATGAATGTAACGTGTATCAAAAATAAAGGTTTGTGTCATATCAATGTCATAAAGAAAATAGTTGATGAAGAAGGCATAGTAGTAATAATACCAATCATAGTATATAATGGGTGATCCTAAGAGGGTGGAAGTGGTACACTACAATAAGAATGGTGTACCTACAAATTATATTTATTAGTATTATGTACCATAGGTGGATCACTAAATATTTTTAATATTTTCATTATCATTATTATTATGCACCAATATCAATAATAATTTGTATAACGTGATGAATCTTAATACAATGATTAGTTGAATGACCAATAAATTTATGGTAATAACAATGGTCATTAATGTCAAATATATTACCATGAGGTACACTTGTATCAACCTCAAGTTCTAGAGAGATAGAAATATAAGGTTGCACTCAAATAATTGTGTCATCATTTTTTTGCAGTGCACAAGGTAAATGAGTGAATTGATGCCAATAAGGTTAAAATTGTAGCTTTGTATGTTGAAATAAAACAATTAAATTGGTTGTATCTTCATGTTTTTCATCATTACTTTCATTCTCAAAAGTATCTTTTCATTGAAAGTTGTGATTAGAAGTGTTAGGATGATAGAAATGTATTTAAGCTTATTCATATTAGAAGATTAGTTTCATGTTAATTCAAATTATGATACATATGATCAAATTATTTTAACAATTCAAAGACAATTGATTCTTTTAAATTGGGAAAAATACTCTATGTAAGAAGATCGTGTAACTCAATATCAGCCAAAATATTGTTCATCTTAGTAAGTTTGGTCTTATAGTGTAGATCATAATCATTCATGGGCTCATTGGGACCTTTTCACATTTTATCCATACACATGTAAGATACTTTGTCTAGAATATTGATAGAAAAATTTGCAAGCAATTATTGGGCAAAGAAGTGAAAGTTCAAAACAATGCATGTGTAGATTGTGAAACCACTATATAGAAAAAACATTTAGACTATGAAGGAAGAGATTTGTAAGTAATGTATCATTTGGAGAATAATCTAAGTAAGAAACATGAAACATAAAAAATTTCTCTTTAAGATCTCCCTTTCCGTCATAAATAAGAATATTAGGAGGAAAAAATGATAGGAAAAGGGTAAGAATCCCCTTTGGGTTCAAGTGGGTTATGGATAAATTAAGTAGAATCAATGATATGAGTGGAGGTAGATGTGCCTTTTTGTAATTATAGAATTTGATCTTATAAAGTATGATCAAGGTATTCAATAGATTGTTTGTTAGAAGAAGTAGCATGTGGCATACTATGAGTGTAGATAGGATATGTAGGAACATTTTTGTTCATAGGAATAGAAACAACAACATTATAAAGTAGATATTTGTGTTCCCCTAATGAAATAGGTACGATCAATGAAATAATAGTAGATGCATGTATACTAGATGATGGATTATTTCTATTAGTTTTGTAAGATATGTTATTATTCTTCAGTTGGTCCATAGAAGTATAAAGAAGAATATCAATATTATCATTATGTTACTTCAAGTAATGTGAATTTTTTTGTGCCTCATCATCCAATAGAGCAAGATTGATAAATATGTTATGTGAACCCTACCTTTTATATTATTGGTGAAAACCATGAAGATAAAATGAGAAAAAATAATAGTAATAAAATATGCACCCTTACGAGAGTTAGAGATGGTATCGTTAGAGTGTGAAAGCTCATAAGAGTGAGGGAATTTAGTGTCAGCATAAGTAGGATCAAAAAATGGTTCCCCATACTTACATGAAGGAGAAACATGGAACTAATTATTTTGATAATATCTTCTACTACAAAATGAAGGGAACCCTTTTGCTTGAGATAAATATGATGATAATGATAATGATCCATGATAATTTGAATTACAATGCACCAAAAACTAAGAAGAGAAAACCCTAGGGCCACTAGGGCTTGAATAATACATTTTACTCTTGAGTTAAGGGATCACCAAATTTTTACACCCTAATTAAATTATGTTATGGAAACTATAAATCAATAAAGATGATGTAATATTTTATAACATAAGATTAGTATGAGATTATCAATTTAAAAGTAACCATTCATGACCAAAATAATGTGTTAATACTTGCAATGATTGATAAATGATAAACGATAGCTCAAATACATAAGAGGAGATGAATACTTACTTTTACATGTTATAAAAAAGAGTATTTGAACGTACAGAAAGTAAGAAAAGGTAGGTTAGAAACTGGAGATGTTCCAATATTAGTTATGGAACTAGAAACTGAGTTGGGCATGATTGTAGGAAATATGTATGGTCTAGACCTAGAATTGTATGGTCCTAATTGGAATTTTATAGTCTTGTACCCTTTGATAATTACAATATGAAAATTCCTCTATGATTCAATTTCCTTCTATATATGTTTCTCTTAACCACACTAACTTTGGATGATATGTAATCATGTACAACAAAATGTAAACCCTAAATACCTGTAATACCCTTCATCAAAGCATTAAAAAAATAAATAAAAAATTTATGTGTATGGTGATGTTGGACTACATTCATCAATCAACCCAATTGGACTAATCCAAGTATTTCAATACATACCCTCGTGTAGTATCAATCATCATCTAGCTATCCTAGGTTTTTGTGCAAATGTGAGTGTGATCTTAGCAAACCTTCTATGGGTTGCCTCATGTCTCTTGAAAAAAATAATCATGGGCTAAGTGTATAGTTTAGAATGTTCCCAATACAATAGTAGAGTGATTTGGTTTGCTTTAGCTACATGACCTAACCCTTTGTTCTTAAAACCCTTTAATAATGATTAGAGTGACTTTTCTTTTGCTAAGACATGGCTTTATGACCTTTTCATGCTTAGAAATGGAATAAGGGAGACTCTTTGATTTGGTTGAATGGTCCATACCTGTAATAGGGGCTAATATAATTGATGGGCCAATTATTTAGGAAGATTTTAGAGATCCTAAAGTGATTTTGGAATGATATTTTCAATAAGATCTTGTAACAATTCAAGATGAGTATTACATAGATATCAACTTACCTATATAGCCTCTCACAGGTAAAATATTCTAATAAGGCTTACCCTAAGAAGGTGAAAAAAACAATAAATATATTCAAACTGAAAATAAATTCAGGAGATAAAAAAGGTTACGTTTTTACACCTTAACTAAATATATGGTATGGAATAAAGAAGACGTAAGTGTTTGAAACAAGAAGAAAATTTTGATCTAATTAACTTCCAAAAATAATCATTCACAATAAAAATAATGCATTCATATATGTAACGATTGATAAAAATAAGCACTTACTCAAATATACAAGAGGATATATGGAATTAGATTTATATGAAAAAATCGGGATGATCTGGGTATGGAATGTAGTAGAATAATATTATTAGGAAATATAGTTTCTTTGATGAAAGTTCTGGATATGCAAAACCAATAGGGGAAAGACATACAGTTGTTTTATGGTATATACCTGATCTTTATGGTCATGACCTAAAATGGTATGGTCTTGTACCATTTGAAAATTACTTACCTTTAACTTTATATTTTCTTTCCTTGTCTAGTAATGATACGTGTTATGTTGTTCTTTCTTTCATATATTTAGGATGTCCTGTAATCACCTGTGACAAAGTGGAAACCCTAACAACATAAACAACCCTTCATCATAGTATTCCAAAACCAAAAGGACAAAACATTTGTGTGTGGTGAGGTTATAATACCCTTGGTGGTAAAACACTCAGTTGATGAACAAGTCCAAGTGTTTCACTATATACCCTTATTGCAAGATCTATCCTCATGTAGCTATCCTTGGTTTTTTTGTAAGTGTTACTAGCTAACCAACCCCAATGAGTTCCCTCATGTATTTTTACATCAAGATAATGGAATAATTGTATATTATAGAATTTATTTAGTGTGGTAGTTTTGAGATGTGGTGTGCCTCATCTATGTGACCTAACACTTTAGTGAAAAAAACACTTGTACAATTCTTGGAGTGACTTTTCTCTTGTTAAAACATAGCTCTATGATCTTTGTATCTTGGAGATGGAGTAATCTAGAATATTCAACCTAGTTGAGTGCTTCAGACCTATAACATGGACTACTCTAATTGATAAGTAACGAATTTGGGTACATTTAGGAACCCTTTAAGTGATTTTGGAATGATATTTTGTAATAGGATATTATACGAGTGCTAGGTGAGCTATAAATTTATATTAAATTTCTTGTATAACCTTTCGCATGTGAAATATTCAATTAAGGCCGAACCTAGGAAGATAAAAAAAACCCAACTAAATTTTTGAAATTAAAATTAGAGTCATTGAATGTGAAGTGAAAATACTGTACAAGTCATCCAAGGCCATGCCTTACATCTAGACCCTTCCATACATTTTCAAACTAGAGATATGAAAACCAAATCTAAAAATTATGTCATTAATATAAGAGGTTTAATAATGGTTTGATTAAATAATATTCTTAAAATTTATGATAGAGTAGATTGTAAAAATAAGAAATTTGTAGAATATCTAGAGATATGATGTGATTGGATTCCGAATGTGATAATTTTTCATATCAAGATAACATGGAAAAAATAGGCATTGCATAAGGATAAGTTAGCAAATTTTAGTGTATACATGCCCCCTTAAGTGTGTAATTAAAAATTACATGCTTAAAGGAAAAACATACCTGAGTGTGCACACACACTTTTTCTTTTCTCGATAGTGGTTCTTTGATGTGTTGGTGTTAAAATACTCCATGATGAAACCTACAAAATAGAGTGTAGTTAATGTTTATATTAAAAAATAGACTTAACTCAAGATATACATCATGCATGTAACTTTGGATGTTGCAAAAATGTAAGTTAAAATATGTAAAATATAAAAGGAATATGCATTTTTTTTTTTACAAAGGGATAGTATCATGTTTATTCCATGCCTCGGAGACTTGGAGTTGATGATAAAATGATAAAATGTTAGGGGTGATTAGTCCCCAATGTTGTACTAAAGGATATGCTTGAGTGTTGAGTATCATAGATTTTTTGAAGAGGATCTAAAATTTCCCCATTTTGGAGATTTGTAGGTAGGAAGGATTTAGACTACGAATAAATCAAATACTTTTACACCTTCCTCATTTGGGAATCTAGTGAGATAGGTGGAAAGATCATTCTAATAAGAACCCAACAACTTCAAAGTTTTCCACGACAACCATGGACCTCACTAGTATAGACGTATCAAGGCCCAATTTGTACTAACTTGAATAATAAGACCTTTGAAGGAATGGAAATTTCCATGCCCTTATAAGGTGTTATAGTAACTAACATTTATTATGTAGAATTTAAAAAACCAAACAGGAAAAGGAGGCTCATTCCCCTAAACCCTATTTTAACTGAATAATAATAATGTCATGATAAAGGAATGAAATACTTATGCTGAATGTAACTTGATCTGAAATGTGTCATATGTATTTGTAACTATGTGAAAAATCCTATAAATAGCTGATATAATATTTATAAATTAAAAAATATAGTGAATCTACCATATGTTTGGGAACGTAGGAAAATGGTCAAAATTATACCACATTTATGATCGTATTGTGTGGTCTTGACCTTATTTTAATTCTATCACATTTTATTGCTTATGAAAATTTTAAAGGATCTGAACTGTGTTAAAATTTATTGATGTACATTGTGTAACCTATCTATAACTATAGTAATAAAAAATTAATTCCATCTCTTTTTACGAACATGTGATAAAAAATGTGTTAGGATCAAAAGAATATATTTTTACCTGTGTACTATATGTTTGATAATCTATATAGGATCGCATGTAAGGATAGAATGGTGGCCACCTTTGAGACCATATACCTATAAAATGGGTTGTGCATGGTGGCATCCATGGCGTGGATAAAATAAACTTTCAAAAAGAAAGAATACATGTGTAAAACAAATAGTAACAACAAAAAAAAGTATAAATCATGTCTTGCTTCATAGTAAAACAAGTATAGAAACATCAAATAAATAGAAATCATGTCAAAAAAATAGTAAAAAACAATAGTATAAAGTCAAGTAATCCATAGAGTATAGAAACAAGTTGCGTATAAGCATAGATCTGCAAACATGGGATACCCACGATGTCTCAAGAAAAATGTAGTAGGAGGCGAAATGTTTCACGATAAAAAATAAGTGCATACGCATAATATAAGTATAAATCCACAAACATGGGACACCCCAATTTTCATAAGACAAGTAAGGAAATTATGACCTATAAGGAAAATAATAATTGTATTTTAATCGCACAAGACAAGAAAGGAAGTAATCCATCTAAATAAGTAGTGACAAGATTATATGAAACAAGTATAGAACACAATAACAGTGACAAGAAAAATAATAAACTAGGTTAGCATTGCACACGACACACTTGTTAGTCATGCTAACCCAATATGTAGCAATAAACACTATATGTAATAAAACATGATGAGTAATGTGTAAAGTAACATATAATGAAACAAAATCACTTGTGTACCAGGGAAGGATGCCCCCAAAAGAGTATTATAAGAAACTGATTTGTTTGCTATCATCATGTAACAATATCTTAATGTCATGCATCAATCTCAAGATACCATGTTAACATAGGTTTTTATATAATATATAAGTTATCCATCAAATAAATATGATAGAAAACATGCATATAGTAAAAAAATCCAAGCAAACTAGAACAAGTCCTAATTGCGTATTTTTATTATATGAATGTTTTTTTATGATATGATTATTTGAATAATTTTTCAATGTTTTAAAGATAGATATGTACAATAAATGGGGGTAGAACCATAAATACTTGTTGATATTCCCATGAAGAGGCCCATTGTAATCAAAAGGTGAAGAAGATATAGTCCCTAAAAGTGTGATTAGATTCAAGGAATGTGTATGTATAAGTGGTGGGTGATGCATGACATATGGTGTATAAGATCATGGGTGAGAGGATTTGGGTAAGTGCAGCAAGTTGGGGGACAAAAAAGGGGTCATAAGTGGACGTCATATTGCAAATAACAACAAAATATCAACTTGTAGGGATTATTAGCAATACATATACTCAAAATTAGAAATAATTATATTAATATGAATCGTAGCATATGGAATCTAGTTTCTAAAATACTATTTTTTTTAAATGGACAAGTTTAGCTATATTAAACACTTAAAATTCAATGACTTGGTTTTTTTTTTAAATGCCTATAAGATTGTAGTCTATTTTCCCATGATTTGGATGACTAAAAATTGATATATATATTTCTCCTTTGGTGAGAATTTAGATGCCACTATCTATCTTGGGATAGATTTTATTTTGTATTTTTTTGAGGAATATTTTATTTTTTATGATTTTTTTCGTGAAAGTGGTATGAAAACATAAAGAAAACAGAGTACTTTCCGTTTTCCTGCCATAACTTCATCAAAAAATATTTAAATCAAATAAATTTTTTTGAACATGTATACAATTTCATCACGGTTGGGATGGTATAATTTTTATCACATTCTGACAAGTGAAACAAAATTTACAGTCTTAAACATAGACATAAACATTCACGGGAAAAAGTGTCTTAAAGACCTACTATTAGTAAAAAATTAAAAATGACATTTATCCTATTATATTCACTTTAAAATCAATATTTCTACAAAGCTAACAGTCTCCCCTACGCGATGGTACCATTTTTATGACATATTTTTGAATTTTCAGCATGGTTCAAGTCCGCGGAAAACTAAATTTGATGTTTTGTTGTTTTTAATGTAAAATTCAGGATTTGATGTCCACTTAATTGTCCCCCAACTTGGTGCACTTACCCATTTGTCATTGGTATTATGCATAGATGGCGAATTAGTCTGATTTCAAGGATAATGTGTACCTAGGATTATGTAATGTATATGACAAAACAAAAGGTTGAGGAAAATATTTCTGATGAGGATAAACTAGTAGGAACAATGTGGGAGATAGAAGGCCTATTTTTTATACACTTGAGGGGGATGTCCCATAAGGAATATGACAAGGAATAATCTACAATGTGGAAATTTGAGTGCTAAGATTAAGAACACCATAAAAAGGGCTAAGTTTATGCATCATATATTCCTCAAATGGAATACCCCTTATTGTAACCACTTGACTATTGTGAATGAACATAACACATTGATGTAACACCAAAGGTTTGGATGTGAAGGTGTAAATATAATTACCTAACTGCATGCTGCATGAATGAAGAGAGAAATCCAAAAATAAGATGAGGTCAAAATTACCAGAGACAAAAGCAAGAGGGAGAAAAAATTTCCATATATGTGTTTGAGGTTCAACTATTATATCCTTATTAGTAAATCCAAGAGAACGTTGAAAGTGCACAAACTATGGGGAGTAGTATAATTAACCAAAACATTATGTATGTGTTGAAAATAAACTAAGGTAGGAATATAAATTGTATTATAAATAGAAACATGTGGCATATTTGTATCATCATATTTAATAATTGATAGGGGAAGGGAGGTAACAATAGTACCAACCATAACATAAAATGCATGATCATAAGAGGAAGGAGGTGATATAGCGTGGTAAGAATTATGCACCTTCAAGGTATATTTTTTGTAACATGCTTTAGAATTGGATCACTACAGATATTGATTCTTGCATTTTCATTAGCAAGTTTACATTGAGATGGAGTCTCAAATTCAATGGTACTAATATTGAGGATATATTGTATAACACAATGAAGATTGAAACAACCATTAGTAGACTGAGCAATGCATCAATGGTAGCCACAATGGGAATTAGCATCAAATTTCTTACCATGAGGGGCACCTGCATTAACCTCAATTGGTAGAGGGAGAGACATGATATTACACTCAATAAATTGCTCGATTGCTTGCTATTTTGGATTAGGTAAAATTGTGAATTATCATTAAGAAGTTTGTAATTGTAGCTTTGTAGGTTGAGATACAACATTAATGGTTACTTACACATCATGTTTTTCATCTCTTGATTTATCCTTAAAAGTATGCTTACCTTGAATTTTTTGATTAGAGGTGCTAGAATAACTAGCCACGTACTTACACGTGTTCATGTTGAGTAGTTTATCTTCATGTTATTTCATAGTATGAATCATAAGATCAAAAGAATTGAAATTGTTAAAAATAATTGATTCTTGCAAAGGAACCAAGAGTATATACATGAAAATATCTTATAGTTCACTATTGGTGATAATATGTTCATATTGGTGAGCATGATCTTATATTGTAGCACGTAATCATCTATGGGTTCATTAGAACCTTGTCACATTTTGGAAATTTTAGCATAAGATACTTTTTATCGAACGTTAATAGAAATTTTTGCAAGGAATTGATTTGTTTCAGATTTTTCTTAGATTGTTTCTTTGAATTGTTGACGAAACAGATAGGGTAACGGGCGTAGGAGGAATACCTGTTCAAATGTCAGTTGATGGGTTGTTGCGTGCGTATGACTTCTGAATCCACAACTGACCGTGAGAGCTTCCTTTTGGCTAGAAGGAACTACCTGTAATGAAAGAAAGACCACCAGAAAGAATTAAACAATATGGGTAGTGAACTACCTAGCGTGAGCTAGATCTGACAAACGTGATACTTCCTAGATGGTTGTCAGTCCACTGTTTTAAAAAATTAATGCTGAAAACAAGGTAAATCCTATTGTTATTTTGAAATGATTTAGGTATCTCACTTAAAAACACAATAAGAAAACAAATCTAATCTAGCAGGCCTAAGCTAGAATAGAATCCATGGGTCAAATGGTTGGTTCTGGGTTCTGCAGGTCTGATAAAGGTCTTGGGTAGGTCACCAGTGAATGAGGGTGAGGTAAAATTGGGTGGATAGGTCTCTGTTTAAGGCTATGTGGACAAACACAGAGACCGGCGTCGGTCAGGGGTGACCAACCGCGGTTCGGTATAACTGGCACCAGTTACTATGAGGTCTGGAAACGTCACATAACGGGGTTTTGGTCTCCTTTGTGATTACACAAAGGATTTAGTTAGTTGGGACGAGGTATTGAGTGACTGGAATAGGTTTTTAGGAGGATTTGATGGGTCTATGGAGGTACAAAATTTTGGAGATGGTTGATAAGGAGCAAGATAAACAATGGGTGATAAAATAATGATGAAATGAAATAACCAGGAAAGTATGATATTGTACTTACTTGGATTTCATTCCTGAAGGCTTGTGTGTGATGGATGGAGGTGCTGATGATGGGTTTGAAGGATGCAAGTGATCACCAACTGAAGAAAAGCTTCTGCATGGGCTACATGCACACTCCTCTTTTTCTTGGATAGATCAGAATGTGGCTGGGAAGGCTGTGCAGGAGAAGATCCTCAATCTCCTTCCTTGGATGTTAGTTCTTGTTGGAATTGGCTCTCTGAAGATGTGTTATCTTTTTGAGATTTTATTCTTACTCATCCACCTTTCCTACCAATTTTTTCCAACTTCCCACATTGAGAATAAGGTTGTTTTGGGGTTAAAATGGTAACCGACGGTGGTTCCGGCTTAACCAACGATGGTTAGGGGTGACCGGCATCGGTCAAGGTGGGATTTCCTAGGTTTGCTAAACTAGGGAAATCCTCCTAATTTCCTTAGATCTCATGTAGTTCTCCCATGGATTAGACTGGGAGCTTCTTGTGAGCATGCGGGAATGTGGTTAGAGGGAGTGTAGGCATTAATTTTTAGGGTTTAGGTAAGTCTTAGTTAGTTATGGTAACTTGCTAAGAATAGGTCTTAGGTTGAGTTAGCTTAGTGAGGTGTCTAAGTGAACTATATGTGTAGATATTATTTAAATAAGATATTTAAATAATAAATATAGTGAGGATAATGCATTAATTAAATTAAATTAATATTAGTGAGGTGAAGAGGGCCATGGCTAGGTGAATGTGATGAAGGGTGCTTATATGTCGAGGGACGAAAGGGGAGTGTGACCTAATTTTAGTGTCTACATTTTACCCATTTTTGTTACATAGCTTGTATTGGTAAGCAATGCAAACAAAAATAAGATGTGGTTGGCCCATGTGAGGGTGAAGGTGATCCCCCTCAAACCAGGAATTGACGAGGTAGCAAGTTGAAGCGGTGAGTCGTTTGATAAAAGGTAAATGTGAGAAAAAGGTAAGTGGGTGTAGGGGAAGAGGGTGAAAGGTCTACTCGGGTGATCTAGGTAATGCGTCAGGGTCAAAGGTAGAAATAGTCAAACGCACGCACACGTATAAACTGTAGCACGCTACCAGGTTGAAGAGCAGGAAAACTCTACATCGTCTAAGGTTGATAGATTTATCTAAACAAGGGTGAAGTGAATCCGGTATCCAAGGTATAGGATAAGGTCAGGAAACACAACGTAGGTTAGGTGCAGGAACATGTAGGTATGTTTCGGTACACCAAAGATAGGGTTAGGATAAATGGTCATGGCAATAGGCTAGGTAAAATCATTAGGTCAAACAACACAGGTAATAGTGCCGCAAGGTATAGCAAACACATGAGGTCAAAAGGTCACTAGCAATGGTTCAGGTCCAAATATCGAGATGACGGCACGGGTAAGGCCAAGGTAGGGGTCAAATTAAGGTAGGGGTCGAAAGGTCATTAACAATGGTCCAGGTAGGTGTAGGGAAGGGAAAAGAAAGGGGAGGTAAGGAAAAGTAGGTGAATGTGAGGGCAATGAGTACGCATGGTAACCGACACCGGTCAGTATGAACTGATGATGGTGTAGGGGAACCGACGGCGGTTAGCTAGGGCTTCAGACTGGCAGATTCGGTCAAGGGTTGACTGACGTCGGTCGAGTCGGGTAGGGTATAAAAAGCATAAAACCCACGTTTTAAAATTCATTTGTGAATTTGGAAAAGGAGAAAAGGACAAGAAGAGAGAAAAGAGGAAGAGGAAAAAAGAGTACAATAGAGAGCTTGGTTAGCGAGCCAGGTAGGCGAGATTGGTTGAGTGAGAGGTGGGGCTACGAGATCGGATCGAGCGAGGTGATTGGTGGAGAGAGTTAGAGGTCATTTGAGGATGGCCAAGGCTGGAGAGGGATTGGGAGGAGCGGCGCGGAGGCTGGAGGTTCCACCATGATGGTGGCAATGGGATCAGGTAGGATTCAAACCTTTTGATTGATTGTTTTGTGAATTTGATGCAAAATGTAGAAAATATTAAAAAATGGGGGGTTTAGGGGGGAAAGAATTTCAAAATGGGAAAAAGAGAGGGAAAAGGTAATAGTGAAGGGTAGGGGGCAGTGCAAAAGGGTAAGGTAGGAACAATTAAGGGTGTAAAGCAGGATTTAAGTGGGTAGAATGTCTAGGAAGGGAAAAAGTAGGGTTGGAAAGTTGGGGTAGGCAGTACGACAGTGACCGACATCGGTCAACATGTGGCCGACGTCGGTGGGTAGTGACTGGTGCCAGTTAAAGGGAGACCGTGATCAGTCAGGGGATAACCGGGGTTGGTTAATCCTAAGTGTAAATTGGGATAAAAAAGGGAAGAGAGTAAGGTAGGGTGGGAAAGAAGTTAGGTGAGAGGGGAAGGGTTTAGGGTGAGAAAGTAGGGTAGGTGGGTAAGGGTTGAGGGTAGTTTCGGGTAAAGGTAGGGTAGATAGTTTTGGGTGGATGGGTGTGGGTAGCTGTGGGTAAGGGTTAGGGTAGATAGGTAGGGTAGATGGGTGTGGGTAGGTGTGGGTGAGGGTTAGGGTAGATAGGTAGGGTAGCTAGGTAGGGTGGGTTTGGGTAGATAGGTTTGGATGGATGGGGTTGGGTAGGTTTGGGTGAGGGTTAGGTGAGATAGGTTTAGGTGGATAGGTTTGGGTGGATGGGGTTGGGGAGGTTTGGGTGAGGGTTACGTTAAATAGGTTCGGGTGGATGGGTTTGGGTAGGTGTGGGTGAGGGTTAGGGTACATAGGTAGGGTAGATGGGTTAGGGTAGAGAGGTTTCAGGTGGATGGGTTTGGGTAGGTTGGATTAGCGACAAGGCCAACAGGATCGAGGTGGGGAAAGATATTAGGTTAGGATGTGGGGTAAAATAAGGTAAGTTGGGAAGGTGGACTAATATATTACTTTTGTGTGGAATGCATGCCTGAGACGAGCTACGGATGAGGGACTAAGATCCGTTTATATTGCTAGAGTTACATGGACAGGTGAATTTCGAGGAGTGGAGTCACATTGATGATGTCGGCTTGATTGGGATCCACCGTTACGGGCAGGTTGTGAGAAAAGTAGAGTTTGATGGTCGCACTCATCGAGAGATGGGATTCTGTGACCAACACCTTCCACTAGCCGACAGGGGAGATGACCATCACCCTAGAGGATATATATAGGATTTTGAGGTTAGCCGATTAGTGGAGGCCAGGTTTAGTTAGTGATATCTGAGGTCACGGCGAGGTGTATAGATGAGGTGTTTGGAGAGAGAGAGCAATTGATTTACGCTACCCACAATGCCAGCCTGAGTTACCGACAGGTTTATGCTACCCATCCTAAGGAGATGAGGTTGACAATGTTGATGATGGAGGTGATCAGGTGCTACGCATTGCCAGATTTAGAGGGTGGGAGGTTCCCATGGTCGTTGATGGGTGTCCTTTGGGATAGGATGATTGATCATACCAGGTTTTTCATGGGCACCGGATTTCTTAGTGCAGGTATATAGAGAGTTGTGGGCCTACGGGTGATTGCAGAGATATAGTCTGTGTTGCATTTTTCTTCTTCATTGTTGGGCCTATGAGCACATTGTGTGCGTGCGATTGATGGGCTTACCCCAGGTAGATGAATTTGAGTGGGGAGTCATTCGAGTTGGTTGTAGGCGATGGGTGTTAGAGGGTGGTGTACAGGGAGCCCGGGCTACATACAATGTAGCGTATTATAGACAGAGACTGGAGATCCTGTCTAGTGTGGATATAGTCTGGAGACCCTATGTGACCTATCCCTCTTACAAAGGGATGTATGCCAGAGCTAGAGGGACTACCGTTATAGAGGTGGATAGAGTGACTCCATGTCAGGGAGCACTAGATGATACCTGTCAACCGAGTGAGGTGACAGTTTGGTTTAGTGCAAGATGTGCCCCTACCCTTCCCAGAGTATAAGAGAGATGAGGTGGAGAGACCTTTGTCTCCACCCCATCCAGCAGAGTCGATAGGGGAGGAGGAGCCCATAGACCATCGCATAGATGATGCGGGGGTGACAGTGGCATATAGCCAGTGGTTGTTATACAGAGGCAGGGTCAGGTAGGGACAGCTAGGAGGCAGGGGTCACACGTACAGGCTGAGAGGCCAGAGCCGAAGATATAGGTAGAGAGGCGAGAGCCTCAGGTACAGGTCTAGGAGGAGGATCCTGAGCTACAGATATTAGTATATGGTGTGATGAGACCACCACAAACAGTCTCGAGTGAGTATACACAGTCTTGCACGTATAGTGGTGAGAGCATAGGTGGCTAGTGAGCCCAAAGGAGAGAGCAGAGGACACCTATCAGTGCATGGGGGTTAGGCATCAGAGGCCGGGCCATCTAGTGGTAGATTAAGAGTAGCAAGCCACCGTTTTGGGTCAGAGGGGACTGTCGACACTACAGATGAGGTAGATTTGTTATAATAGATGGGAGATAGTATATCACCTATTTTTTTATTGTTGTATTTCAAATGTATATCGACATGCAAGCCGAAGAGATATTGTATTTATTTTTTGTACATGATACAAGCCTGGAGCCGAAGACATTTTTGTATTGGATAGCGGCCTACAAGCCGATGATGATTATTTTGGAGATACACATTTATGTGATACGAGTGTACATTATATTGATACACACATCTATATATGAGGAGATAGATGATATTCAGGTGATGTTGTTGTGATGTGTATGAGTTTTACTTTATTATGATATGGATGGAAAATAGATGAGCTAGACATGATAGAGTCAGGTCATAGGCATGGATCGAGTCAAGTCGGTTTAGTCATGGATTGAGTCAGGTTGGTTTAGGCATGGATTGAGTCAGGTCGGTGTAGGACATGGATTGAGTCAGGTTGTTAGGCATGGATCGAGTCAGGTGATAGGCACGGATCGAGTCAGGTGAATAGGCATGGTTGAGTTAGGTTGATATAGGCATGGATTAAGTCAGGTTGGTTTAGGCATGGTTGAGTCAGGTGATAGGCACGGATCGAGTCAAGTGATAGGCATGGTTGAGTCAGGTTAATATAGGCATGGATCGATTCAGGTGATAAGCATGGTTGATTCAGGTTGATATAGGCATGGATTGAGTCATGTTGGTTTAGGCATGGTTGAGTTAGGTTGGTCTTAGGAATGGATGTTCATTTCAGTATTTTGATAACAAATGGCAATATAAATGCATGAGATAGTGTAAAATGTGGAAAATGTTGGTTATATATGAAAATGTGAAATAATATAAGTGGTAAAAAGTCAAGTGGTATATGGTTTAGATGTCGAGATTTTTTATATGAACAGGAAATCAGGTAAAGGTGGGGTAAATGGTTAGGGGTAAAGAGTGGCCGAGCTAACCTTTCAGGGCCCCATGCCCTGGAAGTGTTGCCTACATAGCCCTAACGAAAAGGGACCTCAGACCGATGTAGTTCTCCCATAAGCTAGGGAAGAATATGAGAAGATAGAAGAATAGGTAGTGAGGTTGATAGTTAGGTTGGATTCGAGGTCATAAGTATGATGAGGTCAAGGTCGATTAGGTGAGGTGGAATATAGGTAGATAGGTATGGGTGATTTTAGGTCGTAGGTATAATTAGGTTGAGGGAATTGATGTTGGGGTTGAGAATAGGTAGATAGGTAAAGGTGAGTTTAGGTTGATTGAGGTGGGAGAAGAAAATATCAAAAGTTAGGAGTCGAGGCTCTAGTCCTATATAAGAAGATCAAAAGGTAATGAAGAAGAGAAAAGATAAGAGGGGGCAAGAAATCCACCTGATTGACACGGATCAAAATGTATGAAACACATCTTTAGATAGGCTAATGAACGTAAGACCCTAAAGACATTACATGATTGATAATTCTAAGAGTGATGAATAGTCACATGATCACCAAATGTCATAGGTTCAGCATGTCCCTTGAGGTATGATGTGAAAAGACAATGGGTAAGGAAGTGTAGGTAATTGGGTCATAAAATGGGAAGTAGAATGCCTTGGGCAATCAAGCCAAGATCACAATAGGCAAGTCCATGATGAAAAAAAGCTTCTTTTTCTTTTTCTTTTTCTTTTTCTTTTTAGATAGAGTGATCGATGCAGGAATTCTATACGGGAGGAATATATGTCTCCTTGAGGTCTTCGCAAAGTTGATCGATATGGGAAGCTTCTAAATTTTGATTTTTGAGAAAATAGTCCCTCTTTTTGGAAAGACTATGTAGAGAGTTATGAGATTTTTATAGCTATCCTTCGAGGGAGCAGTCTACTCATAGTGACAATTAAAGGCGGAAGATGTCCTTTTGAGGGATTCATCTTTTATATTGGAAGTTTGACTCAAGGGGTTGATCCCTTATTTTGGAAGATGTCTTTCTGAGGTATTCATCTTGTTTTTTTTTTTGGCTTTTAAGTCATGAACGATACTATAACGAAGCATTTAGTTCTTGTTGAGAAGGAAAGGGTGAATGACCATGGGATCTCATCTAAAAGAAGACAAAAAATTATCCATGAGAATCATGCCATGTGTAGAGCTGTGATGCACATATTTAAGATAAGGCAAAAGGGTGACGGGTAATCACATGATTCTTGTTTAATCGTTAGGGAGATGGATGGAGTGGATAGCACTTAATGGATGAGCCTGTAAAGAGACACGTGGTGAGGTAGGACAATGAGTTAACAATAGAATGGTCGAAGATGTAATGCATTAAGGGGCTCAGGTTCGGGTTTACCCTCAAGCGAGGACAAATGATAGGCACCCGATTCATAGGTATGGGTCACGATGTATGGTCCAAGCCAATTAGGTGAAAAAATTTCCCTATTTTCTTTTTCTGATTTGGTTATGTGTTGATTTTCTTTCAAAACAAGGTCACCAACTTGGAAGGTTCGTTCATGAACACATTTGTCATAAGCACGTTTGATACGTTGTTGATAAACTTAAAGGTGATCCAAAGCATTAAGACGACATTCATCTAATAACTCTAGTTGTGCTAAGCGGTCCTGATGAAATTCATCATCAGTAAGCATGTCATGGAGAGAAATGTGAAGTGAGGGGATCTAGACTTTGAGAGGTAGAATAGCCTCGGTACCGTAGACTAGTGAAAAGGGTGTAGCCGTAGTGGAAGTGCGAATACTAGTGCGGTATGCCCATAGAGAAAAAGGAATGTGTATATGCCAATCCTTCCCAATATCGTCAACCACTTTCATGAGAATTTTATTGAGGGTTTTGTTAGTGGATTTGGCCTGGACATTGGTTTATGGGTAATAAGGTGAGGAGAAACTAAGCTAAATGCCGAAGGCGTCGCAAATTTTTTGCAAATTTTTGTTTTTGAATTTTTTTCCATTGTCAGTGATGAGGCGATGAGGGAGACCAAAGCGACAAATGATGTGATGGTTAATGAACTCACATATTTTCTCAGCTTTTTTGGAAATGATCGAGTATGGCTTCCACCCATTTTGTGTAGTATTCGGTAGCGGTTATGATCCATTGATGGCGTTGGGAAGAATGAGGATTGATTTCTCTGACAAGATCCAAACCCCATTGAGAGAAGGGCCAAAGGTCACGAGTGACCTGTAAGGCATGACTAGGTGTATGATGAAGGTTGGAATGTTGTTGACATTTCACACAACATTTGACATAGTCGCAACAATCATAGTTAAGGGTTGGCCAGTAATATCCTAGGCGAAGAATACGCTTAGCAGCATAGCAAGGCCACTAAAGTGACCTTTACATATGCCATCATGAACTTCCTTAATAGTATAAGGAATTTCAGGACTTGTGAGGCATCGTAAGAGAATACCATCAAAGCCGCACTTATAGAAGAGTCCCCCCAAGATAACAAAATGGGAGACCTTCTTAAGGAAGGCACGTTGTCCGTTATGGGTGAGATTAGGAGGTAATATGGAGAGGGAAAGGTAGTCATGGAGTATTGTTTATACCAAATGTCACTTGGGTTAGGGGTGTTAGTTCTGATTAAGTAAACATCGTGAGGTAAATAAGAAGGCAAATGGAGGCGTTGTATAGTGACAAATATTTTGGAATTGGTAGGGGAAGCGGGTATTTGGAAAGCTAAGTAGGCCATGGTGTCTACAAATTTTTTGGTTGACCGTGGGATGGTTTGAAGGGTGTAACGATCAAACGTGGTCAAAAGTATGTCTACATGATGTTTATACTTTTGAAGTATCTCGTTACGACATTGGTACATATCATTGACTTGGTTTATGACCTAATTGTGAATCACCAAAGATGTGGATTGATTTGACATCGAGGGCATAGGTGGTTTGGAGACCTAGTACGAGCGCTTCGTACTCAGAAATATTGTTGGTGCATTCAAAGTCTAGTTTGAAAGACAAAGGCCATGGGTTCTCCATCTAGAGGGATGAGGATAACACCAGTTCCACCCCCACGTTGACACTTAAAACCATCGAAGAACAGTGTCATTTGGTAAGGGGGTTCATCTAGGGAAAGGGTAGCAATGGATTCATCAGGAAAGTCAAAATTAGAGGGTTGGTCCCCGGTAATAGGTGCGTCAACCAGTTGGTCAGCGATAGCCTAGCCCTTAATGAACTTTTGGTGAATGAATTCAAGGTCAA
Organism: Taxus chinensis; assembly: GCA_019776745.2. Classification (NCBI taxonomy): domain Eukaryota; kingdom Viridiplantae; phylum Streptophyta; class Pinopsida; order Cupressales; family Taxaceae; genus Taxus; species Taxus chinensis. The sequence continues at coordinate 618,383,743 of CM034146.1, forward strand.
GATTAGCTAAAAGAATAAGCCATCATGCGGTGTGCTGATTTTGATATGGGTTTGGTGTACATGAAGTGTAAAGGGTCGGTGTTTGGTCACAACATAGGTTTTGTGGTTAAGTAGGTAATGGCGGAGTTTGGTGGCAACAAAAACTAATGCTAAGAAAAGATTTTCTGAGTGGTTGTATTGGGTTTCATAGTCCAAAAGAGTACGGATTATGTAATAAAACCACCTGCTCCCTGTGTTTTTCATCGTGATGAGCGAGAATGGCTCCCAAGGAATGATTGGTAGCTGATATGTATAGGTAAAAAGGTTGATCGTCTTTAGGTGGAATGAGTACAGGTGGTTAAAGAAGGTATTGTTTTAGGGCCTTAAAAGCTTTGTGATAGTCATCATCCCATTTAAAGGAGACATCCTTCCTAAGCAGATGATGAAATGGTTGGCACTGATCTGATAATTTTGAAATAAAATGGTGAATGGATTGCAATTTACCTTGTAGGCTACGAAATTGTTTGAGGTTCGTGGGCGGAGGAATTTTCTAGAATGGCCTTGACTTTAGCTAGGGTCAAATTCTATACCATGGAGGGAAATAATAAATCACAGGATTTTTCCTGAGAGAACCACGAAGACGCACTTTTTAGGTTGAAGGCGGACGTAATATTTAATGAGGTGATCAAAGATGGTTTCAAGGACAGTGAGGTGCTTGATGCACGGCATTTACATTTAGCCAAGAGATCATCCACGTAATCTTTCTAATATGTGATGCATGATATCATGGAAGATGTAAGTCATAGCACGCTGATATGTAGCACCAACATTTTTAAGGCCAAAAGGCATGACTCGATAGAAATAGGTTCCCCAAGGCGTAACGAATGTGGTCTTGTGCTGATCTTCTGGGGTAACCAAAATTTGGTTATAACTTGAGAAACGATCCATGAGTGAGAGCATCTCGTGACCCATGGTAGGGTCGGCCAGTTGATCAATACCGGGCAAGGGAAAGTCATATTTCGGGAAGGTGAGGTTGAGGTCTCGGAAGTCTATGCAAATGCGGAGTCCCCCTGTTGCTTTAGTAATAGGGATAATGTTAGAAATCCAACGAGGATAATCAATGGGTAAGATGAAGGAAACGGAAAGAAGATGCTGAAGTTATTCTTCGACGAGAAGAGCAATGTGAGGGTGCATTTTCCTCAACTTTAGTTTGATAGGTTTGGCATCGGGGACGGTTTACGATATTGTGGACCACTATGGTGGGGTCAATACCGGGCATATCTGCGTAAGACCAAGCGAAAGTGTGGTTATGAGCTCAGTAGAAAGGAAGTGATGGCTTCCTGTTCAACAACATCTAAAGATTGTCCAATCTTTAGGATGTGTGGGTCATCCTGAGTATGAATGTTGATCTCAATAGTCAATTCATTCAACATGGTTTGCATCTTAGAGGGTAATGACCTATGAATATATGAGTCTTCTGCACCAAGGTAGGTGAGTATGGATTCATCATCCTGACATTGAACGACGTTAATGGTCGATGTGTCATCGTCGATCATCTCAGGATATAGGAATGGGAGAGTGGAAGGGGCCTCACCTTCACGTTGATAAGTCAAAGGCCCCAAGGAAATGGTGTTTATAAAAAAAAAATTAGGGGGGATAGATTCAGGATCCATCGACTCCTTCGGTGAGGGTGGTGATGAAGGGTGGAGAAGGGCTAGGGTCCTGCAATGAATTCAATACAGGCCTGTTTGGTAGAAGGGTCGGGGAAGCCAATACCACTCTGGTCATTATGTTTGTAGATGGTACATGGGATAATGGTATGGCGAGCCTTGCTCGTAAAAGCCAAAACCAAAACCCTTCCACACACAACGGTGTAGGAAGGTGTGGGCGAAACAGTGATTGGTAAGTGATTGCAAGTCAATGGAAAATGGGTGGGGGTTGTGATAGTGGTTCAGGTGTGTAGGTGGTAATATCAAGTCCCCCATAGGTGAGACTAGTATGAAGATAAGGAGGACCATAAAGGAGGTGTTCTCCTATACGGTGATCATAGTGAGGGTGTTGGTGAACGCTTCCATACTCGTGCGGAGTAAGGAATGTGTTGACACTATATAAGCGGTACTCCCCCAGAGTGAGGCGTCGAAAAACACCTTCCAAGGGATCAATGGTTAGTATGTGGATAGCTGGTATGGATGATGTGTCGGAGGTTGATGTGGAGGTGGTGTTAATGGATTGGAAAGCTGAATGGGTTAGCCGTGGAGGTTATAGCAGTGGTAGACATGGAGGAGGTATGTGTGGTGAAAGTAGCAGTTGTATTGGTAGTTGTGGGTGTAGGTGTCGGTGAAGCGGTATTGGTTGCAGAAGTAGACGGCTTGACCGGTAATGAGTACATCATTGGGTTAATAAAGCATGTTGCGTGTTTTGAAAGGTGATGGGTCAGCTGGAATGGTATAAGTGTATCCTTCATGTTCAAACTTTACACAACGATGCAAAGTGGAGGGAATACAACCCATGACACGGATCCATGGTCTGCCAAGCAACAAGTTATATTGTAATTGCCCGTCCAAAACATAAAACAATTCAGGAACAGTGCAGGGGGTGCACACAAATGTGAAGGATGACAGTGCCTAGTGTGGAGGTGATAGCATCGTTGAATGAACGCAACATGACCGGATGTTTTTGCATGTCAATTGTCAGGTATGCGCATTTGAGAAAATGCATGGGATGAATTGATTTTAATGCTAGCTCCTCCATCAATCATCACAAGGCATACCAGTATGTCATCAATGTGTACAGAGATGAAGAGGGCTGGGTCCAGGTCATCATTTTGGTATGGCATGATCTTTTCCTCTGAGAAGCTAAGGGAGGCCACTTGGTGAACAAGGTGAGGTGAGGATGAAGGTGGTAATTTTGTGAGGGAGGCTACATTATGGGGTGTGATAATAGAGGCTACGGGTGTAGGGTCATTGGGTAAAACCTCGATAGATTGAAGAACCTCCATGAGGGCTTGATGATGGGATTCTGAGGTTTGGATGAGGTCATATAAGGACATTTTGAGTGGGGATTGGTGTAATTGTTTGAGCATGGTGCAATGTGTGATGCCATTAGAAATGGGGTATGTGGGGGCACAGATAGTTATCTTAGGTATGGGTGTAGATGGTATGTTGGGTATAGGATTGGTTAGTGGGTAAGCTACCTTTTCTTTACCCTTCTGCGCACATGTAGTGACATGTACCATGTTGATTTGATGGAATTTGTCAAATGGAGAGGGTTTAGGGTAAGTGGTATAATGACATGAAGGGCAAAAACCTACGGGAGGAGAAAATACCTATGAGGTCAGTTGGGTGCAGTGACATTTGGGTGGTGGTGTGGAAATTTCTCTGATGTGAACCATGTTAATTTCAAATTTTGTGTGTGGTTCTGGGAGCTATGAGGGTGGAGGTTGTGGTTGTTGAGTGTGAAGTGTGGGAATGGGTGTTGGTGAAGCAGGATCCTCGTCAAGAAGGTCATCATCATCAAAGTTGGTTTCCGGTGGACACAATTAGATAAGGACAATTTTCAAGGCCTTGCAGTTCTCCACATCATGCCCTGGCACACGATGGTATTTGTAAATTTTGGTATCATTAAACCCATTTGGCTTGGGTTTGAGGGGGGTCGTAAAGTCAGAGTGGCGGTAATGTGATAACAAAATTCTCGAGGAGGTTGGTTAAAATTTTGGCATAGGAACCTGCTAGTGGATCACAATGGGAAGTGAATGTAGGTTTGGGTGTGGGTGTGGTTGGTTATCTGGGAATTATTTTTGGAAGAGTAGGAATAGGTTGAGCTATGGGTTTAGGCGCCGGTGTGGTTTGAGGTATCGGTTGGGTTCATTTGGGTATGGGTACAGTAGATGGACGGGTAGGAGGGTGTGGGGGTTGTTTTGATTTCCTTGTTATGGGGTAGTGGGGTTTTGTTTGTGAGTTATACCTTCTTGGGTAAAGGTGATGTGGGTATACGGGGTCTAGAAGGAAAAGTAGATGGAGGAAGAGGGTCAGTTACCCATGGGGATAACGGGGGTGCTATGAAGGTAGATGACACAGGTTATGCTTAGGGTGTGAGGGACAATGACTGAAGTGTAGTAGGTAGTGAAGAAATTGTTGAAGGTATCGGAGGTATTGGTGGTAAAGAGACTACAGGTGCGGGTATAAGTCATGTTGTGTGCCTGGGTAGGTTAGATATTTTTTATGAAGGAATGGTTTGTTGTGTTATTGTGTTATGAATGGGTGCGGGGTGCTTGACCATGTTGGGCAGCTGAGGTCTTAAGGAAAACGGTAAAAGTGTGGGTGTGATTGGTGTGGTAGGGGTATGAGGTTGATGAGTTTGTCTCTTTAGTTTGGGTGTCGGAGTAGGTGTGGCTTTAATGTTGGAGGATGTAGCTAAATCTAGTTTAATAGGTGAATGAGTAAGGCTGGTGGTTGGGGTGACCCCTACATTGGTAATAGGTTTAGTGGAGGTAAATGTTGTAGGTATGGGTTTGGGTTTAGATATAGTTCAGGTTACGGGTAAGGGTGTGGTGAGAGTGCTAACAGGTATCGTTGAAGGGGTTACGACAGCAGTGGTTGTATTTGGTTTGATGGGTGGAAATGTGTTTGGGTAGATAGTAGAGGTGTCATCGAGGGATCTCTGTATTTGTGTTGAGACAGGGAGTAAGAGGTGCCCCCATAATAAAGCCCTATCCACATAATCCAAGTGATTGGCCAAACATGAGAATGGCACGTTTGTGGGTGGAATTGGTGAAGACCTAATGGGAATTCCCATAAAATGTATCTTAGAGATGGGGATTCGGTTGGCTTCAGCTTCCGTGGGTAAGAGAGATGAAAGTAGGTCTGTTGGATGTCGGGTAGTGGATGGAGAATGCTCACGAAGAGGAAAAGGTATCCCCACTAGGTCTATGATGGGTGGAAGGGATGATGGGAGTTCCTCTATGAGTGGGGGAATAGATAGGTGCTCCTCTATGGATAGAGGAGGTAATGGGTGTCCCTTCATGGGTGGAGGAGGTAATGGGTGCTCCTTTATGGGTGGAGGAGGTATAGTAGGTAAAGGTTCGCTAAGTGGAGAAGCTAGGGGTGAGATGGTCTCAATGTCAGCAAAAGAATCCTCCGGAGGTGATGTAGGAGATGAAGGGTGTTCTTCTATTGGTGAAATAACAGTGATAGTTGGTTCAGACGCGGGAGGAGGATTTCAGGCTAGGATTTCCTCTATGGAAGGGATGTGAGGTAATTGAGAGGCAACAGGTACCTTGTTAAAGATCGCATGAACCTCACAAGTATGGGTATCGTGACTAGATGTCTCACCCATTTGATTGGATGAAGGGGCATGATTGGGAAATGGTTTTTTAAAGATTTGTAGATTTTGGTTGGGGGTGGTGTTGGGATTATCCATAGTCAACTCACCTTTCTCGATCATATCTTGGACAATATTCTTAAAACTGATGCATTTTCCGTCACCATGACCCTTCACTTGATGATAGTTACAGAAATCTTGTTCCTTATACCATGCAGGCATGGGGTGAGTAGGGTCAAAAACAGTGTGTGGTTCTATGGGTGGAAAGGTGATGGCACCAACTTTGATAAGATTTTCTAAAACAGAAGAGTAAGGTTCCCCAATGGGGGTATATTTTTGTTGCTCTTGTCTAAATCGAAAAGCATGAACGGGTGATAGATTAGATGAGGGTGTAGCCTGATTAGATGGATGAGCTGGGCTAGCCTTGAGTACCACTACATTAGTGGTACCTTTAGCCTTTGAATAATTTGTTTCCGGTTTGGAAGAAGAAGAGGTTTCAGTCGACTTGAATTCTGAATTCTTATTTCGTAATTGGATTTTCTTCTCTTTGATTGCTCGAATCTCTAACTTTTGTGCCATAGTGAATGCCTCATCAAATGTTTGGAAAGTTTGGACATGCAAGGTCAGGGAGATATGTCTGGCACAAGCTCAGGTAAAGAGCTTGATGAGTTCAGTTTGTGGTAGTTGAAAGGTAAGTTAATTGATCAGGTTGCGCTAGAGAATGACAAAATCTATGATAGATTCATCCTCAAACTAACGTGTGCACTATAGATCGGTCATGGTAACTTTCTTGGAGATATTGATAGAGAAATGATCCAAAAGAGCTTGGGCTACCTGATCGAATGAAAATATGGAGTGTTTGGGTAACCCACTTTACTAGTCTAATGCAGGTCCAGTGAGGGACATGGGAAAAGTTCTCAAAAGTAAGGCATCATCATGAGAAATCAAATAACATCCGTGTTTAAATGAGCGCAAATGTTGTTGTGCGTCTTCCTTACTATTGAAGCGGTTGAATTTAGGAATTTCCCAATACACAGGGTATGAACGGATAGGAATGGATGGGTGAATAGGCTCGATGTAAATCTCATTGTAAGTGAGAGTGTTACAGGAGCTGGAAACTGATGCCTCTAGTGTTTGCGTCTTGTCCATCATCAATTTAATTAGGTCGTTGGTGGGTTGTGATGATTGGATGCCTCCTATAGAATGAGAAGGTTGGTTTTGGGCATATAATGGGAGTGTCATTCCAGTGTATGGGGCTGCCATGTAAGGTGGCAGAGAAGAAGGCAATGAAATAGGGGGTACGTACCCGGAATGAATGATAGATTAAACATGTGGTTGTTGGTAGTATGTATATGGGGGAGGAAGGGTCATGATAACCCTAGTGGTAATAGGGGATAAAGATTGTGGAATGGAAAGAACTACGTTCTGAAATGGGGTAGGGATCACCGACACCGGAGGTGGGAACATAGCTACAGGTATATGTGAGACATGAGGGATAGATGAGGTTTTGTTTGGGGTAATCATTAAGGATATGCTGGATGTAATGGGTGCCATAGAGGTAACAGATGTGGTAGTCATGGAAGGTATATAACCTAACTATGAAATGATTGGGGGTAAGGTGGGTGTAGGTAGCACAAAGCTAGATGGGGCTGATGTGGGAGTGGGTGTGAGAGTTGAGGGGATAGATACAAGCATTCCGTATATCAATTGACCTGAGGCATCTTGAGTGGATGAATGGGAGAGGTAAAATTGCAAGGCAACAGGGTTCTGGTCAAGGAGTCATGTGAACTCCTCATCTTCGGTAGCGATATTAGTAGGCTGGATAGGATCCATGACTGGTGATAAAACAGAAGGTGGTGAAGGACTAGGTGGGAATGGTTGGTAACTCGTGTGGAACATGAGAGTGTTTGCTTGTCTTCAGGTTTAGTACCATGTGAACTAGTTTTTATTAGGTGGGGCTGCTTCTATGTAAATGGTACAGAGAAAAGTAGAAAAAAAAATGGATAAAGTAACAAATGGTGGGTGGAATGTGAAATAGGCTAACCGATGCCGGTTACGGAACATCATTTTTCAGTTAGGGGTAACTTCTACCGGTAACTATAGAAAAGGACAATGAGTAAAAAGTGAAGCAGAAGGCAAGATCTGACAAGTATGCTAAATCTGGGGATGTGTAAAATGTCAATGGAAAAAGTGACAGTGATAGAGACTATGGAAAGTGGAAGAAAGTAAAGTAAAAAAATGTCCTTTTGAGTAGGTTAGCAAAAGGACCTAGAACTAATGTTGGTTTAGTTTTAATCGATGGTAGTCAGAGGTAACCGATGACGGTTACTGTGAGATTGAAACAGTGATGAGAAAAAGTGGGTTGTGAATTAGAATCTGATGTAGAATTAGACCTAGAATTCTAGGAATGATGGTGATATGGCCTAGGCACACTCAGGTGAAGCCGAAATACACCAGCTATGATGAGGAGCGTGTAAGGATGAACAAAAAAAGTTATGAACATGATCTTTCACCTCAAAACGCAAACCAAGTAGAAACACTAAGAAAATGTGATCCGAAGAGTGCCCTTTTCTATTATGTTTATTTAGCTTATGTTATTTAGGGACTGACACATGAATTGTGAAATAGATTTTTTTTTGGTGAGGATGGCTTCCTACAAAGAAGGAATTCTAAAGGGTGAACTTTTAGGTTTGTTATGGTGGGGGTGGGCTTCACTCTGAAGTATGACTCAACAGAGAAGCGAGCTGGGTGCCCACTGTTTTGTGATCGTGTGCTCACCTACAACTTCTTCTAGGTAAGATGTTGTTTAAGAATGTATGTATTTGAATTTTTGTGTGGTTTGGAAAGACTCAGAGAAATATAATAGGATAGAAGTGCTCTTCTACGATTCGTTTGTCAACCATCAGCTGGTAATGACTTTCAGCGTATAGGTTACCCTCAATTAATGTGAGCTAATGTAGAAAATCAGAATGAAATGTAATGATTTTAAAACCCAAATTGAAAATGTGAAATTAGATGATACAATAAGATGAATAGGAAGAGGGACGCTCTTTCACTAAAATGTAGAAAACATGAAGAAATGATTCTTTTTAAATACACCAAAAAAAAAGTTTCCTTTAGAGAAAATAGAAAGGAAGAGTAGATTACCAAGGAAGAAAATTAGTGTGTACGCTTTTAGAAGGGAAACAAACACAAAAAAAATTCTTAGGAATGAATGAAATGCAAGGAACCCCAGATGGGTCCCACTGGGTGTGCCAAAATGTTTAACCTTTTTCTTAGATTGTTTCTTTAAATTGTTGATGAAATAGATAGGGTAACGGGCGTAGGATGAATACCTGTTCAAATGTTGGTTGATGGGTTATTACACATGTATGACTTCCGAATCCACAGTTGACCGTGAGAGCTTCCTTTTGGCTAGGAGGAACTACCTGTAATGAAAACAATACCACTAGAAAGAATTAAACAATATAGGTAGTGAACTACCTAACGTGAGCTAGATCCAGGAAGCATGATATTTCCTAGATGGCTTTCAGTACACTGTTTTAAACAAATTAATGCTGAAAACAAGGTAAATCCTATTGTTATTTTGAAATGATTTAGGTATCTCACTTAAAAACACAATAATAAAATAGAACTAATATAATAGGCTAAGTTAGAATAGAATCCACAGGTCAAATGGTTGGGTCTGGGTTCTGCAGGTCTGCTAAAGGTCTCGGGTAGGTCAAAAGTGAGTGAGGGTGGGGTAAAATTAGGTGGATAGGTCTTTGTCTAAGGTTGTGTGGGAAAACACAGAGATTGGCGTTGGTCAAGAGTGACCAACCGTGGTTAGGTATAACCAGCGCCAGTTACTGTGAAATCTGAAAACATCACAGAACAGGGTTTTGGTCTCTTTTGTGATTGTGCAAAGGATTTGGTTGGTCAGGACGAGGTATTGGGTGACTAGAATAGGTTTCTATGAGGTTTTGATGGGTCTATGGAGGTACAAAATGTTGGAGATGATCGATAAGGAGAAAGATAAACAATGGGTGATAAAACAAAGATGAAATGAAATAATCAGGAAAGTATGATATTGTACTTACTTGGATTTCATTCCTGAAAGTCTATGTGTGAAGGATGGAGGTGTTGATGATGGGTTTGAAGTTTTCAAGTGATAACCAACTGAAAAAAAGGTTCTGCATGGGCTACATGCACACTCCTCTTTTGCTTAGATAGATCAGAATGTGGCTGGGAAGGCTTGTGCAGGAGAAGATCCTCAATCTCCTTCCTTGGATGTTAGTTCTTGCTGGAATTGGCTCTCTGAAGATGTGTTCTCTCTTTGAGATTTCATTCTTGCTCATCCAATTTCTTGCAATGTTTTCCAACTTCAAACTTCCAAGTTCCAACCTTTAGAAATAAGGTTGTTTTGGGTTAAAAGGGGCAACCAATGGCGGTCTGGCTTAACCGGTGACGGTTAGGGTAAACCGACATTAGTCAAGGAAGGATTTTCTAGGTTTACTAAACTTAGGGAGATCCTCTTGATTTCCTCGGATCTTGTGTTGTTATCCCATGGATTAGACAGGGAACTTCCTGTGAGCATGTGGGAATGTGGTTAGAGGGAGTGTAGGCATTGATTTTTAGGGTTTAGGTAAGTCTTAGTTAGTTATGGTAACTTGCTAAGAATAGGTATTAGGTTGAGTTAGCTTGGTGATGTGTCTAAGTGAACTATATGTGTAGGTATTATTTGAATGAGATATTTAAATAATAAATATAGTGAAGATAAAGCATTAATTAAATTAAATTAATTAAATTACTATTAGCAAGGTGAAGGGGGTCATGGCTAGGTAGATGTAATAAAGGGGGGGCCTATATGTCAAGGGATGAAGGGGGAGAGTGACCTAATTTTAGTATCTACATGATTTACCAAAGGATTGAATTTCCTAAAAAAATATAGGTAGATCATAATACAATTGTTGTAACACCCTTAACAGTTGTTACCTTCTTCTGAGCATTCAAGTGTTGATAAATGATTTCTCCTGTATTAGGACATGTTCCTTTGGTTTAGGGAAGTCATGCTTGATATGGATTATATCCTTTCTACTCTTAAGATCTTTTTTTTTTTTTACTTAACTAGAATGTGCTTGGATTCCTTTGTTTCTTTCATTCTTACACTTGAGTTCAATCTGATCTCTGGATGAATTATGGATTTATCCACCTTTATGAATCTGCCTTGGATTAGTTGCATTGATCCAAGGAATGTTTTAAGTTCATTCAGGATGAACAAATTTTATTGACTATTTGATAGTTACAAAGTCTGGTTGAGCTTTGAATGATCGATTCTGGAGATTAACTCAGGATGATCATGGTAAATAGAATTTGGTTCCATATATCATAACATCAGGAGAGACCTGGACCGTAAGCCAGGTAAGATGTATATGTTTTATATCTAAACCTTAAATTATAGATGCCTAGTGGAATATGATACATGAATGTTTTACCATGTTTAAATTCTAACACTGATTAGTCCTATTTAGGGGACCTAAACTAGAGTCAGTAAGGTTAATAGTTTTAACCTAAACTATAACCTAATGTTACAAGATTTGTTAATCTAACCTAGTCCTAAACTATGAGATTGATACTCCTAAGGGTTAACTAAACCTAGCACTTTGGAAATGAGACTAATGTCTCATCCTATGATCTAACCTAAGTCACGAACCTATCTTAACTAATGCTAAGAAAGGGGACCTAAGGAGGGTCGCGAGTCATGGGTGGTGGTTTACATGGAATTTAAGAGGGGGATAAGGTTGAAGGACACATAATTCTGTTAGGTTTGGTGGAGGATAAAAATTGTTAATAGAGTCTTACGTGGCAGTATCTCTAAGGATGGGAACGTTTGTTTATTTTGATGTGGCAATCACCGAATTTGGAAGTCGGTGGCAATGGAAAATAGGTGGGAGAATGGAAGTAAATGCAATTAATGAGCATTGGTCCTCGAGCATGGATTGCTTGGGAAGGCATGCAACTGGAATTTTGTTTGGTTGTTTTGTTTTCCATGCATTTTCGTTTTTCACACTGCATGAATACTGGTTCTTCGAACCAGCCGTCTACTCTTCATTGCATGATAACTTTCAGATTTTCTAGCTTACTTCTCTGTCAAGGGAAATATATAAGGCATGGAGGTAACAATATTTTGTTGTTTGATCTTTCCTGGAAGAAGAAGAGAAGGTGCGAGCACATTCAGAGGTCTTCTTCAAATTTTAGCGACACTATCAGGCATGATATGCCCTAACTTTTAAAAATCTTGCTTTCCTTTAAATGCTTTCATTAGAACAACTCTGTTCAGATGAGTTTTTTACAGTTGGCCTGGCTGGTAGCAATGTATTGGTTTTCTTCTTTTCTTTTGGATTTGGAATCCCTGTTTTACGTAGACCCTGATAAAATCTACTTCTTTTATCTTCTCTCCATGCTGTGAATTAAATATGGGTTTCAACTTCTGTAGAAGTGTTTTATGTCTCTTTGTCTGACTGAGGTATTGAATTTCCAAACTGGCACCATGCTAGATGTCATGCTTGATGATTTCGTGTTTGAAGATACCACGAAATGTACTGTTGTGACAAATTTGGTTGGTTTATTTGATTGTTACTTAGTTGTATGAGCTCTACTAGTACTAGACAGCTTCAGGAAAGTATATAGTTGGATTTGTGGTGAAACTGTTAGTTCCTTCTGTAAAAGCTCAACTGGTTCAGCGCACGAGTTGGAAATATGGTTAAATTATAAGTTTGTACCTTCATTAAAAAGGGGTCTAAATGTTCTATGAATATAGGTTCTATAAGTAGGGAAATATTTGGTGTAGATGTTGCTTTTACAAATTTTTTTCTTGGATAATTGGAACGCAATTATGATCTAGAGAAAATGTACTTTGATGAACTCTGTCCCCTAAAAATTGTGGGTGATCCTGGATCTGTATGAATGGAAATTAGGTTTTATATTTGGATAGGAATGGACTGTGTTTGATGCTACCTAAAGTGACCTTGAAATCTATCATTAGAACTCATCTATTAACACTGGAAGTGCTATTTGATTTGGTAACTTTGAACGTAACAAAAAACTATCCAGTGTAATGGCTGGGAATTTAGTTTTAATCTATTGGTAAGTAATGTTAATAGTTACCCTAACTCTTAATCAAAAATGATTTGAGTCATGGGTGAAGTGTAGACTGTTTACTTGGATCAGGATGGTGGTTTGATATTTGAACATATAGGTTTGTCATTTGTAACAATCTGTGGCTTTTGTTTGATGTACAATCGCAAGACCCTAGGGATCTATGGGAAAATTTTAAAGTAGTTTTACCTTATTAGAACTATTGGTGAACTTAGGTGTTAATTTACTTGCCTTCTCTTTTTCCCTAATTGAATTTAAGAATATATATTTATATACACTACTCCTAGGTAGTTGGTGCAGTCTTGAACTTGTTTAAAATGGAGTTCTGAATTCCTCTATTTATTCCTCGTAGTTGTGAAGGATAAGTTGTTATAGGATTTTGGAATACGAAGGTATTCTCTCTCTCTTTCGAGAAATTATGATTGTTCTCTTCTTTTGAATCTCTATAAGAACTCTACAGTATGGGTATAAGATGAATGGACTGTTAAAATTTAGGTGAAAAGAGTGGTAAGTGTTGAATCTTATCTAGAAGTTTCCTTTCCTTCTCTTTATTAGTATTATTACCCTGACTGTGAAATTCAGTTATTATTTACTTGTATAAAAGTATCATTGTAGTAACATTTTTGTATACTTATCAATGTTTAGGAATTGATACGGAAAAGTTAAGAGGAAATCCGTTAGCTGAACTTGCTTGAGGCAGTAATATGTTCTTGTTTGAATTGTTATATGCAAATATGTTGGTTGCCTGCCTTGAAAATATTTCTTGATTTGAGTAACTTATATAGGATTGATAATGCTCATGGCTTTCGGATGGCTAGATTCATATTGTTTCTTCTTATTTTCTTGTATATGATGTATCAACCGAAAAGATTTAAGTTGAAATAGTAATTATAATATGAGTTAGGTTAGAAAGTCATATTGAAATGGTAGAAAGATAATTATCGTGATTCATGATTATGGATTTGATGAAATTGATTTCATTTAAACAGGTTGTTTAATGGAAAAAAATTGTTGGAATGTAATTGTTTTAAGAATTAGTGCTTATCATGCTTAGTTCACTGAAGTGACCCGTGCTAGAAAATTTTGCAAATGGTCATCGTAAGTGGTAAAGGCATGCAGATCTGATATGATGCCCAGATTGCTTAATTTGGTTTTTATGATGAATTACGATAGGATCTCTCTAATTGTACTATAAGAAGAAAGTTACTCTTTTGTTGGTGTTTATTGTATTAAAATATGCTATAGTGCATAAGTTGTAATTATATAGGTTGAGAATAAATGAAATGGAGAAATGTTACTTATGTGGCTGTGTTCTTATTTTTTGAATTGATCTTCTCAATTCTAAATGAATGAGAGTGCATTCTTATTATTATATGCCATGGGGTCTAGATGGAATTCCTAAGTAAGCCTTGTAAAAATTATGTGACTGAATACTTCATGTTTGACTAGTAATTCTTATATATTATGAATAAGGCTAAATTGGAAATTAGACCACTGCATTTTTAGGGAAGTTGAGGTTAAAATATGCCCTGATATGTAGCTAAAATAGGAAGAATATTCTATTACTCCCTTACAATGATCTAAGTCAAAGCAATGTAATTGATGGCTTTAAATCATCATGTCTTAATGGCAATAAGTTTGATATATTTCAGTCTTCGGGGTTGATATGAACCCTTATGGGTTTAGTTATCTTCCTTATGGGAGAACTTAGGGCTGCTGCCCTATTAGGAGAACAAGGTTATTAAGAGCCCATTTGGAACCTTGGTGCGATCTCAATCTTATTAAACTTCTCTCTGTGAAACTGAACTTAATTACGTAAGGCAACTCAAATGTGTGGGACCCTGGGTTGGGGAAAGGCTACCCAGTTAGGAGGGCCTGTAATCCTAATTTAACTCAACTTAAGTAACTTCTTAGAGGTATGTACATCTTTCCGAGGATGTATCCTAGGATGTTGACACATGTAAACTATAGGGTTGTACCTTCAAGAAGATTAGGATCTTCTCAAGGATACAACAATGTAGGTGACATATGGCAACACCCTTCTGCATTGATCATTAAGATTTACACTCAAAACTTGATCAAGATTTTCCTTCATGACTGGTTAGGACCATAGTCGTGTTATGAGGCAGCCCCTTAGACTTAGGTTACCTTGACACATAGGGTTAACAATGGTTGATCCAGTATGTCAGCTTACCCCTAGCTTTCAAGGGCATCCTTATAACGTGAGTTATGATATTAACCCGTAACAGAGTGAAAACTTAGGTCAAGGGGACTGACAGAAGTCAGTATAAGACATTCTATATAACATCGGAGTGGGGTGAAGGATGTATTCTGGATTGATGAGTATTCTGTCAAGGAATAAGAGACATGAACATGTTTCAAATCTTTGGCCAAAGTATCGCAAGCTATTGATTTTGTTGTCCTATGTCTCCTAGTCTCAGGGACGTGATGCCGATGAATAATGGTAACAATTATTCAAATAGGTTCCTTGGACAGAGCACTCAGAATCCCATATTAGGGAGGAGAACCACAAGAGTGAAGTGTTCTGATGAAAACACCAACTCTAAGATACACATGAATAGATCAGTAGATTACCGAGTCATGGAATGAATAGATCAGTGGTACACCAAATCATTATAGTTGTATATGGTTATCTATTATATGAATGATTGTCATGATCTGTGTGTTCTAAATTATGTATTTTGAACTAGAAAACAGAAAAAAAAAATTATCTTGTTCTAATGTATTAAAAATGAGGATGTTACATCTTAGTATCATAACGAGGTTGCAGCTCTTGGACCTATTGTGTCCATAATCTATTAAAAACCTAAATTTTCTTGTAACAGAAAATGGTTAGAACAAGGGGAAACATTACGAATAATGCTCCACCAGAGGAAGGGGTGGAAACAACCCAAAAACTTGATGAGATCTTTGTTGTCCTATTGGACAAAAGAGATCATTTGGCTGTACTTGAACAGCAAGTGATGGGAAATGAGGAGGATAATGAAGCTGGTATCAATAATCAGCCACCTCCTGAGGACAACCCCAATATGGGTGTTGGTAATAACAATGGAAATGTACCTGTCCAACCAGAAAACAAAAAGGCCAGGTTGGCAGTGGGACTCACTAATGATATAAAAAGGATAATTCCACCTAAATTTGATGGCACCACATTAGGAAATGGAGCTGAGAACTGGCTCAGCGAAATGGAGAAGTACTTTACAATAAGAAACTTCTCAGAGGAAACCAAAGCTATTTGGGGAGCCTATCAGCTTTCTCATGAAACATCTTCATGGTGGGATAGCCGTAAAGCTGAGCTAAATATTGATGAAACAAACATCACTTGGGATCAATTTAAAGGCTATTTTAGGAAACATTGGCTGCCACAACTTTTTAATGATCAGAAAATGACAAAAATTCCAGAACTTAGTTCAAGGGAAGCTAACTATAATTGAATACTGGTAGCGGTTTATGAAACTCCTCAAGTACGTACCACAGTATCAAACTGACGAGAAGTTCAGAATATGGAAATTCATCATGGGACTAAATCCCGTGATATAGGAGGAGAGGTTGATGTTCACAGCCCGACCACTATAGAAGGGGTTGTTGAAAAAGCCATAAGGCAAGAACAGAAATTAAAGGCTATTTCTGCTCATAAAGAGGAAGTGTGGAAGAAGGTTCCAAACCCTTATTCAACTTCTCTTGCACCCAAGAATTATAATAATGGGTAGAAGTCCTATAGAGGACAACGTGATAATTTCAAGGCTGGAAGTAATTTTGAGCCTAAAAAGGGACCTGTAGGAGGCTGTTATAATTGTGGCAAAGATCACTACACAAATCAATGCCCTTTGAAGAAGGATGATCGTAATCAGCAGCATAAGATACATGCTGCAGTAGCAGACAAGCAAGCTGAAAGACAAGTGACACCTATAGAAGTTCCTGGTAAGTTATTCGGCATAACTGTAACTATTCTTTTTGATACAGGAGCTACTGAATGTTTTATTTCTAGTAAACTCGCTTCTAAACTTAAAAGAAAAGATGGAAAAATGGATAAATCTTGGACTGTATAGTATGGTAATAACTCTGTTCATACAATTAGTATGTGTCTTTTTGGAGTAGTCCTTGACTTACCTAACTTTTCCACGGAAGTTGACCTCTATGTTGCACCTTTGGGATCCTATGACATTGTTATCAACGTTAATTGGTTAGGTGACCATAAATCAAAAGTAGACTACTTTGAAAAATATATAAGATGTTTAGATGATCAGCTGAAAACAACAGAGATTCAAGGTGTAAAATGGGAAATTTTAGTTAGGAAACTGTCAGCTATGTAACTTAAAAAGGCTAAAAACAAAGGATGTACCTTATATGTAGTAAAGATATCTGAATCTGCAAAAGAAGATGGTGATTTCATGGAACAATACCCACTGTTACAAAGTTTCAAAGATGTATTTCTGGAGGAATTACCAAGTTTACCACCCAAAAGGGAATTTGACTTCACCATTGAAATCAAACCAGGAACGGAACCTATTTCTAAAGCACCTTATCGGATGACTACTACAGAGTTAGTCGAGCTTAAGGCTCAATTGCAAAAACTTTTGTTTAAGGGTTTGATTAGACCAAGTGTTTCACCTTGGGGAGTGCTAGTAATCTTTGTGAAAAAGAAAGATGGAACACTTAGACTGTGTATTGATTACCGGATGTTAAATAAAGCCACAATCAAGAATAGATACCCACTTCCAAGAATTGATGATTTATTTGATCAAATGCGTGGAGCATCAGTTTATTCCAAAATAAACCTTTGATCTGGGTATCATCAATTAAGAATTAAAGAATAAGATATTCATAAAACAACTTTCTGGACAAGGTATGGACATTATGAATTCACGGTTTTACCCTTTGGATTAACTAATGCACCCGCAGCTTTCATGAACTTAATGAATAATATCTTTCAAGAATATTTGGACAAGTTTGTGCTTGTATTCGTATATTCTAAAAGTTTTGAGGAGCATAATGAGCATTTAAAGATAGTTTTGGAAATTTTGAGGAAAAGAAAGTTATACGGTAAGTTATCCAAATGTTCTTTCTTTGATACTGAAGTTCACTATTTGGGTCATGTCATTAGTAAAGGAGGAATTGTAGTAGATCCTTCTAAAATAATGGCGATAAGTGAGTGGCCTGCACTAAAGAATGTACATGAAGTAAGAAGCTTCATGGGCCTTGCTGGTTATTATAGAAAATTTGTTAAAGATTTTTCTAAAGTGGCTGCACCGATAACTTCATTGCAGAAAAAGGATAAGAAATTTATTTGGGATGATAAGTGTGAATTTTCTTTTAAAATTTTGAAAATTCAGTTGACTTCAGCACCTATTTTAGCTATACCGGACCCTAATGTAGGCTTTACTGTGGTAACAAATGCATCTGGGGAGGGCCTTAGGGGTGTTTTGTTACAAAATGATCATGTCATAGCTTATGAAAGTAGAAAAATTAAGTTACATGAGATGAATTATGCCCCTCATGATTTAGAGCTTGTTGTAATTGTTCATGCGCTTCAAGTTTGGAGACACTATTTACTTGGGAAACCTTTTGAGTTGAAGACTGATCATTTAGGGTTGAAATACATTTTCACTCAGCCTAATCTAAATGCAAGACAATGAAGGTCGTTAGAGTTTTTGTCTCAATATGATTTTGATATTAGTTACATCAAAGGAAAAGAGAATAGAGTAGTAGATGCTCTAAGCTATAGGAAGCACATTTTTTCTCTTATAACATTAAGAACTCAATTTAAAGATGAGGTAAAAAGTGCATTAGAATCTGATGTATACTTTCAGCAAGTAAAAGCAACGCTTGTTATAGAACCAAAAGATGAAAGATATAAAGGTTTTCATTTTGATAATGAAGGAATCTTACGTTATGAAAACAGGGTATACGTACCTTTGCTAAATGATTTATGAAAGAAATTGTTAGTTGAATTTCATAATTCACCCTTTTCTGGACACCCGGGTATTACTAAAATGCTTGCTGATCTAAAACAGTAACATTTCTGGAAGGGAATGAGAAAGGATGTTATTAATTACATGACTCATTGTCTGGAATGTTAGTGGGTGAAGGAAGAACACATGCACCCTGTTGGTTTATTATATCCCCATAGCATACTGCAGTATAAATGACAAGTAATAAGCATGGACTTTGTACAAGGGCTGCCTATGTCAAGAAAAAAACATGATGTTATCTTGGTAGTTGTGGACAAACTAACAAAGGTAGCTCATTTCATCACTGGAAATCTTAAGGATGATTCTCTTGTGTTAGCTAAAAGATTTGTGCATGAAATTTTCAGGTTACATGGAGTACCAGAATTGATAATATCTGACAGGGATCCTAGAATGACATCAAGGTTTTGGAAAACACTAAATACAGCTCTTGGAACTAAACTAAACTTCAGTTCTGCCTATCATCCAGAAACGGATGGAAAAACTAAGAGAGTAAATTAGGTGTTGGAAGATATGTTATGAATGTATTACATGGATCAACAGTATAAATGGGAAGATTATCCCCCATTAGTTGAATTTACATACAACAACACATATCACTCTTCTCTTAAAATGTCACCTTTCAAGGCACTTTATGGAAGAAAGTGCAGAACCCCTCTTAGTTGGGATAGTTTAAAGGATAGAGTGGTAATTGGACCTGAAATCCTTACTGAAATGGAACAACAAGTTAAAATGATTCGTGAACAATTGAAGGAAGTAGAAAATAGACAAAGGATCTATGCTAATCTAAAGCGGGTTGACCAAAAAATTGAACTTGGTGAAAAGGTTTTTCTTCATGTTAAACCAAGAAAAAGCTCAATAACTTTTAGCAAGGCTGCCAAGTTATCACCTCGTTATGTGGGACCTTTCGAAATTGTCGAAGTAATCAATCCCGTAGCTTACCGATTAGCATTACCACCTGATTTGTCTCACATGCATGATGTTTTCCATATTTCTTTGCTTAAGAAATACGTTTTAGATTTTTCACATGTTTTAAATTGGAATTCCTTGCAGGTCCAAGACCCAGGAATAATCATGGTTAAACCTACTCGAGTGCTAGAAACTCAAAATTTACATTTGAGAAATCGTGAAATACAACAATGTAAGGTCCATTGGGATCAGTTTAACGAAGAAAGTGTAACTTGGGAAAATCTGGAAGAGATAAAAACTACTTTTCCCTTTCTTTTTGAACATAATTGAATCTGTTGACTAAAAAAAAGGGGGGGGGGAATAACTATTATGAAATTATCCATTTCATGTTTTTATGTAAGCCAGTTTTGGGGGAAAACATTATTCAGGTTGAATTAATAGTATCACGATATTGAATTATGGAATTATTCAAGTTGGAAATAATAATTTGTTAGAGAACCAATGACTTGTTTACCCTGAAGATAAAGCAAAAGATGTAATCATCGGGATGATGAATCTTTTAGGAGGGAAGCATGTAACACCCTTAATAGTTGTTACCTTCTCCTGAGCATTCAAGTGTTGATAAATGATTTCTCCTGTACTAGGACATGTTCCTTTGGTTTAGGGAAGTCATGCTTGATATGGATTATATTCTTTCTGCTCTTAAGATCTTTTTTTTTTACTGAACCAAAATGTGCTTGGATTCTTTTGTTTCTTTCATTCTTGCACTTGAGTTCAGTCTGATCTTTGGATGAATTGTGAATTTATCCACCTTTATGACTTAGCCTTGGATCAATTGCATTGATCCAAGGAATGTTTTAAGTTCATTCAGGATGAACAAATTTTATTGACTATTTGATAGTTACAAAGTCTGGCTGAGCTTTGAATGATCAATTCCAGAGATTAACTCAGGCTGATCATGGTAAATAGAATTTGGTTCCAGATATCGTAACATCAGGAGAGACCTGGACTGTAAGCCAGGTAAGATGTATATGTTTTATATCTAAAGCTTAAATTATTGATGCCAAGTGGAATATGATACAGGAATGTTTTACCATGTTTAAATTCTAACACTGATTAGTCCTATTTAGGGGACCTAAACTAGAGTCAGTAAGGTTAATAGTTTTAACCTAAACTATAACCTAATGTTACAATATTTATTAATCTAACCTAGTCCTAAACTATGAGCTTGATACTCCTAAGGGTTAACTAAACCTAGCACTTTGGAAATGAGACTAATGTCTTATCCTATGATCTAACCTAAGTCACTAACCTATCTTAACTAACGCTAAGAAAGGGGACCTAAGGAGGGTCGTGAGTCATGGGTGGTGGTTTCCATGACATTTAAGAGGGGGATAAGGTTGAAGGACATGGAATGCTGTCAAGCTTGGCAGAGGATAAAAACTACTAATATAGTCTTACATGGTAGTATCTCTAAGGATGGGAATGTTTGTTTATTTTGTTGTGGCGATTACCAACTTTGGCAGTCAGTGGCAATGGAAAATAGGCGAGAGAATGGAAGTAAATGTAATTAATGAGCATTGGTTCTTGAGCATGGATTTCTTGGGAAGGCATGCAAGTGGAATTTTGTTTGGTTGTTTTTTTTTTCCATGCATTCTGCTTTTTGCTTTGCATGAGCACTGGTTCTTCGAACCAGCCGTCTACTCTTCGTTGCATGGCAACTTTGAGATTTTCTAGCTTACTTATCTGTTGGGGGAAATATATAAGGCATGGAGGTAACAATATTTTGTTGTTTGATCTTTCGTGGAAGAAGAAGAGAAGGTGCGAGCACATTCAGAGGTCTTCTTCAAATTTTAACGACACTATCAGGCATTATAGGCCTTAACTTTTAAAAATATTGCTTTCCTTTAAATGCTTTCATTAGAACAACTCTGTTCAGATGATTTTTGTACAGTCGGCCTGGCTGGTAGCAATGTATTGGTTTTCTTCTTTTCTTGTGGATTTGGGAATCCCTATTTTACGTAGACCCTGATAAAATATACTTCTTTTATCTTCTCTCCATGCTGTGAATAAAATATGGGTTTCAACTTCTGTAGAAGTGTTTTATGTCTCTTTGTCTGACTGCGGTATTGAATTTCCAAACTGGCACCATGCTAGATGTCGTGCTTGATGATTTCATGTTTGAAGATACCACAGAATGTACTGTTGTGACAAATTTGGTTGGTTTATTTGATTGTTACTTAGTTGTATGAGCTCTACTAGTACTAGACAGCTTCAGGAAAGTATATAGTTGGATTTGTGGTGAAACTGTTAGTTCCTTCTGTAAAATCTCAACTGGTTCAGCGCATGAGTTGGAAATATGGTTAAATTATAAGTTTGTACCTTCATTAAAAAGGGTTCTAAATGTTCTATGAATATAGGTTCTATAAGTAGGGAAATATTTGGTGTAGCTGTTGCTTTTACGATTTTTTTTCTTGGATAATTGGAACATAGTTATGATCTAGAGAAAACGTACTTTGGTGAACTCTGTCCCCTAACAATTGTGGGTGATCCTGGATCTGTATGAATGGAAATTAGGTTTTATATTTGGATAGGAATGGACTGTGTTTGATGCTACCTAAAGTGACCTTGAAATCTATCATTAGAACTCATCTATTAACACTGGAAGTGCTATTTGATTTGGTAACTTTGAACGTAACAAAAAACTATCCAGTGTAATGGCTGGGAATTTAGTTTTAATCTATTAGTAAGTAATGTTAATAGTTACCCTAACTCTTGAGTTAAAAATGATTTGAGTCATGGGTGAAGTGTAGACTGTTTACTTGGATCAGGATGGTGGTTTGATATTTGAACATATAGGTTTATCATTTGTAACAATCTGTGGCTTTTGTTTGATGTACAATCGCAAGACCCTAGGGAGCTATGGGAAGCTTTTAAAGCAGTTTTACCTGATTGGAGCTATTGGTGAACTTAGGTGTTAATTTACTTGCCTTCTCTTTTTCCCTAATTGAATTTAAGAATATATATTTATATACACTACTCCTGGGTAGTTGGTGCAGTCTTGAACTTGTTTAAAATGGAGTTCTGACTTCCTCTATTTATTCCTCGTAGTTGTGAAGGATAAGTTGTTATAGGATTTCGGAATACGAAGGTATTCTCTCTCTCTTTCGGGAAATTATGATTGTTCTCTTCTTTTGAATCTCTATAAGAACTCTACAGTATAGGTATAAGATGAATGGACTGTTAAAATTTAGGTGAAAAGACTGGTAAGTGTTGAATCTTATCTAGAAGTTTCCTTTCCTTCTCTTTATCAGTATTATTACCCTGACTGTGAAATTCAGTTATTATTTACTTGTATAAAAGTATCATTGTAGTAACAGTTTTGTATACTTATCAATGTTTATGAATTGATACGGAAAAGTTTAGAGGAAATCCGTTAGCTAAACTTGCTTGAGGCAGTAATCTGTTCTTGCTCAAATTGTTATATGCAAATCTGTTGGTTGCCTGCCTTGAAAATATTTCTTGATTAGAGTAACTTATATAGGATTGATACTGCTCTTAGCTTTCGGATGGCTAGATTCATATTATTTCTTCTTATTTTCTTGTATATGATGTATCAACCAAAAATATTTAAGTTGAAATAGTAATTATAATATGAGTTAGGTTAGAAAGTCATATTGAAATGGTAGAAATATAATTATCATGATTCATGATTATGGATTTGATGAAATTGATTTCATTTAAATAGGTTGTTTAATGGAAACAATTGTTGGAATGCAATTGTTTTAAGAATTAGTGCTTACAATGCTCAGTTCACTGAACTGACTCGTGCTAGAAAATTTTACAGATGGTCATCGTAAGTGGTAAAGGCATGCAGATCTGATATGATGCCCAGATTACTTAATCTATTTTTTATGATGAATTACGACAGGATTTCTCTGATTGTACTATAAGAAGAAAGTTACTCTTTTGTTGGGGTTTATTGTATTAAAATATGCCGTAGTGCATAAGTTGTAATTGTATAGGTTGAGAATAAATGAAATGGAGAAATGTTACTTACGTGGCTATGTTCTTATTTGTTGAATTGATCTTCTCATGTCTGAATGAATGAGAGTGAATTCTTATTATTATATGCCATGGGGTCTAGATGGAATTCCTAAGTAATCCTTGTAAAAATTATGTGACTGAATACTTCATGTTTGACTAGTAATTCTTATATATTATGAATAAGGCTAAATTGGAAATTAGACCATTGCATTTTTAGGGAAGTTGAGGTTAAACTATGCCCTGATATGTAGCTAAAACAGGAAGAATATTCTATTACTCCCTTGCAATGATCTAAGTTAAAGCAATGTAATTGATGGCTTTAAATCATCATGTCTTAATGGCAATAAGTCTGATATATTTCAGTCTTCGGGGTTGATATGAACCCTTACGGGTTTAGTTATCTTCCTTATGGGAGAACTTAGGGCTGCTGCCCTATTAGGAGAACAAGGTTATTAAGAGCCCATTTGGAACCTTGGTGCGATCTCAATCTTATTAAACTTCTCTCTGTGAAACTGAGCTTAATTACGTAAGGCAACTCATATGTGTGGGACCCTGGGTTGGGGAAAGGCTACCCAGTTAGGAGGGCCTGTAATCCTAGTTTAACTCAACTTAAGTAACTTCTTAGAGGTATGTACATCTTTCCGAGGCTGTATCCTAGGATGTTGACACATGTAAACTACAAGGTTGTACCTTCGAGAAGATTAGGATCTTCTCAAGGATACAACAATGTAGGTGACATATGGCAACACCCTTCTGCATTGATCGTTAAGATTTACACTCAAAACTTGATCAAGATTTTCCTTCGAGACTGGTTAGGACCATAGTCATGTTATGAGGCAGCCCCTTAGACTTAGGGTACCTTGACACACAGGGTTAACAACGGTTGATCCAGTATGTCAGCTTACCCCTAGCCTTCAAGGGCATCCTTATAACGTGAGTTATGATATTAACCCGTAACAGAGTGAAAACTTAGGTCAAGGGGACTGACAGAAGTCAGTATAAGACATTCTATATAACATCGGAGTGGAGTGAAGGATGTATTCTGGATTGATGAGTATTCCGTCAAGGAATAAGAGACATGAACATGTTTCAAATCTTTGGCCAAAGTATCGCAAGCTATTGATTGTGTTGTCCTATGTCACCTAGTCTTAGGGACGTGATGCCGATGAATAATGGTAACAATTATTCAGATAGGTTCCTTGGACAGAGCACTCAGAATCCTAGATTAGGGAGGAGAACCACAAGAGTGAAGTTTTCTGATGAAAACACCAACTCTGAGATACACATGAATAGATTGGTAGATTACTGAGTCATGGAATGAATAGATCGGTGGTACACTGAATCATTATAGCTGCATATGGTTATCTGTTATATGAATGATTGTTATGATCTGTGTGTTCTAAATTATGTATTTATAACTAGAATTTTTTTTTATCTTGTTCTAATGTATTAAAAATGAGGATGTTACAATTGTATAGAAATATTTGTGAGACTACAGGGGAAAAGTGTAGTAACCAATGTATCATTTGAAGAATATTCCAAGCAAGCAACATGAAATGTCCAAATATTTTCTTTACATCACCTTTTTCATCATATATAGGAATCTTAGCAGAAACAAAACTAGTATGGAAAGGGAAATATCTCAAATGCAATTTGGTTATGGAAAAGTTATGCAGAATCCACACTCTGAGAGGAAAAAGATGCAAATTTCTGTAAGTTTAAAATTTCATCTTGTAAAGTATGAATAAGGGATTCAAGAGCCTATGTGTTAGAAGAGGAAGCATGTGAAAAAAAATGAGTGTAGATAGTAGATGTTGGTATAGTTTTTGTCATGGGAATGGTCATAAAAATATAATTACGGAGGAAAATAGATTCCCCAAAGGAAGTAAGTACTACTAATGTAGGAATGGTAGATGTGTGTAGAATAGATGATGCGGGAGGATATCGCTAGGGTTCGTTTTAAAGAGGCCTCTGGGAAATTAGAGGTGGAAAATCCATGGTGAATATACCTAGAACCAATTTCACAGTAAAGGCAAATATTCTAGAATTTCATATTCAAATTTCAACTATCAGTTTCTTAAGGAGGAGCTTTTTTATCCTTGTAGTTTTTTATCACACAATAAAGTTTCTAGTAATTGGATATAACACGACATCAAACTTTGTTGTCACATGATGATAAAAAATTTTCATGTGATATCAAGGTTTTTTGTCAAGTGATAGCAAGGTTTTCTTTTTGCAACAACAATCCTTGTTATCACGTAAAAACAAGGTTTTTGGCATGCAACAGTAAAACTTGTTGTCGCACGAAACCAATAAGGTTGTAACCCCCTTAACCATTGACAACCCCACTTCACTCTTCAGTAACACTCTTTTATCACCCATCTATAACCCTCTCTTGTCGTGTGTCAGTAACCATCTTATCACACATCAACACCTTCTCTTTCGCACATCAACAACACTATATTTGCAAGTAATTTGGATTGTAACTTAGTAAGTTAGTAGTAAGTCACTTTTATACTACCAAGAAAATTACCTAGGTTTATATAGGATTATTTTTTAATGGTAGGTGAAGCCGACCCCTAAAAAAATTTATACTGGAAATTTTAGGCGAACAGTACACTGACTTGATCCGAAAAATTTTTCCTTTTTAAAATTTTCCTAAAATTGAATATTCACCCAAATTACAAATATTCACCACTAAAACAATCCTTGGATTGAGATCATTTTGAGAAGAAATAACATTATTTTATAGTTATCACAGGAAATATAAAAGAAGAATATCAATATTATCAAGGCTTTCTTTAGGAAGTTCACAAAATAGTATGCCTCATCCTCTAAAAAGAACATTATTGTGAGCCATGTTATGAGACCCTTCACCTTGGATAGTATTAGAGAAAATTTTTGAGTAAAAATGAGAAAAATATCAACAAGAACATAAGGGCACTTGCAAGGAAGTGTATTGCTATTATAGATAACATCAATATATGTTTTCCCCTAACTAGTCGCGTTGAAGTAGCCAGCTGGATAATGAGATGAAATTTTACTAAGGCCGGGTGGGAATCCTTAGACTAAAGGTCGAGATAACGATAATTATCCATAAGATTAGGTGTCATAATGTGCAAAACATAGTGGAGAAAAACTACAAGGTTTGATCATAATGATTAAATTCTTGGGTCAAGTTCAGTAAATTTTTTATGCCCTAATTAAATCTATGAAATGGAAATTACATAATAATAAAGCATACGTAAGGTTTTTCTAACATGCAGACTATTCTGATCTAATTAAATTCCAACATTAATAATTCATAATCAAATTCATTCATTAATATATGTAACAACTAATAAATAATAAGTACTTTCTCAAATACACAAGGGGAGACATATACTTAGCTATATAGGATAAAATAATGATAATCTCAGTGTGCGGGGTAGTGGAATAGACTTATTTAGAACTATAGATGCTTCTATAAAATTTCTAGAGTTGTAAGCCCAATAAGATTTATACCGTGCAATTATTATATGGTCTAGATCTATTCTTTCCAGTCCTAACTTGCAACGGAATAGTATTAGACCCTTTGGTAGTCTAGACATGTAAATTTCTATGTATTTACTTATATAGTCAATGATCTTCATTAATATCTCTTTTTCTCACATAAATTTTGGATGACCTATAATCACTTGTAACAAAGCTGAAATCTTAGCAAACTACAAAACCCTACATTAGAGAATTAACAAACCAAAAGAAGAAAATATGTGTGTGTGGTAAGGCTAGACTACTATTGGCATTCAAACTCACAAATACTAAACTAATCCAAGTATTATACTACACACCCTCATTAGAGGATCAAACCTCATGTAGTTATACTAGGTTATTTTGTAAATGTGAATAGCTAACAAACCCCTTAGGGGTTCCCTTTTGTTTCTTGATACCAAGACATAAAACTAACTACATAGTGTTTCACCAGATTCTTAGCAAATTAATGAAACATATAAGGATAGTAGGCCAAGGAGGAATACCTATTTGTGATGTTAGTTGAAGGTTATGCACATGTTCTGATTTCCTGATCTAAGTTGATTATGAGAGCTCCCTTTTAGCTAGGAGGAACTACCTATAAATGAAAAAAAAAGCCACCAAATAGAGTTAAACAAAAAAATGAGTGGACTAACTAGTAGAAGCTAGATCCAAGAAGTGTGATGCTTCCTGAATAGGTTGCCAATCCACTTTTATATAACAATATTAATGCTAGTTAAATCATACATGAAGTAAAGGATTCTATTATAATTGAAATGATTTAGGTATCTCATACAAAACAATAAGAAAGGTCGTTCAAAATGTTGTTTAAGGTCAAAATGGGAGGGTTGATCTGCTATTGTTGAGCTACAAGTATGGTACAGGCTCTGGGTAAGGTCTAGTAAGGATTAGAAATGGTTCTGGGCTATTGGGAAGTGGGTATTCTCTCACTGGTCTAAGCTATATTGACATACACAATAACTGGTGTCGGATGACTAACCAATGTCGGTTAGGCAGAGTGACCGACGTTGGTTAGTTAACTGGCATTGGTAGGGGAAATTATCAAAAAAATTCTAGAGTTGGTATTCTAGACTCCCTGTGATTGCATAGAGGTTGGAATTGGTGAGAGTGGGATTATAAAATGATTATAAAGACTCAGAGGTGATCAAGAGAGGGTGAAAGTGGATGGAAGGTTTGACTATGATTAGGTGATGGGTTGATGGAAGGGAGGAAGTATATGGGTGTAGAGAGAAATAAAATAGAGAGATGAATAAAAAAATCTACACAAAGAAACTAGAGATTCAATGAGGAGATGTTGAATACTTACTAGAAAATAGATTGGAGGACATAGGTGATGAAGATGGTGACAATAGAGATCCAAAGAGAAGAGTCATTATATTCATGTCATGGTAGTTTAGACCTGTGTTCCTCTCTGTTGTGGATCTATGATAGTGAATATGATGATGAATGGTGACCGATGTTGGTAGTTATCCTGTGTGTCTTCTTTTTCCTAATTTCTAAAGAAATTTGAGTTCTTGAAGTCTCTGGAAGAAATGAGATCCTGAATTAATTGACCAACCTGGGTAACGGTTTTTGGAAACATATTTAACCTAACCTCACTGGTCTAAGCTATATTGACATACACAATAACTGGTGTCGGATGACTGCCGCCCTGCCTGGGCGGCGGTCTTACGTCGACCGCCTCCCTGAACAGGGCGGCGGTCCTGTAACCGCCGCCCTGAGCAGGGCGGCAGTCCCGTGCGCGTTTTCCAGAACGTGCTTTTGACGGAACGCACGCAAAAGATCAACGACTCACCAGCTTTTCTTGCCGACTTAAGCTTGCATTAATGTTTTTGGTCCCCTGGAATAGTGTTTTTCTTTTGTTTAATGTTTAGGAGTTCAGTTTGGATTTGATCTTTGCATGTTTGGATTCCTATAAATGCATGGTTTGTACACATGCAAATGGCCCCTGATCTTAGTTCTGAATTTTGCTCCAAAGTTTGTTTTAAAATTTCTTGTTGCAGTAGATTTAGTTTTCCTTTGCTTAGGTTTCTAGTTTTCCATTGAGTGCCTTGGTTAGTTTTTGTATTGCAGCTGGTAAGCCACATATCCAACTTGTGCAAGTGCAAACATCATTTGGGCCACCATTTTCAATCCAATCTTCATGTTTTCAGTACCATGGTCATTTTAGTTTGCTCAGGATTGTAGAGATTAGAACAGTTTATTACAGGTTTGTTTTAGCTTTATGTTACTGTTGGTAAGCCACAGACCCAACTTGTGCAGATTGCATTATTGTTTTGGAGTAGAACGGTCTAGGTAGCCATTAAAGTTGCAGGTTTTGCTCTTCATACAGGCTAGTCCATCAGGTTCTGGATGCTCTTGTTGCATGATTCGCAGTAGACCCCCGCTAGGAATTGCATAGGCCAAGCTCTGTACTCTTGTGCTATCCCTCTCCTATCCGCATTCTATTCTGTCTGCATTTCGAAGGTTGTCCATTGATCCAAATACTTATTCCTGTTGATGCAAGCATTTCACGCTTTTCTGGATTCACGTGAGCACAAAGAACGTGGAGATCATACTGAGGGGACAAGAACACACACACCGTCGGATTCGCCACTGTTTCTAAACTGCGAAATCCAGGTTCCATCTTTCAAAGTTATAGTTAGAACTTATCAAATAAAGTAGTTAATCGTTTTATTTTCAGTTATTTCCATTCTCGATATTTCCAGGGAGGTTGTGGGGATTGATAGTTTCTGAGAAACTATGATTCATTCCTCACTTCTGAGGTAGGATCGAGAATCTTGCAGATAGGTTAGTTATTTCATTGTTTAGGATAGATATACGAAATTGCACAGACAAATAGCTACACTCTCGGCTATTTTGTTTGTTTTACGTTGTTTAGTTTAGTTGTCAATTCTAAATATTTTAAATAGCTTGCTTTCTTATAAATTGCCAAGAAAATACAAAAAGAAATTATATATGTTAGAAGTACACTTAGTTTTTTACTTTATCATAGTTTGTTTCATTATTGCTTTTGTATGACAATTACGGGACCCAGGGAGCCCAGGGAATACATTTTCGAGCCAATTGTGCCCCAGCCCAATACCGTAGTGGCAATAACTGATATTGACCAAAACCTTAGGATACAAGTCTTCCAAACAACAACAGACTTCCAACAGAAGATCAGGTCACAGTTGAGAGGGCTTAAATATCGAAGACGACCAAGCACATCTGTTTTGGTCAAATCAGCCAAACTACAGGTTATCCTAGAAAACATCCCGCATGACTGTAGAAGGATTTGAAAAGAACAAATATTCGGGTGCGATCCTTTAGTTCCACAGCCAGACGCCGGAGACACCCTAGTAGATATAGATACCAGCTTAAGAATCCAAGTCGCTAGAACACCTGTGAGGTATTCTGAGAAAATCGCACAATTGCTGATTCTAACGTAGAAGCTGAAAAGGCTTACGACTACTGGATACTAGGGATCAAAACTTGATCTCCCGTATGACCATAACGGGACCGCAACACCAAGAGTCTATGGTTGTGATCCCCAGATCCCACAGCCCAACGAATCCACAAGTCAGTTAGATATAGACACTGGCCTACACACATTAGTATTTCAGTTCTACCCCACTTCCACCTATCATCGTCGAACAACTGTCCTTACTAGATATAGTGGCTAACGAAGCTAGGGAATTCTGGACTAGGCCAGAAAATCGTCCATAGAGTTGACTATTTTCATTGTCCGCCATATGACCTTATCAGGAGATATATACGAAACAATCCCAGGTCACTTCCCACGTATTTCGCAGCCCATAGATCGAATCACGCCAGAGCTCGATATTGATTGGAGCCTTCGAGCAGTCATCCTCGCTGATCGATCTATCACACCAGTCCAAGTAAGAAGGGCCTTCTTTGCCTTAGATTCGCAAATACCATTAGTGCGTGTCCAAGACATTAGATTGCCTAACTAGCTTGTCAGCATATTCTACCCCCACCGGCTGTCTCGGCACGACCTCGGGAGGTCGGGTACGCAGAAGAGTTACTTGTCGATTCTCACGCTCGCCTGTCACTTTTCCGACGTAAAGTGAACGACGTTGGTTAAGATATAACCAGGAGTTGGTCAAGGTGGGAATATCTAGGTTGGCTGAAAATAGCCAGATTGTTGCTATTTTTGGCATGATCTCCAACCTTATACCAAGTCTCAAGTGAGAGATCATGACAAGATAGGTGGGAATCCTTTTAGGTTTGTTAATAGGAGTTAAGTCTAGGTTTAGACTAAGTCCTATTTAGTTAGGATAGGTTTAGACTTAGTCTTAGGTCATTAATGAGGTTTGAGTAGGCCATTGAGTGAGGTGGCTAGGTGAGGTGGTTAACTGAGGATATTAATTAATTTAATTAACATGTGCACTATGGGATATGAATAGGTGGGATATGGTTAATTTAGTTAACAATTTTTAAAGGGGAGTATGACCCAATTTTGGTGTCTAAATTTTACCCCTTTTTGTTGCGTAGCTTGTATTTGTAAGTGACACTGACAAAAAAAGGAAATTGGTGTTCCAGGTAAGAATGGAGGTTATATTTCCCCAAGTAGGGCTGAAAGTGAGATTTACCCAAGGGTGCATGGAGGTGATC
Source organism: Taxus chinensis (assembly GCA_019776745.2). Taxonomy (NCBI): domain Eukaryota; kingdom Viridiplantae; phylum Streptophyta; class Pinopsida; order Cupressales; family Taxaceae; genus Taxus; species Taxus chinensis. Next base: position 618,415,272 of record CM034146.1, read on the forward strand.
CCCCCTCAAACTAGGAACTGATGAGGTGTTAGATGGAGTTAGTGAGTGGTTTGATAAATATGTAATTGATGAAAGTGAAGATAGGTGGGTTGTAGATAAGGGTATGGGCACTTTGGGTAATGGGTAATGGTCAAATCATGGTAATAGGTAATGGTAATTGAATGGAGGCACACGTATGACTATGACACTATACCAGGGTGAAGATCTTGTAAACTCTACATCGGTCCAAGGTTGATAGGTTTATCTAAACAAGGGTGAAGTGATTCAAGTATCTAGGGTACATGATATGTTCTGGAAACACAACTTAGGTTAGGTGTAGGACCGTTTAGGTATGATTTTGGTACACCAAATTTTTGGTCGAGATAAATAACATGATAATATGAAAGGTAAGGTCATCAGGCTAAACCACATAGGTAACAAAATCACAAGGTATAGCAAGTACATGACTTCAAAGGTCATAAAAGGTAGTTCTAGTCAAGGTATACAGGTCATGGCACGAGTAAGGCCGAGGTATAGGTAAATAACAAGTCCCCTAAATGCAATTAAGGAAATGTATAGGTAATTTAGGCTTGTGGATAGGGTTGTAATGAGTGTTGGTAAGGTCAAAAGGTATTTGGCAGTAATTAGTGTTGGTCAAAATGGGAAAAATGTTAGTGAAATGGTAATGGTAGGTGATCAATTATGATTATAAGGTAACCAATGTCAATTTGGTATGACCGATGCCGGTCCTGTCGATTTAGGGTTAAAACAGATTTTTTTTTGTGTTTTACAAAGTCTTTTGAACTTGTTGTCATTTGTGAAAATGATAGAGAGGTTGTGCTTTCATGGAAAACAACTTAGCAAAGAGCCAAGGTGAGTTGGTGAGGTATAGGTACGGGAGTTGGTGTTGACATGTGGGTCCACGAGATCAAGCAGAGTGAGTTGAGTGGCTGAGAGATTCAAGGTATATTTTGATATGGAAGAGGCACGAGAGGGTTTGGGTAGATCAAAAACATAGCGGCCAAATGTGCCACTGAGGAGATGACACGCCGAGATGAGGTAAGAGGCATTATTATTACTTGTTATTTGATTAAACTATGCTTCAAAATGAAGAAATTTGGGTGGGAATATGGATTTTGAAATGGGGGTGAAAATAAGTGAAATCGAGGTGGGAAATGGAACATTTAGGTTAAATAAGGTGATAATTAAATGTAAGGTGAATTTGGGTGGGATGGGGTAGGTTGTAGGTGATTTTTAAGTGAGTTTTGTATAAAAATGGGATTTGGGGGGACAGGTTTTCAGTTTTTGTTTACACGATAGAGACTGACATCGGTCTAGGTTTGGTCAACGTCAGTTGGCTTTAGCCAGCATCAGTCAGGGCTTAGGTGACCGACACCAGGTAAATGTTACCGATGATGGTCAAGGAAAATCGGTGACGGTCAAGGCGACCGATGTCGGTTATGGTGAAGTAAGAATAGGGGTAAGAAGGGCTATGTATGAAAGGAAAATGGGTGAAGAAATGAGAAATAAAGAGTTTATGTAGAGGGATAAGGGAATGGGTAATAATGATTGGGGTTGGTAGGCGTGTAGGTGATATAGGTAAAGAGGGTGAAAATGATTGACGTGATTGGGTAGGGTTTAAGATTAATAGGTAATTGGAGATAGTCAGGTCTTAACAATATTTTAGTTTTTTGGAAGCATACTAGGGACCAGTTGAGGATGCGAGACAGAGTACCCCCCTCTATTGGTATAGATGCAGCCCAGTGTGACTGCAGGGGAGTGTGAGCATATGACTGATGTTAGATTGATTATGATCTGACACTATAGGTGTATAGATCAAGATCATAGTTTGATGTTTGCGCTCATCAATAGATGGGATTCAGTGACCAACACATTTCATTTACCTATGGGTTGAGATGAATATCACTCTAGAGGATGTGTATAAGATCCTGCGACTAGCAATTTTAGGGGAGCTAGTTTATTCTATTTCATCATAGGAATCAATGGATCCGATAGTGGCTATGTTTAGGGAGGTGATGGGCAAGCTGAGGTATCAGAGCACAAGCCTTAGTTATGGAGACATGTATGCAACCCATCCTTAGGAGATGAGGCTGGTTGTATTGATGATGGAGGTGGTATGTTTGTTTACCTTACCAGATGTTAAGGCTGGGAGATTCCCAAAAGCACTAATGGTACTACTCCAGAATATTATGGAGGAGAGGATTAGATTTTCCTGGGCACCAAAATTTCTAGTGCAGCTATATAGGGAGTTATGGGCATATGAGAGATTGAGGCAATTTAGTTTGTGTTGCCCCCTTTTTACTACACTTTTGGGAATACAAGCATATCATGTGCGTGCACCTAGTTGGTTTTATCGTGACATGATTGGTTTAGGGGTGGATTACTCCTAGTTGAATACATATGGTGGGTACCGATTGGTGGGAAGCATAGGGTGGCCAGAGCCACACATGATGTTTTATATTATAGGTGGTTGCTGAAGGGACTTTTAGGGGTTGATATTGTGTGGAGACCCTACATTGGCTACCCCTCATACATGGTCATGATGGATGAGTTAGATGAGCTTCAACTGCTAAGCTAGATATATGAGTAGCATGTTGGTGAGCATGAGATGATACCCATAGACAAGGTTAAATGATAGTTTTGGCTGCTATAGGATGTTCCTCTACCTTTTCCACAGTATCGGAGAGATGACGTGGAGAGACCCATGTCCTCCACCATGTTCGAGTGTGCCAATAGGGCATGGGGAGGAACCATTGGATATGAATATTGTTGACATTAGAGTCACTAATGGTTATAGGTAGTGGTGCATGGCAGAGTGACGAGTGGCACCACTGAGACCAGTGAAGCCCAATCTTGCTACCGTGATAGTACAGAAAGATGCCTTATAAGGGAAAGTCACCACTCTTCAAACACAACTCACAACTGTGTAGGGCTAGTTAAAAATAGGTCATACACAAGTGGTCACCCTGCAAGCCCAGGTGATAGCCTTACAGGATTAGCTAGCCCAAGTATAGGTCCTCACACAGGGAGGTGATGGGGATGGAGTACAGGTAGCTACCTTATAGGCGTAGGTAGCAGGTTTATAGGGCAAGCTGGCCCACTGCATAGGCATAGGTTATGGCCTTATAGGATCAGCTTGTAACACAAGGACCTGCATAGGCTCAAGGATAGGGTCCCATGGTACAAGGACCTAGGTCAGGATAAGCAGGACAGTGCACACAGGTTGCATTAAGACGGCACAACCTCAGATGGTGACTATGGTGAGGTTTAGGGATGCCATGAATAAGCTGCATTACTATCAAGATCATCCGATGATTACCAAGATATATGTCCCTTCTTATGTTGAGTACATATCCCAACAGGTTGTGAGTGAGAGGAAGAGATCATGTACTCATAGTTCATAGAGCACAGGGGCTGACAAACCTGGAGATAGAGGCAAGGCGAGGCTACTAGTTCATGGTAGGCCAGGACCAAATGAGGGATAGGTGGAGATTATACCAAGACCCATGGAGGGTGGAGAGATGCTGGCAGGGTGATAAATAGGTTGGGAGGAGGAGACAGGTGAGACTGGTCCAAAGGATATGAGGTGGGGTGATGATTAGCCACTTGGTATGATTATTGTTTTTTAAGATTTTGATATATATACAACCATGAATTCTGAAGATAGCTAGTCTCTATATGAGAGTTTTGTGATTTTTATTTTTATACCGGCCTGTGTGCCAAAGATAGTGAGGTTGTATCTGAGTGATTTGAGATACTTTTATGTATTTGTATATTTGTATATGTGTACTGGTACACATAAGTTTTTCCTAGTTATATAGATGATCATATTTATTACACGGATGATGTAGCTATGTTTTTACTTTCCATTTTTATTGTGTATTGATGGAAACTAGGTGAATTAGGCATGATTGAGTCAAGGTCGTGTAGGCATGATTGAGTTTATGTCACTTAGGAATGGTTTAGTTTAGGTCATTTATACATGGTTGAGTCATGTATAGGCATGGTGGATTCTAGGTGAGTTAGGCATGGCGGGGTCTAGGTGAGTTAGGCATGGTTGATTCAGGTATAGGCATGGTGGATTCTAGGTGAGTTAGGCATGGTTGGGTCTAGGTCAGTTAGGCATGGTGGTATTTTAGGTTAGTTAGGTATTATTTTGTCATGTTGTTGGGTTTTGATTTAATTTCCTTATTATTGGTATTATGGAAAAAATGATGATGTACATTTATGTTATGGTTTAAACTTCCAAAAATTGATATCATAGAATGGTGAACTGATTGATGTATGATGTGATGGAAATGGTAGGTATGTATGTTTGTATTAATTTCCAAGTGTTGTAGAAAATGGAAACTAACGAATGTAGAATGTGAATAGGAAAATGGGGGAAAATAGGTTATGGTAAAGACTGACCCGAGCTAACCTCCAAGGGCCCCATGCCCTTGGAGTGATGCCTATATAGCCCTGATGAAAAGGGGCATCAAGGTGATGTAGTTCTCTTATAAGCTAGGGAAGAATATCATGAGGGTAGAGGGATGAGTTGGTAGATTATAGGCATGATTGAGTCAAGGTCATAGGCATGGTTGAGTTTCGGTCATTGGCATGGTTGAGTCTAGGTCATGTAGGCATGGTTGAATTTTGGTCATGGGAAAGGTTAAGTTTAGGTCGAATATGCATGGGTGATTTTGGTGAAAGAGGAATTCCTAGAATATAGGTTTGGATGGAATGGTATTGTATAGGAGAATCAATAAGCAAGAAAAAAAAGATGAATGGTAAGAGGAGACAAAAGTCTCACCTAATTGACAAGAATACTAATAATTCTATCATACCAAAGATGGGCTTATGAACATAAGACCCTAAAGGCGTTGCATGGTTGATTATTCTAAGTGTGAAGAAAGTCACATGATCATGAAATGTCACATTTGTGGCATATCCCTTAAGCGGGAAAAAAATTAGGGTGAAAAAGGTGATGATGTGAAAGTGGGTTAGTTTTAGCATAACCAAGTGTGAGACAACATGCCTATTTGGCAAGAGACCCAAGATTAAAATAGGTAAGTCCATGATGAAAAGTTAACATTTTTATTTTTCTTTTTCTTTTTCTGTTTCGTTGATAGAATGATCAATACGAGAAGTTTATATGGGATGAGTAGATTACCTCCTTGAGGTCTTCATGAAGCTTATCAATGCGAGGAAGCTTCTGAATATTTTATTTTATTTTTTACAAGAATAGTATTGTTTTTATGATATACTATGTATAGTATGGCTAGATTTGTATAGGCTTTCGTCTGAGGGAGAAGTCTATTTATAACAGCAAGATGGAAAGCGTAGATGTCCTTTTTGAGGGAGTCATATATTTGCTGGAAGTTTGAATCAAGGATTTGAATCCCATTTTACTTTTGAAATTATGGTTTCTTTGGACTTTTAGGTCATGGACAAGACTATAGAGATTGATAGGCTCTTGATGTTGTAGACAAAACCATAGCACACAAAGGATAACTATGCAAGAGAGGGTTTAAGTGATGAACAACCATGGGATTCCATCTTGAAAAATATGAAAAGTATCCATGAGAATCACACCATGAGTAGAGTTTTGGTACTCATGTCGAAGATAAGGCTTAAAAAGGTGACAGGTAATCACATGATTCTCATTTAGTCATTGATCCTTAAAATAGGTAAGAAAAAGGTGAATGATATGCAAGGGACAAGTGTTTAATTGACATAAGGTGATATAGGACTTGATTCAAAAATAGAATGGTTGAAGATGCAAAGCATTGAGGGGATCAGGTTTAGGTTTACCTTCGAGTGAAGAAAAATAATAAGCACCTGATCCATAGGTATGAGTAACAATATAAGGTCCAAGCCAATTAGGAGTAAATTTTCCCCGTTTACTTTTCTCCTCTTTTGTTACATGTTGATTTTCCTTCAGGATGAGGTCAATGACCTAAATTTTTTGTTTTTGGACACATTTATTCATAAGCACATTTGATACGTTTTTTGGTAGATTTGGAGATGGTCAAGAGCATTGAGATGACGTTCGTCTAATAAATCAAGTTGTGTCAAACAGTCTTAGAGAAAGTCATTGTCATTGAGCATCTCTTTGAGTGAGATATGAAGATATGGAATCTGTACTTCAAGAGGTATAGAACACCTGTTGTACCATAGACTAGAGAGAAAGGTGTGGCAGTAGTTGAAGTATGAATACTAGTGCGATAAGCCCATAAGGAAAAAGGAATGTGCGTATGCCAATCCTTTCTAGTATCGTCAACAACTTTCATAAGAATTTTGTTTAAGGTTTTGTTGGTTGATTCTTACTTGGCCATTTTTTTAGGGTAGTAAGGTGAGGAAAAACTAAGTTGAATGTTGAAGGCATCATAAAGTTTTTGTAGGGTTTTGTTTTTGAACTGTTTTCTATTATCAGTGATGAGACGATGAGGAACACAAAAGCGACAAATGATGTGATGGTTGATGAATTCACATATTTTCTCATATTTTTGTATAAATAAGAGGTAATAATTCTACCCATTTAGTGTAATATTCAGTAGCGGTAATAATCCATTGATGACGTTGGGAAGAATGATGGATTGATCTCACATACAAGATCCAAACCCCATTGAGAGAAAGGCAAAGGTCTCGTGCGACCTGTAAGGTGTGACTAGGTGTGTGATGAAGATTAGCATACCACTGGAACTTCACACAATGTTTTACATAATCACAACAATAATACGGTTTAAGGTAGGCCAATAATAGCCCAAGTGCAGAGAATGTCATTTAGCGATATCTAAACCACTGAAGTGACCTCCACAAATTTTGTAGTGAACTTCCTTGATGGTGTAGGGAACTTTAGAACTTGTAAGGCATCGTAAGAGGATACCATCAAAGCCACATTTATAAATAATTCCACCCATGATGACATAACAAGAGACACTTTTGAGAAAGGGTCATTGTCCATTGCGAGTAAGGTCTGGAGGTATAATTGAAAGGGAAAGGTAGCCAACAAATTTCTTATACCAAAGGTCACCGTGGGTTAGTTTCAATGGTTCCAACAAGGTTGACGTCTCAAAATAGATAGGAAGGTAATTGTAGCCATTGTACTATGACAAATATTTTTGATTCTGAGGGTGAAGCGGGTATTTGAGATGCAAGACAGGCCATGGTTTCCGCAAATTTATTACTAGAACATGGGGTGGTTTGAAGTTCATAACTGGTAAAAGGTAGTCAAAAGTATGTCAACATGATGTTCTTATACTTTGAACGTATCTCATTACAACACTGGTATATACCATTAAACTTGGTTTATGACCAGTTGAGAATCACCAAAGATATTAATTGACTTAATGTCTAAGGCAATGGTGGTTTGAAATCCTAATATGAGTGCTTCATATTTGGCGATATTGTTAGTACAATCAAAATCTAATTTGAAAGATAATGGCATAGGCTCATTGTCAAGAGGAATGAGGATAAAATTGGTACCACCCCCACACTGACATTTGGAACCATCAAAGAATAAGGTCATCTGGTAAATGGTATCATCCAAAGAGAGGGTAGCAATAGGATTCATCCGGGAAATTAAAGTTAGAGGATTGATTACCGAGAGAGAGGTGCATCTACAAGTTGGTAAGCGATGGTTTGTCCTTTGATAGATTTTTGATGGGATGAATTCGAGTTCTAGGTCTACAAGAAGCATAAGCCAACATGCAACTCATTGATGTTGGTAAGGTTTGGCGTACATGTAATGTAAGGGGTCCACATTGGTGACAACAATTTTTTTTTTGGTTAAGTAGGTAATGGAAGATTTTAGTGGTGACAAAAAATAAGGCTAAGATAGAGTTTTTTGGAATGGGTGTATCTGGTTTCGTATTTTAGAAGCAGTACATATTATTTAGTAAACCATTTGTTCCCTATGTTTCTTGTCACAATGAGCGAGCATGGAACCCAAGGAATGATCAGTGGCAGAAATGTAAAGGTAAAATGGTTGGTCATCCTTAGGAGGAATGAGAATAGGTGGTTGGAGGAGGTATTTTTTTAAGGCCTCAAAGGCTTTGTGGCATTCATCATCCCATTTGAAAGAGACATCCTTTTTGAAGGAGATGATGAAATAGATGGCAACATGGTTAAAAAGCTACGAAATAAAGTGACGAATAGATTGCAACTTTCCTTGCAAACTATGAAGTTGACGAAGGTTAGTAGGTGGAGGAATTTATAGAATAGCCTTGATTTTAGCAAGATCAACTTCTATGCCACATAAAGAAATGATAAAACCATAGGATATTGTCCAGAGAGAACAATTAAGACACACTTCTTAGGTTGAAGGTGAACACAGTACTTGATGAGATAGCTGAAGATGTCCTTAAGGACTGTAAGGTTGTTCAGATAGATGTTTAGATTTGATAAGGATATCATCAACATAATCTTCCAATATGTGATGCATGATGTCATGAAAGATATAAGTCATAGCCCACTAATATGTAGCACTAGCTTTCTTAAGGCCAAAGGGCATGAATCGATAGAAGAAGGTCCCCCAAGGAGTTATGAAGGATGTTTTGTGTTGATCTTCTCGGGGTGAGTAATATTTTTTTATAACCTAAGAAGCCATCCATGAGTGATAACATCTCATGGACGGCAGTAAGATCAACTAGTTGGTCAATACTAGGGAGTGGAAATTCGTCTTTAGGGCAAGCTAAGTTAGGGTCATGGAAATCATTGAAAATGTGGAGTCCCCCTGTCTATTTTGTGATAGGAATGATCTTAGATATCCATTGGGGATAATCAATCAGTAGGATGAAGGAAACCAAAAGAAGGCACTGGAGTTATTCTTTGACAAGAAGGGAAATGCGAGGATGCATTTTCTGTAGCTTCTATTTTACAGGTTTGGCTTTAGGAATAGTTATGATATTGTGGACCACAATGTTTGGGTCAATACCGAGCATATCAGCATAGGACCAAGAAAAATCATTGCTATGATCTCAGAGGAATGAGTTAAAATATTCAAACTCAGTAGTATCTAAAGATTGGCCTATATTTAAAATGTGTGGGTTTTCCTGAGTGTTAATATTGATTTCGATAGTCAATTCATTTAACATGGTTTATGTCTCAGAAGGAAACAACTGGTGAATATAGGAATCTTCCACACCAAGGTAGGTGAGAATAGACTCATCATCCTGACATTGAACAACATTAATAGAAGGGGTATCGTCATCAATCATGTCAAGATATAGGAAGGGAAGAGAATAGGGATCCTCACCATCTAGTTGATAAGTTAGAGGTCCTAGGGAAATGGTGTTCACAAAAATAAAGTTAGGATGAATGGATTCCAGATCCATAAAATTTTTGGATAAAGGGGGTGAAGAAGTTTTTTTTCCTTAATGAGTTTGACACAGGACTTCTTGGAAGATGGTTCAGAAAAGCTAATACCACTCTGATATTTATGTTTATGAGTGGTACATGGGATGACAGTATGGTGGCCCTTTTCATAAAACCCAAAGCCAAAGCCTTTCCATGCACATTGATGGAGGAAAGTGTGGGAGAAGTAGTGGTTGGTGAGAGATTGGAGGTTAGATGAAAATATTCATGTTTGGGAAGGTGGCTTGGGTAAGTAGGTAAAAGTATCAAGCCCCCCATATGTTAAGTTGGTGTGAAGGTGGGGAGGATCGTAAGGGAAGACCTCACCTATGTGGTGATCATATCGAGGATGTTGGCATAGGTTACCATACTCTTTAGGAGTAAGGAATATGTCAATGTTGTACAAACGGTATTCCCCTAGAGTGAGACGTTGAAAAACACCTTCTAAGGGATCGATAGTTGGTATATGGGTAGTGGGAATAAATGAATCACTAGGTGATTATAAATAAGAAGTTTTGATTGGTTGAGAATTAGATGGGTTAGCAGATGGGTTGGTTATATAAGATGCGACGACATTGGGAATTAAGGAGTTAGGTGTGGGAGAGGTAGCAACACCATTGGTGGATGGGGTTATGGGTGAAGGAGAAGTAATAGCATTGATAGATGCTTTGATTGGTATAAGGAAATCATTAGGTTGGTACATCATGTTGTAGGTTTTGAATGGCGATGGGTCATATGGAATGGTATAGTTATGTCCTTCATGTTCAAAGTTTACACAGTGATGTAAGGTTGAAGGGAAAAACCCATGAAACAGATCCAAGGTCGAACAAACAATAGGTTGTACTAGAATTCCCCCTCTAAGACATAGAAAAATTTCATAATAGTACGGGGGCCCACACGAACATGGAGAATGATGGTGCCAAGGGTGGAAGTGATGGCATCATTGAATGAACGCAACATAATTAGGTTATTATGCATGTAGTTAGTAGGGATGTCCATTTTTTTTATACGCATGGGAGGAGATGATGTTGATGTTGGAACCACCATTGATCATAACATATCAAACACATATATTATCAATGTAAACACAAATGAAAATGGCGGGATCATGATAATATGATTGGAGAGGTAAAATCTCATCATCAAAGAAATGGAGCATGACTACTTGATGAGTGATAGTGGGTGTAGAGGAAGGGGATGAATTGGTGATCGAAGCCACATGGTGAGGGGTGATAATCGAGGCCACAGACATAGGGTAATTACATAAAATTAAATGGATTGCATAACCTCCATGAGGTCTTGTTGATGGGATTCGAAAGTTTGGACAAGGTCATACAAAGACATTTTTAAAGGGGATTGGTGCAATTTTTTATCATTGTGCGATGGGTGACCCCATTAGAAATAGGGTATGTGGGTCCCTGAATGGTAATTCTTGGTGTGGGTGTAGATGGTATATTCGGCACATGATTGGCAGATGGGTTGGTTACTTTCTCCTTTCCTTTTTCTTTTTGGGCACGAGTGGAAATGTCAACCATATTGATATGGGGTGAAGGAGCAGGTGAATCATGATATGTGTAGCGATAGGATGGACAATAGAATGAAGAAATATATTTTTTGTGATAGAATTTGGATGCACTAACAATTTTGTGGGGTTTTGGCTAGCTCTCTTATGCGGACCATGTTGATCTCAAATTTTGGAGGAGGATAAATGGGTTTTAGAGGTGGTGATGTAGGTTTTTGAATAGGTAGTGGACAAGAATGTTTGGTGATAGGTGGAGGTGGAGCTGGGTCCTCGTCTAGAATATCATCATCGTAAAAGTTTTGTTTAAGAGGAGAAAGTTAGAGAAGAAAATTTTTTAGAGCCTTACAATTTTCTACATCATGTCCTGATACACGATGGTAGGCATAAATTTAAGTATTGTCAAACCCTTTTAATTTGGGTTTGATTTGGTAGTAAGGTCTAAGGGACGGCAATGATATGAAAGAGGTATCTAACAGGTTAGCTAGAATGTTGGCATAAGACCTTGCCAATGGATCACAATGTGAGGTGAGTGTGGGTCTAGATTGAAGTGTGGGTGATTTTGGTGGGAGAGGTGTCAAGGGAGGTATAATTGGATGTTAAATGGGTTTGACCAATGGTTTGATAGGTGGTACTATTTTTGGTATGGGTTATACCTTCTTGGGTAAAGGTGTAGTAGATGAACTAGTGATATAAGGTGTTGTAGGCTTAACTACCTCTTTGGAGGGTAGTGGGTTTTTCAATTTTGGCTACACTTTCCTGGGTAAAGGTGAGGAAGGAGTACATGATGTGGAAGGGAAATTAGATGGTGGAAGAGGAAAAGTTAGCCAAGGTGATAAAGGAGGTGCGGTGAAGGTTGCTGGCAGAGGAAAGGTGGAAGGTATGGGTTGTAGAGAAGGAAATATCATAGGTATTGATGGGGTTATTGTAGGTGGTAGGGATATATGTAGTAATAAAGATGTGGGTAATGGCTAAGGTGTGCACTGTGTAGGTAATTTGGGTTTGATAAAAGGTCATGATGAAGAGGTGGGATGTTGTGCTTTGGCTTGTCTTAGATAGGATGTTTTTTGGAAAAGGTAGATGGGTGAGATCCTAGGTTGGAGGGTAGTGGTAAAAGTGAAAGAGGGGTAGTAGGTGAACTCAGTGTCGATGGCCTAGAAGTTTGGGTTTTCCTTTTAGATGGAGGAATAGGTTTTGTGTGCACGGGTTTGTGAAGATGTGGGTTAGTCATATTTGATAGGAGGATGGACTAGGATTGATGTTAGTATGACACCCAATGTGGTGATGGCTCTGGATGCGAGGGAAGGTGTAGATATAGGTTGGTTTTAGGCATATGAATAGTTTTAGTTGTTGGTAAAGGTTTTGATGTATGCGAGGGTGATGAAGAAGAGGCCATTTCAACAAGAATGGTCATGGTTGATTTGGTCATTTGAAATACCTTTGGATAAATCATGGAGGTATCAATAGGAAATATTTGCATTTGGCTTGAAAAGGGTATCCAGAGATGTCCAAAATGCATGGAATTATGAATGTAATCCAAGTGGTCATCCAGGTGTGAAAACAACATTGTTGTAAGAGGAAATGATGTTGGTTTAGTATAAATACTTGTAAAATATGTCTGTGAGATAGGGAACTGGTTGGCGTCAGACTCAGTTGGTAAGAGAACTAAGGTAAGATCAACTGGAACCTAGAAGGCTAATGGGAATTGTCACCAACATGAAGTGGTGCTTCTAAAGGATTCCCTATGGATAGGGTAGATGTTAGGTGGGATGAGATAGGTTCCTGTTTTAGTGGAGAGGAAGGTGGGCATCACTCTCCCATGGGTAGGAGAGTTAACACCACTAGTTGTTCATTAGGTAGTGATGTGGGTGGTGAAACAATATCGGTAGGTATTATGGTCTCCTCTATGAGTGATAGGGGAGATGAATGGTACTCCTCTGTGGATGAAGGATTAGATGAAATAGGCTCCTCCATGGGTAAAGGAGCTCATGCTAGAATCTCCTCGATGGAGGGGATAGGAGTAAATTGAAGAAGGGTTGGTATGGTGTCAAACACAACACGGACCTCACTGACATTACCATCATTAGTAGAAAATTTTCTAGTTTGGTTAGATGATAGGATGTGATTAGGAAATGGCTTCTTGAAGATATGTAAATTAGAATTTTCTGGTACATCTGGGTTGTCTAAGACAAGATCTCCATTGTTTAATATTTCCTAGAAGATTTTTTGAAGGTGATACATTTACCATCGCTATGGCCTTTTACGTAATAAAAGTTGTAATAGTCTTGTTCCTTATACCATGTAGACATAAGACGAGTAGGGTCAAAAACAATATGTGGTTTGATGGGTGGTAGAGAATTTTCTCTGGCTTTAAGAAGATTTTCTAATACTGAAGAATAAGGCTCCCTGATTGGAGTGTAATTTTGTTGCTCTCACTTGAAATGGAAAGCTTGAACGGGAGAAAGGCTAGAAGAAGGTTTTGATTGATTGGATGGATGAGATGGGATAGATTTTAAAACTACTACATTGGTAGATCTGTTTGCTTTGGAATAGTTGTTTTGTGATTTTGAAGAGGAAGAAGCATCATTGGATTTTAATGTAGCGTTTTTGCTACGCAATTGAATTTTCTTCTCTTCTATGGCATGGATTTCAATCTTTATAGCCATGGTGAATGCTTCATCAAAGGTATAGAAGCTTTAGACTTGAATATTTGGTGAGATGTGCTTAGCACAAGACCTAGTGAAAAACTCTATAAGCTTGGTTTGAGGTAGCTGGAATGTAAGCTGGTCGATGAGACTCTGCCAATGAGTGACAAAATATGTGATAGACTTGTCACTGTATTTTGTGTGTTAACTACAAGTCAGTCATGGTGACCTTCTTGATGATATTGATTGAAAAATGGTCCAAGAAGGCTTAATCCACTTGGTTAAATGAGTAAATGGAATGTTGAGGTAAATCACTATACCAATCCAACGCGAGTCTTGTCAAGGACATAGGGAATGTCTGCAAGATTAGAGCGCTATCATGAGTGATTAAATAACACCCATGTTTGAAAGACCATAAATGTTGTTGCGGGTCCTCTTTGTTGTTGAACTTATTGAATTTAGGAATTTCCCAATGTGTAGGATATGGATGAATGGGAATAAACAGATGAATGGGCTCATTGCATATTTCATTGTATGTTAAAGAGTTGCAAGAGCCAGAAACTGATGCTTATAATTTTTGCATCTTTTCCATCATCATTTTAATAAGGTCATTAGTAGGTTGTGATGACTAGGCACCCCCTGTAGTATAAGGGGGTAATCTGGATCTGATTCTAGTAAATGGTGGTGCCGAGTACGAGAATTACATGGGGGGAATAGATGCATGCTGAAAAAACCTTGAATAGGTAATAGATGAGATAGGTGGTTGTTGGTGATATGTGTAAGTAAGTGGGGTGGATGTAGCGATCCTTATAGTGATTGGAGGTAAAGACTACGGGATGGAGAGGTTGATGTTTTGGAATGGGGTATGGATTTTCGACACCATGGGTGACTGTGATGCTATAGGTATATACGAGGTGGCGGGTGGAGATGGGGTTATGCTCATGTTGTATGATGAAGGAATGGTTGACACCATGGGAAAAAATGAGGTCAAAAGTGCAACCAATGCTGTAGGTGCCATGGATATTGATGATGTGGGGTCAAGTTGGGATATTATGGATGGTAAGGTGGATGAAGGCAACATTGAGCTAGTGGTAGATGATGCAGAGTTAAGGGTGAGGGCAGGAGGAATGGACATAGGCATGTCATACACTAACTATCTTGATGAATCGCAAGTGGAGGAATGGGCGAGATAATGTGGTAAGGCAGTGAGGTTGTGGTCAACGATTCTTGCAAACTCCTTATCACTGGTATTGATGATAATGGTTTGAGTAGGATCCATAGGTGACATGATGGAAGGTGGTGATGGGCTATGTGGGAGGGGTTGAAGGCTTGCATGGAATAAAAGGGCATTATCTTTAATACAAGTCAAACCCATGTGATTTGGCGTAGGCTTAGTAACCTATTCTCTATAAATGACACAGAAAAATAGAAGAAATAGAGAAAAGTAGTTATGGGGGATAATAACATGTCATTGTTTTAATTAAAATTAAAACACGGGAACTGAAAGCGGTTGGGTTAACCGATAACAGTGATAGGGTGACCGATGCCGGTTAGGTTAACCGATACTAGTTACTATAGGAGATCAAAAGTTTTGCAAATGAGGCAATAACTGATGAAAATAAGACAAATCTGGATCTGATTGTGATTTTAAAGATCCAGGGGTATGATGATATGTATGAGGAACTTTAGAAAGAACATAAAATGTGGTAAGTGTTGTTTTTGGTAAAATGAAAAAAAATCAGATAATTGACAACAGTTAGGTAAACCAATGAGGGTCAGAGTAAACCGATGTCAGTTGGTCAACGGATCGACGTCGGTCACTGTGAAATTTGAAAAGATGGAGAAAGTTGTTTTTTGTGACTTAGATTAGGTAAAATATCGACCCAGAAATCTAAGTATGATAGTGATGGACCATAACACACCCAAAAAAAGTTGTAATACACCAACTATAATTGTGGGGTGTGAAAGGAAGAAGATAATGGAGAATACATCCTCATAACTCAAAACACCAATCAAGAAAAAGTTAATAAACATGAAATCCTATGGGTGAATTTTATGTTTTAGCTTATGTTATTTAATATTGACTTGTGAACATAATAGAGTGTTTTGTTCAATAGAAGGTGTCATATGAAAATCCAAGATCTAAGGGTGGTTTCAGGTAATGTTTTTACATGGGAGGTCCTTTCTCTGAGATAATGACTAGAAAGAGAAACTAGTTGGGCATCTATTTTCAATCCTCTAATCATGTGATCATTGAAAACTTTTTCTAGGTAGGAGGATGTTTAAGAAGATGTGTAAATTATGTAAGTGGTTTGGTATAGAGAGAGAGTGTGCAAGTGAACTACAATTAAATTAGTTAACCATCAGTTGGGCATGACTTCCAGCGTATAGGTTGCCCTCAATTTTAATGTGACCTAAAAATGCAAACATAGAAGTATGAAATGAAAGTATTTTAAAACCCAAATCGAAATGTGATATTTGATGTAAACAAAGAGTGAATAGGAAAGAATATGACTTTCACTAATGCAAAAGCAAGAAAAGAAATAAATATTCTTTTTAGTCCCATTATACAAATGTCACTAAGACAAGTTGAATATAGAGAAGATTCCAAGGGAGATAATTTAATGTTAACTTCCTTTTGAAAAGAAAAAACATACAATGGTTCCCTAAGAATGAATAAATGCAAGGAACCCTAGATGGGTCCCACTGGGCATGCAAAAATATTTCACTGGATTCTTAGCAAATTAATGAAAAATATAAGGTTAGTAGGCCAAGGGAATACCTGTTTGTGGTGTCGGTTGTAGGTTGTGCACGCATTTTGTTTTCCTGAACCAAGTTGATAGAAAAAGATCCCTGTTGGCTAGGAGGAACTTCTTGTAAATGTAAAACAATACCACTAAATAGAGTTAAACAAAAAAATGAGTGGACTGCCTAGTGGAAGCTAGATCTGGGAAGTTTGATGCTTCCTGAATAGACTATCAATCCACTTTTATATAACAATATTAATGTTAGTTAAATTGTAAATGAAGTAAAAGATCCTATTGGAATTGAAACGATTTCTGTATCTCATGCAAAACAATAGGAAAGGTCATTCAAAAGGTTGTTTAAGGTCAAAATGGGAGGGTTGATTAACTAGTGTTGATTTACAGGTCTGGTATAGGCTATGGGTAAGGTTTGGTAACGATTAAAAATGGTCCTGGGCTATTAGGAAGTGGGTATTAGCTCGTTGGTCTGAGCTATATTAATAGACACGGTAACCGACGTCGGTTGACTGACTGATGTCAGTTAGGCAGAGTGACCAATGTCGGTTGCTTAACTGACGTTAGTAGGGGAAATTATTAAAAAGTTGCTAGAGTTGGTTTTCCAAACTCCCTGTGATTGCACAAAGGTTGGAAATGGTGAGAGTGGGTTCGTAAAATTGTTCTAAAGACTCAGAGGTGATCAGGAGAGGGTGAAAGTGGGTGGAAATTTTGGGTATGATTAGGTGATGGGTTGATGGAAGGGATTAAATATATGGGTTTGGAGAGAAATAAATTAGAGAGATGAATAAAAAATCTACACAAAGAAACTAGAGATTCAATTAGGAGATGCTGAATACTTACTAGAAAATAGATTGGAGGACGTAGGTGATGAAGACAGTGACAATAGAGATCCAGAGAGAAGAGTCCTTATATTCATGTTGTAGCAGTTCAGACCTCCGTGCCTCTCTATTGTGGATCTGTGATCGTGAAGAGGATGATGAATGGTGACTGATGTTGGTAGTGCTCCCATGTGTCTTTTTTTTCCTGATTGCTAAATAAAATTGAGTGATCCAAGTCTCTGGAAGAAATGAGATCCTGAATCTATTGACCAACCTAGGAAAAGGATTTTGAAAATGTATTTAACCTAACCAAGGATGGTTAGGTGACCAGCATCAGTTTAGATATAACCAGAGTTGGTCAAGGCGGGAATATCTAGGTTGGCCAAAAATAGCTAGATTGTTGCTATTTTTGGCATGATCTTCAACCTTCTACCAAGTCTCAAGTGAGCGATCATGAAAAGATAATTGGTATTCCTTTAAGTTTTTTTAATAGGAGGTAAGTCTAGGTTTATACTAAGTCCTAGTAAGTTAGGGTAGGTTTAGACTCAATCTTAGGTTATTAATGAGGTTTGAGTAGGTCATTGAGTGAGGTGGTTAAGTGAGGATATTAATTAATTTGATTAAGATAATTAATTTAACTGACATGTGCACTATGGTATATGATTAGGTGGGATATTGTTAATTTAATTAATGGGGTTTAAAGCAGAGTATGACCCAATTTTGGTGTCTACACATATTATATAATGCACCTAACATGGTAGTGGTGAGATGTGGTATGCCTTATCTATTTGACCTAACTGTTTGTAGATTGAAACCCTTGTATAATTCTTGGAATGACTATGCTCATGCTAAAACATGGATTTACAACCTTAGTATTCTTATAAATGAATGAATATAGACTCTTTGACCTGATTGAATGTTTTAGACCTATAGTAGGTACTTCTATAATTGATGTGCAACTAATTTCGGTAGATTTTGGAGCCCTTTAAGTACTTTTTGAATTATATTTTTAATAAGATATTATAAATGTGTTAGGTTCATTATAAGCGTAAGTTCATAGAAATGGGGGGCCAATTAAGTGGATAATTTTTTTGTGAAAAATAAGAAACGTCAATTGTATGAGTTATTTGAGATAGTTACACTAAAAAATTGAAGATGTTGTAAGAACATGCATTGTAGCATTTTGAGTCTAGTTTCTAAACTACTAATTTTTTTAAAACTAATTAAGTGTAACTAGTTTAAGAAGCTAAAATGAAAACATGTGCTCATGGTTTTGTAAAAAAACATAGTAGATAGTTAGTCACGTCACCGTCCTTTTTAGCACTATTTAGTATTTTTGAAAACACTTAGGTAGCAAGATAGATAGAATTGTCTAGTTTGGGATAGAATTTTTTTAGTGAGAATTTGTTTTTGTATGATTTTCCAAGTACAAAGATTTTGAAATTATAAAAATAAAGGATATCCGACCGTGCCCCCCTCAACTACCTTAAAATATCAAGAATTATATTTTTAATATGTATAGAATTAGTCTTAGTTTGGGGCTGTATAATTTTTATTCAATTAGGATGAGTGAAAAACATATACACAATGAAAGATATATAGGTATAAATACCAACAATAGAGCTATAAAAAGACATAGTTAGAAAATAATAAGGATGAAAACCTTATAATGTCTAAAAATTTGAAAAATCATATATTTAGAAACAAGGGAGTTTATTTGACCTCATAGTCATATTTTTTATAACTTTTTTATCCTTTTTGTGGCATTTATTATGGAGGAAAACACATTTAAACATTTTCTATAAAAAAAACACGTTGTTTTTTGTGTTTTAGTAGGTCTAGGCCTCAAGCTTGGGGTTCCAAATGAGATCTAAGCCAAGAGATTTTCCTTGGGATTTGGAAAAAGTAAACGCGTACACATTAGAACAAGTACACATTTCATTTTTATATTACCTTCCCTCCAATGTCCTTTCCTACTTCTTTCAAGAGATTCATGTCCTACTATGTCGTCTCTCCACATTCCTGCGTGAAATTTTAGTAGTTAAAGTTTTCCCCTACCCCACTATCTATATTTTACTAATCATGGGGGATAAAAATGACATAAGGAGAAGAATAAGGTCAAGAAAAAGACACCATAACAATTAGAATTGATTAGAATAAATAAATTTAAGTGGATACAAAAAAATCATGGAGGGAAAGATATATCTACTATCTAAAACACACTTGATCTTGTAGATAATGATGATGAAATACATAGTGAAAATGAGTATTGATATGAATTGAATGATAATGTTATTATGGATAAAGAATGTTATTATTGAACCTTTACCTGAGAATCCAAATGTTAATTGTGAAATTTTCGTAGAAACACCGAATGAGAAAAATAACCTTGATAATGAATATTTACCTCTAAGAACACCTCCTTCCATTTTGCATATTAAACACATTCACTTAATTGAAATTGATGAAAATAGTATAAAACCAATGCCTTAAAATGTCTGAAAGAAATATGAGAAGAAAAGATTTGGGAATTTAGGATAATGTTGTCATGAAAATGTGTAGCATTGTTATGTGACAATTTCCCCACATTAAGAAAATATTGAAGTTCTAAAAATTAGTGATTAATCAAAATTAAATAAATAAATTATTATGTATTCTAAAGTTATTTCACAAGGAATGAATTATAAAGTAAAATATAATGAAGACCCTCTTTAAAATAGGGTGGGATAAAATAATTAAAAGGCTTCTTGAAATCATTTCAAAGAAGTGATTAATAATAATAATACTATGGACCCTATTATGGGTAGAAGCAATTAATTTATAAAGGTTGTTTTGAATAGGTTGTTGGTTGAAAAACCCACCCGGTGAATATTATTTATACCTGTGGTGAGTATGGATTTGAGAGATACCCATCAAAAAATGTGTGCTTATGTAAATTTTTATTTGATACTGAGTGAAGGTAAGTGGTAGTCACTGCATAGGGGAACTCTAGAGGGTGTCCTAATTGGGGTACGTACAGTATAACCCAAGATGGTTCATGGCTAGGCAAAGAATCTATTTTAAATTCCTCCTGATAATGTGGCCATAGCTTGAGGTGTTGAATCTTGGGTATCACCTAGGACTTACTTGACGTTCACATGGTCCTCACCTAGATATGCTAAAGTATTTCTTTAACTTTAGGATTATTAATTGGGAAAAAATCTCATCAATTTTTTTAAAAGTTAAAATTTTAGTATCAATATATAAAACACACCAAACATGATATCCTAGAATACACTTTATTCACTTCCCGAGAGAACTCCACTAAATTTCTTTCAAGACTTTTTCTTCTTTAGAAGTTATTAGTTGAGGATTAAAGTTTAATGTTATTATGCTTGCATAAATTCATTCTTCTGAAATAGTATTAAGGATGTACTCTCCTAATTTTAATAAATTGCGACCCTTAACACAAATAAATACAAATAATTTTAATAGTAATTTTTTTTATTACCTAATACTATTATCAAGAAAATATGGAAAAAATTATTACAAAAATATTTTAGCTAGGGGCTACCATTAGAAATTTTTAAAGATGATTCGAACATTCATGAGAGAAATTTTTAAAGGATTACACCATTTTACATTAGAATTATGGTTTTTAAAATTAATTAATAATGAAATTTAAGAGATTATTATAATTATAATTTTATATTGTATTTAGTGAGTATTTTAGGAATTATGTATATGGGTTTTTTTTATTGATTATAGTTAAAACATGGTTGAGGGGACCCTACCCATTATATGGAAAATCTCCTAAGTGAGCAGATAAACACATACTAAGCATTCCAAAAGATACATTTAATAGGAAATATAAGAGTTAAGCTCTAGTATGAGCATATGAACCATTACATAACATAGAAAAAATATAATTAATAGTATCAACAAAACTAATATAAACTATCAACCTAACATTCACCAAAAAAACACTTACTTTTTAGCTTTATCCAAATTGGATAATGGTGTAGCCCATTCCTTTGAAAGGGTTTCATTGTTGGCTCCCAGAGAAGTCAAGTCGCCTTCAATAGTATCCACTTTCCTTTTTTCAGATTTCCCTATTTTTCAACTTGAGTGTAAGCATTGGCCAACTGCCCAAGGGTTTGAAGGTGTTGCAGGGTTGACCTCACTGTGACTATAATCCAATCCATATAGATGTACAATATGGCCTGTATATGATCAACCTCATTAGTGAGGTTTCTGTTATTTTCTTTTATAATTTCAAAGCTCCCCCATTCGTGATTTTGGCAACATCATAAACCTTCATTCTCATAGTGTTCTAGTTGTTAAAGAGAAACCCGACATGTTAGGAAATAAGGGATAAAATATGCAGAACAATCCCTCATAGAATCGTAATAGTAGAAACTAATATGGAGAAAATATTATAGATCTCAAATAAAAGTGCAGCATAAAATAACACAACACAAAGAGACAATATTTAATGTGGTTCACCCAATTTGGGCTACGTCCACCAATAATCACTTGCTTAGATTTTATTACAAGCCATCGCTCTCTTAATACAATACATAGATATGTTTGGAGCTATGCTCAACAAACCCTACAGAATTCACACATGAATTTAGACACATCTGCAATGTTACATGAACCCTACCATATGCACAAAACCACATAAGTAGACAACTCCTTTAGCAATTTTACAAAATTATGGGTATCAAAACAATGGGGCAAAAACGTCCCATAAACATATGGGTCAAAAATACCTCCCATATGAGAAAAGTACATTTCCTAGTATATCGGGAACATTTTTTCAAGACCCATTTTTTTTTCTCGGGGACTGTGTCCCCAAACTCTAATGAGAGAATTGTGGAAAGTGTATAGTCTTCAAAAATTTGTGACATTAAAACAAGTTCCACAATCTAACAATCTCCCACCTTGGTCATCATGGCCAGAGCTTCACATGAAAACAATCTTCAACACTTTCTCACATGAAAGTGTACAGAGCTTCAGTTTTTTCCTTATAACCACCTTTGTCATCATGTTTGTAGGATTCTGACTGGTATGAATCTTATCCAGCTTCAACTTCTCTTCCTCCAAAGTTGTCCTGATGAAATTGTACCTAAGTTGTATATGCTTATCCTATAGAGGAAAGAAAAATTCTTAGCTAGGTGAATAACACTTTAACTATTACTATGTAGCTTCCCTTCCTCTTGTTTATGCCCCAACTCCTCAATAAATTTATGTAGACAAATCATCTCTTTACTTGCCTCTATGACAACAACATACTCAGCCTCTATGTTTGACAAAGCCACCAGCTTCTGTAGTCGTGAAATATAGCTCATTGATGTCCCACCTACAGTGTAAATATAACCTATCGTGCTCCTCCTGTTGTCTACATCTCCATCCATATATAAATCTACATAACCATACAAAGTGGTGTCTGATCCACTGTAGCACAAAATTGTCCCCATGGTCCCTCTTAAATACCAAAGGATCCACTTTAATGTCTGTTAGTGATCTCTACATGGATCACTCATAAATCTACTCACCACTCCCACTGCATGGGAAATATTAGACCTAGTGCACACCATGGCATACATCAAAATGCCAACCACTATTGAGTAAGGTACCTTGGACATCTAGTTTCTCTCCTGGTCTGTCTTGGGAAACTGCTCCTTTGATAACTTGAAATGGCCTACCAAAGGAGTCCCAACTGGTTTAAAATCCTGCATATTAAACCTCTCCAAGACCTTCTTAATGTACTCTTCCTCAGATAAAGTTAATTTTCGTTCCTTCCTATCCTGATATATCCTCATACCAAGGATCTATTTGGCTTCCCCCAAATCCTTCATAGAAAAGGAGTCACTTAGTTGTTTCTTAAGTAATTTTATTTCCTGCATAGTTTTACCTACAACCAACATGTCATCCACATATAGACACGAGATAATATAACTGTTATCCTCAACTTTCTTTGTATGCATGCAATGGTTAGAATGACATATAATATAACTTTGCTCCATCATGAAGCTATCAAATTTCTTATACCATTGACGTGGAGCTTATTTCAATCCATACAAGTTTTTCTTTAGTTGGTAAACCATCTCCTCTTTACCTTTGAACTCATATCCCTCTAGTTGTTGCATATATAGATCCTCCTCCAAATCACCATGGAGAAATGCACTCTTTACATCAAACTACTATAAGTGCAAGTATTCTGTTGTAACTATTCCAAGAACAGTTCGAATAGAAGTCATTTTTACTATAGGAGAAAAAATCTCATCAGAATCTATACCTTTTTTTGTGCAAACCCCTTGACCACCAACCGAGCCTTGTATCTTTTCTTGCCTCCTTCTTCCTCTTTGAATTTGTACACCCACTTGTTCTATAATTATCTTTTTCCTTTGGGTAGCTTCACCAAATCCCATGTCTAGTTGTCCATGAGAGCCTGATGTTCCTCATCCATGGCTTGTTCCCAATTCTTCCTGGCATCTACCTACATTGCTTCATCAAAGCTCTCTAGCTCTCCACTGTCAGTGAGTAGTAAATAATAAAGAGAAGGATAAAAACATTCAGGTTATCTTCTTATCCTATAAGACCTCCTCAATATAGGAGTTTGGGGTTCCTATTGAGGAGGTTCCTGAACTGATTCATGTGTCACTTTCCCATCTGGAAGATCCTCTACCACTGCATATTATTTCTTGTATTATTCTCTATTTTCCCGCAACTGTTGCTTATACATGAATTTCTCATTAAAGACCACATCCCTAGATCAAATGATTTTATTATCCTCAATAATCCAACATTTATATCTAAAGTCACCACCACCATAACCAATGAAAGTATATTTTTTCTGATTTAGCCTATAGCTTGGTCCTATCATCCTTTTCTATATGGGCAAACACCTCACATCCAAAGACTCTGAGAAATGAATAATCAAATTTCCTACCATACCAAGCTTCCTCAGGTATGCATCCATCGAAGGCACTTGAGGGTCCTTTGTTTATCAAGTACACAGCTGTGCTCACCACTTCTGCCCAAAAAGAAAGAGTCAGTCTTACATGTAACCTCATGTTCCTTGTTCCGTTCATTCTTTCTCAGACCCCATTCTTCTGTGGAGTTCTTGGAACTATATTTTTCTTATGGATTCCATTCTTAGAATAGTAATCATCAAATTCATTGCTGCAATACTCCCCTCCATTATCTGACTAGAGACATTTTAACTTAAGACCTATTTCATTCTCTACCAAGGCTTTCCATTTAACAAAAGTGTCAAATACATCACATTTGTTTCTAATAAAATAAACCCAAACTTTCCTTGTTGCATCATTAATAAAATTAACATAATAACTTGAACCCCTAAGATATGATACTTGAGTTTTCCCCCACACATCTGAATGCACCAGCTCTAACTTACTCTCTTTCTTTGTAAGTCCAACCTTGAGAAACTTACTCACTTATGTTTCCCATATATGCAGTCCTCACAGAACTCCAAACCTGCAAATTATATCTAGGAAAATACTTCTTTATGATATCCATGCCCTTATGGCTCATATGACTGAGCCTATAGTGCCACAATGTTGTATCTACTTATGAAGCCACAAGATTACAAACATTAGTACTATAAGTGGTTAAGTATAGTGTTCCAACCTTATTACCTCTTTCCACCACAAGATCACCCTTGTTAACCTTCCAAGAGTCTGCTATAAATATCATAGTACAACCATCACTTCCCAACTACTTTTTCAATAAAATTTTGTATTCATGTAGGCACATGTCTGACATCCTTCAATATCCAAGTATTTCCATTTTACATCTTAACTCGAACATAGCCTTTTCCAACTATGTTACAAGGCTCATCATCACCAAGAAAAATATGCCCAAAAATATCATTGAACATAATCAACAAAATAATGCCTATGTGGAGTAGCATGGAAAGAAGCCCCCGAATCTAAAACCCAAGATTTAGTAATATTGGGCAAAGAAAGAATCAAAACATCCTAGCATATAATACCCATTTCCACATTTTCCTCCTTGTTTTATTTTTTATTATTTCTTCTTGCCTCGAAGCTCTCAATAATCCTTCTTTGCATGCCCATACTTTCCACAATTCCTGCATAATATCTTGATTTTGGATTTTTACCTTGTCTGATCCTTCAATTTTCCACGACTTCCTCTATCCTTTTATCTCCCTCTAGTTTCCACTATCAAATAATTCCCTGAAGTAGAAGATTCCCTAGAGGTTTTTCTTCACATTTCCTCTCTTAGAATCACCCCTATAATATCCTCAAACTTAAACTTTGAGTTTGCTCGAACTGAATTTTTTATCGCCATTATCAGGCTATTTAAACTCTCAGGTAAAGAGCACAAAATTAATAAAGCCATAAATTATTCATCAAATTCTATTGTAACCGAAGCTAGCATAATTAAAAATGTATTAAAATCATTTAAATGATCGGCTATTGAACCATTCTTAGATATCTTCATATTAAACAAATTTTTCATTAAAAATATCTTGTTAGAGGCAAAAGATTTTTCATATAACTTCCCTAATGCATCCATTAGTTCTTTTGTAGTCTTTTTCTTTGAAACATTAAATAATACTAAAGATGCAAGACATAGTCAGATTGTCCCAAGTGCCTTCCTATCCAAAAAATTTCATTATGCATTCATCATGCTCAAGGGTTTATTCACATTCTCAAACAATGGAATATAAAGATCCTTCTAATAAAGGTAATCTTCTATTTGCATCTTCCAAAGATTGAAATTTTTCCAGTTGAATTTATCAACCCTTGATCTTCCATCATATGTCATAGCTCCCAATCAAGCTAAAACTTTCCTTGTGATTCAACACTTCAACAAACCAAACCTCACTCTGATACTAATTGCTAGGAAATAAGGTATAAAATATGTAGAACAATCCCTCACAGAATCATAATAATAGAAACTAATATGCAAAAAATATTACAGATCTCAAATACAAGTGCAAAATAAAATAACACAACACAAAGAGATAGTATTTAATGTGGTTCACCCAATTTGGGCTACGTCCGCTAAGAATCACTTGCTCATATTTTATTACAAACCACTACTCTCTTAATACAATACCCAGATCTGTATGGAGCTGTGCTCAATAAAATCTACAGAATTCATGCCCAAATTCAAACACATCTGTAATGTTACATGAACCCTACCATATGTACAAAACCATACAAGTAGACAACTTCTTTAGTAGTTTTACAAAACTTTGGATATCAAAACCATGGGCCAAAACTGTCCCATAAACCTATGGGTCAAAAATCCTGCCCATATGAAAAAAGCACATTTCTCAGTATATCGGGCACATTTTTTTGAGGCCCAAAAGAAAATTTCATGGGGACTGCCAACTTGGACCCTGAACCCTGGTGAGACAACTTTGGAAAGTGTACAATACTAATAGTGTATAGTCTTCAACACTTTCTCACATGAAAAAAGGATCCACAACCTAACAGGACATAATTTTTCGTAAGCCTCGTGTCACCTTTCAATTCATCAATGTCCATATCTATTTTTGAAAAATGATTTTCACCCTGCTTGGAACTCATTTGGCCTAACGCTTCAACTTGCTACTCCAGCTTAGTGTTAACAAGTAATTGATTTCCTTGCATACTCGAATCCCCTGTAGCCTTAATAGAAAAATTGTGTTCTTTCTTGTTTTTAAGATTATTGAGACTCTGAACCACATAAATTTTAACAACCTCCTTATCATCCCCATAATTCCTCTTCTTGTGACTTTGAAGCTTCAATGGACTCATCTTTCTCTGATTCTGAATCCTCTTCCTCAGCATAATCCTCTAGAGCCTTGGTAAGAACACCAATGCTACCAAATTTCTTATCAATATCGAGGGCATATATTTTCACCAGGGAAAGGATGAAACCTTTATGAAGGGTTACATAAACTCTGCTATTTTTAAATTGAGCAATAGAGGCACATAGAGACCAAAACAAATAAGGGAAACTATAGTTGTGGTCATGTATGAGAAAGTTCACCACAAGAAGATGATAGGCATAAATGAATTTATGGCATCCTTCAAGGGTTAACAACTAGATGAGGGTAAGGGCCACTTTATCAAAAGGATGGGGTAAAGACGAACGTAAGAAACCAGTAAAATGGGGAGAAAGTTTTTTGTTACCTTAAAGGAAAAGATTCATTTCATTTGTGGCTTCCTTTTTTGGCTTGTACACCTCCTGACTTTTAGTTGATAAATCCATGACATTTGCAAACGTTTCAATGGAAATATCTATTTGCACACCTTTCAAGTTCACAATTCCACCTTTTTGGTTGATTTCTAGGCTTTGAAAAAATCCTTGCACAGGTGTTCATAATGGCCCTCAAAATTTTTAAGAAAGGGAGGGATCCCCATCTGATCGAAGACCTCCATAGCCTCCAATTTGACTACCTCTAGGTCTCATGGCTCAGTTCGCACCAGATCACCCCCCATTTGAGCTTTCAAGAAAACATCCCTAGAATCTCGTAGTTTGAAATTTTCCAATCCGTGTCATGCAACACAAGCTATGTCACTTTCAATAAATGCATTTGAGGTATGATTAATGAGATAGCACAAGTGACCCCAATACCCAATCTTTGCATGACCCCAACTCTTAACCACACATGTCTTGCATATCTTGTTAATAAAATCTAGATTATATGGCAGGAAACTCCATAACCTGTAATGATTATCAAATGATGATGTGTCTATTCTATTCATTTTTTAGGTGTGCTCACACCTTAGGATTGATAGCTTCCATATTGGTGACTAATGTCATACCTTGACTAGAAACCCCTTCATTAATAAAGTAATCATCAATACCATTGGTCTCTCTATATATCATACCATCTCCTTAATGTTTATAGAATTTTGAATAGAGATATAAGTGGTACCTTTACCAAGCATGTTGTTAATAATGTTGAGGGATTCACCCTCCAAATCCAATCTAACAAAATTACACTGACGAGCTATAGAGACACCCCAGAAGGTTTCTACTTCTTCAGCTACATGGTTTGATTAGATTCCCAAATTGCAATGGTAACCCATAATAAAATTTCCCTGATGATCTCAAAATACCCCTCCACAACCATCTCTCACGAGGTTCCCTTTAGATGCTCCATCCAAATTAAGTTTTATTGAATCCTTGCAAGGTTTCACCCAACCTCGAATCCTAGGATTTGGTATAGAAGAGACCTATTGATTGGGTGTTAACCCCCAATTCTTAGATATTTTACTCTCATACTAGAGTATAATTTTCTTATGGGAGGGAATATTAGAAAAGTTAGCATTAATAATATTATAACAGTGAGCCCCCACTCTATTTTCCGACTCCTTACCTTTGAAGATTTGTCTATTCCTATCCTTCTAGACTTCCAAAGCTAGGTGCATAAGAGTTAGAGTCCAAATATGTTTAAGTCCTTGACTCTTAAAGGGACTATACCATTGGGACCACATCTACTTGATGGAAGATGGAAAAATCCATTTTATTTCAAAAATGTTTAAAAGGGTATTTCTAACCTTTTTCAGAAAATTGCAATGGAGGAAAAGGTGCAAATAATATTTGGTGTCTTTTTCACAAAGAACACATCTATTGACCATGTAAAATTTCCTTTTATTGAGGTTTTCCACCATGAGAATTTTTTCATGGAGAACTAACCACCAAAATATGTTGACCTTGGGGATTACTTCTTTGATCCAAAAATTCTCCCACTTAAAGTTATTTGGTACTTCTTCCCTAATAAAAAAGGTGTTATAAGTACTTTTAAAAAAAGAAAATCCCATTCTCTTCCCTGGACTAGTATAAGTTTTCAGGCTCAACTCTTATGCTAACAATAACTCCACTAATTGTGTTGTTGATATAGGTGATCTCATCGCTTCTATGTCTAGACAAATCATTTTTTTTTCCATTGACCCAAAGGATCCTCCAGATTGAAGTAATGTCTCACCTTAGTGCCATACTTTTCAACAACATCTTTATAAAGGTTAGGGTGGCTGTCTTTTAGTGGTTTATCTCCTAACCATTTTTCCTCCCAAAAATTCATCATGCCCCCATCCCTTGTCATCCAATTTCCACCCTCAGAAATAATGTGCTTAGCCTAGTTTATAGACTTCCAGAAGATTGATCCTTTAAAATCAGCATTACTAAAGCACCACTCATTAGCTCAAAGATCTTTCCATTGATTGTGCATGATGATAGAAGTCCACACACTCTCTTCCTTAACCAACCTCCATGTCATTTTTGATAGAATATTTTTATTCATCTTATCCTAATCACGAATACCAAGGCCACAAAGTCTTTTAGGTTTACATATCTTTTCTCAAGCTAGGAGGGGAATTTTGTCTTTTTGTTCCGAGTCACTCCAAAGGAATATTTTTTGTATACTTTCCAACTTATTAGTAGTGGAAGTTAGTAATATATAGATTGACATTGTATACACTGGTAAGTTTTGAATGGATCATTTAAGAAGAGTGTATTTACTAGCTTGATATAGAAGTGATCCTATCCATCCTTCCAATTTTTTGAGGAATCTATCAATAATAAATTTCCATTCAGAAGCCTTAGGTTTTCTTTATGCCTATGATCATTCCAAGATACCTAGTGGGAAAGGTTTTTATCTTATAGGAAATAATACCTGCTATCTTAGAACATCTTTTTTTAGGAGTGTTGAAAATGAAGACGAAGCTTTCACCAAAATTGATAAGTTGGTCAGAAACTCATTCATAATAAACCACTGTTTTCTTAAATTATTTAGCCTTTGGGATTATAGCCTCTTCAACCAATATTGTATCATCAAAAAAATGTTGATGAACCAAATTTTCACTATTAACATCAGGAGATGTGCCTTTGATTATTCCTTCCTCGCTAGCTTGTTTAGTTCTCTACTCAGCATTTATGTCATTATAATACACAAGAATGGAGAAATGAGGTCTCCTTTTCTTAAGCCTTTAGAGCTTTTGAAGAAACTGCAAGCAGTGCCATTGACCAAGACAAAGAATTTGGTGGTAGAGATGAAATTTTGTATCAAACTTCTAAAATCATCACTAAAACCAAACCTAGTTAGGATTTTTTCGAGAAAGTTCCAAGAGACCCGGTCATAGGATTTTTCCATGTCAAGCTTGATGATCATAGATTCTTTTTATTTTTCTTAGCCATGTGTAAAGTTTCTTGGATAGTTACTATACTATCTTGAATCTTTCTTCCCATCACAAACCCCCCTGTTGATTAGATATCATGGAGGGAAGAAGAAGTTGAACTCTTAGGGCTAGAATTTTTAGCACATTTTGTATATGCAATTACAAAGGTTGATTGGCCTTAAGTTCCTAAAATCAGTCAGATTACAGTTCTTGGGAACCAAAGCTAGAAAGGTGTTTTTTAGTTCTTGGATCATCTTATTATTTTTAAAGAACTCTTGAATAGCTTGACAAGTACCATCCTTAACAATATCTCAAAAGTATTGAAAAAAGAATTCTAGAAAACCATCTGGTTGTGGAGATTTTTTAGGGCTCACGGTTTTAAGAATGAATCAATTTCCTCCATAGAAGGGATCTTTGTGAGCATGCAGTTATCAGCCTCTGTGACCAGCTAAGGAATACAATCCAGAAATGAACCTTCCTTATTGTTGCTAGAAACATTAGTTGTAGAAAGGAGTATGCTAAAAAAATAAGTAGAAACATTGTCAATATCATTAGTTTCAGTTAACATCTCCCAATCTTCCTCATTAATACTCAAAATTATATTATTGCTCATTTTTTTAAGGTCAATATGTGGAAATTTTTATTAGTTTTTTACCCCTCTTTAAGCCATTGCACCCTTGATTTTTGTCTCTATAAATCCTCTTATTTCATAAGAATGTTATGGTAATATTCTAGCAGTTCCTTCTCTTTCTGTTGACCTTCCTAAATACCGTCACTATTAAGGTCCTCTAAAGAATCCTGTATAGTTGTTAGTTCATTCTCCAGAGATCTCTTTTTCTCAAAAATATTTCCAAAACTTTTTTTGTTCCATCCTTTTAGATTGTTCTTGACATGTGTAAATTTTTTAGTAACTCTAAACATAGTCATTCCTTTAATCTTCACATTCCACCATTCTAGCATTAGAGTGGAGATTTCCTCATTTTGTAACCACATATTCTCAAACCTGAAGGGAATTCTTCTCCTCTCCTTGTCTTTGATCTATAAAAGGAGTTGATTGTGGTCTGAACCTATCCTGGGGAGAGAAAAGAGACATGCTTCTTTATTCAGACATCGCCAAGATGTAAGAGCCCTGTCTAATTTGACTTGAATCAATTGATCCCCTTTCCTCATTTTAGACCAAGTGAATATTCTCCCATTTAACTCAATATCCATGAGGTTGTTTTACATAATAAAATCTTGAAGGTCTTCCATACTATCAGTTCAGTCAATATTTCCACCTTTTTTTCCCCTGGCCTCAAGGGATTTTTGAAGTCTCCCAATAATAACCATTCAATTCCTTTAATAATATAATGAAATTTATAAATTTCATTCCAAAAAATTTTCCTTTATCCTTTATTATTAGGAGCATAAATGTTAGACAAAACTCAAAATTCCTTAGTTTTGTTATCTTGAAACAACATAGCCAAATGATTACTTCTTTTAATAAAATTCATACCTTTGAGTTTTTCATCATTCCATATGATAGCTATTCCTCTAGAAATCCCTTAGAACTAAAAACCATCGTTTCAGTGTTTCTAAAACATGTTTTTCTAACCTCCAAAAATTTTCCTTCCTCCATTTTAGTTTCTTGTATAGCCATGATATCAGTTTTATACTTTGATTCAAGTTCCTTTATTAATCTCCACTTCACTGTGTTGTTCAAACCCATTACATTCCATGAGATAATATTAATTTAAACACTTGGTTTTTAGTTCTTCTAAATCTCCTTAAGTCAAGTTTATATTGTGTTAGATTATAAATATCTCTTAGACTTTGTTTTTTTCTAGCATCCTTTTTATTAGGTCTTCTTGAGTTTGTTTTTTTCTCCTTAGGAGAAGTTTTAGAAGTTTCCCCTATTTTAGTAGGTTTTTTCATAAAGGTCTCCTTTTTTGTTTGTTTTCTTCCCTTTCATCAGATATATTTTGTTCTATTTTTTTCCTTTGATGGATATTTTTCCTCCTATAATATCCTTTGTATTTTGTTAGATTATGGAATATCTTCATTTCGTGTTGCTAAAATTAATTCATTTTCTTCCAAACCCATAAGTTTATCAAAAGGATTGGATAAAGGCCCCAGGGTTTCTTCAAGACTTGTTTCCACATGTTGCTTTTGTGAAATCTGATCACCATTTCCCATGACAACAACTACTTTTAGAAGAGAGTCTAGGTTTTTTGCTGATAGGATCTTATAGACCTTGACGTGTGTCTTGGAATCCTGAAAATGAGGTTCATAAAGGGATTTTCTCTGATTCTTTATGTTTTTCACTTCAGTAAAACCGTCATCTTTTAAATTTAGAGTTTGGTTTTGGTTTTCCACTTTTTTTGGTCTATTTGAACCATCTATGTTCCTCTCATTAATGATTATACCTTTATTGGGATTCTGATTCTTGACTACATTGTTCTAAGAGGTCTCTACTCCTCTACCTTTAGCTTGTTACTTTGTTGGCTTGGAAACCTATTTATAGACTTTAGAAACCATCATTTTACATTGTTGTTTAGCATGCCCCCAGCCCTGACATTTCTCACATTTTTTACGGTAGTTCTCGAACTCAATTTTCTATTCCCATCTTCCCAAATGAGATCTAAGAGCTATGGATTTAGGTAAATACCAGCCCATCAAAGAGTATATGCAAAATCTGGCACATAGAGCTCATGATTTGGAAAGGGTTGCATTATCAATGGCAACATAAGTTCCTAGATTATTAGTAATTCCCTTGATAACATTGATATCCCATAGTTCCAATGGAAGGCCTAATAGTCTAACCCAGATAGAAAACTAGTTTATGTTTTCTTTATTTGGGTTAAACATTAGTGACCAATTTCACGGAAAGAGCTCGAGTTTCCATAAAAACCATAGGCCTTCATTGAGGACCCTTTGGGGATCTTTGGGATTGTTAAAACTGAACAAGAAGAAGCCATTTAGAAGTGATGTTACCTCCATATGTCCTTTAGGCTTCCATTTCAGAACAAACCAAGATCTTATTGTTTCAATATTAGGTCTACCTCCAAATAGCTTTCTAATCAAATAATTATTCATATTAATTAAATTTATATCAATAATGTTATTAGGAATATCTAGGTACATACCCATTTCACCTTGCTTAAGTTGTGGAATGATCTTCGTGCTCTTTTCATTCCCAGATCTCAAGATTTTAGCATACGTACGAGGGGCCCCATTTTCCACATGGGACCCAGGCACAAAACCATTCCCATCCTTACCTTGTTCTGTTGAAGGCCATCCCTCTGCATCTACCTCCCCTCGAGGCGGGATATGTCTGTTGCCAGTTTCCCTCCCATTGCAATTCAAAACTTTTTCTCTCTCCTCGAGTTCCTCGTCACTCCTACCCATCGATGTAGATTTAACCAATACAACAAGAATATGTATACGAGTGTTCAACTAAGTGTGAGAAGTTGATATTATGATGCTTTAGAAATAGTTGTAATATAAGACTAGTACAAATACCTTAAATACATTTAAGCGAAAACTATTGATAAATATCTAAACTAAAGCCATACATTTTGATAGATTCTATGGTTAGCAATTATAGGGGTTAGTGTAGGTGTTTCCTTAAATTTGAGAAAGAATTTGGATTTCCAGAAGTGGGGAATACACTAAATAAGTTGTAAATTAGATATATTGGTATATGAGAATGGTTGATTATATAAGAAGAAAGGAATCATTGGTATGTAATATCAAATAAATATTCCCTGCCATTTATGAAGAGAATATGATAATTACAAAGTGTATTTATTTAATCTTCCCTCTTCCAACATAAAACAAAATTAATGAAATTAATTTATGATAAGTATCTAGGGATAAAATTAATTATAAAAAAATCTAAATTTCTATGTTCTTAAAATACCTTTTGAGTATAAAGATATTACATTTTGTATGCATTTAATCACTTTATTAAATAATTTTTTATCTAATTTTTTGAAATATGTGTTTTGAAATAGATAAGGAAGGTTTTGATAATTTAATTTAAATGAAAAAATAAAAGAATTAAAAAGAGAAAGATAAATCTACTGAGGTCGGCAACTAATTTAGGAGGGGAGAAATGTTATGTGACAATTTCCCCACATTAATAAAATATTGAAGTTCTAAAAATTAGTGATTAATAAAAAATAAATAAAGTAATTATTATGTATTCTAAAGTTATTTTACAAATATTGAATGTTATTTAATTTGAAAAGAAAATATTTATTCTAAATTTATTTCACATGGAGTGAGTTCTAAAGTAATATATAATGAAGACCCCCTTTACAATAGGGTGGAATAAAAGAATTAAAAGGCTTCTAAAACTCCTTTTGAAGGAGGGATTAAAAATAATAACAAAATGGACCCCATTATGGGTAGATGCAATTAATTTATAAAGGTTGTTTTGAATAGGTATGTTAGCTGAAAAATCTACCCGGTGAAAATTATTTATACCTATGATGAGTGGGGATTTGATAGATATTGATAGGAAAATGTGTGCTTATGTAAATTTTCATTTGATAATAAGTGAAGGAAAGTGGTGGGCATTGAAGAGGGGAAATATATAGGTTTTCCTAACTAGGGTACGTAATTATAATCCAAGATGGTTCCTAGATAGGGAAAAGAAGATATTTTAAATGCTAAATTCCTCTTGATAATATGGCCAAAACTTAAGGTGTTGAATCTCAGGTATCACCTAAGATTTACTTGAGAAACACATAATCCTCACCTAGATACTATAAATTATTTCTTTAACTTTAGGATTATTAATCAACAAAAAGTCTCATCAGAAGCATGAAAAATTCAATCTTTCAAGCATGAAAACTTGACCAAAATTTGAAAAAATTTCTTATGAGTCTTTTGAAACCCTCTCTTGGTCAGTTTGTATCTTTTGTCACACCCACCCTAACCTTGCAAGTACTCAAATTATGTTGAATAATATTTTTCAATTACTTGAAGAAGAATATCAAGGTCATTCACATCATTCAATGAAGTGCTTCCAATGGCTAGTTTCTCAGTAGGCCTAGAAAGGCTAATTCTAGTCATTATAGGACAAGTGTACACAATCTGAGCATGATCTGAGAACAGACGCTCATTCAGAAGTGGTATTAAATATAAATGAACATGTTATAACTGATTTAGGAAATTTTTGGGAATATTTAGAGGTTTATGGGACAAACTAAGCAACATCAGGTTTTTCAGGGGTAAGGATCATGCAACCAAAACAGGGACTTGATATTCTGCAGAGGATTTTAGGAGATCTATAAGGATTTAGGAGAAAATTAAATTTTAATTGGAAATATTGAAGAGACCTCTACATAATGCAATAAAAAAATCTTCCACAAGACATGTTTACTTCTCAAGGAACCTCAATCTGTGCAAACACACCCTGTTTTCTGAAGAAACAGGAAGCATTTTAGGGAGTTTTAGGAAGAATTTAAGTTTTAAAAACATCCCATTGTTATTATAATGATCTTGGGAGTCAATATCATATAATACTTCATCATAAAAACCTCCTAGAGATCCGGTAATCTTGTCGACAAGTTATCTCTCTTATAGTTACACTTCTCGCAGTTAGTCTCTTTTGGAGTGGGACACATGTAGAAAAATCCTTTGGGTGAATTTTTGTGTCCCTATTTTCTCCATTATTAAGGTGAAATAGGGGACATAAAAATTTACCCCTCCTCATCTCTTCCCCTTGGTCCTCCACGTGACTAAATTGTAACACTCTAGAGGGCTTATCAAGCTTGTCTCACCTTTCCCATCATGCATCCACGTTACACCACATGGCACCACCAAGTGGGGAAACATTTTTTCTCCATATTTTCCCCACTCCTAAGGGGAAAAATGGTAAGAAAAAAATTCCCCACTTTATCCCCTTTCATGGTTCCTCATACACCTAGACTCAGCCCCAATGGTGTTATGTGCTCATTCTCTCCATCTCCTCAAGCTCGAATCCTACAATAATAAGTGGCAAGCCCAAAATGAGGTGCATTTTATTACACCTATTATCCTCATTCCCAAGGGGGAAATGGGGATGTAAAAAAATTATCCATTATAATCCCTTTTCAAAACCTGATTTTTCCCTTGCTTCTTCTACTTTGTCGTGTATAAATTTGTCGATTAGGAAGCTTACAAGTATGAAGAAGCTAACTTTAAACTCCATTTCTACATATGGTTTGACCTTGTTGACACTATTGAAGCCATTAAAACAAAAATTTCATAAAAACACACAATTATAATTCCCATCATTATTCCAGAGCATCCTTGATTGCTAGAACAAATCTTTTCCACATTGCCAGTGAACCAAGAAATTAATCGTACCAAGCATTTGAATTGATTTTTATCTTTTCAAACATCACCCAGATCAGTAAAGCTGAGATAATCCATTAATGGCTATCATGATAGCTTCATACATGTAAATTATGCCCTAGACAATTTCTTTTTTGATTTCCAAAATTTTCAATGGGCGAAACACAGTGAAAATTAGAGCACAAGATACAAAATGAGGATCTAAATTCAAGAATAATGTTTCTAATGCAAACTGAGGCTAGAAAGACTATAATATTCCATGTCCATCCACATGTTAAAAATAGCAAGTCCCTTAAATTGAAATATCTAATCCCTCAGTGTTTCGATGAGGGGTGGTTAATCTTTAATCAACTTTATTAAATGTTAAGTTAACATTATGAATAAATATAAATCTAAATGTGCACATCTAAATAAAAGTAAATAAAAATATAAAATAAAATCCACAGTGACACAACATGTAATGTAGAAAACCCCTAAATGGGTAAAAACCATGGAGAATAAATCCACTAATTGAGAAACTTTTTACACCACCAGTCAAGTAACTCCCTCACTTCTATTCCCTGTTTATACCAGGATCGCCCGATTCACGTGATATATCCCGAATATGACCTATGGTCATATTTAAATAACCTGAAGGGTTATGACCTTCTTAAGTGACGAGGAACACCCTGATTTAATTTTTTAGTTAAGGAAATTAACTAACGACATAATATAAATTTTATATTTAAATAATATGAATATAGATTATTCTATATTATATAAATATAAACTAAATATTATGATACACTTAATATTATAGTTATAACACTCCCCCTTGATATTAAGTGGGGATCCATATGCCAACATTACGTATTTTTACAATAGGATTTACGAATCCATAAACCCAAAATGTCTAGGCTAGCAGGTGTATTTTCGAGGCTAAATCCCATCGTTTCTCATGAAAATTTTCTTATACCACATCTCTACGAGCCTTTTATAACAAAAGGACCTCCTTTACAAATAGATGCACATTGGACTGTATTTTCTATAAACTCTATCAGTTTACATAGATCATACAAGATCTTTTTACAACGCTTTTAAACCAGAATAGAAGTATAAAGGAAAAGGAGTCAACAACTGTATGACCATTAGAAGGTGGCATTTCCATACATACTCCCCCTCAACAGAAACTTTGAAAGGCCAAGAATTGAATACATTTGAAGTATTTTATAGCACACAATGGCTTGTAAATATAACTGCAATCCTTATCTTCAAACAAGCAGGACTGGAGATATCTATCACTGTAGAGAACCTTCTCTCAGATAACATACATATGAAATTCAATATGCTTCATTTTCTGATGTTGAACTGGATTCTTTAACAAGATTAATAAAACCCTGACCACCACATAGAAAAGGAATACTTCCTTCATCTTCCATGTGTATCTCTTCCAATAACTGCTATAACCACATGGCTTCTTTGCTTCTTCCATTGTACTTCTCTTCCTCAGTAGAAGAAATGGAGAATTTTGGTTTCCTTTGTTGTTCTAAGTAATGGTTCCTGTACCAAAAAACTTAAACACATATGCAATATTTTGTATCTAACACAACATCAACATGGTTAGAGTTACAATATCCATATAGACATTGTAATAAGTATACAAATCATTTATGATTTCACTTTTAACCATATGTAAAAGTTAAAAATTAGTCATATAATCACTAATATAAAAATATCTATTAACAACTAACCATGTTAAAATAAGTTGAAAATTTTCAACATACTATTTGTGTAAAATATATATTAAATGCAATCAGTATTTTACATCTCTAATACAAACAAAAGGCATCCCCAACTATCTTTTGATATGCATATAATAATATTTTAGTAATCAGATACTAAAAAATATTTTATCAAAAACATATATATCTTCATTATCTTATTCCAACCCTTTACAAATGAGATAAGACTTGATAGATAAAATAGATATTCAAATTATTCAAGAATAATCATAGTATTCACTGAAAACATAATCCACTAATTGTGGATGCTTCTCATGGATTTTGCTTCATAAGATGACATGTAAGCTCCATTTTATAAATTTCATAGGTGGAAAAATTAAGTCTAGACAAGTCATATGTGATTAGTTTTCATGCCAAAAAATGAACACAGTTCTATTTTTTTAATAAACTATCAAAAAACGAAGAAATTTTTTAAAAACACATATAATTTATTTTTTTTGTATGTTTTTAGTTGTAGCTGCTTCTAGTTCAGTTTTACTAACTCATGTGAGTTAATTATGAAAGAAAAAACAAATCCTTTGTCAACAATATATATAATAGAAGTAATTTATAAAGCTATTATACTAGCACTATGATTATTCTCATTATCATCGCCATTATCTTGATTTTCATCTAATTTATTCCATTTCTGATTTTTAAAATTTGAGCTTTTTCTAAATTTACAATCCTCTTTCGTATGTCCAAATTTCCCATAGTTATGACATTTACCATCAAAACTAAATTTTAAGTTTCCTGGTTTCTTTTTTTACTAGGAGTTTTAAAGGTTGATTTTCTATTCTTATTAATCCTAGAAGGTTTACCTTTTGATTTTCTGAGCAAAAAGTGCTTGTGTGGAATTTTCTTTTGAATCAAAACTAGTCATAACTTGCTCTTCTTGAACTAGGAGAGCACTAAGGGTTTGCAAATATGGAATGTCTTGTTGTGATTGATATTTTGAATTCAAAATTGAAATGAAATTTCTAAATTTCTCATTAATATTCAACTGAATAATAAATAAAGAAATTTATCTTGAATCAAATTATTGCCACATACATCTAACTGTGACTTAATATTTTTGATTTATCACTATTTCATCTCCCTTCATGGGAGTGTGTCTTCAAGTTCTAAGATCAGATCTTAATAATTTTTGAAAACTGTGTACCTCCATGCATCAATTTCAATTGAGCCCAATTCTCTCTAAGGCTTACTTGGTCTCTGATCATCTAGCAGGAAGATCATCCCATGAAAGTTGCCAAAACTGTTATCCAAATAACTCTCCTGGTTACTTTGGATAACTTGATATTTTATTATGACGTTTCAGTAGTTGTTTCAATTTTCAAGATAGCGTGCATCTCTCAGTTTGCATTCACAACTGGCACATTTTATGTGGCAAGCCATGGATCTCTTTGTGTGCCCCATGTGCATTTCTTCCGTCTTCTTTCTACTACCTGTTTCCATTTCACATCTAAGATTTCCTCAATTGAAAATTGATTAGACCCCTTTTTTGCCATCCCTTTGCACACCCATTAATCACCCCAAGGATTAAAATAAGATTCTATCTAATCCGAAGTCACTCCTTACGTGCATATCTTAATCCTCAAAATTGACCTTCAAATCAACTAAGTGCCAAAAACATGCCTTCATGCTTAATTGCACCATCTATCCCTGAATATGTTCCTAAATGATATCAAAATTAAATCGAAATGTACGGATTTCTTCCTTTCTTCCGCACCTTCCTTAGTTAAATGCTCATGATCCCACTTGTCATACTGTGTCAAATAATTTTTAAATAAAATTATGCTACCTTGCTATTCTGCACGTGTACTCTTGCGTGCCCTTCTTCTGAAAACACATTCAAATGCTCCATACATTTTTAAAAAAAAGCATGATTTATACACCTCTTCCCTCTGTAAAGCCTCTTGCTCCTTCATTAGGTAAGATTCTTCAATCTACACTCAATCATTGTGCCATGTCATCTTCTTTCAGACTTGAGTGTGATGCACGCAACCTATCAAAGAGTGCCAACAAGGTGCCAAATTTGGACAACCAACCGGTGTGTGACATGTGGCACAAAATACAAAACAAATCAATAGTTGGCCAATTTCTTCATTCAATCCATGTGCGCCACGTGTCTTGCGTGCCCAAGATGGCTCTGAAATCTTCCGATAGTCATATATTTTGTTTTAGTTCTCATATTTCCACATGCTGAGTCTCATTTTAAATTTGTTGACATCAGCTACACGTTAGACTTTTAAAAATCAGATTTAGGTGGGATTTGGTTGGCAAAAAATAGGGAAACTTATTTCATCTCATCAATGCACACATCCAATCAACCCCAACCACCAGATTTCATTAGATCTTGTGTCCTTCCTTCTTCTATATATGAAACCGACATGGGGAAGTACATCTGACAGCTTTACAAGTGGATTTATAGGTATTTATCACTTGTTGTTAGTGTTTGTGATTTTTAATCTAAGTTTCCCTCTCTTTCTCCTCCTCTTCTCTCCTTCTTCTATAAATAGAAAATTTCTTCTTTGTAAAAGGGATCCCTCTCTATTGTAATGACACCATGAAAAAATAGTGGCTCACTTCCCATGGGTTTTAGACCTTTGCATGGTCTCCACAATGTATTCTCGCATCTTGCCATTCTTGTAAATGACTATGCGTCCCTTAAGAAATAAAATCATGTTTTATCGAAATCTTATCTTCTCTTTCTAATTTTCATTGCATCTTGCCTACCTATTTGTGTTTTCCGGCATATTGTGTGTATTCCCACTTACATTCCCCATGTTCATGTGTTTTTTACACTAGAAGGTTGAGCCCGCATGTTGATCTATGGCACGTGTCATCTGCCCTCTTCTCTTGTGCCCTCTCTGATCAGGGGATATTTTTCAACGTCAAAAGTTCCCTTAACTTCTCTAGACCATTCCAATGTAGTAGAGCCTTTAGATATCTTTTCAATGACTGTAAGAACGTGAAAACTGGACACTTTGAGCTCAATTTATGTCCGGTCAAAGTTCAGTCAACTTTGGTCAGCATGTCAACAAGTGGACCAATGGCAAGGTGACACGTGGCAATTGGCGACAAGGAAAAATTGATGGTCTTGTAATTTTTTTATAAATTATTTCCATGGTGTAGAGATCATCGCAAGCTTTCTGACATATTTTGAACGGACCAAATCTGAGTTCGTATGCGAAAGATATGCATAATCAAAGTTGTGGTCAAATGATGATGTGGCACACTCTAACATGGACAAATGGCATATTATGGGCATGACACTTGACAGGATTTTCAGTGGCTTTGGATTTTTAAATAATAATAATAATATTTTATTTAATCCATTCCATGGAAATAAGCCTACTCCTATGGGATAAGGAGGATTTTGTGGACAAAAAGCTATTTAAAGGCTTATCATATCCTTTTCCCACCAAATGTGGGGTCAATGGCTAAATTTAGGTGCCAAAACCTATGGAAGGGGGATTTAAACCCAACACCTCATCTAAAAATATAAGCGGCCTTACCAACCCACCACTCTCTTGTAAGTGGTATAAATAAAGCTCACGTGTATTTGTAATAAAGAACTGCCAGGTCTGTGTCAAGCCAATAAGCAGACAGTTTTTGAAAAATGTAATTTTGAGACACTTACTACTCAAAACCATATCTTGAGTTCTATATAAAATTTGTTCATAATTTTGAGACGATCACAATGGTGTGATCATTTATCTGATTTGGAGCTTTTGTGACAGATTTATTTTCTGTTAAAGTCACATGAAGGCGTAGAACCAAAGGGAGACACTATTGCAAGTGGATCATGAAGGTGAAAGACATACGCTGAGCTCCATTAACCTCCTTCAAAAGTATGAAACATAATTTTGCAGGTTTTTTATTCATTATTGGTTAATGTAAAGGTTATTGTATTTACAGTATTTAACATTATTAATGGATCGGTTCACCACGAATCCGGGGACGCAGGAATTCTGAACCCCGTAAACAATCTGGTGTTGTCTTTCTGATTTTTTATTTTCAGTTTTCCGATTATTTGCAAGTAATTTTACATTCCAGAATATGAATATGGATGCAACTATAATTAGAATTGATAAAATTAGGAAAAATCAATTAAATTTGAAACAATGAGTCATTTTGGGGCTTTCGAACAAATAGTTATTTTTTTGAGAAAATTGCAAACTTAATTTCAATTTTGAATTCAGTCTTATAATCAGATATTTGATCAATAATTTGGAGTATAAAAGACCTCTCAAGTTGATTAAAAAAAATGAACAATCCTTTGAAAACAATCTAAAAGTGAAAAAAATCAAACACCCATTTTCGGATCAAGTTTGGTATCAGAGCAGTTAGATTGCCAGATTAGCTTCTAATTGTGTTTGAAAATTTGGCTTCAGTTTCAGTATTGATTTTAGTTTTTAGTGTGTAGACATTTTGGGGCTTGTTAATCCTCTTTTGTAGTGTGCAGTTTTGGAAGTACAGGTTGTGTTTGCAGGAACAGGGAATCATGGGCAAGTCATCCAAACAGGAGCAACTGGATGCGCTTGAAGCCATAAACCGCCAACTCCAGGAAGAAAAATCTTTCCTGAGAGCTAATTTTTATTCCTTGGAAGAGGAAACAGTGCAGTTAAAATCTGAGCCACAATCCTCTATAACCAAGAAAGAGGAGTATGTCAATGAGATGCTTGCACAGAGCAAGAAGTTGATGGGATTTGTTAAAGAGTTGCAAGAAGAAATACGGACCAAGGATGCCCTCTTGGAAAAGCTACAACAAGGTGAACACAAGAAGGAAATGCCTTCCAAATCAGATGTAGGTACTATGACAGAATGCACTGTAAGTTTTTCACATTTTAATTCTTCCTCTCATTATAGTTTCAGATATTCCTTTGGGTCAGTTTGAAAAAAACACTAAGGGAATTGGGTCTAAGCTAATGGTTAAGATGGGATTTAATGGAAAGGACCTTGGTAAAAATGGACAAGGTGATGCTAACCCAATACAAGTAGAGGATCAGCCT
Source organism: Taxus chinensis (assembly GCA_019776745.2). Classification (NCBI taxonomy): domain Eukaryota; kingdom Viridiplantae; phylum Streptophyta; class Pinopsida; order Cupressales; family Taxaceae; genus Taxus; species Taxus chinensis. Next base: position 618,458,608 of record CM034146.1, read on the forward strand.
CGGTTTATAGGTTTGGGTTATTCTAGTGGGAAAATGGAAATTGGAGAAATTTCCAAAGCAGCTGAAGGAAGACAAGCTTCCAACGGCCAAGGATCTATGCCTCTAGTAATATAGGATTCCACCATCAGGAGGAACAATGAAAGGTGTAAGAAAGTAGGTAAATGAGGTAATGAAATTCCACCTCCTCCCACTTACACTAAAAATAGCACTAAGGAAAATAAATCCTAATACTTCTAAGACACTCTTTCAGTTTGAACAATATAGCTTTGGTAGACAGAAGTATGTGTTTTCCTTGCACGTTTTGTGAAGGTTCTAATCATTCTGCAGCATATTGTTGGAAGAGGAAAATATTGGTTAAGAAGTTAATGCCTTTTGTGAATGATAAGGTAGGTGTTAAAGACCAATCTCACTTTAGTAAAGTGAGAAATGGAAAAAAGGTTACCTCTCCTAAATAGAGGAATCATTCTCCTAGACAGAGTTCAGGGAATGATAAAATGGGTAAGACTCCTAAAAATAGGGAAGTTAAATTTTGTTCCCATTGTAAAAGGAATGGTCATGATGTTAAGATGTGTTGGTATGTTCCTTCAGTGCAACATTGGAAAGTTGTTAAAAAGGAAAATAATGTCAAACCAAAATTTATTGATCTAACTCATGTAAAATGCTCATTTTGGTACTGGGGAAGTAAAACCACCTAAATGGAGAAATCCAAGTAATTGGATGGGTAAAACATTCCTCAACTTTATGCTTTGAATTGCAGTAACTGGTGATAGTATGCAAAAATTTTTTTCAAAGCTATATTTTAGGGATTTGATCCTATGTTTATATTCAGCTTTGAAAATAATTTGGAAGTAGCTGTAGAGAAGATTTGAGTGATAGGTTCATCATACTCATATTCATCTTCTCACATTTTGGTTGGTTATTCCATTTCTGAAAACAGTATGCAGGGATATGGGCATCATCAAAATGTCAATTTTAAAACTTGTAGTTCTAGTGTTGTCATTTGTGTAAATTTATGGATGCTTATAAGACCCATTTGGGCACATGTTTGATATTGTAATAAATAGACAAACTTGTTGTATCCTCATGTGTTATTTGCACTAATTTATAAGACCCTCATTTTGGGAAAAATTTTTGTAACTATCAGATTGGTTGTAATTAGGGTGTAAATTTATTACACTAACAAACTAGTTTGCAAAGGCACCAGGTGATCATTTTACAGATTATGCAGTTCACCAATTTGGGTAAGCATACAGTTTATAATATATCCCTTTACAATTCAGTGTATGGATAGAATATTTGCATATTCACGTTGATTCAAATTTTGACTATAGCTATTTTGGGCATTGATGGTTTAATTATTCTAGATAGTGAATATTTGCAGTTGTAATCAGCATAATCACAAAGTGTCAGTTGAACATTAGCTTCCATTATAGAAGGGTGTTATTATCTGACTTATTATTTGTGATGGAGATACAATGTTTTTGACAAATTCATGTGGATTTAGTTGTTGACTATAGCTAGTTTTGGGCATTGATAGTCTATTTTATTCTTTATAGTGAAATACTTGTAGTTGTTACATTTTCAGATGGACAGTGGGCACTAGTCTAATTGTGGGCAGTTTAGATGCCTTATATACTGATCTATGTTATGGAATTGTAATTTTTGTTAATCAGCTATATCACAGAGTGACCGTTAAATACTAGCTTTCTGTATTAGAATGGGTGTTATTATCTGGTCAATTATTTGTGATGGCATTACAATGGGGTATGACAGTTCACAGTTGTGCACAGAGTTGACAGGGTTGCAGCGTTTCAGTTGAACACTAACTTAATTGGGTGTTATTATCTGATTAGTTATATGACTAGCTAATCAACTATTTGCATTTATTTTAACCTATAATGTTATTTTGGTTTTTTTTATGTGTTTGTGCAATGCAAGAAGAGATAACATTATGGTAAGGGGTTGATAAACAACTTTTTGTGGACAAAAATCCTTCTCAGTAGGGAGGAGGTGATTAGGGGAAAATTTTTCAGTATAAAAACTTCCCTGGACCATGCCAATGTAGTAGATCCTTTAGAATCTTTCTGACAGTTGTAAGAACATGAAAAATGGACACTCTGAGCTCAAGTTATGTCTGGTCAAAGTTCAATCAACATGGAAGTCAACTTTGGTCAATAGGTCAACAAGTGGACCAATAACAAGGTGACATGTGGCAATTAGCAACAAGGATCGAAAATCGATGGTCTTGTAACTTTTTAAAAATTAGTTCCATTGTATAGAGCTCATCGCAAGCTTTCTAACGCATTTTGAACAGACCAAATATGAGTTCATATGTGAAAGATATGCATAGTCAAAGTTGTGGTCAACTGATGACGTGGCACACTTTAACATGGACAAATGACATATTATGGGCATGACACTTGGCAGGTTCTTAGTAGTTTTGGATTTAAAATAATAATAATAATATTTTATTTAATCAATTCCAGGGGAATAAGCCTAATCCCATGGGATAAGGAGGATTTTGTGGACAAAAATTTATTTAAAGGCTTATCCTATCCATTTCCCACCAAATGTGGGGTCAAGGGCTAAATTGGGTGCCTAAACATATATGAAGGGGGATTTGAACCCAACACCTCATCTAAAAATATGAGCGGCCCTTACCAACCCACCACCCTCTTATAAGTGGTATAAATAAAGCACCACTTGTATTTGTAATGGAAGTGTCAGGTCTATGTCAAGGGAATAAGGAGGTAGTTTTAGAAAAATGCAATTTTGGGGCACTTCTGCTCACTTCCAGATCTCGAGTTACATATGAAAGTTGCTCAAAATTTTGATAATAATTGCAATTATGTGATCATTTATCTAATTTGGAGCTTCTGTGATATATTTATTTACTGTTAAATTCACACAAAGGCATAGAACCAAAGGGAGACACTCTTGCAAGTGGTTTAGGAAGGTAAATTACATAAGCTGAGATTCATTAACATCCTTCGAAGGTCTGAAACACAATTTTTTAGGTTTTTGATTCATTATTGGTTAATGTAAAGGTTATTGTATTTATAATTTTTAACATTATTAATGGATCAGTTCACCATGAACCAGAGGGATGTAGACATTCTGAACCTCGTAAACAATATGGTGTTGTGTTCTGATTTTTTATTTTCAGTTTCTGATTATTTGTAGTAATTTACATTCCAAATTTTAATATGGATGCAACTATAATCAGAATTGATAAAATTGAATTTCAATTAAATTTGAAACAGTGACTTTTTGGGCTTTGATCAAACAGTGAAATTTTGAGTAAATTGTAGAACATAATTTCAGTTCTGAATTGGGTCCATAATCAGATGCTTTTAATCAATAATTTGGAGTATTAAGACATATTAAGTTGTTAAAATTGAAGATCCATTGAAAACGATTGTAGGAAGTGGATAGTTTCAAGCACCCTGCTATTTTCGAATCAGTAAACTTGAGTTTCACTCAAAAAAGGTTTACTTTCCCTTTTTGATTTTTTGAATTTCCTGCACACATTTATAAACTATGTAAAATATTAAAAAAAAATATACACCCTTACTTTATATTCCAGGGCCTTGAGTAATTCCTGAACTTGAATTTTTCACGTGCGGTTGAAATCTCAAATGAATTTCCACCTGTGCACATATCATTAATGCATCCATACTAAGAGGGAAGAGGGGAGGTTAAATGGAATTTAAAATATTTGTTTCCAAGTTTACCTAACTTCTCAACCATTGCAAATAATAGGATATTAGGATTAAATTAATTTATTAATTTAGAATACTCTAAAATTGGTTAAGATTTTAGGATGAGGGGTGGAATAATCATTAATAAAATTTATTAAATATACAAGTTAGCATTTTGAATACATATAAATATAAATGTAAATGTAAATGTGAAAATCTAAATAAAAGTAAATAGCAAGATAAAAATATATACACAATGACATTGCATGTAACGTGGAAAACCCCTATATGGGTAAAAACTATGGAGAATAAATCCACTAATTGAGAAACGTTTTACACCACCAGTCCAATAACTCCCTCTTCACTTTTATTCCTTGTTTTTACCAGAATCACGCTATTCACATGATATATCCCAAATATGAAGTTTTAAATAACCCGAATGGGGTTATGACCTTCTTAAGTGATGAGGAATAAATTTAATTTATCAGTTAATTAAATTAACCAACCACCTAATATAAATATTATATTTAAATATTAAAAATATATATATTATATATTATTTAAATATAAACTAAATATTATGATACAATTAATATTATAGTTCTAACACTCAGCTCATTGGGAAGCAGTGTAAAACAAGCAAGAGAAAATTTGCAATTTTCATAAAAAATAAAAAAATTAAAAAGTAACTGTTAGTAATAGAATATTTCCAAAAAGGGTAAAGAATAATTAGTAGAGTTAAATTAAGTATGCAAAAATATTAGGAAGATGAAATTTGAGTAAAATTATAAAAATATCCCAAAATAGTAGGTCTTGGAATGACCTGCCAAAAATAGAAATTCTTAGTTTTTTATGTAGAAAGTTGTAATTGGCTCTGATTTCCCTCATCTTGATACTTTTGGACATATTCACAAGGTTTTAATATTATCTCATAGCTCAAAAGAGGAAATAAAACCTCCATAAGTATCTTAGAAACATCATCCTAATCAGAATTATGTCTGGGAACAAGGTGGAGCATAGGGAGATGTAATAGGTGAGAGTCAAAGACAATGTGTAGTTGGAAAGGATTCGAAAGGTGTTAATAACTCCATTGATTCATCATAGGAGATAATCATGCTCATCATCTGGTCTTGAATCCAATCATCATCTAATCAAGATGAGCTGAGTTAAGTGAATTGGTTGAGTTGAGCTCGGTGAGCTGAGAGAGCTGGGAGAGTTGGTTGAGTCAAGTGAGCTAGTAAAGAGCTCATCCTTTCCTATCAGAGGTAAATGAAAATTTAGGTATATAAAAATCAAATATACTCTTGAGTTAATAAAGTAAGATAAGTGATATTCACTTGGAGATCCATTGAAATATAAGAGCATTAAGGGAGACCATCATCATCTAGCCAAGCAATCTGATTTAGGAGATCCAAGTGGGATGGTTAAATTAATCTCAGTGATTTGATTGAGCTATCCAAGCCAAGTGAGATAGGAAATATCTCATCCTTTTCCCTTAAGGATCTCAAATCTCACATGCTAGTATAGGAAAAAAAATTAATGTTGTAGTATAGTGTGTGGGACAAGAACACAAGCATCAATAGGTTTTTATATCATGAATGACAATTATGAAAGCCTAAGGGGAAAGAGAGTGATCCTCACTCTCATTATGAGATAAAGGATGCATCATCATGAGTGATTCCCATGTTCGTCTCAATATCACATTAGAAGGTCTCGCAACAGTGTTTCTAAACAATCATTCGGTGGTCCGAGGTGTCTTTGCATCTTACAGAAGGAGGATATTGTGAGCACCATACCTGAGATCAAAAATTTCTACATGAGATGGAGCTTCTTCAATATATTATTCAATCCCTTTCCCTTATCTTCTCCTCTCCCTTTTTCTAATTATTCATTGTACAAAATCATGGTTATTTTTCATATTTTCTTAAGTGACACTATTTTTAAATTGTAAAAGTACTCTCTTAAAATTATAAGATAGGTACTTAATTTGTCTCTTCTAAGGGTAATTGAAAGGTCACAAGTAAAATAGGTACATGAAGATTCATGTGGGTGTAGATGTGAGGGAAATTCACAAGGCAATAAATTGGAATGACTTCTCCATTTCAAAGTATCTTAAAAATTACTCTTTTCTTTAGAAATTGTGGATTTTTATAGATTGTGAAGATCTTTATCACCCCTACACAAGAAATAAAATCTAAATTTATTCCATTTTCTTTACTCACATGTTCCTCTATTATTTATTTTATACAACATTGAAATCATAGTGATCTTGAATAACCAAGAAGGAACTTGGTGTCCTCGATTAATGAACCTAAAGAACTATGTTTCTATGGTTTTTTGGTCTTGCTAGTGGGCTACATTGTTGTTTTCCTCCAATTGAATTTTGAACTAATTTGGTTATTGTGCATGAACTCTATTATTGCCTACTCACAACAATAACCCTCCCCTTCCTAAATTCTCTCCTTTATCCCTCATTATTACAAATTCCTCCCTTGTAACATGTATAAACACCTTGTGAAATGCTCAGTGAAGTGTTCCTATGTGATCGCCTACCTATCAGCCACCCCAAAAAAGTTAGATAGAGTTAGGATATTTAAAATTTAAAAATAGGAGCCTCCTCATACATAATAAAGAGGGGCGTATCCCCTTGAGCTTTAGTGGAAACACATTATTTACAACATGAAAAATTATTTCACCAAAAATTTTTGGTGACTCTGATGGGGAGAGATCTACCCTTGTGCACCCACGAAGATATCTTAAAATATAAAATAAAATTAGATATTAAAAAAAAATATAAAAAATAAAAAATTCAAAAATACTATATATGCTCAAAAGCCTTTTACAAGCCTATTGAGAAATACAAAAATTTTCAAGTTTCATCCTTCTATAATTACTTGAGGAAAGCTAGAAAAAAGAAGATACACTCAGGTTAATCATGTGTGTGGAGTTGTTGACCCCTTAATTGAAGAACACCAAATAGATGATTTCATACTTCTTGTCATACCAGTAAGAAGACAAGTTCCAAAAAATCTTCTTGAAGGTCATACTAAAGAACCAATTGTTGAACCATGAGTCCTCATTTATCCTAAAGGATAAAGATAATAAAAACAAAAGAGATTGATATGGCAACATAAGTACCTGTACTATGGGGATAGTACATTCATCCATTGGCTTTGGATCTTCCACTCCATGAAATTCTAAAAGTATCAAGAAATAACTTTACCAAGTTCTATGTAGATGGAAAGAAACCTCTTGGTGATCATATCACAACTTTTATCACCATCTTGTAGCATCCTTGGAGTGCAACATGAATATGTTACATTACAGTTATTCATGGAACATTAAAAGATGGCTTTGTGGACTGGTTTTGCTATTTTCCTTCACATTTAATCGATGATTCGGGTGGTATGAAAAATAAGTTTTAATAAATATTCAATACTGTTGAATATGCTTATGCCCTCCTATGGTCATATGTTTTTGCAAGGAAAAAATTCAATGATGAAACATGACAGCTTATCACTAACTTGTCTAAATTCTTGAAAACTCTCATGAGCATCCTATGGATAATTCTTCCTTTTATGTCATGACCATCCAGTCATTTAAAACATTCTATGCATTTTTAAAACCTTTCCCAAGTGTTTGAAACATCATAATAAATTCGTTAAGTTATTTAAGTTGAATGATGTCAAAATATGAAATCACTAGTAAGCCTAGAAAGGTCATTCCTTCTAGGACAAGTGTACATTCTTTAAATTTTATTAAGAGGCATAAATCCATATGGAGATGTTACTGAACATTTTTAAATGTAATGGAACATATTTAAGAATAATTAGGAAAATTTTGAAGGTTTTGGAACAAGAACAATGAAAGTAGGGTTTGAAGGGTTAAGGATCTTGCAATTGAAATAAGTACCTAAAAATCAATGGAGGATTCTAGGATCTCAGTGATGAGTCAAGAGAAGAAAAATATATCATCGGAAATATTGAATATTCCTCTTCATAATGTTAATTTCATATTTTTCAAGAGACTCAGGTGCTTCTCAAGGAAGCTAGGTTTGTGCATACTGACCTTAGTGTCCCAAGTGAAAAAGTGGTATTTTGGGAGAAGAAGGAAGAATCAGGTCTTGAAAACCATCCAATTGATCTTTAAATGATCTTGAGAGTAAAAAATCTATAAAATTTTACATAAAAATAACTTCCTCGAGCTCCAGGAAAAGTGATTTCAATATTTGGGGACTTAGTCATTTTTTCAGTTGGGTGGGTGGCACATTTTGGTGTGTTAGGTGTCCCAAATATTCTAGGAAAATTGAGGAAAATGGGGATATTGGGGATAAGAAAATGTTCCCCACCCCTCTTCTCTTTCTCTTGATCTCTCATGTGACCTTCTCTCTTTGTAACAAGGTGTTAAATGTTTTGGTTGCAAATTGGCTAAGTTGGCTCATCTACCCTTGGGTGCATTTTAATTTCCTAATTATCCCACCTATCCTAGGGATACTAGGGAAAATAAAATTAACCCCACCATTATCCCCTTTCAATGTTTACCATGTGACCATATATTTTTCCACCTAGGTGTTAAAGTGCTTCTCTCTCACCTGCATATCTCCCCGAATCCTGTTCCGCTACTTGGCATTCTTAAAGTAGGGGGCACATTTTTCTATCCCTAGCATTGTGGTGAATGTGGGGGAAAAAAATTCACCCCACCTTCCATGTTTTTCAAACCAAAAAATAGTATAATTGTTTCTATCTACTTCTACTCATTTCTTCATCTCTTGTGAACCTGAAGTGTTGTAAGGAAGTTTTAAAAATTAAAGCAACCTCTTTTTCGAAATGAAATCCATGATTTCTTTTTCATATCAGAAAGAACCTAAAAATTCAATGGATACTCTGTCAAAATTTCCCCAGAATGGCCATATTATGCAAAAACAAAAAAAATCATATCTTGCAAACCTGTGAACGAGATTAGGTTAAATTTTCTTAGTTGTTCTTCAATCTAGGTTCCCTCAAGAATATTTTATCATCATAGATTCTTATTAATTGGTTTATTAATGGTATAAAAACCTATTTTTTTTCCCTAGATCATGATTTTTTGATTTCCAAACATTCCAGGGGGCAGATCGAAATGAAAATTTGAGCATAGAGTTCCGGGAACGAACCTAATCCAATGATGAAATTTTCATTACAATCCAAGGTAGAAAATATATTTTATAAAAATAGTAACTACCTAGGGCCCTCAATTACTAAAATTAACAAATTACTAAAAATATTAAGTCCCCTCATATCAGTGTACTCAAAGAACACTAAAAATGATAAACTAGGCAACTTTCCTCATAAAAGCAAAAAAAGTATAACAAAGCACAAAGGAAAAGGAAACTGCTAAAAAAGGAAAGTTTACAAAAATAAAAAAGAATCGTCAAAAAAATTTAATCGATTACGCCATCAAATTGAGAATTTAAAATTTGAGCTAAACATGTGAAATATCCCAAAATAGCATTTCCTAGTTACACATGCTAAAAATATAAAGTATTTGTTTTGGGTTCAAAAAGTTGCAGCTGGTTCTTTTTTCATTCATCTATATGCTTTTTGACATCTTCACAAGGTTGTATGATGGTTTCATAGCTCAAATATGGAAATTCATCCTTCACATAGGTATTGAGGCATCATTTTGATCATAATTATGTTTAAGAACAAGGCAAAACACTACAGGATGCAGTAGGGAAAACCCAGAGACATTTTGCAATTAGAAGATATTTAAAAAAAGATCCACGATTCAATCAATATTCAATTTAAGCGGGTCATCATAACTCATCAATCAGGTTTGATCCATCTACATCCCTTCAGTGATTTGGTTTAGTATGCTCGGTGAGTTGTTCAAGGTGAGGTGAGGTAGTTAAGCTCGGTGAGTTGGTTAGGTGAAATCGAGGGGAGTTGGTTGAACTAAGTTAAGTGAACGAAAGCTTGATTGATTCAATACATCACCTTTCTCTTCAAATTCATTGAGTTATGTCTTCCCTAATAGAAAATATTCCCCATGATGATCAATATTTGATTCCACAACAATCTCTTGAAAGTTCTCTAGTGATTGACATTGTGTCAACTCCTAAAGATCCATTTCCATGGCTTCAAGAAATGTTGAAGAGTGAGATGAGAAAAATGCATCTTGTTATCATGCCCAGTAACTAAGAAATATTAGGAACTATGAATTCTGAGAAAGAAAAGAAGGATTAGACAACATCCTTCTTCTTTAGTGGTACCTCAGGTAATCAGTATGTTGAAATTTCTAGGCATAAGAATGAAAATCCCATTAAGAATATGACTCCGTCAGATTATGCATTAACCCACATCCCATCAGTTCAAGCTTCACATGAGGATGACTCTCATATTTTCAAGAAATCTAATTTCTACCTCCTCACTTAGAATGAAGAATAGAAGAAAATAATTGTCCAATTGCAAGAACAGGTAAAAGCTCTTAGCGCTTACATTCAACCCTTCTTAAAACTTGACTCAACATCTCCTCTTCTAGTATAAGACATTCTTTTGATCCATAGTGTTTATCTTTATGCAATAAAGAAAGCACAAGGTTACATGATGTAGGGGAAGGCCAACGAGAAGTGAATTGAGAAAATCATTAGACAAGACAAGGCATTGTTTCCAAATGTTGTTTCTCTTCAAATATGTTCTTGTAATCTTATTTGAAGTGAGGAAATAAAAGGAGGAGTTTGAAAAAGAGGTAATTCACTTGGATGATATTTTCCCATTGGTTTTAGAGATGAGTTTCTTTGACTCTCACACTCTCATAGTAAGAATGTGTTTGTATCAGATACAGAAAACTTGTCTCATGTCTAGATCCACATCATAGATATGAAATATGGAATCCTCAAAACTGAAATATTTGAGCTAGAATATTGTGGAAAACATGATTTTGAGATATTGAATGATGTCTATAATTGTGTTTAGAAAATTGAGTTCCCTCCACTCACTAAGGATTCATCATTAGAATAACTTGTTGTTTCCTTCAAGAAGTTGATCGAGAAAGAGGCAAATGACTCCCTATCTTTCAAGGAAGAAAACTTAGAGTCCCTGACCAACATTAGAAGTTGCATTCCAAAAATTGTAAAGTATCATAACTGATGGATTATTCAATGTAAGAATACCAATGATGTTTGTAGGACATGGACCAAGGTGTTTGGCTTCGTTTTCATTCCAGAGGAAGATAAGTTGGCACTTGTAGTAGCTCAATTAAACAAGGAATTTGAGGAACATGAGCTCATTCTAGAAACTTCTCATCAAGAGGTATGATTAAGAAATTTATTCATTACATGAATATTTTTCATCAGATATGGTAGATTCTTCCCTCTCCTCTCTTTCTCTCTCTTCTTTCTCTCCCCTTTCTAATTCTTAATTGAGTGTAATCATTGTATTTTGTCTCATTCACTTAGGTGAATTTCTAAAGTTATATTGTAAAAGTACCTTTGATTTATAAAAAGGGAACTTATTTATCATTTCCTACAAAGATGTAAATTCACAAGTTTAATGAGATCATGAAGAGTCATGTGGGGGTTAGGTGAAGGGTCAATTCACAATTCTATAAATTAGTATGGCTTCTCCATTCCAAAGGCTCCTGAAATTATGAAAATTTAGTTTTTTGTAGCACTTTTGGATTGTAATTTTGGGTGTTGAGGTTTGTATCACAAACATAAGAAATAAAATCTACATTTCTTCCATTTCTCTTTTCAAGTGTTCTTCTATTTTCTCTATTTTTTGCACTTTGCAAGCATAGTGATCAAGAAGGAACTTTGTATCCTTGATGAGTGAATCTAAAAAACTGTATGTCTGGGTTTGTTATTCTCGCTTAATGCTTCATCATTTCTTTCCTCTAATTTAATGTGTAACTACTCCAATTATTGGGTGTGAACTCTGTAATTTCCTAGTCATAGAAATAACCTTCCTTGTCTTAATTTCTCTCCTTCACCCCTCATCTTTGCAAATTCCTCCATTGTACCCCATACAATAAATTTTCAATAGGTTTAGTGAAGTGTTCTTTTGTGATCCCTAACCTATTTTTCCACCCCATAACATTAAAATATGATTAGATAGTTTACATTCAATAATGGGAGCCTCCCCATACACAAGAAGGAGGTGCATATCCCCATGAGCATTGGTGAAAACATCTATTTTTTTATACGAAAAATTATTTCACTAAAACCTCCTTTCTTAACTTACTTAGATGAAGAAAGAACCATAAGATCCCATGAGAGACTTCGTGAAAAAATTCAAAAAGTTGATCAATAAGATTCCTGTCATTTCCCATCCAACTATAGATAATAAAAAAATGTTCTTCGCGAATGCTCAATTTCCTTAATTTAGTTTCTTTTTATGGAGATTTCAACCAAGAGATTTGGAAAATGCTCAAGAAATTTTTTTTGAGGTGGAAGATGACCTCATCTTATCAAGAAAGATCAACGATCCTTCAGCGATGAATAAATCCCAATGATCTAAAGATGAGAGAGTTGATCAATTGTTGCAAAAGATGGTTAATGACCTAAAAATGTTGAAGAAGGAAGTTTCTAAATGAGATCATCCAAATTGGGAAATGAATCAAATTACAAGATCATCCCAAAGGCTTGCCTTGGAATATTTTCTTGTCAATGCAATATGAAATGTCAACGAAGATGATGAAGAAGTGTTTGAATCAAAAGTTGAAAATAAAGGATAAGGCACGTTGTCACATCACTCAAACAGATCTATGAACTCACCCAAAGCACGCAAAGGTACTAGGTCCCTCTTTGTTAGTATCGTACTAGGGTGTTAATATGAAAATTCATAATAACTATAACTCAAAGTTCGTAATCCATTCTAAAAATCAGATCCATGAACTCAAGTTGGTAACACACATAATAAAGAATATACAAATAAAATAAAGATTAATACCAGATTCACCATAAAATACTTAGTAATAGAGACATCAATAACCAGTAACCATCCACAATGATCCATCATATTAATCCACCATAAACATAGTAGATGAATACACCAAAATTATCAATACATATTGATGCATACATCATACCAATAGCATAACTCTGTCACAAATCAAGCACACACTCTCTCATCTTTAGTCCATGTAAATAAATATGTGTGTGTGTGTGTGTGTGTGTGTGTGTGTGTGTGTGTGTGTGTGTGTGTGTGTGTGTGTGTGTGTGTGTGTGTGTGTGTGTGTGTGTGTGTGTGTGTGTGTGTGTGTGTGATATGGGGACTTTCCCTTCACCACCCATACACTCTCAAAATAGGTTACATGCTCGAAATAGCCATGTGCCACTACAAATAAACTAAGCAAGCATGCAAGCTTCACATAATAATATATCATTTATTAATAGCACTATATGTGCATCCTATTATTAGCTCAGATTCGCATGACACTTGAACTTCTTCTCATTCCCAAAAAATTCTTGCATTTCACCCAAGTCTTCATGTCCTCAATCTAACGTGTGCTCCACACTCAAATCCATTCTTATCTTGTGCATGTAATATGGATAATTCCCAAAATTTGTCTTTTCCTGATGTTCCCTTTACTTGGTGAGCTTCCACATGTGTCTACATGCCCCCTTCCTATGTGTCATGTTCTCATGCACCTCTGATACTTAGGAAATAATTTTTCCAATTAACATTACCCCAGCCTAATGTCATTTTCTCCCTCAAAAATGGGTACTCATACCTTATTTCTCCAAAGAATAAAGAATAAAGAAGTAAAGAATGATTTTACATGAAATAATATTTTTACATCTCGGGTGTTATTCTTTTGTAGGAAACAAAAGTTCAGGGTACTCATTCTTAATATCTTCTTCCATGTTTTTCCAGCCACTATGCCCCTTCTTTGTATTTTTAGGAATGTCCCCAAGAACTCCATCCATCTCATCTAAGGTCGTGTTTTCACTCTCGTTCTTTATCACTCTGAGAACTTTTTTCCAAACTGGAAACTAGTCCATCCATTACATCCATTCTTCATGCTATCAGTTTCCCAAGTTATTTTATCTTCTCCTTAAGAGGGTCTTGTGCTACTATGGTGCATCATGTTATATTGCTAGTAATGTTAGGCTCTCCTCTCATCCTAGAGTTTCATTTTTTTTAGCAAGGATCTCATTTTCTTCGACTTGTGTCCTTATCTTGATGACCGGCTCTACATTTTCACATATCTTTAGTGTAAAGTCTAAATTTTTCATTTCATCCCTCAGTGTTTAGATTAGAGAGTCATACCCAACTATTCTACATGTTATTGTTTCCTTAGTGATTTCCTTCTTAACTACCTCATCCTCCTTAGTCTCTTTTTTCTCCCATAACTTCTTCTTAATCAATAAGTGGACATAGTATTGTAAGAAGTGAAAGGAAGACTGATACATCTTATCAAAATGTTCATCAATTTCTAGATACTCATCGATAATATCCTTCCCCACCTCTACCGTAAAATCCAGAATCTCCTTCCATTTTTCCCTATCCTTATTTTTTCCCTCAATTTTCTTCTCTACTTGTTATTTTAGGTTCTTATTATCTTCCATCAACATTCTTAGCGTGGTTTATTTATCTAAATTCATGTATGCTACTTTAGCTACCAACTTATTTAAGGCATTACTTTCCTGTTCATTGGTAAACTCTATTGTCCCAATGGTCTAGTGCATGGCTTGGAATGTATTCTTCATTTTTATATTTATTCATGCATCCTCCTTCACATCAAACTCCAGTTCATTAATGTGAATTTTCATGCTCCAAGATAGTTTCTTCCTCGTGCGTAGGTTTGTTGTCCCTGGATCCATTAACTCCCTCCCATATAAATTCTCAAGTTCTAGATTACTTTTAAACCTCACATGAATGATTTTAGAGGGGTCATAAATATTTCCAAGTGTAGGTATATTATACATATCTCTATCCTTATTTCTCCCAAAACAATGTACCTTCAGAATGTGCATTTTAGCATCAAGTCTCAAACCTTCTACTATCTCACTTTTATGTGCACCAGTAGGCTAACCAGATGGTTTTCCCTTATCTTTTTCTTTCTATACACCTATATCTATCATGAATGTTTCTTAGAAGCCACCCATTAATGAGCGCATTAAATATAATCTCTTTATCCTACTTAGTATTATGGGGAGGCATATTTGCATGAAGTATCTACCTCTCGCACTTATTACCTATGCGTGGTACTTTCTCTCTCAACCTCTCTCCTAACAAGGAGATTATGTTCTCCTAGAAAAAAAAATCAACACACCTCTTTTAAGTCATATATGTCTTTCTATGGTATTTCAACCTTATTTTCTCATTCCTTCATGCACACCTGTTCCTTCAAAATTTGAATCTCTCCCTACATATTTTTGATAACGTCCTTAGTTTCCAAGTAAAATTCTTTCTGATGTTCAACATCAAGGTACATTTCATTGATCACTTCATTCTTTGTTATAGTTTGTTTATACTTTAGAGGTTCATGGGCATGTGCAGCCTCAGTGCGTGTTGTAAATAAAACTAGTTGTAATTGAGAATTAAGCCCAAACTTTGGCATCGACCGATCTCCATCCATGCGTTGTATCTTAATCATAGTTATTCCCTTACCTTGTTTGTGTTGCTTACTCATATGCTCATACAAGTCTGGACATTCTTCAAACTTATGTTGTTTTCCACACCATGAGAAAACCACATTATGAGGGCACTCATGCTGATAATGATCAAGAGATCCACAAGTAAAACAAGTTCCTCTAGGAAATCCTCCTCTTACACCACCGTGACCTCATCCTCTGTATCCACCATGAAATTCTCTATTCTTGTTATCCCCATTATTGAACCTTTCATTATGTTGTTCTCCTCATTCCTTAGATCCACCAGTTACAGTAGTTTGGTGCACACTAGTTTCCATGGCTTCATGAATATGATCAATCACTCTGTAGTTAACAGTGTCATGAGTCACATTATGGGTCTTACACTAAAAAAGAGGAAGTTTACTCAAATCATGGTCTATATTAATAATATCACAATCCAACAACATGGTGTGCACTAATTTTTTAGGACAACTATCCTTAGTATGTCCTTCAACCTTGCAATCTGTACACCATATCCAATTTCCCATCTCATGAGCTAAATTAACATAAAAATTCTCCAATTGTTTCTCCATAGCTACAATTTTTGCTTCAAGAAATGAACTCACTTTGATGTCCACGCTCCCAACTTCCTCAGTGTGTAGATTTTATTCCAAAGAATTGCGTCGGTCTACAAAAGTCTTATGAGATAGGACCCTTCTAAAAAAAGTTATTATCCCTCCAAAAAATCACTGTGCATGCTGACTAGGGTGAATGTCATAAGAAAACTTCGATAATAAAGTTTTAAAACACACGTCATACTCTCGAATGCTTTCTAATAATCCCTAGTTAATGTCCTTAAGAATGCGGATACTCTTCTGTTAAAACTCAAGGATATGGAACTCAGCTAAAAATGTAGATTAAAAAGCACCATAATCCACCATAGTCTAGTGTGGGTCATAATTTATATTCTAGCTATGTGCATGCCCTTGGAGATTAGTATCAAATTTACTCGCTTTCCTATATGAAGCAGTGATTCCTTTAGTGCGCCATAGTAATTCACACTTGTGCACATACTCTACATCATCTTCAATACCTCTATACTATGGAAAGGGGAGGGATGTATAATAATAAACTTGCTAAGGTTGATGTGGGGGTTTCTGGGGATGTGGACCTTGTCCTATAGGTCAAGAACAAAAACTGTCACAATTATTTCCTCCACCACCAGAAGCACATGATCACTTGATCCTAAGCCTCCTAATCTTTCTAAAGCACCTTTTGCAGTGGGTTTCAGACTAGTGGATGTACCTTATTGTGTCCCAACAGTAGTACTAAAATGAAATCCTGTAGCCTGCAAAGTTGTGGTACTTCTAGAAATGTTGAAAATATTCTATGTACCCACACTTTGTCCTGATGACGTGCTAGAAAATATTCCTCCAATCAGTCCTCCAAACAACACAGATGTTATTACTTGTGATGCATGTGATGTTTTTTTATCCACTTTGGTACTCAAAGGAAAATGATATCTACATGAATCCATTGGATTACGTACACTCACATGTTTATCAATAGTTACTTCTAGAACTTCAACACCAAGCACAAGGGGTAGGTTACTAGGTGGGATCAGATGTGCACCTGTGGTCCCTTGTCTCTCTTCATCAGATGTGCTCTCATTAGAAACTGAAGGGGATTATCAACTACACTTTCTTAAGTGGGGGAGATCCTGATACTTCATATCCATGTCTTCCATGTGAGCTTTAAATCCTTCATGATACATTATCCTTTGTAACTCCATAGACTCCTCAATATAGTGCTTCTTCTCCAATTCTCTCTCTCACGCTTCATTATACTTAATTCACCTTTCTTCTCTCTATATTTCTATCGTAAGGTCCACCATCTTTCACCACACCTACTCTTGCCCCTGCACATAGTGGGATGTTTAACTAGCCATAGGGAGATACTCTAAACTTAACACCACCATCACGATCTTAATTAACAAGGGAATAGCATGAAGATAAGATCCTCTGGGCTCGTGCAAGATATCAATATCAGTAACTTCTAGACAAATATACATAGAAATAGAGTACTCCAAAGTATAATTGCACACAACACCAACCCACCAATGATCCATAACATGTGTCCAAGGTTCATCTGCATCAAACAAAGCTTGATACTCTTCTTATTTCCAAGTAATTTTTCTGTAATACCATCTTTTATTTGATACATACACAGACAACCACTCATACAACTCTATTAGAAATAAGAAAAAGAACAACTCATAAATCTCATGATAAATATGTTCCTTAATCTACTTACACACATTGAAATTAGATATATAACCATATCTTTAATAGCCACAAGAGTCAATCAATACACCATCATCATGCAACATTGTGGTAAACAGTTCAAAAACAGATCCCGGAAATGGAACCATAATGTAGTTTTATTTTCTCACTCAAAACCCTATACGCGTTAGCACATCACTCAAACATATCTGAGTACACACCCAAAGCATGAAAAGGTACCAGATCCTTATTTGTTACTATCTTACTAGGGTGTTAGCATGTAAATTCAGAATAACCAGAACACAAAGTGCATATTCCATTTTAACAGTCAGATGCATGAACTCAAGTTAGAAACACACATAATAAAAAACATTAAAATCACATAAATATTAATCCCAGATTCACCATATAATACCCACTAATAGAGACATCAATAACTAGTAACCATCCACAATGATCCATTATATTAATACCCTATAAACATAGTAGCTGAATACACCAAAAGTATCAATACATAACCATGCACGCATCATACCAGTAGCATAACTCTGTTAGAAATCAAGTAGACTCTCTTGCATGCTTAATACATACAAATATATATATACGGTGTGGGGACTTTCCATTCACCACCCATGCACTCTCAAAATAGGTTGCATACTCAAAATATCCATGTGCCACTATAAAAGTAACTAAGGAAGCATACATGCTTTGTCTAATAATATATCATCTATTAATAATATTATATTTTCATCCTATTATTAGCTCAGCTTCACATGATGCTTGGAATTATTCTCATTCCCAAAATATCCTTGCATGTCCCCTAAGTATTCATGTCCTTGATCTAATGCATGCTCCACACTCCAATCCATTCTTAGCCTGTGCATGCAAAACACGCCCTTTATTTGTTAAACTCTCTTGTGTGCCTATGTGCCCCTTCCTACATGCCCTATTCTCATGACCCTCTAATTCTTAGGAAATAATTTTTTGAGTCAATAAGGATGTGCTCACATTGGGTTTTGTGAATGCACACTTGATGTATATATTGAAGAACCTACAAAAATCTACTCCTATGCAATGTTCATTTGATCAAAAAAGGAGAAAGAAGGATTTTATTTTTCTTTCCAAGATAATAAATTGAATCCTTAAATAATGACTTCACAAAAAACAAAAATGAAAGGAGGATCATTAAATTTTAATTCCACAAGGTCAACTGAGAAGAAACATGAGACTACTTCAACCAAGAATCCTTCTTCCTCTTCATGTATTTATCCTTCAACATCCTTTGAAAAATTAGTTTCTATTAATTATAAAAAAATCCATGTCAAAGATATCATAACCCCTGATATACATACCACTCCCTCATCCTTTGATATCATTGACCATTTTACAAAATCCAAATTTCTAATTTCCAAATCTGAGTACTTGAGAACTCTTCACAAGAAACTTGAGAAAATCATTCAACATATCAAAGGAAGTAGTTATATTTAATGCCATAAATATTACACAACTAAATAACTCCCTTGTGCATCTCAATCCAATCCATCTATGAAATTTCACACTTCCACACCCTCCACCTATAGGAAGGTAGAACCTTTCTACATAAACGTGTTCGTCAATGAGTACATACTCAATAATTTCATCATTTATTTTGTTACCCTCCGACAATGTCATGCCTAAAAACATTGTTAAAGCTCTCACTCTCTCTCTCTCTCCTACCTTTGGCCACTACCTCTCCATGGAAATGAAAATAGGTACATCCCATTAGAAAAATCAAGGATCTTGAGGTAGCATTAATAGACATCCTTGAAAATAAAATCACAACAAAAATACTTGTATCATACATGCTCACCTCATATGGTATGTTGTTTGGCCGAAGATTCTATCAAGATGTCGATTGAGAGATGTAGCGTGATTTTTCAGATGCCATCATCTCGGTCAATAGTAAAGTGAATAAACTTCTTTCCATTAGGATAATGAAGTATATTGTTCAAAGACCCGATGACCCAAATAAATATATCCCGTGTCAAAATTAAAAAGCTTACAACATTTTCATGAATTTTGAGAATGACATTGAGCTGCCCATGTTGCTATAATAATGTCCAAACATCACGGAGCCTGTTAAATAAAATTATGATGAATTGATGAAATCATAATTTGATAGTATGTGCCTCCCATGAGATGAGAGCATAAATGAATTTTCTCCATAAGATGTTGATGATAATCTTCACTTGTAACAAAGAAATCTGAAAGTGATGACTAATATGGATTAAAAAGGAGTGATACTCAACAAATTCTTGATAAGTGAGTTCAATATTTCCATCCATGTTCCCAACATGAATCACGAGTTTACATTTAATGAATATGCATATGAATATGAAGACTTCTCCTTCTCATTGGAAGAGAATGACAAGATAATTAAGAATGAAAAGATGTTCCAACCTCTTAAATTATAACCTATTCAAGGAGATGTTGATTTCATCAGATAAATTAAATTGTTGGTTCTCAGTGATCAAGATTGGGAAATTGATAATGTATATATTTCAGCTCCAATGTTTTAATCATTCCCTTTTCATGAAGATGGAAACATACTCGACAAAAAAATGGATAGATGGAATGGTGCATGGTCTCAAGGCTGATTTTATTCAAAACAAGAGCTTTCTTGACAGGGGATGTATGAAGAAGAATGTTCCTGAATCTATTAACGTTCATTCTACTCAAGATAAATATGCTCTCACCATGAGTGTGTATGTCAAAGCTTAGGATAGACAAGATGAAGAAGATGATAGTTTCCATCTTGTGTACCCAACCTTGAGCTCATTCTCTTTTCAAGAGCATGATGAAATTTACATACCACATTGTGTAGGGAAGCATTTACGAAAGAGTATGTGTATGAGAAAGATGATGTCTTGTCCGAATTGAGAAACAAAAATTTCAAAAGGTTAGTGATAATGTTAAAATTTCCAAAGCATCTAGAAAGAATTAAATCATGGAAACGGTGGTAATAAAGTAGATAGAGGATGAAGAACAAATTTCTTGGTATGAAAATGATAAGTCAAGTATGATCAAGGCTCATCTTCACAGCAATGATGGAAAGTCAGAAAGTGGAACAAACTTGGGAATCAATGAGAAAAACTAAATATTTTTTCAAAAAAACATAGGAAATGAAATGAATGAGTGGATCGTCAATTGTAATAACAATCATGCTAGATTTCTCAAGAGGATGAGGAGATTTTCATATTTTAACAATCTTGTCAACAGATTTATGAAAGAAAGGCATTTGGTTATACCCATTTATGGGTAAGCACTCAGTACAAATTAGTGCTTTAGGATGTTTCCCTTCTTGTTTCATGTTTCCCTTGTGTTGTGTGTTTCCATTCTCATCTTGTGTTTCCTTTTCCTATTTGATTTTTTTATTGTGTGTGTGTTTAATAAAGTAAGTTTTGTTTTGTATCTCTGTGGTGACTCTTTATAGCCCAATGGATAAGGTAGTAGACTAGGTGGTGTCTTGAGATTTTGGAGTTCCCTTCTTATCCTATCCTCATTACACTTGATCTAGAACAAGTCCCCAAGCTATAGCAAATTATTTTCATACAAATGTGTAGTATGAAAAATTCAAACTTTCAAGCATGACAACTTGACCCAAATTTAAAATTTTCACTCCTGGGTATTTCCTAAACCCTCTCCTAGTCAGTTTGTCTATTGTGTCACTCCCACCCTGACCTTTCAGGTATTTAAATTGTTTTCAATAATATTTTTTAGGTACTTGAAGTAGAATATTAAGATCATTTACCTCATTCGGTGTAGATCTTCCAACGGCTAGTTTCTTGGTAGCCCTAGAAAGGCTAATTTTGGTCATTCCAAGGAATGTGTCCACTTTGTGGGAAGGATATGAGATCCCACACTCATATAGAGTTTCTATTATAGATCTATGAACATGTTATAACTTATTCAAGAAATTTAAAGGAATATTTGGAGGTTTAAGTGATAGACTCGGAAACATCCAATTTTTCAGGGGTAAGGAGCATGTAGTCAAAACATGGACGTGATATTTTGCAATGGATTTTGGGAGATCCATAAAGAGTTAGGAAGAAATAAAATATTCGTTCAAAATATTTAAGATTCCTCTACATGATAGAATCATAAAATATTTCACAAGACATTTTTACTTCTCAGGGAAGCTCAATCTATGCAGACACACTCTATTGTCTTGAGAAAAAAGGAGCCATTTTTGGGACTAGTTTTAGGAATAATTAAAGGTTGAGACTCATCCTATTGTTCTTATAATTATCTAATGAATCAAAATAATATAATAATTTATCCTAGAATACCTACTGGAGCACCAGTAATCTCATCAATAAGTTCTCTCTTGCAGGTACACTTCTCGGAGTTAGTATTTTTTGGAGTGGGATACATGTCAACACATCCTTGACATGTATTTTTTTTGTCCATCTTCTCCCCATTATCCAGGGATATAGTGGACAAAAAAATTAACCCCTTCTCATCTATTCCCCTTAGTCTTCCACATGACCAAATTACAGGACTTCGGAGGGCTTATCAGGCTTATCTCACCTTCCCCATCATGCATCCAGGTTGTGTAGACACCAAATTTGGGGCCACACTCCCTTAAGTCCCCTTCAATTAATTAATGTAACACATTTAACTAATCATGACCTCTTCATCCCATATTAATATTCATTCTCACATTATTAATTAATTTAATTGTTTTAATTAAGTTAATTTCATCCTAACACCTCTACCTCATCATTACACCTCACCCTGGACCCATTTTAGGGGCATTTAACTCACACTGACCAAGTTATCACTCTCAGCACTGAGGTCATCACTCTCAGTGTTGAGTCACCACTTGACCCCTAACTAACTCAGAATTCTTCTCAAACCTAATTGTACTTCTTCTATGACATTCCTACCTTTTTCTAACGAGAACTACACTTCCCCTAAGCAGAATCAACTTGGAAAACATGCCAAATATGGAAAGATCTTCCCTATTTTTTGTAAAAGGGACTACACCCTAACTGGCGTTAGTTTTTCCTTGGTCAGGCACCACTTACCTAACCACCATCAGTCACCTTATATACACTTTTAAAACTATTTACATGAGTTGGTCATTTAGTTATTGGAGCCTTATCTTGACAGTGGATACTTGAAAACAATATTTGGACATAGAAGATTTTCACAAAAACAAGACGATGCTTGTGTATTTTATTAATATCAAAATCAAGCATTACAGACAAATGAGAGAGCTGAAATATTTATAGATATTGGATAGATTCTATCTCATCCACAATATATGCAAACAAATCATCCAATCCAAGCAAATATGCAGAAATAACATATTGCCCCTATTGCCCCTCATGGAAATCATCCAAGAAGAAAATATGCAAGATAGAATATGATCCCACAAACATTGGGATGAGAAAACTATCACTTAGTTAACTAAAAACTAAGGATAACTAATACCTATTGACATAAGTTTAAATTATTTAAATTAAATACTTTAACTTATTACATTTATTCAAATATCAACTAATGATGAATTAAGATAAGTTTTATTCCTAACATTCCCCCCCTTAATTTAGCATGGTCTCAAGTGAAACAGGAGATAACTTCTCTAAAACCCTCAAATTTACCTTGAGCAAGTGACTTTGTGAAGACATCCACACGTTGCATATCTTTTAGGCAATATTGCAATAGGATGTTGTTATTCTAAATATGTTACTGAATGAAATGTACCTACACTTCAATGTGTTTAGTGAGCCTCATGAAAAAATGGATTTTGAACAAGTTTTACTACTCCTTCGTTATCAACATGTAGGATAGTTGGATCTTTCTATGTTATTCCCAATCCTTCAAGTATACGTCGGAGCCATATCTCTTCACAGACAGCTACACTTGCTGCATGATATTCTAATTCTATGGAGGATCTTGAAACACAAGTCTACTTCTTACTCCCCCATGATATCATTCTAGATCCCAAAAATAATACAAATCCTAAAGTGGATTTCCTATCATCTATGTTTCTTGCATGATTTGAATCTAAATATCCTATCAAGAAGAAGTTATTATTCTTCTTGTATTCTAGACCATAGTCCATAGTTCCTCTAATGTACCTCAGTATCTCCTTTGCTAATTTCTAGTGAGAAATCCTTGGTTTTTACATGAACCGTGAAATATAGTTGACTACATAGCTGATATCCGACCTAGTGTAGGTCAAGTAGATGAGACTCCTAATCAACTGCTGATAGAGAGTTACATTTACTTGTGGTGATGGATCTATTCAAGATAGTTGAAGTATTGTCTCCATAAGTGTGGAAAATGGCTTACTATCTATCATATTGGATTTCTCGAGTGTTTTCTTAGCATATTTCAATTGTGACACAAAGATATGATTTTCTCTTTTCTAAAATTCAAGTCCAAGACAATACTGCAAAATCCCGAGATCGGTCATGTCAAATGATCATGTTAGATATTTATTTTTTGACTCAATCATCCTCACTGATCCTTCAGTGATGACTAGATCATCGACATATACTACAATGATCACTATCTCCCCCCTTACTTTTTTATATAAATATTAGAATCATATGGACTCCTGTTGAATTCATATTGAATGAGATGCTCATCAATTTTTATGTACCATGCCCTGGGAGACTCCTTTAGACCATATAGTGATTTTATGAGTTTACATACCTTTTCCTCTTTACATGGTATGACAAAACCTTATGGTTGAGTCATGTAAACGTATTCTTGTAAATCACCATTAAGAAAGGAACTTTTCACATCCATTTGGTATATTTTCCAACCAAATTGTATAGCTAGAGAAAATATTAACCTAATTTTTTTTATCTTAGTTGTGGGAGAAAAATTCTCCTCATAATCAATGCCTTCTTTTTGAGCATATCCCTTAGCAACTAGTCTAGCCTTATGTTTATCAATTTTCCCATCTACTTTGTACTTCGTTTTGAAGATCCATCTGCATCCAATCGGCTTTTTCCCTGGTGGAATATCTGTAAGTTTCCATGTATTTTTTTTCATAAGTCACTTATATTTTACATCCATAGCATCTTTCGAAGGTTTAGACTGTAGGGATTCTGAAACTATGGATGGCTCAATAGTTTCAACAACTTTACCCATTAAGGCGAAATTTACCTCATTTTGAGCCATACTGCAAGTCCTCATTCCAGTGGTAGATGTGTCAGGGACACTATCCAATTTTGCATCTCTAATCATACTTGTATACCATTTAGGCATAATTTTTGTGGTTCCCGTGGGAGGTTGAATTTCACCATCTCCCCATCATCACTGTCATTATCAAATTGATTACCATCCTCTATTTTTACTATAGGAGTGACATTTTCATCATGTGAGTGAATGGAAGGAGCATCTTCCTCTTTATTCTCAAAGAACTCAACATCCCTGACTAGTGTAGACCTTTCTTGTTTTTGAATCCATCAAGTCTATAACCAAGTGTCTACATCACTATATCCTAAGAAGATAAGTTATTCTGATTTCATATCAAGTTTGGTTATTTGTCTTTTTAGGTATGTGCATGCTAGATTTACACCCAAAAACTCTAAGGTGAGAAATAGATGGCTTATGCCCTGAC
The DNA here is from genome assembly GCA_019776745.2 of Taxus chinensis. Classification (NCBI taxonomy): domain Eukaryota; kingdom Viridiplantae; phylum Streptophyta; class Pinopsida; order Cupressales; family Taxaceae; genus Taxus; species Taxus chinensis. Next base: position 618,483,772 of record CM034146.1, read on the forward strand.
CATGCCTTCCTGAGGTGTTACTCCATCAAGAGCCATAGTGGGAACTCTATTAAGTAAATAGACTATGTCATTTTAGTTGCTTCGGCCCAAATATTGTTTTTGATAAACCTGCATCATCATTCATACATTGCACCATTTCCATGATAGTATGATTTCATCCTTTCAACAACACCATTTTGTTGTAGTGTGTGAGGAGGATCCATTTGATGACGAATTCCATGTGTTTCCAAAAAATCATTAAACTCATTGTTGGTGTATTCTCCCCCTCGATCTGAGTGGAGTGTTTTTATTTTCCTACCAGAACTCTGTTTCAACAAGGGCTTTGAACTTCTTGAAAGTTTCAAAGGCTTGGTATCCTTAGTAGCATGTAGATAAATCCACATTTTCCTTGAAAAATAATCAACGAAAGAGCATAAAATATTGAAACCGTACAGTGGCTAGGTCTCATTGGTCCACACAGATTGGTATGCACCAAATCAAGTTTTGCCTTAGCCTAAAATGTACTATGTTTGAATGGTGCTCTATGTTCTTTTCCTATGCCAAACAATGCTAACATTTAATTTATAGCCATTTTTTAGAGGTGGTAAACCCCTAACCATGTCATATCGATGAAGTGTTTCATGATATCTAAAAAACTCACATGTCCAAGTCTTCAATGCCATAGTTGAGTTGTGTATGTATCCTTGGCTACAAGTGCTTCATAATTTCATCAAACAAAATCCAACTGAAACATTCTTCCCACATTCGAAGTTTTTACAACAATTTTGGAGCTTCATGACTTATCTCAAATTAGGAACATCTTTTTACTACCTTTACAATCAAAGTCAATTTTGATATTGTGATCTAACAATTGACCCATAAGATAATGGATTTTTTGTTAAATTAGGGACATAAAGAACATCTGTAATTTTACAATTATGTTGCCCAAGTGGTAGTGAACTAGAACCAATGCCTTCAACATTGTATGATGTATCATCACCCAAAGATACATGATTTCTGGTGGGTGTTTTACTCATTGTGAAGAACCAATCTTTCTTTCTTATCATGTGTTGAGTTGCACCCGAGTCGACAAACCAAATTTTATTTGTAGAATTGGATACTTCATTTGATTGTGCAAAATATAGGAAGTCATCATAATAAAATTGATCTTCATGTTTGGGTACATTTCCTTGTTGAGTTGGTTTCTTCTTCCACTTGTTATTATTTTGTCCGTGTTTACTCTGTTGTTGACTAGATTTTGATTTTTGGTAATTAATATTTTTACCACTTGATGATCCTTGTTGGAATGTGTTGTGCCAATTTTTTTTTAACTCATGTCCTTTTCAACCACAAATAAGACATTTTTGTTGGTCCTTTTGACCTTATTGAGTATTACCTTACTTCTGAGGTTATTTATTAGACTTGGCATATTTTTTTCCATTTTGATTAGAAGCAAGTGTCTTCTCTTCAGTTTCATTAGTTGAGTGAATAGCTTCCTCTTGTTGTAGCATATTCACTAACTCTTCAAAAGTTGTTATTTGACTAGTTATTTTTAACCTGGTCAAAAAAATCCTATAAGAAGGTGGAAGAGCTCTCTATACTATAGGCACAAGTGATGTGTCAATTACTTCTTATTCTAAATCTTGAAGTGATGCACACAAAGTTGCTACTCTTCCAAATAACATTTCAACTTTTTCTTTTGGTTGCATTTTCAAGTTCAATAGTTGACTCTGGAGATGAAGTATTGTGTTCTTTTTTTTACTCATATACTATTTTCAACTTGTCCCAAGATTCTTTTACTGTTGTGGTCTCATGAATATGAGGTTATACCTCCTTTGAAACACTAAACAATATTATTAACTTAAGTTTTTTATTTTCACAATCAAATGTAGCTTTTTTTTGTAACATCTGTTGTAGATCTTGTTAATGTACCAAAAATAATGAACCATAGATTTTCAAAATCAAGTTGTGCACGAATTTTTTTTCTCCACGCTAGATAATTATCAGAATGCAAAAGTTGAGAATATGGAAAAAATAACTTTGGTGCCGTAATTGCAACCATTGTGAAAAGTGATAAACAGTAAAAGAAATAATTGAACACTTTTCCCACCTTAAAGCAAGCACACCCCCCCCCCCCCCAAAAAAAATATTTTATTTATTTTGGGCTCCTTTTTAGCCATGTATAATGAATTTTTGGCACTATTGGACCTATCACAATTTTGTCTTTGTGGCCGATTTACAAAAATAAAATGGCTCTCTTGGACGATTTGAAAAAAATAAATATTTAGACCCTTTAGCCTCTTTTGAAATACAAGAAATCTCTATTTGTTTCAATTTTTACTAAACAAATCTTATTAAAAGCTATACCATGACATAGAGGTCGCAAAAATACACACTTTCAAAAAAACGACACCTCAATCTGAGGTACTAGTTGAAAGTTATGAATCTTGTAAGTTATGATTTCAATATCTTTCTGGGCCCTTTCCAAAAATGGAATTTTTTAAATTCTTCTAATTTTTTTCACAACGTCCAAAAAAGGAATATTTTTTAAAGTGATTTTTTAAAAACTGAATGTAGATAATGACTTGTGTGCATATGTAGTGCATTTTAGGGCACAACTACAGTTTAATTGCTTTTCCTAAGTGTTATTATAATCCTTGGCCACAGTTTTTTTTATTGTTTCTCTTTGTACGCAAGTATTTTTTTCCTTCGAGGCAAATTTTTTTCCTTCTTTCAATGTAGATTCCATTGTTGAATCTTTTACAGGCATGTCTTCTTCTTCTCTTCAATGCTCTTGATATGTGAATGCAATCTCCAGGTTGATTGGAGGCTTCGAGATGATGCTTTAGACATAGATCTTCTCACTGGCACGTAGAATTCTCTTGCCAGATATATGAAAAGACAAAGCACAAAGAAGAGGAAGTATAAGTAATGTGGGGAGCTTAATAATTTTGGGTCCCCACAATACAAATATATATATATATATATATATTTAAAATGTTTCCGATTTTAAAAAAATGCAGGTACAAGTAATATTTTTTTAAATATGAGAGAATGAAACAATGTCATCTTTTGCAACAGATTTGCATCCAGGTATGTAAGGGCCTATGATTGCACTCCAAGTGTTCTTAAAATGCAAATCAACCATGAATCGAGGTGTGGATTCAAGTAGGGGTTGTGAAATGGTAGGGGACATCTATGGCTCCTCCTAGCTCTGTAATTTCTCTAGATCTCCCTAAACTTCCCTAAAAATTTCCTACACTCCTGTCTGGATCAAAACCTTACTCTGATACCAAATATTTACAATGAATACTTGAAAAAAATATTTGACACAAAATCTTTACACAGAAACAATATGATGCTTGTGTATTTTATTAATATCAAAATCAAGAATTACAAATAAATGAGAGAGCTGCAATATTTATAGATATTTGAAAACTTCTATCTCATCCACAATATATGGAAACAAATCATCTAATCTGAGCAAATATGCAAAATAGCATATTGCCCCTAACTTCCCCTATTGCCCCTCATGTAAATCATCTAGGAAAAAAATATGCAAGATAGAACATGATCCCACAAACATTGGGATGAGAACACTATCACTTAGTTAACTAACAACTAAGGATAACTAATGCATATTGACATAAGTGTAAAGTATTTAAATTAAATACTTTAACTTATTACATTTATTCAAATATAAACTAATGATGAATTAAGCTATCTTTTATTCCTAACACGTTATTGCATTAAAGTGTGAATCTTCAAGCCCTCTTACATCCAAATGATGAGCACACACAACCATAGTGCAAAAAAAGCATTCAGTTCTCCTTCCAGAGGATTTAAATACTCATGGGAGAACACGTGTCATATTAACATGGCATTAGACTCAATCACCTCTCCTCCAATCAACCATCAATCATATCAACTCATAAGGTATACAAGACACCAAGTAAGTACTGCGATTTTAATCATTAAGGCTTATCCCATTATAGATCTCTTTCTTCGTTCAATTTTTTATTTCTTTTGTTACCCGTACATCACCTTCTTCCCACAAACCAACTATTCAACTACCCCAAGCCTTATCACCCTTCTAAACCTCCTTAGTATTCCTGAGTCCTCTCGGCGATATTACGACCCAAACCATACTACCCTCACTCTCTGTGCAATCACAAAGAGCTTAAAAACCCATTTTAATAGTTTATTACCTATTGCCCCTACCGATGTTGGTTCCATGACTGCCGACAGTTGAGTTCCCATACCAACATCAGTCACTAGACCGATATTGGTCTCTGTGTCATTTCATGTTCTTAGACCAACAAGCTTCCCACTCGTCTAAAACCAACCCAGACCTCAACTAATCAGCTCTAGACCCTTACCAGTCCTCTGACAGACCTACCTAACCTAAACAAAACTTGTTTCTGATTAGATTTAGTTTCATATTTTTATTTAGCATTGAATATAGTGTATTGTGTGTATGAGAAAACTAAATCATTACATTACAATAAGACCTATTTATTTCAATTTCTTATTCACATTAAATTGCTATTAAACAAAGGATTGAAAACCATTCAAGGAAGCATCATGCTTCTTGTATCTAGCCTTGCTAGGAATTCCTCTGACTCTTGCTATTTAATAATATTTGGTGGTTTTTATGTGTTTCTTATACAGGTCATTCCTCCTAGCCAAAATGAATCTCACACAATCATCTTGGATCAAAATTTTACAACGCGTGCATTCTATCTTCCACCTTTGCCTCCCAGGTATTCCTAAAAAAATTTACCTTCTATATATTCTGTCTTAAAAAGCGTAAAAAATATTGGTGAAATATTTTGGCACGCTTGATGGGACCCATCTGGGGTTTGTTTCATTACTCATTCTTAGGGAAAATCTTGTGTGTCTATTTTCATTTGAAACAAGTTCACATTAAGCTTCTTCTCTGAAAATATTATTTTCTTTTGATTGACTTAGTGACACTTGTTTTTAGGAATTAAAAGGAACTCTTCTTTATTTACTTGCATTGCACTTGGTGAAATTTATACCCTTAACCTCTTCATAATTTTTTCTCATTGAATATAATTTGTGGTTTTGGGTTTTAAAACTTATGCAAATAAATTTTTGAGTTTGTTGCATTATAGCTCATCTAAATTGTGGGAAACCTATATGTTGGAAGTCATACCGAACTGATGGTTGACAAATTGAACTGTAGCTCACATTTTTCACACTCTCTATACCAAATCACTGAAAAACAAACTACACAGTTCTTAAACAACAATTTTCTCAGAAGAATTTGTCAATGATCACACGATCATAGGATTGAAAGTGGGCTCTAGCTGGTTTCTCTATCCAGTCATCATCTTAGAGAAGGATCTCCCACGCCAAAACTTACCTGAAACCAGCCATAATTGTCGGCTTTTTATAGGGAACCTTTGTTAACCAAAAATTATATCCTGCTTATAGTCAGTCCTAAATGGCATAAACCACAATATAAAATCTACACCTTAGAATTTTGTGTTTGTTAGCTTTTTGTCTGCTTTCATTTTGAGGCATGAGTTGTGTTTCTTCATTCTTTATTATCCTTTTATGCCCCATATCACGATTGGTGTATTCAAATTTTATTCTAGGTTTATGAGGACTCCTGATATCCATACTCAATCTTTGGGTTGGCCCTTTTATTTGATCTGAATCACCAAAAATTCATTTTTCCTTCTCTTCTCAGATTTCATAGTAACCGATATCGATCTAGTGACTGTCATTAGTTACATAATATCATCTCCATCGGTTAATTGACTGACGTTAGTTTTATGATTTTTTGGTTATTTTTACTAAAATAGTATTATCCACCTTTCTATTCTTTTCGTGTCTTATTTTGTCATTTTATCACACTTTTGGGTCTCTGAAATCATCTTCAGTGCCCCGGTTGACCCATTTTTTACGTTTCATTTCTAGATCTTTGAGTCTATTATTTTTTACAGTAATCGACATCGATCTGAGCCAACTGATGGCTGTCACCCTCATACTGGCATCAGTTACCCAAACCAATGTTGGTCTCTTTATTGTGATTTTCCAATCAGAAAAATGATCTAATCACTCATTTTAGACTGATTCTTCCCCATTACTTCTATATTTTTGCATCATCATCGAAGCTCATAATATTTTTTCTCGTCAGTCACATGGTTTCAACTTATAAAAAAACTAATGCTCTCGAATTTCACTCTAGCTACCAACCGCCCCCACCTATCCCATCGTCCCCTTCAATCTCATCACCTATGGACCCCAATAGGGATCTTTTCATACCCACTAGTGATGAGGAGTTCGCAATACTCTTTGATCACAACCCCGCCACTCTGGCAGTACTATCTATCTCATTCATCTACCTATGATTCATCAGGACATCTTGTATATGACATGCCTATGGCCATTCCTCATACCCTCGCACCCACTTCTACATCAACTACTAATAGCTTATCCTTACTCTCTTCCACCTTACCACCTGTGGTTTCCCAAATTGACCCTACATCATCGATATATATTGAACCTATGGCATATATCAAACCTTTGACATTTGTCACTCATATGAGGCCAACCATGCCTTTATCAACCACCTTGAGTGTAGGTCTATTTACATCCGCAACCTCTCATATACCTATTGCATCTCAGCTACAAATGGTGATGGCAACCCATACTCCCTTCCAAAACATTTTCCTCTCCATCTTGTAGTCTCTTCCTTTGATTTATATGAGATTATTTATGTCCACTCCACCTACCTACACTTATCACCAACAACCCCCTATTTCATCTAACTCTAATTTAGGATACTTGCCATCTACATCTATTACTACCTACATTACTTCCTCACAACTTTTGTACTTAGTACCACCACATACTGGGATGTCACCCACGTCATACCCTTCTCATCTACCCCCTTATATTGTAGGGGGTTCCCATTCATCAAAACCTAAGATTGATCTTATCAAAATGATGATGGACAAGATGCAAATATTAGAAGCATGTGTCTCCGGCTCACATAACTCTTTGACATACGACAAGATTTGTAATGAGCCCATTTACGCATCCATTCCGATTCATCCATACCCTCCCCATTGCAAAATTCCTAAATTCAACTGATTTAACAACAAAGAAGACCCACAATAGCACTTGAGGTTTTTTAAACATGTGTTTTTGTGTGTTATCTGATCACTCATGATGACGCTTTTGATCTTGTAAACATTCCCAATGTCCTTAATAGGACTGACTTTAGATTAGTATAGTACTCTACCCAGGCATTCCATATTTTCATTCAATCAGGTAGCTCAATATTTTCTAGACCACTTTTCTATCATCATTGTCAAGAATTTCACCATGACCAACTTGTACACAACATGTCAATACGAAGATGAATCTATCACATATTGTTTTGCTAGTTAGCAGAGCCTAATCAACGAGCTCTTAGTTCCAATTACCTCAAACTGAGTTAATAGAGTTTTTCACCAAATCTTGTGCTAGACACATCTCACCAACTCTCTAATTTCAAACCTTCTACACATTTTACGAGGCATTCACCATGCCCCAAAAACTTGAAATGTGTTCCATTGAATAGAAGAAGATAAAATTACGTAGCAATAATGTTGCATTCAAACCAAATGATACATCTTCTTATTCCAAACTGTAAAATAATTATTCTAAAGAAAAAGAATCTGTTAACACAGTAGTTTTGAAATCCAAACCATCTCATCCATCCAACCAATCAAATCCTTCTTCCAATATTTCTCCAATTAAGGCTTTCTAGTTTAAGTAGGAGAAACAAAAATATACTCCCATAGGGCAACCCTAATCTTCAGTTTTAGAAAAAAATCTAAAAGTCGGAGCACTCACTCTTCCACCTGTCAAACCACATACTAGTTTTTAACCCTCTCATCTTGTTCCTGCATGGTATAAAGAAAATGATTACTACAAAAATCATCGTGTTAGAGGACATAACAACGGTAATTGTATAACTTTCAAAAAATCATCCAAAAAATGTTGGATAATGGATATCTCATCTTGGATAATCCTAATGCACCGTCTGATCAGAACCTTTACATCTTCAAGAATCCATTCCCAAATCACACCCCATCATCTAACCAAACTGGTGAAACCTCAACCAATGATAGTAATGTTCGTGAGGTTCATGTTATTTTTAACATCATACCATCTCTTCCTTCTTGATTTCCTCCTACTCTATATATCAATGAGATTCTTGCACAAGCTCCTTCATCCATGGAGGGACCTATTTCATATGCTCCTTTACTCATAAAGGAGATTACCTTATCTTCTCCTTCACCCATGGAGAAGTCCACCATATTTTCTGATGTAGTATTCCCACTCACCTCTCAACCTAACAAAAAAATCACAATACTTACTCTTATACCCACGAGAGATTCATTCTCACATTATTTTTCTACCAAAGACAAACTTACCTCATCCAAATTTCCATTTCCCCTACCCACAGGGGATCCATTAGTAGTGTCCCTTCCAATTGGTGACAATTCTCCATTGGATTTTAAGGATCCTATTGATTTTCTCTCATCTCTTTTACACAAAAATTCTTGAAGTCAACCATTTCCTTGTCTCACATACATTATTTATAGGGATTACTACCAAATCAACATCATCCCCCCTACATTGGTGTCATTCTCACGTTTGACTGACCACTTGGATTATGTTTACAATTCCATGCTTTGGGGATGTCTTCGACTTCCTGTCTCAATTCAGATGTAAATGTTGTCTGCTAATACTTCCATGATCTATCCAAATGTTTTTCAGATAACCAAACCCACTATGCTTATTGCAATTGTTGCAATCCCTTCTTTATCACCCTCACCCACACCTAAAACTTTACCATCAAATGAACGTTTTCCTATGCCTAAGACCTTACTTGCACCTATATCTTCCTCTGTGTCTAGACCCATTACCACATTGGGAGTCACGTCGACATAAATTCTAGTTCATCATACTGTCAAACTAGATTTAGTCACGTTCTCACAAGTCTTCGCAAAGACTATTCCCCCACTTAAGAAGAAAACCCAAACTCTTAGGTTGCATACACCGGCTTTGCCTACTACCCCTCTATCACCTTCTCCACTTCTATCTATCATAGGTCCCCACCCCTCAACCTTGGCCAAATAGCCTTCTACCCAAAGTAAACCAAAAGCAAAATAGCCTACCTCGTCATGATCCTCTGTTGAACCCAAATTACCTACATAGCTTACATCTTCTCCATCACCTACATCCTTTATACCTCTTATACCTACACCACTTCCAGTATCCTCATCATTGCCTATGTTATTCCCTTCTCTTCAACCAGTACCTTCCACATTACCTCTTACTACAACCTTTACCACACCTCCATTATTGCCTTGGCTAACCCGTCCCCTTCTCCCATATTCATTCATTTCTTCATCATGCACTTATTCATAACCTTTACCCAAGAAGGTGCAGTCAATTCCCAAGAACCCACTACCCTCCAAAGAGGTAGTTAAACCTACACCACCTTCAACAACTAGTTCACCTACTATATATTTACCCAAAAAGGTGTAATACAAAGCTAAAACCATACTATCTACCAAACAAGTGGTCAAACTTACTCAACTTCTGATTTCACCTCCAAGTGATGCCTCTCCCACCAAATCCACCGACACTTCCATCCAAACCCACACTTTCTTCACATTGTGATCCTTTGGCAGGGTCTTATGCCAACATATTAGCTAACCTTTTGGAAACCTCTGTCATTACATTGCCACTACTTAGATGTTACGACCCACTCAAACCTAAACCAGAAGGGTTTGACGATAGAAAAATTTGCACTTACCATCATGTGCTAGGTAATTATGTGGAAATTTGTAAGGATCTTAAGACTATTCTTATCCAACTATGTCCTCTCGAAGAAAAATTTGACGATGATGATCTTTTAGATGAGGACCCTATTCCACCTTTACCTATCACCACACATCCTCATCTCTTATCTATTAAACAACCTTCATCTCCACCTCCACAACCTTTTTATGCTACTCCACTATTTGAGATCAATATGGTCTACATAAGAGAGTTAGCCAAACCTCCACCAAAATGCCAATGTGCTACATTGTTTTCACAAAACCAGTATATGCCCATATTTTTTCCTGTCATGTCACTACACCTATCACGACTCACTTTCTCCTTTACCATAGATTAATATGGTTCAAATTTCCACTCAAGCCCAGAAGGAAAAAGGAAAGGAGAAAACAACCAGCTAATCCACTACTCTTTTACCCAATATTCCATCTGCACATGCACCAAAACTCACCATCTGTTGACCCATATACCTTATTTTTGATGGAGTTTCCCATCATACAATGCTTACAAAATTACACCAGTATCCTCTTCAAATGTCTTTATACGACCTTGTCCAAACGTCTTAGTCTCATCGTCAAACCCTAATTAAGGTCTTGTAACCTATTGAGGTTCTACCTAATGACCCTACACCTATTGCATCCATAATCAATCCTCATCATGTGACCTCTCTCACCACTTCACCCCCTTTCTCTAATCCCGCTACCAATCATCAAGTAGCTTCTCTCAGTTTCTCTTACGATGAGATTGTACCTCTCCAATCAGATGATCCTAACTCCGCCCTATTTATTTCCATCTACATTGATAATATATGCATTCCACACATTATAATTGATGAAGGTACTAGTATTAACATAATTTCCTCCCATGTATACAACCAAATGCATATCCCTACCAATTGCATGCATAATAACCTAGTTATGTTGCACTCATTCAACGATGCCATGAATTCCACCCTTGGAACCATAATTCTCCACATTTATGTATGCTTGTGTGTCATTCCTAAATTATTTTATGTCTTAGAGGGGGAATTCTAATACAACATGCTACTTGGCTGACCTTGGATTCTTTTCATGGGTTGTGTTCCTTCAACCTTACACCGTTGTTTAAAATTTGAACATGAAGGGCACAACTATACCATTCTACTTGACCCTTCACCATTTAATACCTATAACATGTTGTATTGACCCAATTATTTCATTATACCAGTTAAAGCATCAACCACCGCTTCCACTTCTTCTTTAGCCACTTCCTCCTCTACCACATCTACCACTACATCTTCTGTAATGAACTCCTCTATTCCCACTACTACCGTAACTTCTGTAGTTGACCCATTGACCAACCAATCTACTTCTCAAACAACTAATGCTTCTTCTTCCCAATTTCCTAGTGATTCATCCATTTCCCCTACCCAAATATCAGCTACTAATCCCATAGAAAGTGTTTTTCAATGCCTCACTTTGGGGGAGTACCACCTTTATAACATTGACACGTTCCTTACCCCTCAAGAGTATGGTAACCTTAGCCAACATCCCCGCTACACCGCATAAGTGAGGTTTTCCCCTACGGTCCTCCCCACCTTCGCACCAAATTAACATATGGGGGAACTTGATAATTCTACCTACTCACCCAAGCCACCATCCTAAACTTGACCATTTTCCTCCATCCTTTAATCTCTCACCAACCACTTCTTCACCCACACCTTCCTCCATTGATGTGCTTGGAAGGAATTTGGCTTTGGTTTCTATAAATGAGTTTGTCATACTGTTATTGATTGCACCACTCATAAGTATAAAGACCGCAATGGTATTGGATTTTAGAAACCACCTTCTAGGAAGGCCCAAGTCGAAATCATTGAGGACAATAAACATTCCCCACCCCATTTGCCAACTTTAGCACCTTCACCTACAGAGTCTATGGACACAAAATCCATTCCTATTAAAAAATTTTGTGAACATTATTTCCCTGGGACCTCTGACTTATCAGAATGATGGCGAGGCTCCCTCTTCTCTTCCCTTCCCTTCCTATATCATAACATGATCAATGATGATACCCCTTCTATTAATGTTGTTGAATTCAAGACGATGAGTCTATTCTCACTTACCTTGGTGTAGAAGATTATTATGTTCACCGGTCATTACCTTATGAGACGCAAACCATGTTGAATGAATCAACCATCGAGATCAATATTCACACTCAGGATGACTCACACATTCTAGAAATAGGCCAATATTTAGATGTTTCTGAACAGGAAGCTTTCACTTCTTTCCTTCGAGATCATACCAAGGCTTTTGATTTTTCCTATGATGATATTCCTAATATTTACCCAAAAATTGTGGTCCACAATATTGTAGCCATTCCTAATGTTAAACCCGTGAAACAGAAGCTGTGAAAAAAGTATCATTGCATTTCCCTTCTTGTCAAAGAAGAACTCTAATGCCTTATTTTGGTTTCCTTCATCCTACCCATTGATTATCCCCAATGGATCTATAAATTTATTCCTATCACAAAAGCGACAGGGGGATTTCACATTTGCACAAATTTTTGTGACATTAACTTATCTTACCCCAAAGACAACTTTCCTCTACCTAGTATTAACCAACTAGTTGATCTCATTGCCATGAGATGCTATCACTCATGGATGGTTTCTCAGGTTATAACCAAATATTACTCACCCTGGAAGATCAACACAAAACCACCTTCATCACTCCTTGGGGGACCTTCTGCAATCGTGTCATGCCCTTTGGCCTTAAAAATGTCAATGCTACATCTCATTGGGTTATGACTTATATTTTTCATGACATCATGCATAGCATATTGGAATATTATGTTGAAAATATTCTTGCCAAATCTAAACATTGAGAGCACCTTGCTTTCCTTAAAATTATCTTTGATCTTCTCATAAAATATTGTGTTTGCCTTCAACCTAAGAAGTGTGTCTTTTCTATTTTCTCCAACAAGCTCCTTGGTTTTATCATTTCTTTGCATGGCATTAAAGTTGATCCCACTAAAATCAAGGCTATTCTTGAAATGCCTCCACCTACTAACCTTCGTCAACTTTGTAGTTTACAAGGTAAGTTACAATCTATTCGTTGCTTTATTTCTCAACTTTTTGACTGCTACCATCCATTTCATCATCTTCTCAAAAAGGATGTCTCCTTCAAATGGGATGATGAATGCCACAAATCCTGCGACGTCTTAAAATAATTCCTCCTCCAACCACCTGTGCTCATTTCCCCTAAGGATGACCAACCATTTTACCTTTACATTTCTGCTACGTATCATTCCCTGGGTGCCATGCTTGCTCATCATGATGAGAAACACAGGTAGAAAGTGGTTATATAAGTCGTATGCTTTTAGAATACGAAACTAGATATACTCATGCTGAAAAAATATGCTTAGCCTTAGTTTTTGTCACCGCTAAACTTTTCCATTACCTACTCAACCAAAAAACCTTTTTTGTCACCAATACTAGCCCCTTACATTACATGTATGCTAAACCCTACAAACATTAACGTACTACATGTTGGTTCATGCTTCTTGTAGACCTAGATCTCAAATTCATCCAAAAAAAATATATCAAAGGAGAAACCATTGCTGACCAACTCGTAGATGCACCTACTCTCAGGAAACCAATCTTCTAACTTCCATTTCCCTGATGAATCCATCACTACCCTCTCCCTAGATGATACCATTTACCAGATGACCTTATTCTTCAGTGGTTCAAAATGTCAGTGTGGGGGTGGTGCCAGAGTTATCCTCATTTGTCTTGATGGTGAACCTGTGCCACCATCTTTCAAACTAGATTTATCTTGTACTAACAATATTATCGAATATGAAGCACTCGTGTTAGGTCTTCAAACCGACATAGCCTTAGCTGTTAAATCAATTAATATCTTTAGGCGACTCTCAATTGGTTATGAACCAAGGTAATGGTATATACCGGTGTCGTAGAGAGATAATTCAAAAGTATAAGCATCATGTTGACATGATTTTGATTACCTTTGACCATTATGAACTTCAAACCACCCTGTGTTCTACTAATAAATTTGTAGACAACATGGCCTGTCTCGCTTCTCAAATCCCTGTTTTACCCTTTGACTTGAAAATATTTGTCACAGTACGTAGGTTGCAATCACCTTCTTATCTAATCTAAGATGTCAACCTTGTAGGAAAAATTTAAATTGACCCACGTGACCTTTGGTATAAACAGTTAGCTGACTACCTTTCCCTTTCAATTATGCCTTAAGATCTTACTCACAATGGACAATGAGCCTTTCTCAAAAGTGTCTCTCGCTATATCATCATGGGTGGTCTTCTCTATAAACCAAGATTTGATGATATCCTCTTACGATGCCTTACAAGTTAAAAAATTCCATACACCATCAAGGAAGTTCATGATGGGATTTGTGGGGGTCACTTCAATGGCTTATATGTCACTAAGTGCATCCTTCACTTGGGCTATTACTATCCAACCCTAAACCATGATTGTTGTGACTATGTCAAGCATTGTGTGAAGTGTCAACAACATTTTAATCTTCATCATACCCCTATTCATGCCTTATAAGTTACATAAGACCTTTGGCCTTTCTCTCAATGGGGTTTAGATCTTGTTGGAGAGATCAACCCTCATTCTTCCCAAAATCATCAATGGATTATTACCACTACCGAATATTACACTAAATGGGTGGAATTCATACCTCTTATTTCTACAAAATCCGAGAAAATATGTGAATTCATCAACCATCACATCATTTTTCACTTTGGTGTTCCTCACCACCTCATCACTGATAACGGAAAACAATTCAAAAATAAACCCGTGGAAACTTTTTGATGCCTTTGGCATTCAACTTATTTTTTCTTCACCTTATTATCCTCAAAAAATTTCCAAGCTGAATCGAATAACAAAACTATAAATAAAATTCTTATGAAAGTGGTTGATGATACTGGTAAGGATTGGAACACGCACATTCCTTTTTCCTTATGGGCTTATCACACTAGTATTCACACCTCAACTGTTTTCATTCCTTTCTCTTTGGTCTATGGTATAGAGGTTGTCTTGCCTCTCAAATTTCAAATTCCATCTCTTCGTATCTAACTCAAAGATATGCTCAAAGATGATGATTTTTTCCAGGATTATTTAGCACAAACTTGAGTTATTAGATGAACACCATCTAAATACTCCCAATCACCTTCAAATCTACCAAAAATGTATCAAATATTCCTACAATAAACATGTCCAAGAATGATCCTTCTAGGTCAGAAACGTTTTCCTGAAGGAAAATCAACATGTAACAAAAGTGCGAGAAAAGTAAATGAAGAAATTTTGCTCCTGATTGGCTTGGACCCTATATCGTTACTCATGCCTGTGGATTGCGTGCTTATCATTTATCCTCACTTGAAGGTAAACCCGAACTTGAGCCCCTCAATGCCTTGCATCTTTGACCATTCTATTGTTGAATCAAGTCTTGTATCATCTTCTATCTATTAAATGTTTATCCCTTGAGCAAAATTCACCTTCCACTTACCTATTTTAAGGATCAATGACTAAACAAGAATCATGTGATTACCCGTCACCTTTCAGCCTTATCTTCAATATGAGTACTGCAGTGTTACTCATGACATGATTCTCATGGATAATTTTCATCCTTTTCAAGATGGAATCCCATGGTCATTCATCACTTAAAACCTCTCTTTCATAGCTAACCGCTATGTGTTATGGTTTTGTCTTCATAAAAGAATCCTATACTTCTCTATAGTCTTGTCCATGACCTGAAAGTCCAAAAAACAATTTCAAAAGTAATATATGGGATTTTCAAATTCAAACTCCTTGAGTCAAACTTCTAGAAAAAAGATGACTGCCTCAAAAAGGACATCTATATTTCTATCTTGTTGTTATAAATAGACTACTCCCTCGAAGGATAACTATACAAAGCTAGCCATATTGTACGTAGTCTAGCCAAAAAGAAGACTATTTCTACAAAAATAAAATTAAAATATTTTGAAGCTTCCCACATAGATCAACTTCATGAAGACCTCAAAGAGATATTCTATTCATCCCACATAGACTTCCCACATCTGATCAGTCTATAAAACAAAAGAAAAAGAAAAGATAACTTTTTCATCATGAACTTGCCTATTTTGATCTTGGGTATCTTGCAGAAGATGCATGTCTGTCTCACATCAAGGTTACGATAAAATAACCTCTTTCACCTCACCGTCTTTCCTTTCTAATCTTCTACCTACTCAAGGGACGTGCTACAAATAGTGACATTTCATGATCATGTGACCTTCTTCACCCTTATAAGATTCAATCATGCAACACCTTTAGGGTCTTACATTCATAGGCCAATCTTTGATATGATAGACTCATAATGGTTCTTAACAGTTAGAAATATTTTTGTATCCTCTTACCATTCACCTCTTTTCTTACTTATTGATCCTCCTTCTTAGGACCAGACCTTCGACACCTATATTCTTGAAATTCCTCTTCCACCAAAATCACTTATATATATATATTCAACATAGACAACAAACATGCCTATTCAACCTATACTCAACCATGTGTATTCAGCCTATACTCAACCATGCCTATTCAACATATACTCAACCACACCTAAATGACCTAGAATTAATCATGCTTAAAACATACCAACCTATTCATCTCCCCTATCATATTATTCCCTATCCTATGGGAGAACTACATTGGCCTAAGGCCCCTTTTTGTTGGGGATATATAGGAAACACTTCGAGGGCATGGGAGCCTTGGAGGTTAGCTCAGAAACTTTTTCCCCTAACCAATTTCTCTCCTTTACATTCAAATTATACCCTAGTTAGTTTCCATTTACACATAAACATGGAAATTAATATCGTAAAAACATACATACTTACCATTTTATCACCACAACCATATTCTACTTAAATCATTTCATATTTTCATAATATTAATTAATTGGAAATTTAACCACAACATACATACAGTACATTATTTCCATAAGATCAATAAATTTTAAATTACCTAGATTCTACCATGCCTATACCTGACTCAACCATGCCTACACCTAACTTAATCATGCATATACCTGACTCCACCATGACTAGACCTAACTCAATCATGCCTAACACAACTAGTTTCCATAATATACAATAGAAATGGAAATTAAAACAAGTACATCATCTGTATCCTCTAAAACACCCATCAATGCTAGAGAAAACCGATCACCCTCTAAATTTGGGAGGGAAAAATAACTAATCATGACCATCATCAGCACTACCAAATAGGTCTCATCAGGATGTGCCACGTACATCTCTCCATACCTGACACTCACATTGTGGTATGTCAACTCTACCATAGCATCGCCAAACACTAAACCTATGGGCTCCAAGACCTCGTTGGTTCCAATGTGATAGACATGTGCCCTTACAATGGGAAACCTCAAGATCCTATATATGTCCTCAAGGGTGATAGTCATCTCCCCAGTTGGAAAATGGAAGGTATTGGTTGTATAATCCCATCTATCGATGAGAGCGACCATCTTTTTTTGATCCCTAAAAATCCATCTATATCACCTGATTAAACTAAGACTGACATCTCATATGTGGTCCCACTCATCCCCTGTGATGATGGGCTTGATCTCTGCCAATAATGACATGTGTCTATCACGCATCATGAGTTGTTGTCATGCCTACATTCATACAAATTAACAATGTCAAGTAATGAACTACTTTTTCCCATTTCTTCAAAACTAATTAACTCACCCCTAACTACACCACATACCCACATTTGTTTACCTACCTATCTATTTCCTAAACTACCTCCCTGACCTATTATTCAATCTAATCCAGCCTAATATGTTCCCATACTAATATCATCACTTATTACCTGCCTATGTTTACCTAAATTTACGCAAACCCACCTAATTCTATACCTCATCCATCTAGGTTTCCTTCATTCTTTTCCCATGTACCCTCCCATTTGATTTTTACCACATTTTGGCCTTCTAAAATCTAACCCATTTGGACTAGGTCACTTTTCCCTATGACCAACATCAGTCACCTTGACCAATACCAGTCACCTCAACCCATGTTGGTATGCTAATTTCCCCAGTGACATCAGCATTCTGAACTGATGTCAATTGAGACCTGACCAACGACGGTCACTGGTTTGGCTTCACAACTGAAACCCCATGTCCCCAATTTTCCAAAAACAAATTAAAACAAAAATAAACTGCCTAAAAACTACCCAAACCCCACCCATTTCCTCTTTACATCCAATTAACCTATCTTTCCCCACCCACTACCCACATTTTTACTTTTTTTACTACATTTTGAGCTCTTCTTTCCCCACCCTATTTTTTTCATTTTTACCTATAATTCAATTCAAAACAATCAGAAAGGTTTGCATCCTACCTATAAACATTATCATCGTCATGTTGGAATCTTTGGGATGGGTGCTTGCGCCCCTCCCGCACCTCCTCTTGATGTTACCATATCTGAATCAAACCCCTCACTCTTCACTAATTGAATCACTCATCTCAATCTCGCGGGCCTGGTAAACAAAATCCAATCGACCAATGATTCCTCTCCAATTCAAATGAGTACAATACCTCGTCTCTTTCTCCAAAGAAAATGCAAAAATGCTCCTTGCTCTATCATTTTCTTCAAGTCAACAGGTGAAAATGAATTTGTATTATATGGATTTTTTCTTTTTTACCACACCCACGACATGATTGACATCAATTTTTCTTGACTGACATCAGTCAAGTGCCCTATTTTACCAAAATCAATTACCTTTCACTGATGTTAGTTTTACATAACCAATATCAATTATCCTTTTACCCCATTGCCCAATATTGCACTAAAATTTCTTGCTCACCACCTTTTCCGCCCAGCCCATGATTGACCCTGCCCTTATCCATTACCCTAATGGCCTTATAACCTCCCACCTGATCTCATTTTCAGTTGGGACATATTTTTTCCCCTAACATGGCCTTACCTATGACCTTTCCTACCTCACCCAATCAATACTTGCCTTTTGTGATATTTGAAGTTGTGTACTTGCAATGATACTACCTATGTTGTTCAGCCCAATGACCTTACCTTGCCTTATAACGTGATGTTTATCTCGACCATACCTTTGGTACCTTATAACACAACCTATTACCCATTCCTACACCTGGCCTAGTTGTATTTCAGGACCATATCCTATACCTTGGATACCTTAACCACTTCAACCTTGTTTGGATAAACCTATTGACCTTTAACGATGTAGAGTTTGCAAGCTCTTCAACCTGGTACCTTATTGTAATCTATATGTGTCTGTGCGTAAGACTTCCCCTACCTATTACTTGACCGAAATCACCCTTACCTACAACCAACCTACCCTCATTTTCATCACTTACCCATTTATCAAACCACTCACTGACTCTGTTTCACACCTCATGAGTTCCAAGTTTGAGGGGCGTCACCTCCACCTATACATAGGGAAACCTAATCTCCACTCATACATGGGGCATGGAATTCCTGTTTTTACCAGTTTCACTTATCAATACAAGCTACTTGATAAAAAGGGAAGAATGTAGACACCAAATTTGGGTCACACTCCCTTCAATCCCCTTTAATTAATTAATGTAACACATTTAACTAATCAGGACCTCTTTATCCCATATTGATATTCATTCTCAAATTATTAATTAATTTAATTATTTTAATTAAGGTAATTTCATCCTCACACCTCCACCTCATCATTACACCTCACCCTGGATCCATTCCAAGGGAATTGAACTCAAAGTGACCAAGTCATCACTCCCAGTGTTGATTCACCACTTGATCACTTGACCTAACTAAGAATTTTTCTCAAACCTAATTGGACATTCTTCTATGAACTTCCTACCTTTTCTAATGAGAACTCCACTTCCCTAAGTGGAATCAACTTAGAAAACTTACCAAATCTGGGAAGATCTTCCTATTTTTGGTGAAAGGGACTAATTCACCCTAATCGACACCAAGTTTTCCTTGGTCGGCATCCAATGTACCTATACCGTCATCCATTACCATTATATACACCTTTCACAACATAATTACATGGGTTGGTAATTTAGTTATTGGATCCTTATTTCATTCAATAATGAATCTTCAAGCCCTCCTACATCCAAAAAACTGAGCACACATAACAAAAATACAAGACAAATCATTTGGTTCTCCTTCCAAAGCACTGGAATACTCATGGGAGCACACATAGGTTATATTGCCCCATGGCACTAGAATCAAGAACCTCTCCTCAAATCAACCATCAACCATGTTAACTCACAAGGTTTAAAAGACACCAAGTAAGTACTGTGATTTTAATAATTTGGGTTTATCCCATTGTATATCTCTTTTTTCATTTAATATTTTATTTCTTATGTTACCCACACATCACCTTCTTCCCACCAACCTACTATTCAACCACCCCAAAGCCTTTTCACCCTTTTAAACCTCCTTCTTAGTATTCTTGAGTCTTCTCAGCCATATTACGACCCAAACCATACTACCCTCATTCTCTGTGAAATCACAAAGAGCATAAAAACCCATTTTTAATAGTTTATTACATATTTACCCTACTGACGTCAATTTCCTACCTAGCCGTTGGTTTAGTGCCCATACTCGGCATTGGTCACCAGACTGGATATCGGTCTCTATGTAATTTCATATTCTCAGACCAATAAGCTTCCCACGCACCCAAAACCAGCCCAGACCTCAACTAATCAGCCTCAAACCCTTACCAGACCACTCACAGACCTGCCTAACATGAAAAAACCTTGGTTCTAATTAGATTTAGTGTTGCATTATTTATGTAGCATTGAATCTAGTGTATTGTGCGTATGAGAAACCTAAATCATTACATTACAATAGGACCTATTTATTTTCAGTTTCTTATTCACATTAATTTTTTATTAAATAGAGGATTGACAACCATCTCAAGGAAGCATCAGGATTCCTAGATCTATCCTTGTCTAGGTAGTCCTCTGACTCTTGTCTATTTAATACTATTTGGTAGTTTTGTTGTGTTTCTTATACAGGTCGTTCCTCCTAGCCAAAGGGAAGCTCACAAAATCATCTTGGATAAAAAATTTACAATGTGTGCATTCTACCTTCCACATTTTCCTCTCATGTATTCATCCATAACCATTTTACCTTCTATCTATTTCATCTTACAGAGCGTGAAACTTATTGGTGAAACACGCTGCTCCACATGGTATCACTAGGTGAGTGTGCAATTTTATCACTCTCTTGTCCCTATTCCTAAGGGTAGAGAGGGAAAAAAAATAAAAATTCCCACTCTATCCCATTTCATGGCTTCCTCAAATTCCCATACTCAACCCCCATGGTGTTATGTGCTCATTCTTTCTATCTCCTCAAGCTCGAATCCCGTAGTGAAAAGTGGAAGTCCCAGAATGAGGCATATTTTCTTACACCTATTTTCCCCATTCCCAAGGGGATAATGGGGGTATAAAATTCACCCCATGTTAATCCCTTTATGAACCCTAGCATTTCCCTAGCTGCTTCTACTATGTCCTGTATAAATTTACATGTTGGGAAGCTTGCAAGTATGAAGAAACTAATTGTCAACACCATTTATGTATCTAGTTCGAGATTTCTAACACCATTGAATCCATAAAACCTACAATTGAATAAAACAAAAAATTATATTTCCCATCATTATTCAAAAGCATCAATAATTACTAGAAGCGGGCTTTTCTTCATTGACAATGAACCATGAAATTGATCATACTAAGGGTTTGAACTAATTTTTCTCTCTTCAAACATCACCTAGATCACTAAATCTTAGATAATCCATTAATGACTACTATCACAACTTCATACCTACAAATTATGACTTACAAAATTGTTTTTTCAATTTCCAAGGGTTTCAGCGGGCAGAACACAACAAATATTAGAGCATGACATTGCAATGAGGAGCCAACTTCAAAATAAAGTTTCTGATGAAAACCAAGGCCAGAATGATTAGCATATGCCATGCCCATCCACATGATAAAAATATTATTTAACTTAAATTTCAAGCCCTGATCACTCATCTCATTGGTAAGAAGTGCAAAACAACAGGAAGAATAAAATTGGTAATTTACCTGAAAAAAGCAAAAAAGCAAAAAACAACTGTTAATAATAGAAACTTTCTAAAAATGGTAAGAATCATCAGTGCAGTTGAATTGAGTATGCAAAAATATTGAGAAGTTGAAATTTGAGAAAAATGGGAAAAATCTCCCAAAATAGCAGGTCCTAGTTTTACTTGCCAAAAATAGAAAGTCTCAATTTGGATGCAGAAAGTTATAATTGGCTCTGATTTCACTCATCTTGTTGTTTTTTGACATCTTCACAAGGTTTTAAGATGATATATAATATCAAAAATGGAAATAAAAACTCCATAAGGATATTGTAAACATCTTCCTGGCCACAATTGTGTCTGAGAGCAAGGCGTAGCATAGCAAGGAGTAGAAGGTAAAACTCAGAGAGACTGTGTAACGAGAAAGGATATGAAAGGTGTTAATAACTCTATTGATTCATCGTAGGAGATAATCATATGGTCTTGAATCCATCATCATATCATCAAGATGAGTTGAGATCATTGAAATGGGTGAGATGAGTGAGCCAGTTGAGATGTGTTCAGTGAGTTGGGAGAGCTGGGTGAGTTGGATGATACAAGTGAGCTAGTCAAGAGATCATCTTTTCATATAAGAGGCACATGAAAATTTATTTATGCAAACATCAGAGATACTCTTGATTTAATAAAGTCAAATAAGTGAACTTCACTTAGGGCTCCATTGAAATCCAAGAGAATCAGGGGAGACCATCATCATCTAGCCAAGTGAGACGGTTGAGGTGAGCCAAGTGGGCTGGTTAAAATGAGCTCAATGAGAATCATCACGAGTGATTCCCATGTTCATCTCAAGGACACATTAGAAGGTCTCAAAACAATGTTTCTAAACACTCATTCAGCAGTGAGTTGTATTTACATCTTACAGAAGGCAGATACTACGACCACCATGTCTTAGATCAGAAATTTCTACATCATAAGGAGATTTTTCAATATATCATTCAATCTCTTTCCCTTCTCCTCTCATTTCCCCTTTCTAATTCTTCATTGTACACAATCATGGTATTTTTTTTTATTTACTTAATTGTCAATATTTTTAAATTGTTAAAAGTAGTCTCACAAAATTATAAGAGAGGTACTTAATTTTTATCTTCTAAGGGGAACTAAAAGGTCACAAGTAGAATAAGAACATGAAGAGTCGAGTGGGGGTAGATGATAAGGCAATTCACAAGGCTATAAATTGGAATGGCTTCTCCATTCCAAAGGATTTTAAAATTTAATATTTTTTGTAGCAATTGTGGATTATTATACATTGTTAAGCTTTATACCACCACTACGAAATAAATTATTTCTTCCATTTTATTTTCTCATGTGTTCTTCTATTTTTTATTGTATAAAACTTTGAAAACATAGTGATCTTGAATAACCAAGAAGTAACTTGGTGTCCTTGATTGATGAACCTAAAGAAATATGTATCTATGGTTTGTTGGTCTTGCTAGTGACCTACATTGTTTCTTTCTCCAATTGAAAGTTGAAATAATCTAGATATTTTGTGTAAAATTTTATATTGCCTACTCATAATAATAACCCTCTCCTTCCTAAATTATCTCCTTTATCCCTCATCATTACAAATTCATCCCTTCTACCCCATACAATCACTTTTCCACATGTTCATTAAAGTATTCCTATGTGAACTCTGGCCTATCAGCCACCCCACAATAGTTAGATAGAATTAGGATGGTTAAAAATCAATAATGGGAGTGTCCCCATTCACAAAATGGAAGGGTGTATCCCCATGAGAATTGGTGAAAACACATAACTTACAACATGGAAAATTATTTTTCCAATAGATAATTACTTTGAGAAATTAAAATGATACACAAATATGTCAATTATTTCTTACTTTGTTGAAATTAACTAAGATGAGACCTACAATAAAGACCCTAGGGCTAAGAACATCTAATAATTATGATCAAGATCAAAATGCAGCAATTTTTTTCAAAATATACATAAAGCATATCATATTGTAGGTTGTAACAAATGCAACAAATATATTAATGTTACATGGCGTGCACTTACTAATTGTATAGTAAGTGATAAAACAATGAATAAATGTTTGATTAGAAAAACAAGTAGAGCTTTGAAGGTAAACATAAAAACACTAATGAAAGTAATAGGGAGATGACAAAAGTCTTGAGTCAGCCAATAACACTGACTATTGGGCATTCTCTAGTAGATTTCCACATGAAAAGACAAGGATACATATGATATTCTAAAAGAATTACTTGTAAATTTTTGGAATGAGAACACAAGGGTGTCACCAAATAGAATAGATACAATAAAAAGAAGAATAAGTTCTTCATGATCATGAAGGGCATGTCAAAAAAATTCTTGGATATGACTCAAACACAATTTTTCTCTAATTTTAAGAATGAAAATCTATAGACATTAACATTAAAGCCAAATATTTTTGAAATGAAAAAACCCTTTTATGTGAAAATCAATCACTCACATACCACTTGTTGTAAGCATCATGTTGAATTTCCAATGCATTATGCTGTTTTTTGTCAAATATGTTGTGTTTTGCATACTGACATCATGTTTCATGAGTGTCGATTAAATGTCCCACCAAAATATGGTAAGGGAATTTATTCCTACCATATTTTGTGAAAGATCAATTGGACAATTTTTTTATAGACAAAGCATGTTTGTATGGAACATGTGATGTATGTGGTGGCTTGCCGAACATTGAAAAGTTTTAACTATGAGGAGAGTACACATGCAATATGAAAATAATTATTTGGTTTTATTAAATATAAATCTATGTCATA
This sequence comes from Taxus chinensis, assembly GCA_019776745.2. Classification (NCBI taxonomy): domain Eukaryota; kingdom Viridiplantae; phylum Streptophyta; class Pinopsida; order Cupressales; family Taxaceae; genus Taxus; species Taxus chinensis. The sequence goes on from CM034146.1 coordinate 618,508,546, forward strand.
TCAATTAAAACATGGAAAACAATCTAAGAGGTGTGAGCTTGTTACAGAACAATTATCATACATCAAAATATATGGTAAAATTCATAGAGACAAAGTTGTTTATGATTATAATGCAAAGGAACACACATATACCTCTGATGGTTGGATGAAAGATTAAATTTAATTAAGGACACATTCCCAATTGGTAATATTTTTTCAGTAGTTGAATTCACAAAGAATTAACTCAATGCAGCCACAAATCAAGGTTCAGTCACAATATTATAACTCAATGCAAGTTGCTATTTTCCTACATATAAAATTCATGCCCTCTCTAGGAAATCACTAAGAAAGATCGAAATATATTAAGAGAGTATCATTTCTACATCAGTGATGATCAGAACAAATTCTAAAGAATATGTGCAAGGGTGTTTCCAGTTATTTGATGTGAAGTTGGCTGAGAGGAACATTATTTTTTAATCAAAATTACATTTGGTTGGATAACTACACATCATAATTCAAGAATTCATGGATTTTTTATTGGCTAATTAGGATGCACATGAAAACAAGTGTACATCATATCTAGAGTTTTACTAAGGCAATACATGGGAGAGGAGAGCATGATGGTGCAAGGAGCATGTGTGAAAATAGCCCTTGTAAGAGAAGAATTAAAGTTCAAATGATGGTGCTAAATTAATAGGTGCAAGAATGTATTGTTGATTAGTGTAACAATAAGCATGGGCCATGAATCTCAAGAGAGCTTCACATAGTTCATAGATATTTCTAGTTGATAGAGGAACGACATTTGGAAAGCTATAAAGATTGTATGAAAATTACATGATCAAGTGACATGTGCACTCATTTCATAGTTCAAATGCAAGTTTCTTTCTCTATTCATACTAGGTACATGCCATGTTTTGTATATGTCATGCATTGATTTTATATAGAATGAATGTGAGTCTCAAAAGTGGGTGTATGAATGTATTTTTAAACCTCTAATTCCACTCAAAACATATCAAGTTCCATGAGCATTACAACCTACTGTGTCTTCAAATCATATGACAACATCACTTGAACTTTGACCAAGTATTTGATTTAGTGCAACAAGGTACATTCAAGTGTCATTTTATACATTTATAAATTGATTAAAATGATAATCTATTGATTTATTTTAAATTTGACTTGATTTTTACTTTGTGATGCAGTGCATGTATTTTTCAGTTATTATGACATAATTTAACAAAGAGGGAATAAACTACTTCTTGTCTCGTTGCACAGTGGTAAAACAGAAATTGAATTCCATAGTCAAATATGTTGATGGTGAAAAGGTTGAGTATCCCACTGGGTAATTGGTAGTCACTGGAACTTGTCTTCGACGATATCCTATCAAAAAATCAAATACTTTGTTGTTTGAAGACTATTAAATACAAAGAAAGATACTTCACTATTCATATTTGGCTCTTGGAACAAATATTTTGTTGGTTAAATATCATGGTAGGCCATCAAACAAGAATATGTTGAAGGTTTGTCAATCAGATCATGACGGAATTCTTGATACTGTGAAGAGTAGAGTTTATCCTCGCGGTTCATTAGATTGAATTACTAAAGGTATGTTCACTTAATATTAGATATACATCTACATTAATTTAATGATTTTTCTTAAATTTGGTAGGTTTTAAAATTCTATTTAATTGCTTAATAGCATGCTTACATAGGTTAGTGGTGCAAAAAAAATTCTACCTTCATATGGTTGACACTGTTAGTATAGAATTCCTTATTCTTGAAGCTAAGAGAATCCAAGGGAAATTAAATCTTGGAAATGAATAACAAGCACAAATTCTCATTTCACTGCCTATATTGTATGAAAAATATCTTCTTATCATGTTTCCTGGTACTTGGTATAGATACTCAAAATAGAGTTTTGGAATTTTATAGAGTTATCAACACCAAAATTCCCTTCTAGCAATGTATTACCATGCAATTTCACCCATTAATATGTTTCACATTGAAGGATTTTGGTCAAAATCATTTCTTCTTTCACACCTATCTCCAACCTCTACTGGCCCTACTTATACATAATTATTATTATTATTGGGTAGTATCTACAAGGTTTCTAGACAAACCAAGCATCATTCCACATAAATATATGGGTTTACAACTTCACACCAAATTGTAAACTCAAACTCCTAGTTTATAATATCAAATGATGTTATTGGGAGGCACTGGGATTGTTGGGCACTAAAACAAACCCTCACCTAACATTTACCACTTCACACTGACATGTGGGTGTAGTCTATTTGGTTCCACAAGCTTTTGTTCACAAAATATGGCATTGGATAACCTTAAATTGACTCAAACTGAAGTATTTGGCACAATTGTAAATTATGGGTCAACGAGAAAACTAAGACATAAATTCCTATAGGGTCTTAACATAGATGTGTAGGTTCATATGTGGCCTTTCAAGGTGTTATGGAGATTGAGATATCACTCGTTTAATTTATAGCCTATTTTACTCTCAGGGATCTTAAGGGATTACACCCGATCGATGTTTTCAAGAAGCACTAGGATCATTGGGAACATAAACAACCCCTCATCTAGAGCTTACTAAGACACCATGATGTGTGGGTGCAGTCTATTTGGTGCCATGAGCTTCCATTTGAAAATTATATAATTAGGAAGTCTTATAATGACTCAAACTAAAGTATTTGACACTGATGCAAACAATGAGACAGTGAGAAAAATGAATTTATCTAGGGATAAAATAGATAGGAATTTGTATAGAGTCTTAATGAAGAGGTGTTGGTTCAGACAAGAACTTTCAACATGCCACGAAGACCAAGAAATTTCCTGTCAAATATATAGCCTATTTTTCTCTCAAGGATCTTAACAAACTATGCCTGATCGATGTTGTTGAGAAGCACTAATATTTTTCGGAACCGAAAAAATCCTCACCTATCATTTTCAATGTCACCCCAACATGTGGGTGAATTTTTTTTGGTGCCATGATATTCTGTTTCTAAAATATGGCATTAGGCAGCCTTACAATGACTCAAACTAAAGTATTTGGCATCGTTGCAAACAATGGGTCAACAAGAAAACTCAATTGAACTAGGGAAACCTGATACAGGAATTTGTATAGGGTCTTAACATGGAGGTGTAGATTCATACAATACATTTAAAGGTGCCATATAGACTAAGAAAACACCCTTCAAATTTATATCCTATTGTATTCTCAGGGCTCTTAAGGGACTATGCATGACTAATGTTCTCAAGAAGCACTGGGATCATTGGGCACCAAAATTAATCCTCCCCTATGGTTTTCCATGCCACCCCAACATGTGGGCACAATCCGTTTAGTGCTAAGAGATTCCATTTGCAAAATATGACATTGGGCAGCATTACACTGACACAACTACAAAATTTGGGACCATTGAAAACAATGGGACAATGATAAATCTAAATTAAACTAAGAAAACATGAGATAGACATTAATATGGGGTCTCAATGCGGAGGTGTAGGTTCAGACTATACCTTTCAAGGTGCAATAGAGACCAATAAAACACACTTCAAATTCATACCATGTTTTTCTCTCACTGGTCTTAAAGGAATATGCCCGACTGATGTTTTTAGTAAGCATTGGGATCATTGGGCATAAAAACCAACCATCACCTAATATTTATTATGCCACTCCAACATGTGGGCATAGACTGTATGGTTTCAAAAGATTATGTTTGCAAAATATGGCATTGAGAATCTGTACACTGACTCAAATTAAAGTATTGAGCACTATTGCAAACAATGGGACAACGAGACAACCGAAGTCAACTATAAAAAACCAAGATATTAATTTGTATAGGGTCTTAATTTGGAGATATAGGTTTAGACGATACCTTTTAAGGTGCAATGAAGACCAAGAATTCACCCATTAAATTTATAGCCAAATTTTCTCTCAAGGATCTAAAAGGACTGTGCACAATCAATGTTGTCGATAAGCACCGAGATCATTGGGCTTCAAAACAAATCCTCCCCTAGAATTTAGCAGGCCACCATAACATGTGGGTACAGTAAGTTTGGTGCCACCATATTTTGTTTGCAAAATATGGCATTAGGAAACATTATACTAATTGAAACTGAAATATTTGGCACCATTGCAAATAATGGGACAACGAGAAAACCAAATTGAACTAGGGAAAACTGAGTTAGGAATTTGTAGAGGATATCAACATGGAGATGTAGGTTCAGACAAGACCTTTCAAGGTTTCAAGGATACCAAGAAATCACCCATCAAATTTATAGCCTATTTTTCTCTTGAGGATATTAAGGGACTACGCCCGACTAATGTTGTCAAGAAGAAACAAGATCATTTGGCAACAAAAAAAAACATCCCCTCGAAATTACCATAGTATCCCAACGTTTTGGCGTAGTCCATTTGGTGCCATAATATTCTATCTAGAAAATATGGCATTGGGAGCCTTATACTGACTCAAACTAAAGTATTTGGCATTGTTACAAACAATGGGACAATGATAAAACTGAATTAAATTGGAGAAAAATGAGACAAGAATTCATATTCGGTCTCAAAATAGACATGGAGTTTCATATGAGACCTTTCAAGGTGTCACAAATACCAGGAAATCACATGTTAAATTTATATCCTATTTTACTATTAAGTCTCTTTATAGACTACTCTTGACTAATGTTACTGGGAAGCATCGAGATAATTTGAAATTGAAACAAAGCCTTCCTTATCATTTATCAAGCCACCCCAACGTGTGAGCATAGTCCTTCTGGTGCCACAATATTTCATTTGAAAAAATATGGCATTGAGAAACCTTACACTGACTCAAACTGAAGTATTTGGCATCGTTGCAAATAATGGGATAGAGAAAACCATATAAAACAAGGGAAACTAAGATAGACATTCATAAATGGTCTCAATGCATAAGTTTAGGTTTAGATGATACCTTTCAAGGTGTCATAGAGATCAAGAATTAACCTATCAAATTTATATCCTATTTTTCTCTCAAGGCTCCTAAGGGTCTACACCCGATCGATGTTGTAAGGAAGCATCGAGATCATTGAGCACCAAAGTAAAGCCTCCCCTAGCATTTACCAGGCCACCCATACATTTGGGAACAGTATTTTTGGTTCCACGATATTCCGTTTGTGAAAAATAGAATTGGAGAACCTTACACTTACTCAAATTGAAGTATTTTGCACCATTACAAACAATGAAACAATGAGAAAAACATGTTAAAATGGAGGCATGAATTCATAGATTTTCTCAATATGGAGGTGTATGTTGAGATGAGATAATTCCAAGGTGCCACAGAGACCAAGAAATCACCCCCTTCAAATTTATAGCATGTTTTACTCTTAAGGATCTTAAAGAACTATAACTAACCATTTTTTCCATGAAACACCATGATCCTTGGGCACAAAAAAAAGCCTCCCATAGAATTTACTAGGCCACCCCAATGTGTGGGTGCATACTATTTTCTACCATGACATTTTGTTTGCAAAATATGGCATTCGATGGCCTTAGACTACCTCAAACTATATTATTTGTCCCATTACAAATAATGGAACAATGAGAAAACTGAATTGAACTGGGGAAAACTGAGAAATGCATTCATAGATGGTCTTATTGTAGAGGTGTAGGTTCAAATGAGACTTTTTAAGGTGCCACAGAAATGAGAAATCACTTGTCAATTTATAGCCTATTTTATTCTTAGGGATCTTAAGGGATTATACCCGACTAATGTTACCTAGAAGCACTGAGATCATTGATCTCATAAACGAAGTTGCCCTAGCATTTTTCAATCCACCCCAATGTGTGGGCATAGTTCATTTGGTGCTATGAGATTTTTTTGCAAAATATTGCATTGGGAAGCCTTACACTGACTTAAACTAAAATATTTAGCACCGTTGTAAACCTTGGGATGGTGAGAAAACTGAGTTTTACTGGGGAAAACCAAGACATAAATTTGTATACGGTCGTAACTTGGAGATGTAGGTCTAGAAGAGACCTTTCAAGCTATAACAGAGATTGAAAAATCATCCACAAAATTTATATCCTATTTTTATCTTAGGTATCTTAACGTACTATTCCCAACAGGTGTTTTTGGGAAGCATTGGGATCCTTAGGCACTGAAACAAAGCCTCCCTTAGAATTTACCATGAAACCTTGACATGTGGGAGTATTCTGTTTGGTAGCATGAGCTTCCATTTTTCTCTCAGGGCTCTTATGGGATTTCAAGGTGTAGGTATCTCTTTCTCCCTACCTCTTGCTCTCTCTTCCTCATTCTCTAGGCTTTCAAGGTGTAGGTATCTCTTTCTCCCTACCTCTCTCTCTCTCCAACAATATTGGAAGTGTACATGATTTATGCATAGAATCAATTCACATGACCATCTTCATAACCATTATTCATGAGTCTCTCTCTACTTTTCCTCGACCACTCAATTTTACAATTCCTTCAAAAATAGAAGTAAGGGAACATTACCAAGTGTCATAATTTGGTAAACTCCATATAATTTTTCAATGTGTAAACATCCATGTAATAACTATAAAATTTTAGTGATAAATCCCAAAATTAACTTATTCCATGATGAAATTTCATTTCTCTATTACAATGTGCAATTCATCCAACCATGTGCACTAATCATGGAATAATTTGTTTCTTTATGAAATAAAAACTCATCCATGTGATCAAATCCTTAAACCATGTGGCCTTGAAATATCTTGATTCCATTTTATTATTGTGTATGTTGTAGGTTAATTTTTAGAATGTCTCGTGTTCTACAAAAATGTTTAGAGTTGATGAAGGTCATGAAATGTTTAGAGAGAAGACTATATTTTCTTAAATCCAAAAATTTCTTTACTTGCACATACTCCTTTCTCCTACTAGCCCTTCTTAAATACAAGGCTTATTCCAAATATTTCACAGAGGATCTTGACATATAAAAAAATAGTTTTAGATACCCTTTTTTTATTTAAACTTTAGGAAAAATCTTGGTTCCAAAATCCAAGTGAAACCTCCCAATTTGCTAACCTCCCTTGGTTAATTAGGTCATATTCTCCAAATCTAAACTGTCAAAGAAAAAAACAATAAAACTATTTCATCCACACTTAAAACCCATAAAATTTGAATGAGAACAATAATAAGATGTTATAGTACCAATTTTTTGTTTAAAGCATGAGCATAAGGCCCTCAAATAATTCTCTCTCTCTCTCTCTCTCTCTCTCTCTCTCTCTCTCTCTCTCTCTCTTTCTCATTCTCTCTCTCTCTCTCTATTTCTCCCTACCTCTCACTCTCTCTTTCTCATTCTCTCTCTATCTATATATATATCCCTCTCTCTCCCTACCTCTCTCTCACTCACTCTCACTCTCACTCTCTTTATTTTTCTATCTCGCTCTCTCCCTCTCTCTCATTCTTGGTGATAAATTTTTACTTTTGGTAAAAAAATATCTTTAATATTTTTGATTGAAAGATATGAAATCACTTAAATAATGAATAGGAAAATCTAGTCATTATTAATATGAAACCACTCTAATGAAACCACAAAAAATATAAAATATTATATTATATATCTTATTTAAACAAAAAAAATTTGAACCTCCTCTAGAAAAGGTTCTCTAAACATATATTTTACAACTCAATATTATGAGAGTTAAGATTTTCGCACACACATGAACACAAATTTATACACATGTACACATTGATAAATTAAATGAATAATTATAGATAAATCTTTATATAATATATAGATATTACTTTAACCAATTTATGACTTTATTTTCCATTTTTCATGCATATTATGTATGCAAAATACTAACACACAAAAGGTCATAAGACAACAAAAATGCTCTAGTATACAACACCAATAAATGTAAAATGTCCATAATGTCATATATTATCACGTGCACATCATATTAGTTTGGATATAATTATAATCTCATAAATGTAAGACCATAAAACATATTAACATGCAACAAATATAAATATTGAATATGTAATATAATACCAATTCAATGTCATATAGGTGTACATACAATGTCGAACATGCATACATTTCCATGTACATAGGAATAGAAAATAAACATCATAAGACACACACACACACACACACACACACACACACACACACACACACACACACACACACACACACACACACACACACACACACACACACACACACACACACACATACATATATACATATATACATGTATATATGTATATATATGTATACATGTATATATGTATATATATGTATATATGTATATATATGTGTATATATATATATATATATATATATATGTATGTATGTATGTATGTATGTATGTATGTATGTATATATATCCCTGCTCAAAGAAGGATCTCCCTTAGATATAGATAGAGATCCATGATATGACTTGGGATCCTCCATTGTTCGATTACGAGTCCTCTTACACTCAAAACTTTATTGTAGTTGAACCTATAAAAGCATACATTTTTTTTTATCAACATGTTATGTATATGTTTTCAATATGTATAAGACCAGTCTAATGAAACTATTTACATGTAAATGCACATACCAAAATCTCTCGATCATGCTTAATCTACATCTCACACTCAGCAAAGTCAACAGGAGCTATTAGATCATGAACTGGGGTGTTAAAAGGATGAGATCGAGGATTACGTTCCCTCGATTAGAAAATGCAAGGGGTTGAATCATACATGTATATATAAAAAAACAAAATCAAACATCAAAATTAGCTTTTAGAACTATATTAATATGTAGACACCTAAATTTGGTATTTATACGCTTGTCTTCCCATGTGCGTGTATTTCACTCTGGTCTTTACCTAGGACCTCTTAATTTAATTCATACCCATTTTATTTTATTTAAAATTCCCACTTGAATTATCCTATCACATGTAATGCCCATCCAATTCCTATTAATTAATTAATCAATTAATATCTCATATGCACTAACCAACCTTCTATTTAGGATGCTTTGATCCTAACACATACATCCCCTTGATTTTTTAGATTTTTGTCTAGCCTATCTTTATCCCTTAACATCCCTAAAAATATCTTGCCCGCCTACATAATTTAAAGCACTCTTCCAACTCTTATATGCTCAAAATCCTGATCAAAGCACAAAAGCACCCCCATTGTGGAAAAATTCCCCATAGTCAGTAGAGACCCAACCTAGTCATCATTGACCCTATAAAACTAAGTATTTTCTTTCCATAATCATCAAATGCATGTAAATTTTTGAGCTTCTTTGTGACTTGTGAACTCTTCCTCATGCATGACCATTCCTGCAATAGTTACAGATCTTTTGGACATCATTTCAACATGCTTACATCACTCACATTAATATTTCATGAGTTTTATCATCATATTTGTGTTATTTATGTGATATTTATCAAATTATCTTTATATTGTTTGCATCTAACCTTTTACAGGTTTATATTAGCCTCTGCAACACCCAGAACTCCATTGTTAGCCTTCTTTTCCACCTTATTTGCCTACAAGTCTCCCATTTCATCATTTTGACCTCGACCTTACCCAACTTTGCTACACTCACCACCGAATCATCTTGGTCACCATCGACCAGGGTCCTACTTGCTAATCAATCCTTTCTTATTGTTGCTTACAACCATTCCCTGGTATTTTCTACCTCTGAGAACAATTTGTAGGTCATATCCTAGCATCCACAGACCTTTTTTACCTTCTAGTTTACACACAGGTTTTTGCAAGATTGCATACTTATTCTACATTCTAAATTCACTCTCCCAGGTCGTAGTCGAACTTCCTTTGCATAGTTTGGTTCATCATCAACCACGACTATGTAACATTTATTTTATAGTTATTTCAATCAAAGCAACTTTTAGATCAATCTCAGTCTTTTTTTTAGATTTAGTAATACTTATTTTTTTATATGTTATCTACTTTTTCATCCTTTACTCTGCTTCCTTTTATTAAATGGGGGTCGAATTCTGCCAAGGAAGTTAATGCTTCTTGTATTCACTTTTTCCAGGAATCCCCCGCATATCCTATATAATCCATTTTTTGTTTAGTGATTCTTATTTCCATGTTATCATCTTGTAGCAACAATGATCCATCATATACTTTGTGCACATTCATTTATCACATTGTGTTAGAGGTACCATAAACACTCCATGTTCTGATTTTTCATTACAAGTTCATTCATTTGATTAGGAACGAAGAAAATTGTCCAAAATTCTGGCATGCTAGGTGTGACCACCCTTTAGGTGATCCCTTTCTTTTCTTTCATATTTTCTATTTCTTTTGTCTTCTACTAACACTATAGCATAAGGATTTTATTTTTGCTTTCTCGTGTTGGGTTCGACCACTTTAATTTCTCTTCCCGCTAAATTTTAGATAAAAAGTAAAATATTTATCCAGGTATTCCTCTTTTTTTCCCTATTTTCTCCTGTTTGCATCGTACTTACCTTTCCTCTATGTGTCCTTATCAAAAAATTACATCTGTATTTGGTTTAAAAAGAACCTTTCTTTTCTACATCTTGCTTGCTCACATAGTTTAAGTAGGGGTTTAATTTGTTGCATCTCAAATTTCCACACACAACCAAAACCTCACACATCTAAATCACACCTTAAACATCATCCTACCCAGTTGACATATTGGGATTTCATCACCCAATAGAAAGCCACCTAAGACTTTTCAAGCCATAATAAATCTGAAACCAGACATAGATTGCCTTCTCGTCGGGTCCCTTGTCATCCATCACCTAAAAAATGTAAAAATAACTATTTTCTTGACTTGTCTAATTTAAAATGGAACAAAACTCTCACTCGAATGGTCCTGCAAAAAATTCCACCATGACCAATATCCCATCCAAACCCTTGGTTACTACACAACCTTCTTCTAGCCCTATATATGATTTCTTATGTCGTAACCCTACCACCTCTTGATCATGTCAACCAATTGATCTTGTTCTAGATCCATCACCTTGTATTATCCCTACTACATCTAACATCACCATGCTTGTCTAATCTATTGACATTCCCATCCCTCATATATCATATCCTCCCATCCAATCTCAATATCCTCATCATATTACTACTTCCCAACAACTAATACAATTTTTACTACTTGATATCTTTAGACAACCATTCCCTAATCCACCACCAGAAAATTAGCCTTCACCTTCTACACCATATCAATTTAACCCATTTTCAATCAACACCATACACCAAAACCTCCCTCCACAACTATTTTATCTACCTCATCATCTACTCCCATCCTAGATATTGTGCCTACACCTCCTTCAAAGGCTATCCCCACATCAACCATACTCACAATCACATTACCTACCATCTTAACCTCAACCACTTCTCTTTCATCTACATCTAGTCCTACTCTTACCACATCTGCATTATCATTATATGATATTCCTTCCTTATCCACACCTATTATACCTCACACATTATCCATACCTATCTTGAGAACACCCATCACTACACTTATATCCACTACATCCAAAAATCCACCCATGTATACCCTAACATCATTATCAAATATTTCTTTACCAATGCCCACATCATCCATTTCATCCCCCTCTTCCTCCTCATCATGTACCATTCCCACATCTACATGCCCCATCACATATTCTTCCACACCACCTTCATCATTTGAAGAATATTAGAGAGCACTTCAACTTTCAGCAACTATAAGTGACCCTCACATCTCATCCAAACTATCAGACCCTCCTTCATCGAGCCAATCCTCATCTTCTTTAGACCAAATCATGCAAAAATTACTTCCCCCATCAGCCACAACACCACTTCAAATCCATTGGTTGAAATCATTTTCATCCATACTAAGGGTACTCCTCAACAATCCAAATCCAAAAACCTTAACACCCTTCCATAACTATCCCTTGTGCGTCCCCATAGAAAAATCAGCATTCCTCAAACTAAGACCAAACATGTATCCTCCATCTTGGGGCCACATCCACCATGGTTAGAAAAATAACCACCTAAAAGACCTAAAAGGGGGATTTAGGGTTCTAATTTTAATCTAAATAGAGGACTAAAACATTGTATACATGTCATAAATAAAGTAAAGCAATATGTAATAACTACATATAGGATATGCTAAATGAAGTAAAAACCCTAATAAAAATGAAAGAGGAAGAGAATGACTTAGCTAATAAGAGGAGAATGTCGTAGAACTAAAACTAGAACCTGAATGTGTAGATGATCACTCACAGACCTTGTGAAGGGTAGATCTAGACTATCTGAAGTGACACAGGTGCTTGAGAGTGTATCAGTGTAGCTTGGGGTGCCCTAGTCTAGATTCTAGGCATTGTGAGTTGTGTAGGGGCTTAGAAACTATGTTCGGAAGTGTCCCAACTAGGTCTGAAACCCTTCCTGTCTATCACACTAGGTTTTCTAGATGAACTAGATGATGCCCTATACATGAAGAAGAAGAAGGGGTCATACTGACCTCAGCTGCCAAACCGGTGGAATAATTGTTGAGCGCTATACTACATTATGGATCCTCATGTAGTTCTAGTGATTGTGTATATGTCATGCCCTAGGATCTCTTGTTCCAGTCACACTTTTTGTAGTAGTGAGCTATGATATCTATAGAAGATGTAAAATGTAGAATAGATAGATATAATCCCTCCTCTAAGAATGTGTGAGTGGATGTGATGCATAATTTTCTCGCTATGATGCATGGAGCTATGTGGATGGAGATGGTGTAATGGATACAACCCTAGATGGAGTGATAGTAGTGATAGGATGCAATGACCTAGGACTCTGATTGTGGTCTTATAAGCTTTATATTTATAGGGATCTCAAGTTTGATTTCACAATTAATCACAAATGCTGACTGAGTTAAAGATAAGCGAGACCAACAACTAGAAGTGATATAAAGAAGAGAAAAAGAGGTTAAACATAGAGAGGGGCACCCAGGGTTGGACTAGGGCACCCTGGGGTACCCCAGTATATGTTAGGGCACTCGGAATCAGGGCTAGACTATCAAGGACGTTGTGAAATGGTTGGATCAGTATCAGGAAATACTAAGGAAAGATGAAGTCAAATGTAAAAAAATATGGCAAAAGGAGGGATTAATTGGTACTTTTTACACTTGAGAACCTTGAAATAGTAGTATAAGACCAAGCTAAATATTGTCTAATGTGTAATATTTGTGTCTACATTTGTCCCCACTTTATGTTGGAGAGTGAAAAACTTGGTAGCATAAAAAAAATTAGAGAAGCATACCTAAATCCATGCATAATGTAGAAGAAAGGATGCCTATGTACTAGAATCAAACATGAAGGAGTGTGGATTCTAATAATGAAAAAAATAACAGTAAAAGTGATCAGAGTGAACCTATGGTGGAACGTGTGGGTAGTTGCTACATGTGTGTGGTGTACTTGCATGGTTAGTATAGAAAGTAATGTCGCGATGTGTTATCATTGTCATGGTTGTTGTTTGCTATTGTTGCCCCCAATTTTACTGCTTGTTTATCATATGGTGGACATGTAAGGAGAAAACTCTCAAGTAGTCAAATATGTATGTATGTAAAAAAACACTATGTAAAGTATACTAGAATAGAAAGTGTAAATGAAAAAATGGAACATATGCACTTGATCCATTTTGAGAGAAAGCGTGTAGAAGAATATCCTGTGATGTATCAAGTTTTTCAGGTGATCTCATGCCACCTTGGCTGAAAAAGTGTAGGGAGGAAATTCTCGGTGTCCTCCAACTCTAACCACTTCTGCTATAATTTATTAAAGAGATCTATGTACTACGCTAGTTTTTTGGTCAATCCTACACCACTGGATGGAGAATTTTTTAGAGGCCACCCACTATAACCCCTCATCCTGTGAATACTCCATAGAATTTTTGAAGGACACCATGTCCTATTAAGGCCCCTATGTATGGAGTTTGGTTTGATTTGAACTCACTCACTATGTACGTGAATCAGTGTAAAGAAGTTGTGTTAGTAGAAAACCCATAATGATGCCCCCCCTCTTTGGGGGTGTATGCGACGACCCTGGAAGGATAATTTGGTACCAAAAGAGGACCAACCACACTCTAACCTTGTAACCAACTTAGACCTATAAGGGGAAAATGGAAAACACTAGGTAAATATGAAGGTGCACACAAAAAGGGGATGACTATCTAATACAAGTGTTTTTCCAAACACATACATGCATATAAGTGTAAAAGACACAGATAATCTAGAAAAAATAATGAGTACAATAATGCAAACACACAAGAAAAAAAGGATATTGCACATATCAGGTTTCAAACATGGGACATCACTCACAATGTTGCAAGACACACAAGGCCATCATGGCCACAAAAATAGTCAAGTGTGCACATATAAAAAGGGAAAAACCCACATACAATGGAAAATAAAGCATATAAGTAGAAATACAAATAGTCATGCAAACATATAGTCTTGAAAAACAAGTGTTGCACATGAGACAACCGTTAGCATGTTAAGATGATAACAAATATGTCAAAAACATGTATGAGAAAGTAGTAAAATATTCTAAGTACAAAATGAAACAATAGCACATGTATAATTCAAATTTGGATGTCCCCATCAACCAGTATAGTAAGGGTAGCATGAAAGAATCCATGCTACATATAGAGTACGATATTTGTAAGCACACTAAACAAAGGAATGAACACACATGTGTATGATAATGACATATAATAAAGCAAGCTAACATGTGTAATAGAATGAGCATGCAAAACACTAGTAAGAAAAATTAAAAGCTACCAAGATAAGGTAGTATGTTGTGGATGAATGGAAAGGAATGTAAGATGGAATGATAGGAGCAACATGACCCCCGATTGTATGGAAGTGTATGTAGTGAGGTTTACTTGTTTTCCACCTCAACTATCAAGAATGAACTATAAATGAGAGTGCATCATAGGGAAATGGTCAAGTAGCGTTGATTTTGTTTAGTGCACTAAGATGAGTGTGTATGTGTAGTAGTGATGTAATTCGAGATGAGGAGAAATGATGTGTGTGTGTCATATAGTTGAAGTGTATACCACAAATTTTTTTATCAAAGGAGTTATAATTTATCCCTAAGCGTATATCACTATAGAAGATGAGAGGATGGTGAGAAGATGTATAAAAATATATGCATGGACCCTTTAGCCTAAGCATATACCATGACTTGTTTGAATGGGTGTGTGATAATTTAGCCATAAGCGTATATCACTATAAGATGAAGGGATTAGAATGCAACATATGAAAATGATGTTTGTGGACCCTATATCCTTAACGTATACCACATCTTGGTTGAATAAAGGAATGATGATTTATCCCTAAGCGTCTATCACTACATGATGGTGGAAGAATGTGACAATTTATCCTATAGCATATATCACTACGACATGGGGGATGAGGGTGTATGAAGCATAGATAAGCAGGTGCTGAATAACAAAAGATAGTGATGGTATCCGTAGGTGTATACCACTATGTGATGAATAAGATGAGGGTGGTGATTTAGCCTAAAGTGTATACCACTAATGGTTGAGTAGGAGGGATGATGATGTGGTAAAATGACTTAGAAGAGGATGATAGAAATGGTGATGATTGGATGTAAGAGGATAATGTGAAATAGATAAAGGAAGTGGTGATTTAACTTAAGGTTTATACCATGAAGATGATATGATAACAAATATGGGTGATGATATAGCCTAAAGCGTTGGTCACTAGTCCAATGGATGTGGTATGATGACATGTCAAATGTAGGTAAGGTCCATTTGATTGATAAACCCTTGGCTGTCGAGTATGGACCGAGGAAATGAAGTGTGTCATAGGGTGGTGAAGGAAAAACGTAGAACAATGTAGTGTAGATGACCAAGGTAGGTAAATGTGTGGTGTAGGCAATGTAATGTAGAGTTTGTGGATACGTAGAAATAGAATGTGTATGAATGAGAGATGAAACTACACCTAAGTATAAGGAAATCTAGTGTAGGGTGTATGTATGTAATGTGGTTAGGAAATATTGTAATGCAATAAGTGTGTAGATATGAATAGAATGTGGAATGATGATAGATAAAAAATACCCAAGTATAAGGAAATCTAGTGTATTGTGTAGAATGTATACCATGTGTGGATGACATCGAAAAATTGACTCATAGATAATGATGACTAGTGTAGCGTGTATGAGATAGATGATGGATAAGTGACATGTAGATTAGGCATGTATAGGATGATGTAATATGTAGATGTATTTATCTGGTAGTGCAGTGTGTGGTGTTTAGAGTAATAATGATCCTGTAACAGTCTAGTGTGAACCGAAGCACTAGGGTGCATCATTGGGTAATGAGGGTGTGATAATAGATGGTGAAAATGTTGAAATATGAGGAGAGGAAACATGTATGGGTGTGAGAGGTAGCAATGCAAAAGTGTAGGAGGAAGAGAGGGGTTTTGGTCAGGTAATATGCCCCCCATTAGTAATGTGAGAAGAGGCTATGAGAACTCGTCAAGAAGGTTGTCATCCTTGGGGTCAAACTCAAATGGATCAGAATTAGTGACTTGGAAAACTATGATATGAGGTTGATCACATAATAAGCCAGTGAGAGACAAATATTACATGCCCATAGCATATTCTTTGTCAGTAAAGGAAGTATGTGGACTGTTGGTGCCATTTTTGAGCTTACACCATGTTGCCCAAATTTTCTAGGTCTATATTTTCTCAAAAATGTTTTACCCTTTGAATTGATGGTCTGAAATTCTTCCCCTCCATTTGAAATGCTTTAAAAATGCTCAAAAACTTGTTGTTTTGCCCTAATTTGAAGGAATATTCCAAGTTTGCCCTTTTATGTGCCCTAGTTTTTCCAATTTTGCGGGCTATGTGCCATTTTTTCCCCTTTTCCAGATCATGAAAAAATTCAAATTGATCAATTCATACTTGTTTGTACTTGAAAATTCAATCCCAAGGTCAAAAATGTTCATAAATCATGCTTCAGTTGATTTAGAATCGAAAAATCTACCATCCTTGGCGAAAAAATTGAATTCTAGGGCATCCCTGGAAATTGTTGCATTTTGATGGTCAGATGAGTTTCATTTGCCCGTCAATTTCTTCCTCAAACATGCATTGGCAACATGGCGGGTTTTTATTGGCCGAGGATCGGTGGGGAAGTGTTCTAAATTGTCATTTTTTTACCTTTTTTAGACAAATGGGGAATTTTCGGGCACGAGGGACTTGTTTTTTCCAAATGTGCCTACGTGGCCTGTTTTGATTGGCAGGGGGATGGTGGGTGGTTGGATTCCCTTAAGGTTTTTAGACCTTATTTTTACAAAAATGTTAAAAGTCAAAAATTGGCCCGAAACCCCGTAGCCAATCTGGAGTGGACACATGTCCTAAAAGACCAAAGGCGGAGGAGCGCAGGCCAGAGGGACTTAGAATTTTTTAGCTCTAATTCTCTAAGGTTTCAAAATAGGTTTCAGCCCTACTCCAATTAGAGGAGGACACGTGGAAGCACGACAGGGCAAGCGGGTTGCCAGGCACATGGAGGGAAAAAGGAAAATTTTCTCTTTTGCCAAAAAGACTCAAAATCAAAATTTGAGCACTGGCCCGCTACTGAATCATTGAGCGACACACAAGGACAGAGTGGGTCACGGGCCGTAGAGGCAGGAGGGAAATTTTTCCCTTTTGTAAAAAAGGGCTCAGAATAAAAATTTGGTGCATTGGCCCGCAGGGAAAATCACAAGTGAGACACGTGGCGAGGGAGAAATCCAGAGGTTTTCTGAAAAAAAAAATTCCAAAAAAGGTCAAAATAGAATTGAAGTGTGATCCTCAGTGGGACCTACCATGTGCCACGTGTCAGCTCCAAAATTCAAAAGTGGAGGAAAAAGTCAAATTTTTCCATTTTTTCCAAAAATGTCAAAAAGACAAAAAATGAGCCTCAATTTGTTTCCAATCATTTTTTTACCACGTGTCCAGCCTTATCCAAAAAATTAAAAGGGTAACTCAAGCTTATTTCTAAGTCCGCATCTTCCACGTGGAGGGCCAGGATTAAAAGATGGATAAGATCGACGGTTGTTGTGTATCCATTTGTTTTGACTGCCATGGGAGCTCCAGGAAGCTTGGAATCATGATTTTTGCATCAAAATTCATCAAATTTATAGTTATTTTGTGTCATCTTGGCCTTCCAGGATCATTGGAATTGGTTTCATGACTCAATATCTTTGATTTGAGATGTTTTTGAAGTAATTTTTTCCCCAGCCCGAGAAAACACATGAAATGACAAAATCAAAAGTTGCTGAGATAATTTGAAAAGGTAAAAAGGTGAAAATGATGAGTAAAAGGTGTTTGCATGCCTCAATGATGAAAAACATGCCTCCAGGATGGATAATGATCCAGATATTTGTAATGATTTAATCTTTTTGGGCACACCTGGAAACCTGCGAATGTTTTTTTGTTTGATGTCATTTTCATTGAATCATGAGGATTGTTTTGTAACAAACTTGATCCCATGGCATATTCTTTGCTTGTGAAAGAAGGCTCCAATGTGGCATGAGGTATATAATGCATTTTGGAGAAATTGTAAAGAGGTCAGGAAAAAATTGAAAATCACGAGCAAATTCTGAGAGAGAGCTCATCTTCTGAGAAACCCACCAAAGAACCAAAATAATTTCTTCTGTGTTGGATCTTCATGTATGTGAGTTGGTTACAAGTGTATAGCCATCACACAGCTTTGAGATTGTTCATGAAACTCTCCCCTGCTGATGAATCTAACAAGCTTTTGAGTTAATCTATGTTTTTCTGGGCAATATGATGTCTGTTATCATTTTTAAATGCCTGCAAATAGTTTTCATTGTTCTTGTTGCAATCTTACATTGAAAGTATTTAGAAATCACACCGGATCTCCATTTCTAGTTGATAGTTTAGTGGCATTTGCAATATCATATTTAGAAGAGCCTTCATCTGATAAGGAGATAAAAAAATTTGAAATCACTTTACCTTCCTTGACTACAGAGATTACTTGTAAGCCTTTGGGGGCACCTTAGGTGTGGTTTGATCAAGGATTTTTGTGTTTAATTGAGTTCTTTACTTCAAGCTTTTGTGGTGAGTTCTCAAATATTGTGTGAAGAGTGCTTCCTGGGATTCCATTTATGCCTCTTCTGGTTGAAAGAATGTCTTGATTATTTGAAGCATTTTATCTGATAGTTGTTTCGAGTATTGTAGAGGTTGTCAAAGATCTGATATATCCTAGTTTGTCTCATCAATACCCCACCAAAAAATCATTCTAAACAACCCATCCTACCCATACTACCCCTGCATCTGCATTGTGTGTCAACAAAAGAATACAATCCATTTACAAAAATGCACAAAGAAAATCAAGATCATATAATGTCTTCAGTAACCCTTGCCTTGCATTGAAAATATCTCCATAATCTGGGAGTGACAACTTGTGAAAGTCATATTTGGAGTGTTGATCATATTTTCCCAAGGCCTTTTCATACTATTTGCATAAATTGAGGGATATCTTCATCTCCTTCACCATTTGGGGGTTACAATATAGGTTCTCTTACCTTGGTTGAAAGGCACAACCTAAAATAGTGAGGGTCAGATCAGATCCTTTCAAAGTGCTATCCATCTCTCCACAAATCTGAGTGCCAGTTAGATCACATCCCCAGCTACAAAATGACACACATCATGATCTATTTGAATTCAAGCTTCATGCCATATCTCTGATGCTGCTCAGACTGAAAAGGAGAACAAATTTGGGTACCAACACTTTTCTGGTGCCATTTTCGGGGACTTCTTGAGAAGTTCTTGGTGTTTGTGGAGTGTTTGAAGAGTTTGAGAATTTTTGTATTCAAGTATTTGAGTTACTACATTGTTAAAATATCATTCTATGCTTCATATCTGCAAGTTTTAAACAAGGGTTTCAAGATTTTGTCTACCCTTTTTCCATTTCCTAGCAGTTCATACACTTTGGGTGCATTGTGATTGATTGATTCAGGAAGAAGGAAGGTCTAATTTGTAAAGCCTTGCAAATATTTTCAGTACTAGTAAACATTTGACAGATTATTTTAGTGCATTCTTGCACAACTAAGGTGAAATTCCTTAGTGGTGACTCCATGCTGATTTTATATTGAAAATACCAGTTGTCTTACCTTTCTGTCATTTATAATTTGTTGCTCAAATCTGCAAAACTAGAAGGAAGAAGATCTCTCTTCATTAAGGACTCTGCTAAGAAATTGTTCTATAGATTCAAGAAACTCAGAGCTAGAAGGGAGAAAGAGTGTGGGAAAGTGGTTGGAGACTTGGCTCAAGACAAGGAGATCCCTATTGTTGATTGGTGAAAGTGAGCAGCCTGTTATTAGAGGACTATCACTTCTTCTTCAAGTGGATTCTGATTCAAGCAATCCTCTCATAAACTTGTTTTCCCCAGCTAGTGAAGGTCCTTCTTGTGTACCTGGTAAGTTACTTTCTCCAATATTACACCTCTGTGTTTTAATTCAAATAAAACTTTCCAAGAAAATCAGCCTTAGAGAATACTAATCTTGTGAATCACATTCTTGATTCCCCAAAGATCTCTCACTCCTCATTATTTTGTTTCTCCTCCAAGATCACCTCCACCAAACAATATGGCTCAGCCTAGACCTCCATTTGTTGTTAACACCTTTGGTCCTATAAATTTTAGAGGAATGGATGGTTACCCAAATGTTGTCCCACAAGATGTCAGAAATAGGTTGCCAAAATTTCAAGGTAACAATGCTATTACTGGTGATCAGCATCTCAAACTTTTTGATAATATGATGGAAGATTTTGAGATAGAGTTTGAGGATGTGTATGTCAAATTGTTTATTCATACACTAGAAGAAGATGCTAGGGATTGGTACAAGGCTCTACCTGATAATTCTATTGATTCATGGACTGAAATGAAAAATGCATTTAGGTTGCAATATGGTGACAAGACTGATCCTAGATTTCTTTTGTCTGAGTTTGAGAATATCAAGAAGAACCCTAATGAATCAGTCCATGACTTCAACACAAGGTTTAACAAAACTTTGAGAAGGATTTTCCTATTGGTTTGAGGCCTTGTGATGAATCTTGTTTAATCAAATATGTAGATGCATTTGATAAAAAGGCAGCCTATTACCTAAGAGACAAGAACCCTACCAATCTAAGACAAGCTTTCACCATGGCACTTCAAATTGAAAACAATATCAAGGCTGTTGGGAAACCTCTCAAGAGAGATGGTGTAAAATTGATAAACCCTGAAAAACCTCAAGCTAGCAAAGGTGCTGATTTAGAAGAGGTTGTGAAAACTTTGGTAGGGGCTGTCAAAGAAATCTCATACAAGTTGGCAAGAGCTGAGAAGGGAATTGGGCAAACTTCACAAGGTCAGCCTAGGCAGCAAGCACAAGATAGATTTGGCAATCACCATAGGAATGAGCAGAGGTTTGATGACAAAGGTAAAGGGCCTGTTGGATCTGCAAATAGACATCCTCAAGCATGTGAAGGAAGAGTGTTACTTGATCCCTTAACTGCTAGGGTTATTGTTGTTGAAGAAGTTACTGATATTGATTGGTGTGATAGGTGTTTTCTGCCCCATCCTCCATGTGAAGCAAACCATCAAGAAGGTGAAGCTAATAATGATGATGGTACTGATGATGATATTTGCATGATGGGTTGTTCTTCAAGCTCACAAGGAGGAGCAACATCTACTGAAGTAATAAGTGCTAGGACTGCTGCAACCTTTTGGGATTGCATCAAATGGGTACAAGTCTTTCTTCCCCCTCATGCTCTTGAAGTTGATGTAGTGCAAGCTTTTGAAATTCCTAACAATGACTTTGAATACTTAAGAGCTTTGATGATTAAGAAGTATGATGGTGGTATCCCTTTGGAGGAAGATAGACAATTGTTGATGAATGTTGTTGTAGCTCAAGAGAAATATTATAACACTAGAAGCAAAGTTGTTAAGGGAGTTGGGCCTCAAGCCAAACCTAAAACACCCTTTCTCACAAGCATTCCAAAAGAAGCTCCTAGGAAAGAAACACTTGTCTAAAATCTCTATTGTCCCAAGCAAAAATTACAGTCCTCCTCATGCCCAAGCTGCCAAGAATCCATTGCCATCTAATGAATCTTCTTGTCTCCCTTCCAATGTTGTTTTTCCAAAGAGTGTCCCCTATGACATAGCCCAAGTATTGAGCCAAATTAAAGTGAGTGTTCCAATCATTGAGTTGCTTAGAATTCCTGAGCATAAGAAGAGAGCATTTGAGTACTTGGGATTGAAAGAAGAGAAGATTACTCCAGGAAGAAATGTAAATGTTGTTGAAAATCCTCCTCAGATCATTGTTGACCTTGAAACACCACCAGCAATAGAGGATTTTGGAGAGACACCTGAGGTATATTTGGGGACATCTTTGGTTGATTCCCAATTGAATGTTGATCCATTTTTCACAACTTTGATTATAAAGGATAGGCTACTTCACAATTGTATGTTTGATTCTGGTGCATCATGTAATGTCATGCCTCTAGAAGTCATGAATGAGTTGGATATCAAAGTGAAATTAGCCTATGGAAAGTGTACTACCATGGACTCAAGAGAAGTGCTGGTAGTTGGTTGTGTAAAAGGTTTGGTTGTGCAACTTGCATCTTATCCCGGGAGGAATTTAAAATTGGATGTTGTGATTGTTGATTGCCCTGCCAAATGGGGTATGCTTTTGTCAAGAAAGTGGGCTACAAGTGTTGGAGGGAGTTTCCAAATGGATATGTATTTTTCCACCATTCCCATTGAGGGTAGCCTAGTCAAGCTCTATGGAGAAAAGAAAATGTTGCATCTAATTGAGGACCCAAACAATGCTACTTATGAAGTATTATTTGCTGATGTTGATGCTGATAATTTTATTGGTTTTGCTGATGGAAAAGAACACAAAATGGACCAGTCAAAGTGCCTTGAATAGGTATGTTCTCCTTGGACCTTGCTATTTGATGGAGCTTGCTCCAAATTTGGAAATGGTGCTGGTGTAATTCTGATTTCTCCTAGCTTGGAAGAATTTGTTTTTTCCTTCAAGCTTAATTTTGAATGTACTAACAACATTGCTGAGTATGAAGCCTTGTTGTTGGGTCTGAGAATTGCATGGAAGTATGGTGTCAAGGACATCATTGCAAAGGGAGATTCAGAGCTAGTTTTCAAACAAATAAGAAAACTGTATGCTACAAAAAATCAGCGGATGAAGCAGTATAAGCATGTAGTTTGGGATCTAGTTGAGATGTTTGATTCCTTCAATATTATGCACCATGATAGAAGTTTGAATGCTACTGCTAACAAGTTGGTAGTGTTGGGGTCAATATTTGAGTTTGCACCATTTCACCTTATTGTGAGTACAATGTTGAAGTGTTGACTAGGCCAGCTGTCCCTGACAACATCAAGCATTGGCAAGTGTTTGATGATGATTCTCAAGTGCAAAGGTTCTTGACAAAATCAAGGTGAGTTTGTAGATCAAGCATATTGATTGGGAACCAATGGTGTGTATGACTGAAGGAAGAGAGACTTTGTTTGGAAAATATATTATCTAATTGAAAACTAACACCATTCCTAGAGGCCTTGTTGCTCTTGAGTCTAATTTTAACAATGTTGATTGCATCATCAATAGAAACATGTCTTGCCTCAAGGGACATGGAAGAGCATGACTTGGGAACAAAGGAAAAACCAAGAAAAGTTTGGTTGGGTAGCAGTCTAAACAAAGAGGAGAAACAGTCTTATGTTCAGCTGTTAAAGAAATATCAAGACTGCCTTGCATGGTCATATTCAGAGCTAAAAGCATATAGAGAAGACTTATTTCAACATGAGATCCCTCTTGAAGGCCAAGACTAAGCCATTCAGATAGAGGAAAAGGCCAATTAATCCACTCCTCTCCATGAAAATGCAAGAGGAGTTAAAGAAGTTGAGAGATGGAGGGATTATTCAGCCCACTAGATATTCATCTTGGGTTGCAAACCTTGTGCCAGTCAGAAAGAAGAATGGAGACATCAGACTTTGTGTGGATTTTAGAAATCTAAACAAAGCATCCATAAAGGACAACTATCCCTTGCCAAATATGGAAAATATGTTGCAGCTTGTGACAGGGTCTGAGTTGCTTTCTACATTGGATGGTTTCTCTAGATACAATCAAGTGGTTGTCAAAGAATCAGAAAGACTTAAGACAACATTCACTACTCCTTGGGGAACATATGTTTTTGTTAGGATGCCCTTTGGTTTGATGAATGTTGGTGCCAACTTTTCAAAGAGCAATGGATGTTGATTTTGCTGGTTACATCAATGAGTTCATTGCAGTTTACCAAGATGATGTGACTGTGTTTTCAAGGCAGAGAGGTGATCATTTGCAGCACTTGGAGAAGATGTTGATCAGATGTAGGGAGTATGGAATTTCTCTTAATCCAAAGAAGTGTCATTTTTGCATGAAAAAGGCCAAGCTTCTTGGTCACATTGTGTCAAAAGATGGTGTTATGATAGACCCTGAGAGAGTGGAAGAAATCAGCAAAGTACCTATCCCAAGAACCAAGAAAGGCATCCAATCTTTCTTTGGTCAAATTAATTTTATTAGAAGGTTTGTTTCCAACTTTGTTGAGTTGACTCTTCAATCACAAGCATGCTAAAGAAGGACCAAGTTATCAGGTGGGAGGAGGCTACCATTCAAGCTTTTGAAGGAATTAAGGATGCACTTAAACATGCACCTATTTTAGCAGCCCCAAACTATAAGAGGCCTTTCCAAATATTTTCCTTTGCCTCTGAGTATACCATTGCTTCTGTTTTGCTGACAAAAGGATGAGAATGGGGTTGAGAGGCCTATTTCCTTCTTTAGTAAGGCTTTACAAGCAGCTGAGCTGAAGTATACAATCATGGAAAAACAAGCATTCGCCTTGGTGAAAGCAACAAAGGTTTTCAAGCCTTATATTTTAAGTTCAAAAGTTGTTGCTTATGTTCCCCACACCATGGTAAAAGACATCTTATCAGAAATGGAGATCTCAAGTAAAAGATGTAGATGGGTGAACAAATTGTAGGAGTATGATATGGACATCCAAACCACAAAGCTAGTAAGAGGTTTGGGCCTTGCTAAGCTCATGGCTGAGAGCAACTTGTAGAATGTGGAAGTGAATCAACTAGAGGAAGAAAGGGTAGATGTGCTTGCAAAGTTGGTAAGTTCTGAGTGGTACAAAGATGTGATCTTCTACCTTAGACACCTGTGCTGCCCTAGTCACTTAAATAAAAATTAGAAAAGATCCCTCAAGTTGGCTTCTCAAAAATATATCATCACAGACCTTGGGCTGGCTTGGAAGAACCCTGAAGGTGTCCTCTTAAAATGCATAACTGAAGATGAAGCTCCCAAGATAGTTGCTGATTTCCATGGGGGAGTTTGTGGAGGAAACTTTACTGGAAGAGTAACACACATAATATTTTGAGAGCTGGTTATTGGTGGCCTACTCTCTTCAAAGATGCAACCCAACTAGTTAGAAAATGTGATAGTTGCCAACGTTTCTCTAGAAGACTGAAAGCTTCAGGCTCCCTTCCTTTGTAGCCTGTATCAATTGAAGCTCCTTTCAAGCAATGGGGGATGGACTTCATTGGTGAGATTTTAGATCCTTCTAGTGTTGGCCATAAGTGGATCCTTGTAGCCACTGATTATTTTACAAAGTGGGTAGAGGCAATCCCCACCAAGAAAGCAACACACCAAATAGTTATGGACTTCTTGTTGAATCAAATCATATGCAGATTTGGAGTCCCAGTCAAGATTGTAGCTGATAATGCCATGTGCTTTAGAGCCAAACCTTTAATGGCAATGTGCAATGAATATGGAATCAATCTGACTTATTCTTCAAACTATAACCCCCAAGGGAATGGACAAGCTGAGTCCAATAATAAGAATTTGTTGAAGATCATTAGAAGAACCTTGGATCAAAACAAGAAGAAATGGGGTGAACAATTGAAGTTTGTAGTTTGGGCTAATAGGATAACTCCTAAAAGAGCTACTAGTAAAAGCCCATTTGAATTGGTGTATGGAACTCAGGCTTTGCTGCCCTTGCACCTGCAATTATCTTCATTTCAGTTTGCCCAACAGTTGGAAGATCAAGAGCTTGGCCCATATGAATCAAGGATCAATTAGATTATTGAGCTTGATGAGGAGAGAAGAGCATCCCATCAAAGGCATGTCAGATTTAGGGAAAAATTGAAGAGATTGTTTGACAAGAAGGTCACTCCTAGAGCCTTCAATGTTGGAGATCTGGTTTTGTTGTGGGATAGTAGGCATGAAGACAAGGACAAGCATGGAAAATTTGATGCATTATGGATGGGCCCTTATGCCATTGATATCAGAATTGGTGAGCATACCTTTTTTCTCAAAGATTTAGATGGGGAATTGCTTGGAACTTCCTGTTAATGGCAGGCATCTGAAGCATTTCTTGGATTAATCCCCAAATTTGAGGTATGCACCAACTTGTACAGTGTATAGTGTTTGGTTTTTTGCTCTGTTTTTGGTGTTTTGTCGGTTTGTGGTTTTCCTTGCTGTGTGGCAGCCTTTTTGTGGGTTCTCAGCTGGTTTTTGGTGATTTTGGCTCATGAAATCCTTTTCCCAATGGATATTTTGGCACTTGGTCTATGTTTTGTCCTTGTGGCACTCACTGGGAGTGCCCATCCCCAAGCAAGAGCCGATGTTGGTGCCATTTTTGAGCTTGCACCATGTTGCCCTAAAATTTTCCAAATCTGTATTTGCTCAAAAATGTTTTACCCTTTGAATTGATGGTCTAAAATTCTTCCCCTCTAGTTGAAATGCTTTAAAAATGCTCACAAACTTGTTGTTTTGCCCTAATTTGAAAGAATAATCCAAGTTTTCCCTTTTCTGTGCCCTAGTTTTTCCAATTTTGTGGGCTATGTCATTTTTCCCTTTGCCAGATCATGGAAAAATTGAAATTGATCAATTCATACTTGTTTGTATTTGAAAATCCAATCCAAAGGTCGAAAATGTTTGGAAATCATGCTTCAGTTGATTTAAAATCGAAAAATCTGCCATCCTTGGTGAAAAAATTGAATTCTAGGGCATCCTTTGAATTTTTTACATTTTGACAGTCATACGGGCATCATTTTCCTGTCAAATTCATCCTCAGAAGGTATTGGAAACGTGGTGGGTTTTCATTGGCTGAGGAATCGGTGGGGAAATGTTGTAACTTTTCATTTTTTACCTTTTTTGACAAATGGGGCATTTTCGGGCCCAGGGACCCGTTTTTTCCAAATTTGCCTACGTGGCATGTTCTGATTGGCAGGGGGATGGTGGGTGGTCGGATTTCCTTTAAGGTTTTTAGACTTTATTTTGCAAAAATTTCAAAGTCAAAATTGGCCTGAAACCCCGCAGCCAATCAGGAGTGGACACGTGTCCATAAAAGTTTCAAAGGTGGAGGAGTCGGCGGGCCGAGGGGGGACTTAGAGTTTTTTAGCTCTAATTCTCTAAGGTTTCAAAATAAGTTTCAACCCCACTCCAATCAGAGGAGGACATGTGGTAGCATGGAAGGGCAGAGTGGGTCGGCGGGCCGACAGAGGTAAAAGGGGATTTTTTCCCTTTTTCACAAAAGAGTTCAGAGTGAAAAAATTTTAGCGTGCCCCCATGAGCCAATCATAAGTGGACACGTGTCCAATAGGGTCAGAGGGAAGTGTGGGCCGCAGAGGGAAATGGGTAATTTTTCCCCTTTTTGGCAAAGAAGGCTTAACATAAAAATTTGAAGCACTGGCCCGATAATGAATCATCGAGCAACACGTGGCAAAGGATAGAAGGGGTTGGTGGGCCGGGAGGTAGGAGGGAATTTTTTCCCTTTTGCAAAAAAGACTCAAAATCAAAATTTGAAGCGCTGGCCTACTAGTGAATCATAAGGAGACACGTGGCGAGGGAAAATCGGAGGTGCGGGCCACGGGGTAAAAAGTGAAAATTTTCCAATTTCAAAAAAGGTCAAAATGCGCAGAATTGAAGCACGATCCCAATGGGACCCACCATGTGCCACGTGTCAGCTCCAAAATTCAAAGTCAGAGAAGTGGAGAAAAAAGTCAAATTTTTCCATTTTTTCAAAAATGTCAAAAAAAAAAACACCTGAATTGATTTCCAATCATTTTTTGCCACGTGTCTGGCCTTATCCAAAAAATTAAAAAGGTAACTCAAGCTTATTTCTAAGTCCGCATCTTCCACGTGGAGGGCCAGGATTAAAAGATGGATAAGATCGATGGTTGTTGTGCATCCATTTGTTTTGACTGCCATGGGAGCTCTAGGAAGCTTGGAATCACAATTTTTGCATCAAAATTCATCAAATTTATAGTGATTTTGTGTTGTCTTGGCCTTCCAGGATCATTGGCATCACTTTCATGGCTTAATTCTTTGATTTGAGGTGTTTTTGTAATAAATTTTTACTCATCCCAAGCAAGCACGTGAAATGTCAAAATTGAAAGTTGTAGAGGTAATTTTAAAAGGTGAAATGAAATGATGAGGAAAGGTGTTTGCATGCCTCAATGATGAAAAACATGCCTCCAGGATGGATAATTGATCCATATATTTGTAATGATTTAATCTTTTTGGGCACACCTGACAACCTGCGAATGTTTTTCTATTTGATGTCATTTTCATTGAATCATGAGGATTGTTTTGTAACAAAATTGATCCCATGGACATATTCTTTCCTTGGGAAAGAAGGCTCCAATGTGGCATGAGGTATATAATGCATTTTGGAGAAATTGTAAAGGGTCGGGAAAAAATTGAAAATCACGAGCAAATTCTGAGAGAAAGATCATCTTTTGAGAAACCCACCAAAGAACTAGGATAATTTCTTCTGTGTTGGATCTTCATGTATATGAGTTGGTTACAAGTGTATAGCCATCACACAACTCTGATATTTTTCATGAAACTCTCCCTTGCTGATGAATCTAATAAGCTTTTGAGTTAATCTATGTTTTTCTGGGCAATATGGTGTCTGTTATCATTTTTAAATTCCTGTAAATAGTTTTCATTGTTCTTGTTGCAATCTTGCATTGAAAGTCTTTAGAAATCACAAAGGATCTCCATTTCTAGTTGATAGTTTAGTGGCATTTGCAATCTCATTTCAGAAGAGCCTTCATCTGATAAGGAGATAAACAAATTTAAAATCACTTTACCTTCCTTGACTACAGAGATTTCTTGTAAGCCTTTGGGGGCACCTTAGGCGTGGTTTGATCAAGGATTTTTGTGTTTAATTGAGTTCTTTACTTCAAGCTTTTTTGGTGAGTTCTCAAAGATTGTGTGAAGAGTATGCTTCCTGGGCTTCCATTTATGCCTCTTCTGGTTAAAAGAATGTCTTGATTATTTGAAGCATTTTATCTGATAGTTGTTTCAAGTATTGTAGAGGTTGTCAAAGATCTGTTATATCCCAGTTTGTCTCATCAATACCCCACCAAAAAATCATTCTAAACAACCCATCCTACCCATACTACCCCTGCATCTTCATTGTGTGTCAACAAAAGAATACAATCCATTTACAAAAATGCACAAAGCAAATCAGGATCATATAATGTCTTAAGTAACCCTTGCCTTGCATTGAAAATATCTCCATAATCTGGGAGTGACAACTTGTGAAAGTCAGATTTGGAGTGTTGATCATATTTTCCCAAGGCCTTTTCATACTACTTGCATAAATTGAGGGATATCTTCATCTCCTTCACCATTTGGGGGTTACAATGTAGGTTCTCTTACCTTGGTTGAAAGGCACAACCTAAAATAGTGAGGGTCAGATCAGATCCTTTCAAGGTGTTATCCATCTCTCCACAAATCTGAGTGTCAGTTAGATCACATCCCCGGCTACAAAATGACACACATCAAGATCTATCTGACTTCAAGCTTCATGTCATATCTCTGATGCTGCTCAGACTCAAAAGGAGAAAAAATTTGGGTACCAACATGGACAATTGTGTGTGAACCATCAAGTGAGGTTGGGGGAATGGCCAAGAAAGGATTATAAATGAAAATATAGCCAAGGGGAATGGGGAATGAGATGTCATCTTTATGAGGTTCTAATTTACCACTGATGTAAGTAATCAAAGAGTCTCCTAATGTGAATGGTGCGGAATAAGGGGTGCATGGTAGATAAACAAGGAGATCAAAGACACATAAATCATAAGCGAAAGTGATGGTGACAAAACTTTATTAGAGGGGAGAGGCATGAGTAGAAGGTTGAAGTTCATCAAAGATAAATCTAAGGTGAGCTATACAAACAATAGAATAGATGGTTTCATCACATTTGGGATCAAGGGGAACGTGCTCCCATAATGAGTCATGGATAAAGATGGTACATGTGAAGGATGGGCATGGGGTTGATATTGGCGGAGATGGGATGAGAGTGTTCACAGAGGGAGGGGGTGGCTAGTATGGAACTGAAGTAGTGGGAATGGGTGAGGTAGAGGGGATTGCTTCTAATAATCATATAGCTCCCTCGAGTGGTAGTAAATGTGGGTGATCATCCAAAGGATGAGGTTCATCAGTGGTGTCAATTCGAGGAATATGGATACTAGTATGAGGGTCATGGATACAATATTGGAATGGATCATGGTCTCAGAAGATGGTATAAAAAACATGCTCATGTAATAATTTGACACAATGATGGATGGTAGAGGGAATGGATTGCATGGCATGGAGCCATGGTCTACCTAACAAGTAATTATATGAGATAGGGAGATCAATAACGAAGAATATGGTGGGGGGAGTTTTAGGACCGACAGTTAAATGAAAAGTAACATGGCCTATACATAGTTGAACGGAACCATCATAAGCACGAAGGGAAATGGAATAAGGGTTAATGTCATGGGTACAAAAACCTAAGGCATGGATAAAGGACATGGAGCACAAATTAAGCTCAAAGGCATTATCGATAAGAGTACACTTGACAACAACATTGCCGATGCGGGACATGATGTAAAGTGGTGGGTCATTGTCAAAAGGTTGGATGTTAGTGGGAGGATTTCTTCGAAATGCTCTATGTTGAGAAAAGGCCTCAACAAATGTGTCATACGAGGAATCTAGATGTATTTCAGTAGAAACATTGGTACTAGCAAAAGGGTTTAGACTAGATGAAGCAGATCTAGATGGGTAAGTAGGTACTCATTGATAGAGATATTCATGATGATGGAATAAAAGAGAATGGGAAGGTGGTAGAAATTACGGATAGGTTAACCAAAATGATTAACAAAAATAGTGACCTAAAAGGGGGATTTAGGGTTCTAATGTTAATCTAAATAGGAGGACTAAAACATTGTATACATGCAGTAAATAAAGTAAAGAAATATGTAATAACTACAAATAGGCTATACTAAATTAAGTAAAAACCCTAATGAAAAGGAAAGAGGAAGATAATGACTTAGTTGATAATAAGAGACTACTATAGGTTGTTGCAGATCTGAAACTAGAACTCGAACGTGTAGATGATCACGTAGGGACCCTATGAAGGGTAGCTCTAGACTATCGAAAGTGACATAGGTTCCTGGGAGTATACTAGGGTGCCCCGAGGCACCTTGGTTTGGATCCTGGGAACTATGAACTATGTAGGGGCTTAGGAACTATGTTCTGAAGTGTCACAGCTAGGTCTAAAACCCTGCCTGTCTGTCGTACTAGATTCGTTAGATGAACCGGATGACACTCTGCATATGAATAAAAAGAAGGGGTTAGACTGACCTCATCTTCCAAACTGGTGGACTTATCACTGATCTCTGCACTACATTATTGACCCTGATGTAATTCTAGTGAGTGTTTGTATGTTGTGCCCTAGGTGCTCTCGTGTCAGTCACACTTTGTGTAGTACTAAGCTATGATATCTATAGAAGATGTAAAATGTAGAATAGAATAGATAGAATCCCTCCTCTAAGAATATGTGAGTGGATGTGATGCAAAATTGTATAGCTATGATGCATGCAGCTATGTGGATGGAGATGGTACAATGGATGCAGCCCTAGATGGAGGGATAGTAGTGATAGGATGTAATGAACTAAGACCATCATTATGGTCTTATAAGCTTTATATTTATAGGGCTCTCAATTTTTATTTTGTAATTAATCCTAACAATTCCAAATGAGGAAACAATAAGGGAGACCAATGGCTAGAAGTGACCCAAAGAAGAATGAAAGAGGTTAAACATAGAGAGGGGAACCTAGGGTGGGACCAGGGTGCCCCGAGGTGCCACAGTATAGGTTAGGGCACCCTAAATCAGGGCTAGAATCTTAGGGAAGTTGTGAAATGGGTGGATAGGTAAATTTAAATACGTGAGAAAGAAGACGTAAGATATAAAACAAAGATGGAAAAAGGGGGGGATTTATTGGTACTTTGTACACTTGAGAACCTTATAAATAATAGTATAAGACTAGGATAAATATTGTGTAATGTGAAATATTTGTGTCTACACATCCCTCCTAAGTCCACCTCCTTCATCGTGATCAATCAAAATCCAAATATTCTGGTTCCCTCCTAGGACCAACTCCTTCATCAAGAACACCTCCACTTCTACCTACCAATCAATCCAATCCTAAATCATCCAACGATTTTATCTTCTAGAGCACTAATCACAACTAAAGCACCAAGATCTAAAAAAAATTCACCCTCATCATCAACATCAACATTATCTCACGAGATCCCTCCTAACACATATATCTAATCATATGTGGAAGTATTCCAACATTTACTCCAAAATCCTACCATCACACTTCTAATCATTAGGGCCTTTGACCCAAACTATTTGAATCCCTCATGGTTTAATTCACATTGCATATGCACCTATCATCATATACTGGGTCATGAAACCGAACATTATAAGACTCTTTAGACCATCATTCATAACCTTATTGAGAGGGATGACCTTATTGAGGCTTCTTCTTCTTCTTCTTCTACCATTTCTTCCACGACCACTCCAATCCCTATTTCTACATCCCCATCCATCCAAATTACTGATCCTCCTTATTTTACCACATCATCCTCTATCATCTCTCTTCCACACATCACTCCTGATGAGGTTCCTCATTTATTCATTGATTCTATTTTCCTTGCTAAATCACCCCTTTGACATCCATTTCATCTCTTCTGACATCTATGATCTTATCCATATCCTTCTTACTAGGGGAGCATCCCCTTTCTCATTGATCCTTTCACACCTTCTTCCTAATCCATCCATCATAGCCCCATGTCTCTTTTGATGCTAGGGGGAATTATTTCTAATATTAATCCACTTCTAGATTAGTTCCTTTTCATAGTTGACATTGTATTATCTCATGTTTCTCATCTTCATCTAATTTTATCCATCTTATTTGTCTATCATCTTCTCCTCTTGCAACCACCGACATGGCCATATTTTTTTTTCCCTTAGAAGAACCTTGGCTTTACCTAAAGACCACCACAGTGGCCATATTCATGTCTATCTTATAGGAACTATATCCTTACTCTAAGACCACTTTTGTGGCCATTATTCTAACTTTCTCATTTCCAATGTGTTACGCATATTTTATAATATGTATCCAATTCATCTCATTCAATCCTATCCAAACTTATCTTCTCCGTATTTTTCCCTCTCTTGGGGACAATTTACTCTCATCCCAAGTCCACTTTCATGCCCATATTTTTTCACCCCTTGGGGGCATCATACTTTCATTTTAAGTAACCATCTCTTCACCTTGTTAGGGATGTGTTTTTTCCTCGCTTCCTTAGTGGAGTGCATAGTTTTCATCTTCGCTCATCTACATATCTAATCATATCCTATCTTAACATGAATTTAATGTTGGTGACCTCATCATCATAAATTAAGTACTCTAGAAAGGAACCAACGTGAAACTTTTTCCCCTAACTGTATTGGATCATACATTATCATGAATAAGTATGGGTCAGGAGCCTATCGATTTTCCTCCCTTGATGTTAAACTAGTAGTGGAACCTCTTAACGCATTGCACTTGTGATCATTCTACTGTTAGCATGTCTACCAATTATTTTAGTCGTATATTTATATCATTCCCCCATCTCAGCCCTTTTCATATCTCATTATAATGATTTTGAATTATTTGGTCTACTGTCACTTCCTATATGTGACCTTAAATATGGGCACCACGGCTCTTCCCATAACATTTTCCTTATGGATAGGTTCTCCCTTCTTGGTGGGAACTCTATGATCATTACATCCATCACCCTCTTATTCACTTATTGGAACCATGAAAAGGGTCCAGGGGTGTCTCTTGTACATTCATTATCCCCTCTTAAGTGGTCTACTAGCTAGTCTTAGCTCTCCCCATGTAAAAATAAAAAATTATGGATGCTCAAAAATCAAAGCTATCAAAAACAGACTAATCCCTCAAAAGGAAATTGTTCATGCAAAAAACAAAAACCATGAAATCAAAATCAAAATCAGACAAATATAATTATCCCTGGAAGGATGGATATCATATATATTACTCTTTCCATCTAAATTATGTATAAAGTATTTCATACCCTCGAAGGATGGCTTCTCTTTTATTATGGCATTTGAAGGCTTCCCGAATTCATCATCCTTCCATTTTATTAGCATCATAAGAAAGTTTCCCACATTGATCAACTTTCTTCTAGCAAACTTCTCGTATTGATCAATTTTCTCTTTCCCCTTCCTAGAGTTGGGTCATAGTTTTAGGGAACACCATTTTGGAGAACCCTCTTCCCACTTCCAAGTTACATCTCGAACCCCTTTGCCATGTCGACACTAGGTTTATGAGTTCATATCATTCATGTTCATTATGATCTTTGGTATGACCAACTTTCATTGGTTGCATACTAACATCTGTTTTGGTCACATGTGCCTTATGTTACCTCTATCCTCTTCTTGTTTACCTCCAATGCATGTGGAGGCATATTTTCCTCACACGTTTCTAGATATGACATATTGTTGTTCACACCTATAGGTTTCCACCATTGTGTTACATCCTTAATCCTATCACATATGTATTCCATTCCTATTTCATCCTTTCACAAATGCATCTTTCTTTATTTCAATCACCTATATGTTATCCATCTATCCCCAATACATTTATTCTTACTTATGTTCATCATTAATCACATCAATTTTCAAATTTATTTTCCATTCACATCACATTTTTCCATATAAATTCTAATCACCACGATCAAATTCAAACACAAAAACATATAATCATGGTCTTCATTAACATCATTTAACATTTTATCCAACACATATACCTCCAAAGTAACCATATTATCATTAACATCACATTAACTATTTCATCATACATTCTAAGACGAAATAAAATATAAATAAATGCACATATAATCATCATCACATCACAAATCCATTCATCACATCATATAATAAACAAATAATAATGCACGACAAAATTATATTTATATAGATATATATATCAAAATGTGTATCAATACATCATAAATTGACCTCTAAGGGCCCTCTCTCAAAGAAGAAATATTATCAAAATCTGTAAATTGTACATCCAAAATCCTCAAATCCTCTCCTCTAGGGGGGTATAGTACCTAATCCCTAGGAATCACTGCCACCCTTGTGGCCTCCCTCCACTTGTTGTGGCTATGCCACACTCTTTCTACTCCTAGACATCCCCACTCCTCCATCTGTTATCCTATGAAGATGCTCCTCAGTAGTGCAGTGTCTTCAAAAAATTCTCAAACAAGATCCCCTCATAATACCTAGCCTCTATAGCTAGGGTTATGTACCTATCCATGGAAATCATGTCAGGAGGTGTCACCTATCTTGACCTTTGTAGTGTTACCTGGGCACCACTAACTGAATCTATCTCTTGTATAGTCGATAGATCTCAAAAATGGGCCCTATAGGCCTCCCTTTATCTGCGGTAGTGGTCCCTATCCTAGACAAATTGGTTCCTCTCCTATGTGACTACATCCTACTATTATAGAGATGAATCTCTCTCTACACATGCATCTGATCCCTCTCCACCCTCATCTGATCCAAATCATCACGTAAATGTGCCACCTCTAGGACTCTTTGGCACTCACTGTCTCCAACCTCCACCTCTACCTCAACCTCTATCTCTCTCTCCTCCCTCTATAGCCACCCAATATGCCCAAGTTGTAGTATGCCAGTCATAGTATCCCATTCTGACTCCCACATCATTGTTATTATCCCATGGTGCAAGCCCCTCCTCCACTAGGTATGCCATAATAGGACTCAATCACTCTCTTTCATGCTCCTCCTTCCCATATAAAATCACATCCCAAGGCACTGTCTATACAACTCTAAAATTTCTTCATACTCGATCAACCTAAACTACCTTGATCATCTTTGGCCTTCTCCCCTATACTCACCTCGTCCTCCTCATCCCATCTAGCTCTACATCAACCCTAGGCCATGTAGGGAACTCTCGGTATGGATGTCGTCTAATATATTAAAAATCCAACTTGGCCAACCTATCAACATACCAGTCCACACTCCTCTCACTCTTGTCTCTGAAGGAATGATCGGCCCTCCATCTTAAGAATCCCACTACCAACTCTATGTGGTATCTTGCGACCCATGATAGCCCAGGTGGTTTGATCAATACAATATGCTCATAGGCCCAACAATGGAGCAAGAGGCCTACATCTAATCCTAACCTCCTACCTGTCCTATACATCGATAGCTCATGGTACAACTGAGCTAGCAAGGTAGTCCTAAAAGAAAATATTGTCTGGTGATCTACTATGTTTTCCACCACACCAGTTAGTGCCCATGGAAACAAAGCTTCTCCTGATTCCGGTAGTGTATAGCAAGACACATCCATCATAACTAAATAGTCAATCAATTACGTGGCACCCTAGCCTCAAATAACATCTCATAAGAAACATCCACTGAATAAAATACGATATGGGGTACATTGGCTCCAAATAGTTATGTCAACACTGCTAATTTGTTGTCACCTATGATGGGAACTATCTATTCCCCCATAATAGGTAACCTGAGGATGCAGTATAACTCCTCTAAGGTGATGGTCATCTCCCATATCTTGAACCAAAATTTATGTCTGTATGTATTATCTCTCCATCAATGCTATCATCAATCCCACATCCCATGGGATCTGTTAGTAGTGTTTGAATCCACTCAACTCTACTATTATCAAGTGATCCCACTCGACATTTGTCACATCTCCTTTGATGTGCGCATATAGAGCTGACACTTGGTCTCTCAAGTACAGGTCTCTCTATCCTATAATCACAAATAAAACATGTATACATCAAATCATTGATCCAAATCCATTCAAAATTCATTAAAATTAATAAAAAATCAAATTTAACCCTAAATAAGCCAATCAAACCCTAGTCGATGTTGATCTAAGTCGGGTTGACTTGTTTAAGAGTCAATCAACATGCCTTAGGGCTAGATTGATGTCAACAAATATTGTTCTCTACCGACCCCATAACATCATCCACTTTCTATAAAATATGCAAAAAAGCAATAAAACATAAAATTAAATTAAAAACAAATGTCAGTTTTGCTACTCACCATCCTCCACACCCTCTGATGTTTCCTCATTGCTCCTGTAACCTCCGTTTTACACTATTCTCTTTAATATCTCTAATCTCACTCGTAAAATTTGCGTGTGAAAATGAGCTTCGTCGACCAAACCTTGGACTTATATAGCCATCAATTCTTGGTCATCATCGACCCCCTAGGGTCACCGTTGATTGGCCTTAGTCACCATAGACTAGCTTTTGTAATAATTATTTTGAGATTTACCTCATCTTCCTTACATCCTTTCCTTCAAGCATTCATCACAAGTCCACCTTGGTGGCCATACTATTTTCCCCTTGGTGCATTCCAATCTTGAAGTCCACATTTGTGGCCATATCTATTTCCCCTTAGGGAATTTTTATACATTCCAAATCCTGTAGGGCCATACCTATTTCCCCTCTAGGCATTTTAATCCAATTTCAAAGTCCACCTTTATGGCCATATTTATATCCCCTCAGGGCATTATAATCACAAATTCTAGCATTGTGGCCATATTTATTTCATCCAAGTATGTTTTTACTCTCAAAGTCCACTTTTTGTGGCCATCCATACTTTTCCTTTTCGATTTTACCTCGTGATCCTATCTAATCCGCACACAAAGTACACCTTTGTGGCCATACTTACTCCTCCTTAGTTCTCAGGGAATATTATTATTTCATCACCGGCTTTTTCACTTTTCCTTCTTGGCCATTTTTCGTGTCCTATGTTAGGGTACCATAACCTTTCATCCTTGTCCCTTACAAATGCATACCTATTCACTCAATTCCTTGTGTATAAAGTGTTTCACATTTATTTTTGCATACTTTGATGTTTTCATATGACCCAATGGTCATCACAGCTTGCATCCATACTGTTGTGATCTTCACCCACTCACTAGCCCATAGAACATTTTCACTCGTCTCTGTTGAGATCATAATGATCCTTTACCAATGTGATATTGGAGTCACCACCATAGTTTTTATTGTTATTATGATTCCCTTTTTGTTTGGGGAATTCTGACTTGGTAATCATTTTACCCATTTTTCTTCACCCATCCTCCCTTTATCACCTATCTTTTTCAAATGCGTCATCAATTTCCCTTAGCATAATCGATCCCCCATTTGAGGGTGATCTCATCATCTACCTTTTATTAATTCCCTTAATATCTCATCATTTTTGTCTCATGGATTACTAGCACAAAGCACTTAAAAGGGGGGAAAAATGTAGACACCTAAATTTTATATCCATAACCTTGTCTACCTGTGTGCACATATTTCACCTTGGTATTTACCCTAGACCTCTTAATTTAATTCATCCCCCTTTTATTTAATTTAAAATGGCCACTTAAATTATATTATCACATATAATTCCCATCTAATTCTAATTAATTAATCAATTAATATCTCATATGCCCTAACCAAACCTTCTATTTAGGATGCTTTTATCCTAACACATACATCCCCTTACTTTTCTAGCTTTTTGTCTTGTCTATCTTTATCCCTTAACATACCTAAAAATCCCTTGCCCGCCTACATGCTTTAAAGCACTCTTCCAACTCTTAAATTATGAAAATCCCAATCAAAGCACAGAAGCACCCCCATTGGGGAAACTTTCCCTGTAGTCAGCGGAGACCCATCCTAGTCTTCATCAACCCTATAAAAATGAGTCTTTTCTTTCCATAATCATCAGATGCATGCACATTTTGAAGCTTCCTTGTGACATGTGAACTCTTCATCATGCCTGACAATTTCTGCAACAGTTGCAGGTCTCCTCAACATCAGTTCAACATGTTTACATCACTAACAATCATCCTTCATGTGATTTACCATCATCTTCGTGTTATTTATGTGATATTTTTCAAATTATCTTTGTATTGTTTGCATCTAACATTTTGCAGATTCAGATTAGCCTTTGCAACACTCAGAGATCCATTGTCAACCTTCTTTTCAAGCTTATTTTCTTGTAGGTCTCCCATTTCATCCTTTTTACCTCAACCTTACCCAACTTTGATACAGTTTCCACCGACCCAACCTGGTCACTGTCAAGCAGGGTCCTCCTTTCTAATCATTTCTTTCTTACTATTGTTTCCAACCATTCCATGGTATTTTCTTCCTCTAAAAACATTCTGCAAGTCATCTCCTAGCATCCACAGACCTCTGCTACCTTCTATTTTTCATTCATTTTTTTGTAGGCCTATAATCTTATTCTACATTCCAAATGCACCTCTCCCAGGTCACTGTCAACCTACCTCTACACAGTCTAGGTTTTCATTGGCCTAGATCAGGTAACATTTAATTTACAATTATTTCAATCAAATCATCTTTTAGATCAATCTCAATCATTTTTCAGATTTAATAATACTTATGTTTCTGCATATTATCTACAGTTTTATCCTTACCCCACTTTTATTTATCAAATGGGGGTTGACATCTGCAAAGGAAGTTAATGCTTCTTAGATCCAATTTGTCGGGAAACCCCTGCATATCCTATCTAATCCATTTTTTGTTTAGTGATTCTTATTTTAAAGTTATCATCTTGTAGCTGCAAGGATCCATCATTTACTTTACACCCATTCATCCATCTGAACATCACATTAGAGGTGCCATAAACCCTCCATGTTCTAAGTTGCTAATTACTTTCATTACTAGCTCATTCATTTGATTAGGAACAAAGAAACTTGTCCAACATAACAATAATTTTTTTTAATGTGGATCTAAACATTTATGCCAACTGAGTACACAATGACAATATTGTAACTAATTTTATAAATAAAAATATTTTATGCCTATGAATCATATTTATAGGGTTGTTACCAACCATGGGAAAATCCTACATGTACACAATATGTTCACATTGACTATCTACATTATGCTAAAATGAGGATAATTATAAAAATAATTCCATAATATGAATTACACTCTAGTTCATGAAAATTCATAATTTGTATACATTAGTGAGTTCCTACAAAAATGCAATTGCAATGGAAAAACCTTTGTCTACTCCTCACAGAGATGGTTGAGTGTCTTGTGTGGTCATCAAATTTATAAATAATATATCACATCAAGTTTTGTGTGTGTGTGTGTGTGTGTGTGTGTGTGTGTGTGTGTGTGTGTGTGTGTGTGTGTGTGTGTGTGTGTGTGTGTGTGTGTGTGTGTGTGTATGAAAATATAAATTTAACATTCTTAATTACCTCCGTGAATGTAAAAATTGGCATGGTGATTGCAACTTGTGGTTGGGATGATAACTTCCCTCTCACACATTGCAATATTAATGCATACATGTATATGTGTGTGTAAATTAATGAATTTGACCAAGTTCAAATACAAATATTTTGAAAATTAATTAACATATATTTACATTATACTCAAATCTTTTTGTAACATGTAATAAAAAATAAAAAATACACGTGAAGGTGACATCAATGTCTAGAATCCAAATGCATCACTTTAAAAATGTTAGAAATAGCCACATCATCATGCCTACCACAAAAACCTCCACTAACATCAGTCTTCATGACACTATCATCCTCATTGGGACCAATACATATGTCAGCACAAGATGTATATATATGTAGCCTCATGCTAGTACTACATGAAGGAATCCTCTATTCACCTCCACCAACATTGATTTTAGAAACCTCTCTCATATGGTGAACAAGGGTATCAGAGAGTTCCTGAAGCGCATGCAATGTGTCAATCTCTATTGTCTCTATCATAGCTATAGGGACTGTATCAATATGAGGGGGATTTTGGATGGGGACTGTACCATGTTAAATATGAGCACAATGTGCACCTGGTCTATCATGTGTAGATCCTTTTCCTCAACCTTGAAACTCATACTGGTCAAAATAGATGGGGATCTCATTGAGGATAAACTCACAATAGAGTTTCCTCAAAAATTATAATGGAACCTCATTGTTCTTACAAGGTGGTATATCAAATATCATCCACCATAAGTCCCAAGAATTATTTTTTATCATATTATTATTTTACTAGTGGATTGGAAAGTTTTTGCATGACAAAGAAATTGAAAAATTGGTTCCATGGTTAGTGAATAGTGCACAAATAAGGTCTTTTTGTATTATTTTGTTTTTTACATTTGCATATGATAACTTATTAGCATAATATTCCCTACAAAACTTTATATAGGATGTCCATTGATTAGTTTGACTCATTTCTGCATTAACCTAATCCAATAATGCCTCCAATGTGTTTGCAAGCGAGGCATGGTAGGGGTTTGTGGAATGGGAATCCCTCATTAATCTAATCAATTCCTTAATTTCAAGATTATTCTCAACTATATGGGAAGCTAAATCCCCCTGAACACCTGGAGGATTTATATCAATTATAGCAAGGCTAGGAGGACTACAAGGATTTGGAAGGTTTTATTTTGGTTGTGGAGGTGGAGGAACTATAAGAATCATAAAAAACATGTATTTTGTTAAAATATACATTACAAATATCAAACAATTACCAAATTTGATTGTAATTGAGAGAAAAAGATTTTCCCTACCTCTTCTATGTTGCGGCATCATTAAATCCACCTCAATACAACCTTCCATGTGATCCATGGAAATTTTTTGGAGAAAAATGGTTAAATAGGAACCAAGACTACAAGGTTTACAGGAAATACACGTTTGGGGTAGAATAAAATGGAGATTGGGATTAATTATCAAGAAATACAAACACACTATATCATGTACGCATTATAGCTCACATGCGTTATGGTATGGTAATTACCATGCCAAAAACATTCCCATCCTAACTCTTTTTTCCTTTTCTCATGCATTTTGTCCACTTTTTTGCCCTCATTTCCTTACACTTACCCATAAAGTGATGTTAACTTAATTATATATAGCCTTCTATAGGTGAAATATTCTAATAAGGACAACAAGGGAATATGAAACAACCCAAATAATTTTTTTAAATTAAAATCACAGCTAGTGAATGTTAAGGGGTGGGAATATAAAGGTTGGCCAAGACAAAACCTTACATATGAATCCTTCCATATGTTTTCAAACCTAAGAGATGAAAACCAAAACTATAATTTGTTTCATGAATATAAGAGGTTTAATAATGGTTTGATTAAATAATATTCTTAGAATTGATGATAGAGTAGAGTTTAAATATAAGAAAGCTGTAGAATAACTAGAGAGCTGAGGTGATTGGATTCTAAATGTGAGAATTTTTATTAGTAAGGGAACATGGTCAAACATGGCATTGCATAAGGATAAGTTTGCAAATTTTAGTGTCTACAACATGACCATACAATTCGTTAAGACCTTATAACACATCCTAACCAAACTATACACTCCTAGAAAGGATAGATGAGATGAAGAACAAAAAAATTAGAGAATGATGCATAGGGCTAGTTTACTACTTTGATTAAATAATATTTTTTGAATTGATGACATATAAAAGTGTAAATATGGGAATTCCATTAAAGAGCTAGAGATGTCTATTGACTGGATTCTGAATGTGAGTATTTTTCTTAATAAGGGATCATTTCCAAACTTGGCATTGTAAGAGTACAAGTTACAAAATTTCAGTGTCTACAAGAACACCATGTAAGAATCTAGATTCAACCATGGTGATTAGACGGTGAATTTGGCTAAAAATTGTACGTCACTCGAATGACTTATTCTTAGATAGGTAACTTCGTTTAGGTAATAAAAAATACCAAATTTTGAGGAAACCTTGATGATAGTATGGACATCCTTCCTACACATTTCCATAGTATAGTCGAATAATCTCTATTCAAAATTAGTACAATTCTCTCTAAACCCTAGTTTACACTCTTAATTTAACTTACACATGCTATTAAAATTTACTATATTTACAAAAATTTGATTTAGGATCCGTACATGTGACATTTTCATGGTAAGATGATCTTAATTTATTAGTACATATATATTTTAACATTCTTGATTAGATTAATCCTATATTTTGTTTTATAAAGAAATAGATATATACATAAATAGGGAGGATAGATAATAATAAACTGTTACAAAAATATCAATGCTTATGTACAATTTGTGTTTGTCTCATACTCACAATTAATAGTGATGTTATGTTTAGATTTATATTTATTTTTCTTATGTAGAATTGAATCATTAATCATTTATAGTTTTTATAAATGATATGTTACTTCTTTTTTGTTTACAAAATAATTTGTCATAGGAAAAATTAGTGGTTTTCATCGGAGTTACAGGGTTATGCCCCTCCTTCTTAGGTATGGGGAGGCTCCCATTTATTGATTTATGGGTGGAGGTTAGGCCACATATCACACAAGAATACTCCACTAAACCTGTGGTAAAAATACATGTATAGTGTATAAGGGAGGAATTTATTTTGAAGAGAGGTAAAGAGGAGATGGGGAAATGGAGAGAGGGGGTTAATGTTGTGAGTAGACTTATATATTTCACACACATTAGCCAAAGTAGCTTCACATTCAATAGGAAGAAATCAATCATGTGATAACTATCAAGACTAATAAATCAAAGACACAAAGCTCCTTGTTGGTTGCGTAGGATTAAAATGCTTGGAAATTTGGAAAGTAGAGAGAGTGGAAGAACATAGGAAAGGATATAGAAGAATTTATCTTATTGATTGTAGAAGTAGTGATAAAAATGCCAACAACTAATAACAACCAATGATTG
Organism: Taxus chinensis; assembly: GCA_019776745.2. Taxonomy (NCBI): domain Eukaryota; kingdom Viridiplantae; phylum Streptophyta; class Pinopsida; order Cupressales; family Taxaceae; genus Taxus; species Taxus chinensis. The sequence goes on from CM034146.1 coordinate 618,552,693, forward strand.
TTAACCCTTTAGAATGGAGAAGTCATCCCAATTTATAGCTTACAATTTGTGTCTTCATCACCCCCCATGTGATTTTCATCTTGCCACCACTTATGACCTTTCCCATTCCCTAGGAATGAAATTAATTTTGTTTCATATTTTTGAAAGGAGAATTCTACAATGTAAAGTAAGGAAACTTAATTGACTAAGACGAAAGAGTAAAAAAATACATTCCCAATGAAGAAATAAACTATTAGAGATAGATGTGTGAAGAGAGAGAATTGAAAATCCAAATACGGGGAAGATTTTGTTGATGAAGAGCTTACTTCTAATGGATTTTAAGAGGATCCTCTGATAATTAAGTTCTTTACCTTTGACCTCCAGTTGAATTCAAAAATTTTGATTGTAATTTCCTTATCCTACGAGGTGTGAACACACTCAAAAGAATTTAACAAGTGTTCAAAAACATTACTACGAGACTTGCACTATATGAATCTATGAAAACTAACTAAATCAATCAATCATGATGATCTTTTAACTCTGGTACCTTGGTAGCCTACTATATGGAGTTCACCTTAAGACTAAGTTTTTGAGAGTTTGTAGGGGCATCCTTTCCTATTTGAACCATGATAAATTTTATAAGTCTTACAATTGTAACCCTACCAAATATGAATAGGGAACTAAGAATGAATTCCCCTTTGCATCTTTATTTTGAAGTCTTCTAGTTCCATGGTTGTTACATCATTGTCACTCTTATTAAGATACTCAATGTCTGAAGTTGAAATTGGCTCAAAACTTGAGTGTTTGAGTTCCATGGTGACAAAGGACAATGAGATGAACTAGAGATGACTGAGTATGTAAATTTTGACCACAATCCCAACACCTGCTATTTTTAGTAATTCCAATTCTAGGATGTCTATTTTTAGTGTCTTAATTTAGCACTTTTTTGTGTTCTCAATATACAAGAAGTGAAGGAAACTCAAAAAATTAACTATTTTCATGACTTTCTATATATAGATAGTGGAACCCAGTAACACTTAATATTTTTAGAAGTGGGTCTTCTAGGTTTTGGAACAGAATGAGAGTGGTCTCAAAACAAAATTATTTCACTAAGATGTTTTTCTCTAATTTTTAAAGGTGTTCAATTTCCATATTTTTGTAGATATGAGAAACATGTTTTTATAAATTGAAAAATAATATAGCCATTAAAAATAATAAAGAACACCATTGGGTGCAAGGTTTGAATCATATGAAGGGTATTTTTGAGAAGGAGTGGCCATTAAATTTTCATTGAAATCTAATGAGGGGTTTACAAGCTATGAACAACTTTCCATTTTTGGAATATGAGGTCTCAGGCACATTTCAGTAACATAACAAGAAGGAAAGTGAGGTTAGGAAGGGTAAAATATGCATTTGAAAATATGAAATATGGTAATTCATTTATTTTAACCTTTCTCTCTCACATTGTACACCTTAACTCATGTTTAACCCAACTAAGCATACCTGGGGTTAATGTGGAGGTGCACTCTAAAAAATAGGGGACAAGAGGGGAAATAGGACACTAGATCTCAAATTATTTTTGATTTTTTGCACTATATTAGGACAAGTGTAAACAAGGGATTTCATGAGAGTGAGATGAAGGGGTTGAAAACTATCTCTCAGAGCTCAATAGTGGTTTTGAATGTGTCTGGGGGCTAACTAAGAGAGACGGAGTGCACTTTTTTTTCCCTCATGTCCCCTTACACCTTGGTAAAAATAAAAGGGGAAACTTATCCTTGAAAATGTATCAAGAGTGATATTATCATTAGGAGAGCGACTAATTTTGAGTTGAACTTAAGTTTGAACTTCAAACACCACACGTTGTGATTTTTCAAGTGACGAAAACAAAGTTGTGAAAGGGGGAACACACTTTTTAATCCCTCATGACCCCTTACACCTTGGTAAAAATTAAAGAGGACATAACCTTGAAAAATATGCCAAAGGGGGTCCATGTCACATCCCATATTTTTATATCATTTTGTTGTAAGATTGAGTTATGTTATGTGAAGTGGGTTACGAGGACTTGGAGATAGGTTTTTGTTACTTGGCTAGTGTTATAGCCAAATGTATGTGCATATACCCTGAAAAGTATATACATACCTATGCATAGTTGTAAAGACAACCACGTAACAATGATTATCTCCAAGCACTTGTGAAATACTTTACATTTATAACTTTTTTTACTTTTCCTAGTTATATGAGCTTACTTTATCTTGATGTGTGTGATGATTTCAATTTATTGGTTTATTGTTTGGTTTATGTACCTGTTAATGATAATCTGGTTCATCTTGTTTGCTTGAAGTAATGATTTACAAAAATATGGTGAATCTGTACATAGTTTTAATGTATTATTTTGGAAATTAGAAATAATGATGATTGTTTAAAAGATACTAACTTTATTTTGACATTATGATGGTTATAGACCATAGAGCATCGTGATGATCATCAACAATGGACAAGTAAAGTTTGTAATCATCAATGTAAAAGTAATAAGGTTGACTTAAGGATATTTTTTATCAATAAGTAAAATACAATGCTTAATATAACAAGGTAAAAATATAGTAATTTTACTGGTCTTTGATTATTTACTTGAATTTTATAATAGCTTGACCATAACTTATTTAATGTGTAATCAAATATTTGATTTATCACTATGCATTCTATTTAAAATTATTAGGTTTGATGTTGTCTTCAATCAATCATGGGTCTATGCCAAGTGATTATTGATTGAATTTGATTATACTAGTCTAAGACCATTGTATTTGGGATTTTATGGTTTAAAATGAAATGATCATTGATAATACTCCATTTACATTGGTAATTAAAGTGAATGAAGGTAAATTGTTTGGCTTTTTATTAAGTTTAGTATTATGGTCTTTGACCATACTCTTTTTACTTTGATTGTTAAGTCTTCGACCATACTAAGATTGTATTTCATGGTTTAGTAATTAAATTGGTAAATTAATGACCCATGAAAAAGTGTTATGGTTTTAATTTGTCTTTGACTGCTTATAAGCTCCACTAAATCATTTTTAGAGGGAACTTGTAGATTAATGGTGGAAAATTGGAGTAAGCCACTACGTGGCACCTAGAAAAAATTAATGGACATTTAATGATCTTGAGAAACTTGAAAAGATTTTGGAGGAGTCTACCTTTTATGCATTTTGTGAATTTCATTTTTTGTTGTTTCGTTGTTACCTCAATCTTCTTTCTTTGGCCACTCGAGCTCCGTTTTGGTTCATCATGTGTATGTGGTTTTTATGATTAATTTTTATTGAAATGTTTGAGGAGGCTAATAATGGTGGATTTCACATTATTATAATGTTTTTTTGCATGGTTTATTGGGTTTTTATTTTAAGAATTTGGGTCATATTTTTAGTGGGTTATTGGAGAAATATAGTGCAAAAATCTTGCTCAACTAGTTGGAAGTTTTCAAGGAAATTTTGTGAGAAGGTTTGTAAGAATGTTATCTTCTCATGTATGGATTCTTCTCTTTTTCTTGTTATTTATTTTCAAATTACTTAAACACCTACTAGGATTGTTTATTCATTATTCTATTAGTTTTTTACCATGATATGCATTACAAATAAGTGGATATATAAATGTCATATACTTTCTTATTTGGTTTCTTTAAATATAGTTGTTATTGAAGTTTATATGAAGGATTCTTAGCCTTCGAGTTTGTTTAGATGTCTTTGATTATTTGTTTTTAAAATCGTGCTTCGAGATATGATATGGGTATTGGTTATTTTTTCTATTCATCCCTGGGATAGAGTCGATTATGATTTTAAAACCGAATGTTTGTCCTAAACCTGTGTTGATGAAATATAATTCATGGGCTTGTATTATTTCTTGAGGTTTGTGGGTTTCACTGTGAAATATCATCTCAGACGTGCATGGTAAGGTTTTACCTTTTCCTATTGTTGATAGACACTATGGAAGGAAATAAACATGGGTATGCCTCAACCATTTTCATTTCCAGTATGTCACTTCATTTTTAATCCATAACAGTTAGAATTACATTTGTAGCATGATTTCAGGTTTAGTTAAGTTGAACTGTTACAATCCCACATATGTATATTTATTCAGAATAGTTAAGTTTATTTGTTATGACTACATTTTTAATGTCTCAGGATATTGTCCTCCTAGCAATTTTTTTTCCAAATTATATCTTGTAAATTTTTATTCAGTAAGTGTAATTTCGTTCTATCTTTTAGAATATGTTAATTGTTTTCTTGATAAAACTAATCCATGGACTTTGATAGCTTAAAAAAACATAACTGTGAATATAGTTCGTTGTAGATGATAGAATGTTGCTTAGTCATTTCATTTAATTGTTGAAAACATTATTATTATTATTGGACCCCTAAATTAACTAAGTTCCTAAGGCATGAAGCTTGGTGGTGTGTGGAAGCAGGGCATGAAGGCATGAAAAAAAATAGTTCTTAGAGATGTGCAAAGGATCGTACCCATGCAGGATGGTTTCAGGACTTAGTGGGTTTTGGATAATGGGTAAATATGTGTTTAGTGAATAAATGAAAAAGTGACCAGATACAGTTATGGATAAGCTAAGAAGACTTGCAGCTCAAGAAAAGCATATTCCAGGGTATCAATACGATTATCATAAAAGGATAAGGATCCTAATTTGTTATGGATTAGATGGAACTTTCCTACTAAGGGATACTTGATTAAGGAAGCGCATGATGACATTTACAATGTTCTTGGGTAGTGGTAGGGAAATCATGAAATATTCCTTTAGCCTTTCTCATGTAATGGTGAGTGGTTAAGAGGAGATTCCTTGAGAGTTCCTCTTATGTGTTGTTTTATGAAACAAATTTAAAGAGGGTGTGTGTGTGCAAGTATGAGAGAAAGAGAGGGAGATAGTTGGTAAAAATTTGTAATGTGTCAAAGATTTGCTACTATAAATATCTCCGTACATGGAACTCTTTTGATGTAATCTTGGTTATTGTAATTTAATTGATGAATATAATGAAGTGATTCTTAAGCACTTATGTGATGGATCTTTATTTGTAGATTTCCTTTTATGTATATGGGTGTATTATTGGTATTCTTGATGATAATCATGATTTATTTCTACTTCAATTATAGTATGATCATGTTATCCTATGCTCTGGTGCATTAGATTAGGAGTTAGTGCTTAAATCTAGTTTTCAAGAATGGGTGTGTTTTTTCTCTGTTTGTGTAACACCCCATTATTAAGGAAGAACATTCTCACAAATCTTACATAAAGGAGGGTCTTAGTGCCTACACACACCTCGGGTGAGCTTCCATACCATTCTAGATGATTTGTCAGTGCACTTTTTGGTTTTATTTCCAAGAAATCTTTTCAAAGATTTTGTGAGAATGGTACATGATGATGGAGCATATAAACTTGGACAAAATTTATACCTAGCTTAAAATCATGGAGGATGAGTTTTCTCAGAGGTTCAATACTGAATCTGAGTTTGATGCACGAAAATGGGTGGAGGAGAACCTATATCACGAACTCTATGAGACATTATTTTGTTGTTTCCCAGTAGAATTGTATGAATGGATCTCAACATATGCATCAAGGACAAGTTGGTAATATAGACCTCATGTTTAGACCTAGGAGGAATATCAGTGGTTGCATGGTGTTGGTCTGACTTGGACCCGTGTTGTTGATCACTAGTGGAGTAGAGTGTTGACTAGTTATACCCTGGAATATGTTATTTCTATGTATTATTTCTTGGAGATTGCTGAGTTTGAATTCTTGAGGGAGCCTAGAGGATCATTCATGCATGGTTTTCCATTGGATATCAAGCTCTTGGTCATTTCATTGAGTTTTAAAAAACTTTCCCATGGCTGGATAAAATTCTCCTAGGTGTGGGGTGTGGAAGCTGGCATGGTAGAAGATGGTAGACCCTTGTGGTAGAAATGGAGAGAGAGGAGAGGTGGCTCAAGTATAATGAATCTCAAAACAAGGAGTTGGCAAGACAACACAAATCTACAAGATTGATGGATTTATGGAGGAAGACATTGTGGGAAGGATTTGAGGTTTGTGCGGAGGATGTGGAACCTGAGAAATATGAGCTACCCCATCTTGGCAAGCCTGGAAGAGAAACCCCCTTAGCTTCTAGAAAGATATCGTAATATGAATAAAGGAGGAGAGTCATAGGCATGCATCTTAACCCACATGGAAACCATACCATTACACTTATTTTTCCAGTTCCTGAGATAAGTTTAAATAATCTAGTTGGCATCAATATTGGTAGTCGAGTGACACCCAGGAGGTATAATTTTTCATTTGGTACATTTATGGCTACACATCCATTTCCTGTGTTTGTGGGTATTTTTTCTAGGAAAACATTTGGGCAAGGTCTAGGATCACAAGGTTTGAGTATCACGTCTAGGAGTAGCACAGGAAACACATCTGTGAGTGGTTCAGTATCACAGATTATCGGCGTGTAGTTTAGCATGCTGGTGGGATCATAGGGCACAACTGCGTTAGACCCCTTACCTACGCCAAAAGAATGATATAGTGGATCTGAAGTTCTAGTGGAGTCAGTTTAGTGATGGAGGAAACATTGGAGGGAATCAAGGTCTTGGATCTAGTGGACAAGGACCATAACACCATCAACATGTGTTTTATGAGATGTCACGTCCACTTACCTAATTAAAAGGGCATTGAGGATGCCATGGAACATATACACAAGTGTAATTTATTATGGAACATGAAGGGAATCACTACCCTAGAGTGGAAAGAAATTCACTTTATAACCACATTGCAAGGATGTGTGCATAGCTTATATAGGAAGTATGACACACACCAAATAGTGGTGTATTACATTGCACTGCATATTTCCTTTTTAGCGGGGTTCCACATACCTGAATTTGAATAGAAAAGCATCCACACATTGAAGGAGATTCAACAAGGAATGGAAGAGAGTGTGCCTGAGTATGACGAATTGTTCAAGAATCTCCTATCCAATTTATTTTTTTACATTCACCCTTCGTAGGATACTCAATGGCTCATTGGAGGATTGATCACACCATTTAGGAGGGGTGCTTTCACAGATCCATGGAGGTTGTCTTGCGTATTGAGGAAGTAGGAAGCATTAATATAGGAATTTTTCTTTTCTTAGAAACCCAAATTACTGTAATGGCAAAGCATCTGGAGAAATTATGTGCGAACTTGGCTCATGAGACTCACAGTGGTTTATGGTGTATGGATTGTGAAGTAGAAGGTCATATAAAGGAAAATTTCCCACGAAGGTTGGTTTGCACCATAACGGTGGACTGTGAGATTTTCCATGGAGATCATGATGTAAGTAGGTGTCCACTACTGCAATGCATGATTTGTAAGAAAGTATCTTACTATTGTAAAATTTTTACCTCTACTACTTATGACACCAAGTATTTAAGATTGAATGACTAGATACATGATACCATTGATACTGGTGTCTGTCAAACTAGTATTGCAAGCAGTTCCAAAGATGAGGGCCATCATTATGAAGGGAACATAGATGGAGGGAGTTGTGGAATAGGATTTCATGGAGAATTTAGAGGTTGTGCCAACCGTGGAGGTGGAAGAAGTGAGTTCTCGCATGGAACTTGTTACAAATTTTGGTCTATGGAACACTATAAGCATGAATGCCTTGATCTATTATAGTGCTCCTGGTGTGGAAAGAAGCTTAACTATGAGGAGTGCTCGGAATTATTTCAAAACATGAGCTAGAAACAACGGAAGGACAAAGGTTTTGGGATCGTAAGCATGAAGAAAGTTGACTTGTTGTTGATGCCAAGGGTGGCATGTGAGTCAGAGTTGGAACCTATACTAGTGACAACATGAGATAAGGCTACACATGCCACAGAAGTACCAAAGCAAAGACCACTGGTCATAAGAAAAGAGGTGGTGCATGAGAAGTATCTGGATCCTACTCATCAAAAGGAATTTTATCAGGAGACCATGGATGTGATTCGAATCCTATAAGGATAAATCCAATGCCTAAAGGAGTAATCGTGGAAGTTAGAGAAAAATAAGAGTGTTGAGGCTCCACAGAAGGATCTAGAATAAGTTAGAATTCTAAGGAAAGAAAATATCATCCCTCTACTAAGAGAATGGCTATAGGAGATAGTATCACGTGCTGGAGGAGAACATGATTGATAAGTCTTACATGCTAACCTTCCCCTGCACAACATTGATTATGATAAGGAGATTACCTTGAATGCAGTAGTTGATGGATGTCTCCTTTTCAATATTTTAATTGACACAAGTGAGGAAGTTAATGTTCTCATCTTGGATGCATGGATTCAAATGGGAAGGACCCCATTACATCCATCCTCAAATGTGTTGTATATGGCTAACAAGAAAAAGGAAATTCCCATCAGTGTTTTAAAGGATGTTGTTATCACTATCCAAGGGGAGAAATTAACTGGAGACTTCGAAGTCTTGGCACTTGCTGAGGTGGAAAACTTTTCAGTGTTACTTGGGCACCCATGGTGCTATAAGAACAATGTTGACTTATGTTTCTATAAGGTATATATAAGTTTTGAGAACAAGGAGGAATGTGTTATCATCCCTTTGATAGATGGAAATTCAAAACCCTATATTGATCCCTTGGGACAAGGAGACCTAGACAAAATATATGTGCGCACTATCAGAGACCCTGAGGTTATGCATCTAACAGAAGGAGTTATTCATTGAGAAGACACTCAATATGTAAGTGATATCACTAGTGTAGCATGTGATAATTGGGTACATGATACATATGAGTTATTCGGAAGGTAGTTAAGATGCTCTATGATGAGAGCAACAAATGTGTGCTTAGTCAGGCACCTTAGAGGAAAACAGTTGCCAATTTACACTAGGGGAGCCAACCCTAATGTTTTCCTATAAGAAATGGAGACCCAGTGAATATGTGAGATTGAAATGAGAAGTATGCTTAGCTATACTTTTCTTAGGCCCGCAACACGTTGGTGGGAAACCCATTACAATAACATTCTAGAGTGGGCACAAGGTGGGAATTTCATTCTCTATTAGGTTTCTCTGAAGCAATGCACCTACTGCTATACAAGACTATCATGGGAAGGAACCCACCTCATTTCACATTCAGGCATGTGAGAAGGCCTGAATAGAAGGCGTAGAAGACTTTCCTCCATCTTTATGGGTACATAATCTTTACTCTACCTTACAATGTTACACGCACATGGTATACTTCATTCATAACTATGGCGTTAGAAAGGAAACTGGTGGGATTTGACATATGACTTGATTCAAACCTTTGACTATCAAATTATAAATCCATTGGTGCATGAGGCATTGTAGGTTGTTAAGTGCCTAACTATGTGGGATAGTTCCATGGTGGAGGATAGAATACTAAATTTCTTGGGAGAACCCAAATTGGAAACATGTTTCAATGAGGAAGAGCTAGAGGAAATATAACTTGAGTGTGCTTGCATGGAAAAAAAGAAAGGGAAGTTTGTTTATGTGATCGATGGTGAAGAAGTGGAGAGCTTGGATGTTTACCATACTGTGGGTACATGCAAGGTAATGGATAGTGCTGATGAACAAATGTGCACCTACCATTAAACCCCTTAAAACTAATAAGGTTAAAATTGGCTTGGATACGGAACCTAAGGATGCTACTATTGGGGATTACTGGTCATAAAGGGATATTTCAAATATTATTGATCTGTTGCGTGAATTTTAGGATTTTTTTCCACATGGGTACCATGAGATTAAGGGATTTCACCACTCTTTAGGAGAGATGTAGATCAAACTAAAAGAGGAAACGTTCCCAATTTGGAAGAGACCATACCAAATGAATTTGAATTTCTGCATTAGGGTCAAGGAGGATATTGATAAGATGATCGCATCATGCATCATTGAGGCTATTGAGGAATCAGAATGGATAAGGTTAATGGTCTTCATCACTAAGAAGTATGGGAGGATAAGGATTTGCATTGATTACAGGGATTTGAAAGTGGCATTTGTCATTGACCCTTTTGCAACCCCCTTCACTGAGGAGATCCTGGAAGGAGTAGCCAGGTGTGAGATCTATTCTTTCACAGATGGCTTCTCAGGATATCATCAAGTTATAATTATGAAGGAGGACCAAGAAAAGACAACCTTTGACAAGGAATGGATAATTTTTGCCTACACGGTCATGCCTTTTGGACTGAAGAACATGCATGTTGTGTTTTCCCACATTATGGTTCAGGTGTTTCAAGACTTCATCCATAAATTTATTCAAGTCTATCTTGATGATTGGGGCAGTTTGTGGACTATTAAAATACCATTGCAACAATCTGCGGTTGATGTTTGAGAGATGCCGATAGTTGATTATATCTCTCAAAATTAAGAAATGTCTTTTTGCTACTCCTTTTGGAACCTTGTTCGGGCATATCATATGTAAGGAAAGCTTGCTGGTGGATCCTGGAAAAAGTTGTTGTTATTGTGAATTGGGGGGAACATACCAGCTAGAGTGCAGTCCATAGATTCCTTGGACATATGGGGGTACTATCAAAAATTTATGAAGGGATATGCCAAGATTGTCAACACCATTTGAGGTATTGATGAAGAAAAATAGTACATTTCATTAGGGAGAGGTGCAGAAGATGGCGTTTGATACATTAAAGGATAGGATTATCATTGCGCCCATATTACACTTTTCATCTTGGGAAAATCCATTCCATGTACATGTTGATGCTTCAGGGATAGAAATTGGAGTAGTATCAACACAACTTGGTGAGGGGACTATTGATCACCCCATTTGTTTTGTAGTAGGAATTTGACTCCAGCAAAGCAGAACTATACTACTACCAAGAGCGAGGCATTGTTGATGATCTAACGTGTTGCACAAATTTAGGAAATATCTACTGGAAACACCCTTTATAATTCTACACAGACCATATGGCATATAAATACTTGGTGAACAAGCTGGTTTTATAAGGGCGCATATACAGGCGGGTCCTATTGTTCCAAGAGTTTGAGTTTATGGTTGTTTTGAAACCAGGTAAGAGTAATTTGGGACCTAACCAATTATCAAGGATTGACTTAGGAAAGGACATGCAAATCATTGAGGATACAATGCTAGATGTGTAACTATTTATATTACAACATGTAGCATCTGACTGAGAGAATATTATTGTGTTTCTCAAAATGGGTGTGGCACCAGAGGGAATGATGACTTTGGAAAGAAAATATTTAGCTATATGTGTTATGCCCTACATGTTAATTGATGGATACTTATACAAGTTAGGTCGCAATGATATCTTGCGTCATTGTGTGCTCGAGCATGAGCGCATTTGCAATCATGGAGGAAGCACATGGTGGAATTGTAGGAGGACACTATGCAGGAAATGTCCCCACGTGGAAGATTTTACTAGCAGGTCTTTAGTGGGAAAGAATTTACTAGGATTGTATCAAGTTTTGCAAGGCATGTTATCATTGCCATCACCTTAGAAAGCTAGGAAGAAGAGATAAAATTCCCTTGAGGCTGATAACTAGCGCTAAACCATTTGAGAAGTGGTTGGTTCATTTTGTATGACCTATTTCACCTACCACGCAAAGGACTGGTTCATGCTATATCATTACTTGTACTGATTTCTTAACATGGTGAGTGGAGGGCAGTGCCTAAGAAGGATTTCACAGCAACCACAGAAGCAATATTCTTATGGGAAAATATAATCAACAAGTATGGGTGTCCTTTGAGCTTGACTAGTGACATGGGTACACATTTTTTAAATGAGACAGTTAGTATTTTTTTGGAAGAGTTCATGGTGGCTCATCACAAGACTACCCCTTATCACCCTTAGGCTAATGGGATAGCCAAGGCATTCAACAAGATACCAAGTCATGCGTTGACCATGATTTTTCATGCTGGGAGACAAGATTGGATGAAAAATTATTAGTCGTATTATGGGCATATAGAAAAACCTACAAGAGATTAAAAAAAGCCACACCGTTTCAATTAGTGTTTGGCGTGGAAGTTATTTTACCAGTAGAATTTATGCTACCCTCTCTGTGTATTGCGTGCGTAGTAGGATTAGTTGATGAACAAGCATTACAAGAGCATATGGATAAGTTAATGCACTTAGAAGAAAGGAGGTTGCTTGCTAGATGGAGGTCACCAGACTGAGAAGGTGAGACAAAAAGCATGGCATGATCATCACATTAAGAATAAATAATTTGATTTTGGGTAGATGGTTTTACTTAATGACTCTAAAATCTCTATGTCATCCTGGGAAACTCAAATTTCATTGGTTAGGGTTGTATATTATATCTTACATCCTTGATTCAGGCATTTTCTAGTTGTAAGCGTTGGATGGGATAAAGTTTCCAAGATATTATAATGGGAGTAGGTTGAAGCCCTACTATAAATAAGGCTTATGTGTGTTTGAAAATAAGGTAGTATTACCAATTAGATTAGGTTTCCTTGAATGATTTTCCCTTTTGGTTTTTTCCTTTGTTGTCATTTTTTTTGTTTTTGTGTTGTGTGTTTGTGTGCCAGTAGATAATTACTATGCATAGGATCGCACATACATTTTTATGTGGGGTGAAGTAGAAGATATGTTTGGATATGTCAGACAAGTTCTTTTAACAATGGATTGATGGGAACCATTAGTAAAAAGGTAGAATAACAAGTGGAAATGGTGTTTAAGGTGTTTGAATTCATGTAGTTATAAAGGTGTGTTGATAAAATTTTAAATACCACACAGAAGAGAAAGATTGCATAGTATGACATAAAGTAGGTAGTACCTTGGGGAACTACTTGGTGGACAATGCAAAGGTTATGTACTTCAGCATAGTAAAGTGCATGAAGGGGGTTTGTGGAAGTGAAGTAGTGTTCAAGTACTAGAAGGCTATAGCTACGACACATGAGGGGAAGTCACAGAAGTTGATTTATGTGAAATAAAAGTACTCTATTAAAAAGAGACGTTAAGACACGTGGTCAGAGGAACTCTAAGGTATTGAAAAAATTATAAATATGAAGTAAGAGTAGTCATTATGACTAATTTTCCTTAGAAAATTTATTTTGTGCTCACAAGATTGAAGTGCGATGAGGGTTTTGCGAAGAAGAGAAAAGCAAGGTACTTATCATGAAAAAGTGGAATTGTGTAAGCTATAGTATAGTCTTGGGGTGTAGCAAGGAGAAAAGAAGACAACAGAGTAGGAAAGGGGTTACGAGAGAGAGAAGTAGAGAATTTTTCAAATTTGAGCAGACAAAGGAGAGGTTCAAAGTATCTAGGGCGTGAGAAGAAAGAAGAAGAAAGAAGATGGCACCCAAGAAATCTTAAAAAAAGAGACAGGTAATGAAGAAGGAGGATCATGTGGAGATTTATTCAGGAAAAGTAGTACACCCCAGGGGTTCTCAAGGCATAAAAGTGGACTATGAAGTTATACAAGTGAAATATTAGTGAATACAACCACAAGACAAGTGAAAATGAAAATCTATTGTGGTAGGACTTAGTTTCATAAACTCCAATAATGGACGATCTCAAAAACCATAAGGTTGATGACTTGGTGCAACAAGATCTACAAAAGACTAGAGTTTTGCAGCTATGGGAGCTACCTTTCTTTGCAAAACCCACCTTGTTATTCAGGTGGTTAATGTCATGGGTGCATGAGGACTTCTTCTTCTTTGTAAGAAGAAGGATGAGGATTACAAGCCACTTGATAAGGACAGTCACATGCCTATGGAATAGTGGTGAGGACATGACACTTGATTTATGTGCCACTGAAAATATTGAGGAGGTAGCAAAGAAATTGAACTACGAGGAGGAAGGGCATAGGTGATTGTGGATATCCCAGACCCAGAATTGAGAGTACCTCCTGAATCATTACTTGTAAATTGGGTGCATTAGAGAGGTGGACATACATCAATAAGAGGTTCTTGTATATGGCCTACAAAGTGCCAAAAAGGGCACATTATAATTTTGGACAATTTATCGTAAATGAAATTTTTGAAGAAGCGCAAGTGCAGAATGAGGTAGGAGTGAAAATCATATGGGGATCCATACTTCTATTGATCATATTCTAGGAGATTGGTGTCCCAGATGGTTTAGATGGGAACATATGGGTTTCACCCACCGGCGTAATTGTCCCCTACAGTTTCATTTATGAAGTTCACTTGTGATGGGGACCATCTCGAGTTCCTAGAAGGATTGGATGAAACTGTGGTTTGAATGGTTATGCGAAGCATTTGAGATCAAGTGGTGCATCCCCCATGAATTGCCACAAGTTGTTTGGGATTAGGTAAAACTCATAGTTACATAGCATTTTTGTCTAACAAATTTTATGAAGGCCAAGGGAGAGATGGGGGCCATGGTGCAAACTCCCCCTTCACATTTACTACTAAGTATTTAAAGTACACCATAAACCAAATAAAGGACACACAAAAGTTGGTATTTGATGCAAATAAAGTGGATGTTTATGTCCATACATTACATGCAACATACAAGCATGGAAATTGACTTACTTATTTCGAAGTTTTGGAGCCAAATTTTTTGGACTTGCAACCTCAAGTTAGTGTTACCATAAAAGGGTACATCCATTGGGTGTTCATGTAGTTGTTCCCAAAAAAAAAGGGGGGGATTGAAGTGTACATTATAGAATCCACCTTTCCAAAGCTACAGGATGCACCAATCCTGCCCATGAAAGTAGTATAGGTCAAAGGAGAGGAAGAAGAAGAACATAGTGAAGGTAAGTTATATACTTCCTATAAGAGGAAGTACTACATGCACCAAAATGGTACCAAGGGCACCAGCACTACACTATAAGGTGGTGACAAGGACTCATTACTAGGGCATGAGAAAGAGAAGGAAGAGAAGGAATATCATGAAGAAAATAAGAACGATACACACGACACATCAAGCATTGCAACAAGCTTGAAGGAAGGTGAAGAAGAAGACCCCACCACCTTCAAGGCAGAGTTAGAAGCAGAGCTAGAAGAGAAGGAAGTTGAGGTTGAAGCCACAGATGCAAGTGATGCATGCAAGTAAGGAAAGGAGAACTTTGTAGAACCTAAGAATATCCCAATGTGTGAGGCCTCCTCGACACAGACCACTAGCCCAAATGGAGATAAGGGGGAATCTTTTACTATAAAGGAGGATAAAGGATTCATCTTGGGATCAAAGAAGTAATGAAAAAAGCATAAGGCAACAAGGAAGAAGTGGACACCTGTGTCCCCACATGTGGACTTCGTGGATGACCCCACAAAGGTTTTACATGCAAGGTTCTATACCACCCTCCCACTGGATAAAATACATGGTTTAGATTTGATTGATCAAGAAGGGGGTGTGTCAAGAACCAGGAAGATGCTTAGCTGGAACATGCATTTCCACACTAAAGAGTCTAAGTTTGAGGTCAATGATCATGTGATCAAGACCATCCATTTCAAGAAGAAAGGAGGAGAGACATATAAGGTGGTGGATCCTAACCGTCTAACAGATGAGAAAACATGCAATGCACTTCAAAAGATGTCTTTTGAGGTCATTTGAAACATCTTGGATACAAGAGTCACTGTTCAAACCCTAGTTATGGAAAATAATGACAAGGAAAAGGAGATACATAGATTACACCAGGGATTAAGGGGTGAACATGCATGAAATAAGGAAGCATATGACCAATTTGGCACCCTCATGAATAGAATTAGTGAGCGAGGCTAGGAAAGACTATGGGGATGAAATGGAATATCTTGAAGAACTTATGGGGATGTTGCTCACAAACATTAAGTATGAGGTGGGCCCTATATCTATAGAGCTCGTAAAGGAGAAAGAGGAAAATCAATTCACCATTACAGCCAAAATTACTAGGTTAGAGAATTTGTTCACCTAACTCAAGGAAGAAATATACTCGCAGATAGGGGCTTCAACAGCTACAAAAAATGTGATCCCATCATTGATGCGTGTGTGAAAGAAGAGGAGGCTGCCATCAAGGATTTACTAGAAATGATCCCCACTAACAAGGTTGAGTGCATGTAGTTGGTTATTAACATGACAAATCATAAGGATAAAATCAAAATGAAGTGGGAGAAGATGGAATTCAGGATTAGCGAACTCTGGGATTCCATCACTAAGAGGATGGACGAGTTCGAAGGTATATGTGTGGAGTTGGTGGTAGCTATCAATGTGTTAAATGGTAAGGTGGAGGAAATTACTCAAGACCAAGTGCCCAACATCATGGGAGAAGCGTTAGGGTTTAGGGCCTAGGAGAAGTTGAAGGATGAGATAGACACAGAGTTCCCTGAACTCCTCCAATTGGTCACATAACATATTCTTCCACTCTTCAATTCTCTATTCATATTATTTCAATTCCACTATTATATAATCTTTGAAGAAGAAACATTCTTGCCTTAGCATATTTTGGTCATCAAGACTTTTTTTGGGAAGCACGAAGGATTGCTGGGGTGAAAATCAGATTAGTGTGGGGTGATGTTGGATCCCTAAATTAACAATTTACCTAAGGCACAAATCTTAGTAGCATGTGGAAGTAGGGTGCAGAGGCACATGAAGAATTAGTTCTTGGAGATGTACAAAGGCTCGCACCCAGGTAGGATGGATTCGGGACTTAGTGGGTTTCTGAAAATGGGTAAAGACGTATTTAGGGAATGAATGAAAAAGTAACCAGATACAATTATGGATATGCTATGAAGACTTGCAGCTCAAGAAAAGGATATCCTAGGGCATCAATATGATTATCATGAAAGGTTAAGGAGACAAGTTTGTTATGGATTAGCTAGCACTTACATGCTAAGGGATACTCAATTGAGGAAACACATGATGACATTTGGTATGTTATTGGGTAGTAGTACGGAAATCATGAAAGATTCATTCAGGATTTCTCATGTAATGATGAGTGATTAAGAGGATATTCCTTGAGAGTTCCTCTTATGTATGGTTTTACAAGACTTATTTAGAGAGGGGGTGTGTGTGTGAGTATTAGAGAAAGAGAGGGAAATATTTGGTAAAAAATGTGTAATATGTAATGGCAAGATATGTAATGTGTCAAGCTCTGCTACTATAGATATCTCTATATATGGAACTCTTTTGATGTAATCTTGGGTACTGTACTTTTACTTATGAATTTAATGAAGAGATTATGAAGAACTTATGTGATGGATCTTGATTTGTACATTTCCTTTTATGTTTATGGGTGTATTACTAGTCTTCTTGATAATAATTGTGATTTAGTTCTACTTCCATTGTAATATGATCAGGTTATCTTATGTTCTGGTGCATTAGATTATAAGTTAGTGCTTGAATATGGTTTTCAAGAATGGGTGCGTTCATTCTGTAGTTTTACAACACCCCCTTATTACGGAATAACATTCTCATGAAGATCACATAAAGGAGGGGATTGGTTCCTGTGTGTGCCTCGGGTGAGCTTCCAGACCAGTTTGGATGATGTGCAAATGCATTTGGGGTTGATCGACGTATCAAGAGGTAAATAGAAACTGTAGTTATTGTGTTTATCAAGATAATGTTTGCTTCCTACATGAAAAGGATAGTGATTACTATCCTCCTGTGAATTGAACTCTTGATTGTGCAATGTGATAGGCTTGAAGAAAAAATATACATGTGTTGTTATAGTTAACTATGACATTACTTATCTTGTCAATTAATTGGTGATGAAGAATTTTTTTTATCTTTACTTGTTTTGCTTAAGTTGATTATCAACAACATTAGTCTTGAAGCAATAACTTTCTTACTCTTTTATGGTTCTTTAAGTGACATGCAAGTTGAATTGTAATAAATGTATACTAGGTGTAAGTGCATTACTTAAGTTGTTTGATGAAAAGAATATTGTTTCGGTTGGATGTGACTTAGGTTTCAAAGTTTATATGTTGAGATATAATGTTTTGGTGAATGTTTGAAAGTTGTTGATAATAGAAACTTGGATTGAATTTTTAAATCACTTCATTATAGTTTATATGTTTACTTGATAGGATGCTTGTTTTATTTAGTTGTTAACAAAAAAATAGTAGATGTCCAATTATTTTGTAATGAAATAACTAGATAAAGGGTTGTTAATCCATGTCAGTTCGATGAACTAACCATGTATATTATATATTTTTATCTTACAGATAACATGATGGATTAGTGTTTAAGAGGATTTAATTAGATTGATTACATGCATTTTCGTCATGCAATGATTTTTTTATCTGATTATATACATTGATTGTTGAATATCCATATTCGGGATATGTATCTATTGTAAAGTGAAATATGATTTTGTAAAGTGTTCATATGGCAGTTAGCCTATTGTATTGATCTGAAATTAGTGTAATACTTACAAAATAATGACTTATCCTTAATGAGTTCAATAAATACTTTTATTATTTAAATATCTCTTATGAGTTGTAATGATGAATTATGATGTTTTCTAACAATGTTATGTACTTGAAAGTGATTATGAAATTGTACTTGATTTAAATGATTGTACTTTATGACAGTTACTATTCTAATTTCTTGAATGAAAATCATTAAAACTATATCAATGACATCATCATTTATATGTTTAATTAAGAATCTAAACAATAACGTTGTTTTGAATAACAAAGCAGAGTTATGAAATAATGATATTTCCTTAACTCGATCTTAAAGATATTAATTAATTACTTAGTAAAACTTTAAAATAACATTATGGAAATTTGCACCTTTATGAAAATAACCTATTAAATGAAATAATTATGTCAAAATAAAAAAGTATTATACCTTACATAAGATAGTATTATGAAATGTAAATGATACATTTCTGATTATCGTTAATATTAAACATTGTTTAATCTATTCAAAATATTATATCTCTTTCTTAAGAGGTATTTATTGATAATCAATAATATGGTTGAATTATGACACAAATCTAAATGGGATTGGTTTGTTATCAAAGAGGAATGACATGGGAAAAATAAACCTAGACTTGATAACAAAAGTTGTAAAGAGAGGATAATAAATTAAGATAATTTTTATGATAGTACCTTTTAAGTTATTATATACCTTGTTGTTAAATGTGTAACTTGACTTAATCTCTTAACAATAAATCGTAGCTTGCAATTAGATAATTATATTATGAAAGCGGGAACACAATGTCTTGCCTATCTACTTGGTTGAACTCTATTTGTACCATCTTATGATGGATATTGGAAGGGTAATAATTACATATTTACAGAATTCATTATGTAATCATTATATTTCACATAGGTTTCCTAATCTAAAACTGATAATGTGCTCTCAAGTTGAGAGGTGAGATCTAGATTCTAGGCCTTATTAATACATATACTTGAACATTTAATTTAACAAGACATGATTGAGATAATTGTATAGAGATGACTTTTTTTTTATGGGATAATTTTCATTTGAATTATGTGTGGTCATGACACTAAGCATATCTTGAAAAATTTGACCTAAGTAGTGTACTAGCTGAATACACTGTCAGTTCACCGAGTTCCAATATAATGGTGTGAGATGTAGAATGAAACTTAGTAAAAAAAATTTCAAGTAAACACTTGGAACTGCATCAGTTCTCAAACCTAAATGAATAGGTTAACCAATTACATATAAGTTACGTACACTCAGTTACAGTGATTATAAATGGGATTAGATAGATCTAATTAACCTTTATAGATGCACATGGTTATGATGTTATCAAATGGATTGTAAACTATATTTCTTGTTGGATTATTATTTTTGTCATATAAAATCATTGAAGGCATGAAATGGGATTAAAGGTTTTGTTTTAAAATTAAAAAATCCCTTAATTTGGAGTTATTATAACATGGGTGCTACATTTTGGTATTAGAGATGAAGGTTTACAACTTTTGGAGATAATGGGTCCTTACAATAACACCATATTTTATTCATCTACCAGAAAAAAAATGGTTAGGATAAGAGGCAATGTTGTGAATAACCAAAATGTTGGGGCTGAGGCAGAAAACACCCATAAATTAGATGAGATACTTTATACAAGAAACTCTCAATACTATTATTGTCCTTGAATAACAAATTTTGGTTGAAGAGAGAAGCACTAATAGTGGTAGAAGTGTCCAATCTCAGGGGTAGTTTAATGCTGTAAATAAGAACGTTAATGCTCCAAATAAGAATGTTAATGCTCCAAATCAAAATGCTAATGTTATAAATTAGAATTTTAATGCAACAAATCCTAAGACTAATAATCCTAACCTACCTGAAAATAAAAGAGTTCATTTGGCAGTAGAGTTGTCAAATGATATTAAACATATCAGTCCAAAAAAATTGATGGGACAAATCTAGTTGATGGAGCTAATAATTGGCTCAACGAGATGGATAAATATTTCTCCATAAATAACTTTTTAAATTAAAATAAGGTTTTTTATGGTGCTTATCATCTCTAAAGTGAGGCTTCCTCATGGTGGGACAACTGGAAGGTATAACTGGGGGTTATTGTAGCCAACATAACCTAGGATCAGTTCAATTTCTATTTTAGACGACGCTAGTTTCCATAGTTGTAATGCGATGAAAAGATGTCAGAATTCCAAGCCTTAGTGTAAGGCAAGATGTCTGTAACAGAGTACTGGGAAAAATTTACAAAACTGCTAAAATATGTTCCTCAGTACCAGACTGATGAGAAATTTTGGATACAAAAGTTCATCATGGGACTTAATCCCATCATTGGTGGGGAGGTTAATGTACATGGTACTTCAACCATGGAAGCAGTATTTGAAAAGGCTATCCGCCTAGAGAAGAAGTTTCATGTTATATTTTCTCAATTTGATAAGAAAAGGAAGAAAAATTTCAGTTCACCATCACCACTAGAAACAAAGAAAATTTAGTGGAAAAAGTTTTTCAATAAATCCAAAAATGGAAAGAAAAATACAACAGCAAATCCCGCTACAAATTTTAAAAATACCGAACATAACAATACAGTAGTAAATGAAAATAAAACAGAAATAAAATGGCCATTTTAAGGATATTTTAAGTGAGGTGTTGATCGCTACACGTATAATTATCCTTTGAGTAACAAACTGAACAACACACAACAAATAATTCATGTCGTATTAGCAAATAGACAAGTTGAAAAGCATAGGCCACACATATTAAAGTACCAGGTAAGTTATATGGGATATCTGTAACTATTATGTTTGATATTGGTGAGAATAAATGTTTCATTTCCAATAAGTTAGATCAAAAATTAAAAAGAAAATTTTTTTATATGAAGAAATCATGGACTATATAGTATGGGAACAATGTTATCCACATGATAAACCAATGTATGTTTGGCACAACATTGGAGCTTCCTAGTTTTACCACAGAAATAGACTTTTACCTAGCTTATTTAGGTTCTTACGATATCATTATAGGTATAAATTAGTTGTCACAACACAAAAAAATTGTGAACTGTTTTGAAAAATAGATTATATGTTTGGATGACCTTTAGAAAATAACATTCATTTGAGGTGTGAAATGAAACATAGACATAAGATAAATTTATTCAATAAAACTAAAAAAAAATTAAAAATAAAGGATGCATTCTTTATGCAATTAAAATATTAGATTTCAATGAATAAGGTAAACTTATTTAACAAACTATCTATTGTTACATGATTACAGCAATTTCTTTCTGGAGGATTTACCTAGACCTCCTCCAAGACATGAATTTTCTAGAATTTGGTCATAGTCGAATTAGCACTACATGAGAATTAAATCAATACATAGAAAAATATCTAGAAAGATATTCTATTTAGCCTATAATGAATTACTATCACATGCTATTATATAACTACAATATTAGATAAACTACTTCCTATAAAATAGGAATCTAGAATAATAATAAACCCAGCATAGATATACGGGTATAATAATACCAAACTTATTTACATGAACTATTGTTGTTACACAAAAATATCACTCTGGAATAACTACTATTAATAATAGGTTTATTATAATTAAACCTATATACCAACTAACCACATACACAAATATTAATGTGAGCACTATAGTTTCTTAACAAATTTTATTTCACAATAGATATCAAACTGGAATATAACCTATTTCTAAAATATCCTTGTCGAATTACTAGAACTAAACTAGTGGACTTAAGGCACAACTGTATGATTTTTAATCCAAAGCATTGATAAGACCAAGTGTGTCTCCTTGGGGATCATCAAACATTTTTGTCAAAAATTCAGATGGCATATTAAGGCTATGCATTGATTGTTACATGCTTAACAAAGCCACAATCAACAATAGATATCATTTACCAAGGATGAATGATCTCTTTCATCAAATGTGAAATTCAACGGTCTATTCCAAGATCAGTTTAAGATCATGTTATCACTAATTGAAAATAAAAGATGAAGACATACATAAAACTACCTTTAGGACAAGGTATGGTCAATATGAGTTCACGATATTATCATATGGACTCACGAATGCACTTGTTGCATTCATGAACTTAATGAATAAATTTTTTCAAGATTACTTAGACAAGTTGTTTTGGTTTTCTTGGATGACATTCTAATCTATTCCAAAACCATGGAAGAACATAATGAGCACTTGAAAATAGTGTTGGACATACTCAAAAAGAGGAAATTGTATGGGAAATTTATAAGTGTTCGTTCTATCAAAATGAGGTGCAATACCTTAGTCATATCATAAATAAATAAGGAATATTTGTAGATCTATCTAAAATCAAGGCTATAATAGAATGGCCAACTCCAAATAACTTTCATGAAGTTAGAAGATTCATGGTGCTAGCTAGTTACTATGTAAAATTTGTAAAAGACTTCTCAAGAGTTGTTGCTCCAATAAATTCACTACAAAAAGGATAAGAAATTTGTTTGATTTTATCAATGGTAAAATGCATTTAGTTTGTTGAAAGATAAATTAACTACAGTACCTATTTTGAAGGTTATGGATCCCAAAGGAAGCTTCATTGTGGTAACCGATGCCTTTGGTGAAATTTTGGGTGGAATAATTCTACAAAATGACCATGTGAATGCATACAAGAGTAGAAAATTGAAGTTACATGAGATGGACTATGCTCCCCACGATCTAGAGCTTGGTGTCATAGTGCATGCATTTCAAGTTTGGAGGAATTACGTGTTGGGAAATCATTTCAAACTAAAAACATACCACTTGGGGCTGAATTATATCTTCACGCAGCCCAAATTGAAAACAATACAACATAGATGGCTTGAATTCTTATCTCAGTATGATTTTGATATAAGTTACATAAAAGGAAAAGAGAATAGAGTGGCAGATGCACTAAATCATTAGAAGCATGTTTCCACAATTGTGACCCTTAGGAATCAATTAAAGAATGAAGTAAATAAACAAATGTTAATTTATTCATACTTTCAACATGTTAAGGATGCATTGGTAGCAAATCCTAAGGATAAAGGTTATGAAGGATTCAAATTTCACAATGAAGCAATCCTAAAATACAAAGGTATAGTCTATGTACCTTCAGGAAATGACTTACGGGTGAAATTTATGAAATAATTCAATGATGCTCCTTACTTAGGACATCCAGGAGTGAAAAAGATAATTTCTCATATAAAATAATAGTACTTCTAGAGTGATAAACTATGTTTCTCATTATCTGGAATTCCATTGTAAAAGTAGAGAACATTGTATCCTCACAACATTCATCACTATAAGTGGTAAATTATTAGCATGGATTTTGTGCAGGGGCTGTTAATGTCAAAAAATAAACATGACATGATTCTTGTTGTTGTTGACAAGTGAACAAAAGTAGCTCACTTTATTGTGGTTAATCTGAAGTATGATTCAATTTTTTTTGCAAAATAGTTTGTGTATGACATTGTCAGATTACACGGAGTTTCGTAGTTAATAATTTCATATAGGGATTCCAGGATGACATCTAGATTTTAGAAAACTTTAAACTCCGCTTTAGGAATGAAACTAAATTTAAGTTCAGCATACTATCCAGAAACCAATGGTCAAACTTAATGAGTAAACCAAGTAATGGAATATATGCTCATGATGTATTGCATGGATAAACAATACAAGTGGGTGGAATATCTTCCATTGGTGGAATTTTCCTATAACAACACTTTTCATTCATTGTTGAAAATTTCACAACTTTAAACGTTGTATGGGAGAAATTGTAGAACTCCCATAAGTTGGGAGAGTACATAAGATAGTGTTAATGGTCCCTGAAATGTTAATGGAAATGGAAAAGAAAGTGAATCTCATTCGTGAGCAATTGAAAGAATCCTCTGATAGACAGAAGAGTTAAGAAAATCTGAAATGAATAAAAAAATAAAATTAAACTTGGGGATAAAGTTTTCTTAAGGGTTAAAATAAAAAAGAGTTCAATAACATTTGGAAATTCTGCCAAGTTATCACCAAGATATGTAGGACCATTTGAAATTTTGGAAATCATAAGTCTAGTAGGATATCGTTTGGTCATTGTCCAAGATGCGGGATGTTTTTCATGTTTCCTTACTTAAGAAATATGTTTCATATGTAATACATGTATTTAATTGGAAATATTTGTAGGTTCATGATCTAGAAATTATAGTGGTTGAACCGACCAGAGTTATATAATACAAGGTCCAATAGAGAAATAGAGAAATTTTGTAATACAAGGTCTAATGGGACCAATAATCAGAAATAGAGAAATTTTGTAATTTCTCTATTGCACCTAATAAATAGAGAATTTTTTTAATACAAGGTCCAATGGGACCAATAATCAGAAGAAATCACAACCAGGGAGAATCTATAGGAAATAAAAATTGTGTTTCTTATTTGTTTCAATCATATAAATTGATATTTGAAAAAATATTATGATGTACTTTTTATTAGTTTATATTTTGGATGCTGAAATGAAAAAATTATGTCATATTTCATACTATTGAAAAAAATAGATGATTTGAAGGTTGTTGCAGCTAATAAATTGATTGTCGATAAACTAGAAATCTGGAAAAAAAATTCAAGTTTGTATGCAAATGATTGAATTTTTCCTTAACTGTATGATATAAATATGTGTGTGGTTTATTATGTTTGTTGTTAATGAGTAAAAATCATCAGGAAAATGATTCATTAAGGGGTAAATATGTCACATCCTGCATTTTCATTTCATTTTGTTGCAATATTGAGTTATGTTATGTGAAGTGGGTTACAAGGACTTGGGGATAGGAATCGTTACTTGGTTGGTGTTGTAGCTAAAAGTATATATATATATACCCTAAAAGGATATACATACTTATGCGTGGTTGTAAACCCAACTGTGTAACAACATTTGTCGTCAAACACTCGTGAAATACTTTATATTTATAAGTTATTTTTTCTTTGCTTGGTTGTATGAGCTTACTTTATATTTATGTGTGTGATGATTTCGATGCATTGGTGCACTATTTGGTTTTTGTAACTATTAATGATAATCTAGTTCATGATGCTTGATAGAAGTAATGATTTGTAAAAATATGGTGAATCTGTACATAATTTGTAATGTATAATTTTGGTAATTAGAAATAATGATGGATGTTTAAAATATATTACCTTTCTTCTAACATTATGATGGTCATAGATGGTAAAGCATCATGACAATCTTCAATAATGGATAGGTAAAATTTGGAATCGTCAAGGTAAAAGTCTAAGGTTGACTTAATGATATATTTTTTATCAGTAAGGTAAAATACAATGTTTAATATAGCAAGGTAAAACTTTAGTAATTATATTGGTCTTTGATTGTTTACTTGACTAATTTAATAGCTTGACCATAACTTATTTAGTTTGTAATCGAAGATCGGATTTATCACTATGCATTATGTTTAAACTCGTTAGGTTTTATTTTTTCTTCGAGTGATCATGGCTCTCTGCTAAGTGATTCTTTTATTGAATTTTATTATACTGGTTTAAGACTATGGTATTTGGTATTTGGTATTTTATGGTTTAAAATGAAATGGTCATTAACCATACTCCATTGGGATTGGTAATTAAAGTGATTAAAGGTAAATTGTTTGGATTTGTATTGATGGTTAGTAATATGGTCTTTGACCATATATTATTTCCTTCTAATTTATTTTGATTTTTTTTCCTTCGAACATACTCTTTTTCTTTTGATTGGTCGGTCTTCAACCATACTCGGATTACATTTGATAAATTAGTCAATCACCGACCCATGAAAACGTGTTATGGTTTTAATATATCTTTGACCACTCATAAGCTCCATGAAGCCATTTTTGATGGGAACTTGTAGATTTATGGTGGCGAGATGGTGTAAGCCACTACGTGGCACCTGCAAAAGTTTAATGATCTCGAGAAACTTGAGAAGCTTCTGAAGGAAGCTACCTTGTATGCATTTTGGGAATTTCATTTTTTATTGTCTCATTGTTACCTTGAGCTCCTTTTTTGGATTGCTTTAGATTTGTTCTGGTTCATCCTCTACATGCAGTATTTATGAGATATTTTTACCGAGATATTTGAAGAGGCTAATAATAACAGATTTCGCATTATTAAAATTTTGTTTTGCATGGTTTATTGGGTTGCTATTTTACAAATTTGGATCATATTTTTGGTGGATTGTTTGGGAATTATAGTGGAAAATTCTTGCTTGGCTGGCTGGAAGTTTTCAAGTAAAATTTGTTAGAAGGTTTACAGGAACATTATCTTCTGAGGTATAGATTCTTCTATTTTTCTTTTTATTTATTTTTTAAGTACATGAATACCTACTGGGGTTGTTTATTCATTGTTTTATTATTTTTTCATTGTCGTATACATTGTAAATAAATGGATATATGAATTGGATATAATTTCCTATTTTTTTACTTCGAATATAGTTGTTATTAAAGTTGATAAGAAGGATTATCAGCCTTCAAGTTCATTTAGAGGTCTGTGATTATTTTTTTTAAACCCTGATTCAAGATATGATATGTTTATTGGTTATTTTTTTAATTCGTCCCTTGGATAGCGTCAACTATGGTTTTAAAACTGAATGTTTTTCTTAAACCTATGTTGACCAAATATACGTCATAGACTTGCAGTATTTCTTGAGGTTTGTGGGTTTGAAAAGGATATACACACTTATCCGTAGTTGTAAACCCAACTACTTAACAACCCTTATCTCAAATCACTCGGGAAATACTTTACATTTATAACTTTTTTTACTTTACCTGGCTTTATGAGCTTAGTTTATCATGCACTATAGGAATTATTTAGCCGAGTCTTAAACCACTATTTAGAGGGTTCTCAAGTAAAGAAAGTACTAATTAATCCCACCTTTTGGACATCTTATTTTTATATTTTATTTCGTCATTTGTGGATATTCTCCTATACATATCCACATATTTCACAAATGTCCCGTCATTTTAGCCTAAATAGAGGCACACGGGCCTGTACAAGGGTGGCCTGGTCCCACCTAGGGTGCCCCAATCCATGTTTCACTTTCCCACTTATTTTTGTGGTCTTTCCAGCCATTTTTGTTTCAAAACAATGTTGTTTATGAAACAAATAAGGTAAAGGTGAGGTGAAGAGGAATACCTATGAAGTCAAAGAAGGTTGCACACTGTTAAGAAGACCAAGTTCATTGTGAAGAGATCCTTTTTGGCTAGGAAGGACTACCTATAGAAGCACAACAATACAACCAAATAGAGTTAAATAGCATATGATAGTGGACTACCTAGCATATGCTAGATCCGAGAACTGTGATAATTCCTATAAAGTTCATTAATCCGCTGTTTAAAAACAACTTAATGTAAAGAAATGATAGTAAAAGAGAGGTCCTATTGTAACAATATAATTTAGGTATCTCATATACTAAAAATAGACTAGATTTAAGATAAATATTGAATATATAACTAAATCTAGAGAAGGCAGGGTGTTTGCAAGGTTGACAGGTGTGGAAAAGGTATTTAGGAAGGTCTGCGTGAGATTGGGTGAGGTTTGGGAAGGTTTTGGGCAAGATAGGAGATCGTTTGTCTGAGATAAATCACCACTCGTAGAGACTAATATCGGTTGGGTGACCGATGATGATACCTGGTAATAGCTGACATTGGTTGGATGATTGATGTCGATAGGGGAAATCGGGTGCAAATATTAAAATGAGGTGGTTTTGAACTCTTTGTGATTACATAGAGAGTTAGAGAGGCTTAGATAAGGTGGTAATATTTTATTAAAGAATCAGAGATGAAGAAATAGGAATTTGGGATGGGTACAGAGGTCAAATGGGCAAGTGGTTGGCTGAGGGTGAGATGGAAGATTTCCAGGAAGGGTAGAAGGTTAAAGAAAGTAGATAAATTATTAACAACTTAAATACTGAAAGAGATGACAAGGTAGAAATAACTTACTTTCAAATTTCAAGCTGGTTGTAGAAAGAATAGTTGTGGTTGAAGGAGAGACAAGTCTTGATCCCGTGCAGTAGAAGCAAAAGGCTCTATAATTCCCTGTGAGTGATCCAATGCTCTGGAACACATTTTTGATGTTTAGTGGAGGTTGTGAATTCTTAGAATGATTTCTGGTTCATCATGAGGTCACTTGGATTCTCGAGAATACCAATACTAGAATGCCCAAAATCCCAAGAGAAGATTCAGAACCGGGTGAATGAGTTGGAATTGTCTTCTTGATTGAACCAACGATGGTTCTATGACTAGCACTGGCCGAGGGAAAACTAGCGTCAGTTAGGGAAAGATGGTTTCTTTTTTCTATAAACAATTACTATTTCCCTTTTCTAATGTGATTGAGAATGGTGTGGGTCCATAATATTGATTCTTTCTTATAATGGCGGGATTTTGATAGGAGAAAGTGGTTAGTCATTAAGGAAAAGTATAGAATAAGTCTTAGTTAGGTTTGGAATGAGTTATGGCTAGTTAAAGTAAGTTGTTAAGTTAGGGTTAGGTGGTTAGGGTTTTGGAATGGGCCCAAGGTGAGGTGGAGAGGTGAGGTGGCTAGGTGAGGTATAAGTTAATTTAATTCAGGTAATTAAATTAATAATGATGTGATGTAATAATTAATTTAATATAAGTGATTAAGTTAATTATAATGTGTGGAAGGGACCATGATCAGGGGATGTGTCAAATTAAGTAATTAACGGGGCTTAGAGGTTTAGAACCCAATTTTGGGTGTCTACATTTTCCCCTTTTTGCCATGTAGCTTGTATTGATAAGTGACGATGACAAAAACAAGAAGTGGTTACCCCAAGTATGGGTGAAGGTTAGGTTGCCCTAGGTATGGGTGGGGGTGATCCCCCTCAAAACATAAACTAATTAAGGAGAAGTAAAAATTAGTGATGGGTTTGATAAAGTGGTAGGTGATGAAAAATGAGGAAATGTGTGGGTATATGCAATGGTGATATCGGTGTGGGTAATAGATGGGAGCATTCAAACACACACACATGTCTAGAACGCGAAAAGGCATTAGGCTAAAGAGCTCACAAACTCTACATCTTCAAAGGTTAATAGTTTATCCAAACAAGATTGATATGTTCCAGGTATCCAAGGCATAGGAAGTTCTCCTGGAAACAAAATGAGGCTAGATGCAGGAATGGTCATAGGTGTGTTTCGAAGCACAAAAAGGTTTGGTCTGGTCGAGATAAACATTATGGTACAAGGCAAGGAAAGGTTAGTAGGCTAAACAACATGAGTAGCATCATCACAAGGTACAACCAGTAAGTGAATTTGAGTGTTAAATGGGTGAGGTCGGTGTGCGTGTATAGGTAAGGCCATGGGTAAGGCCGAGGTGTAGGTAAAAATGTGTCTCGAAGTATAATTAGGGAGGTGAGTATGTTGTTAGGTGAGATAATAGGCATGTGGTAAGGTTGTGGTCGGAAGAAAAAATTCATTTGTGAGAAAATATTTGAGGAATATGACATTTTGGGTGAAAGCAGGGTGACTGATATCAGTTGAAGAGGAATTGATTCCGGTTAGGGAGACTGATTCTGGTCACCTAGGGCATGACTTGACCAATGTCAGTTTCCCAATCGATGGGTTAAAACAAAAAACACACATGGAAAAGGTTCATTTGAGAATTTTTACTTGGTTAAAACTACTGGTGTAGGGTAAAACATGAGAAGAAAACAACAAATTTGTTCTATTGAGTGTGTTGGAAAGAGTTTAGTGGTTTGAGAAGTAGAATGTGAGGGCCCATGAGATCTACCTGAGAGATTGTATTGGGTGAGATGTTGGAAGGGGATTTGGACATGGTAGAGGCAAGAGAGGGCTCAGTGGTAGATCATGTTTTTATTCCGGATATCCCACCACGAAGGCAACATTGAGTAGAGGTAGATTTTGAGCTCCATTGTTGTTTTTGGTGAAGAATAAGGTAGAACAAATTTTTTTTAAATTTTGAAATTTGATTGGAATTTTGGTTAAAATCGGGTGAAATTGGGTATGGGGAGGGTGAAACTAGTTTAATTAGGGTCTAAAATTCATCTGGAGGTATTTTGGGTGCATTGGGGTGGTAGTTTAGGTTTTATTATGAAATTTAGGTTATCGGCTGACATCAGTGGGTGAAAAGGGGACTAGTATCAGTCATGGTGACCGATGCCGGTCACTGTGGAAAGTGACTAAGTGACAAAAATGTTAGTTGGGGAGGCCGAAAGGTAGGGGAAGGTGTTATTGCCAAAATTTTGATAGCCCCATTTTTCTTCGAAAATCATTTTCTCTCATAAAAAACCTCTTTTTCCTCATGATTGGTGGGGGCCACTAGGTGTTAATTGCATTATTAATTTTTTACATAAGTGGTTTCGTGACATTCTTATAATAAATTCGGATATCACGAGTACTTTTGATATAAATTTGATTATGTCTTATTTCCCAATGTATGCAAAATGGAAATTAATTTTTGGTTTGTGATCTATTTCCTTGGCTTTCATGCCCACATCATTTTTCATTTGAATTTTCCTTTCTGTAAATGATAACGGTCATATCGATAAATATTGGAAGTATAATGTTTTGGTTAATAAGCAAAGTATTAGGATGCATTAAGGTTTAATTGAGAAGTGCATTTTTTTTAAATAGTTACATTATTTTATCTCACCATGACATTTCGATTTGTTTGGAGATCAAATTTTCATAATGAACTATAGTGTGGTGGTGTTGGAATTTTTTGGTGTTGGTAAACTGGAAATGTCAAAGCTTTTATATTATTTTTTAACGATTATACCAAACCTAGTATAAGTCAATGCATTGTGGGAACATGTTATTTATTTTATGAGATAGATGGGCCTTGCAAATAGGAGATTTTGATGATCATGAATGAATAATGTGGATGAACTGGTTCAGAAAGATAATTAATAATGTCTACAAAAATTATGTTTGATTATAATGGTTTCCATTCGAGGTGATTGGATATAACTCTTGATGCATTTTATATCTTTTGATTGCATTCTGAGTTCATTTCACTCCTCTTTTTAGGCACAAAAGTTTCCAATATTTGGCATTTTGATTTGGAAAATTTTCCAAAATGTTCACAAATCAACATTCCTGAAATACATAGGGAATTTTGACTATGTTAAATTTTATGGGAAAATTATTGTCACCGCAAACTAAAGAAAGTACAAAATGACGACCACATGGACATCAAATTTAAGCTAGCCTAAACTATGTCCACACATGCATTTTGTAAATTTGTGATGTTGTTGTACATTTTTTGGGGTCTCATCTTTGCCTTCATGTGGTTGGTTTATTTTTTTTGAGATGTGATGGATGGACATTTTAAAGTCGATATATATGGCACATATGCATATGATGGATGACATTACAATTATTTGCATTTTGGAGATGGCATATATAGTTGAATTTAATGATGAATGCTTAATGGTTTGTGATTATTTAATAGTGCATTTGATGTCTAGTGGACTCCTTTTTTATGACATCTTGAACTCATTTAAATGTCTTATTTCATTATATTATTTCCCAAGTCCATTTATAAGACTTGTGTTTTAAAAATCACTTTCAAAACAAAAGTAATATAATTTTATTTAAAATGCCATTTGGTTGAAACTGAATGGGTTCATGAGGAAGCTATAAAGGTACTTGAAGAATATGATGAAAAGGGGAAGAAATTAGGTATTGCAAGTTTATGCAATTATTTCCATTTTGAAATATATTCAGTGCAAATTTTTTCATTAAGCAAGTGATTTTTCAGGTGTTTGATGACATTGTTTTTGAGGTTTTTGAGAATGATTTTCGAATGTATAGGTATATCCAGTTTAAATTTTATTATTCTAATTATCTAATTTTAAATTGCCTTCTTATCTAACTGATTGCAAAAAAAATGTATATTTAGAATAGGCTATGAAAAAATCTTCATTTCAGATCTCAGGCATATGTGAATCACATTCATTTGGCTTTGATTTTGATCATAACTTGTAAAGATGTTGTTTCAGTTATTTTGTACTGAATTTCCATATATGCAAAACCATTTTTCTTGTCATCATAAGTTTATGTTAATATGTACATATCTTTGGGTGTTCATTTTGTTATTTTTGAGATCATACAACCATTTTGACAGTCTACTCTAGATTGATTTTTAGATAAATCACTTTCTTGGGTTCATTATATAATTTATAACATTTAAGACCTTGAATATTTTGATCAAAGGAGCTAAAAGGATCAAAGGAGTTAAAAGTGTTATTCAAGGATTTTACCTTTTCAAGAGGTTACCTTCTCTATAGGTTTAACTCTATCAAATAAAGGTAATTAAACAATAAATTATATAATCATAGAATAGAGTTGTGAGAAAAGTTTTCATGCAAAATGGGATATAAGGAGAGAAATGGTCCATTTTAGTTTTGTTTGGTCTCACATTTTCTCTTTTTTTTTTGTTATTTGTGTGTTTTTTCTTTTTTACTTTCTTGTTTGTATATTATCTATTTTTAAAAATGAATTAAATAATATTCCCATAATCTTAGGTTTGTTTGTTTATAAACTATTTAAGATATAAACTACCATACACTTAGAATATTTTCTAAGTCCCTCATAAAATTAACTTTTCTTCACTTCTGTCTTAACCTTTATGATAGGTAAAAGGGTTGATTTAGTTATCGGTCAATTTTCTGTCGACAAAAAAAGTGTGGGTAGGGGTGTCCAAGATAGGAAAAGGGGTAGTTTAGTGATGGATCAAAGGTAGGGGAAGAGTAGGTAGGGGTGAGTTAGATTAATAGGTGAAGGGGGAAATAGATGAAACAAAGAAAGTGTAGATGTTTAGGCTAGGTAGAATATACTTTAGGAAAGCAGGTTGGGTAAACGTGGGTAGGATCGTAGGTAGGCATTGGGATAGGTAGGGTTGAATAAATGCTCGAAAGGGCCAATTGATTAATATGTGTGAATGTTGATGATGCAGGTGATACACTAGTTGACTATGAGAGATCGGCTGCCGCCCTTATTAGTTCAAATGAGACCCAAAATTACAGAGGACGAGTGGGCTCAAATGAGGGACGTTGGGATGGGCTATGTTAGATGGTAAAGGTGGATTGTGCAATATCATAGGATGATGGTCACCCTTATCGAAATATGGGACCTAACAACCAACACATTCCATCTACCTACAAAAGAGATAACTATTACCTTGGAGGATGTCCACATGATCCTAAGGCTACCTATTGTTGGGGAGCCATTGTATCAGATGTCTTTAGATGATTCGTATGAGCCTATGGTTACATTTTTGGGAGAGGACGTGGTTGATTTGTCTTATCACAATGCAATCTTTAGCTATGGGGAGATGTATACTGCACATCCATAGGAGACTAGATTAACAGTGCTAATGATGGTGGGGATTATTTTTTATGCGCTCCCAGACTCATATGTAGGGATAATTTTAGTGGCGAATATTCGTAATATGGTGAATATTCCATTTTTGGAAATTTTGAAAAGGTGAATTTTCTGGCACGGATCAGTGACCTATTTGCCTATAAATTACAATTTAATTTTTTTTAGGGGTCAGCTTCACCTGCACTTGAAACTACCCCCTATATAATCCTAGATTATTCACCAGGTAGAACACTACTAGCTCACTCATACCACCTTGGGGCATATGTATTATCAAGTATAGTAAACACACGATAGGAGGGCAAAGGCTACAGATGCATGATAGGATGGTGAAGGCTGTAGACGTGCGACAGGGAGAGTTATTTGATGTGCAACAGGAGTGTGGAGGTAGTAGATGCACAACAGAGAGTTTTTTGACATGTGACACAAAGTTTTTTTTTGTCGCACAATCAGAGGGTGGAGGCTGTAGACGTGTGACAAAATATTTGTTGTCACACGTCAACATCCTTATTCACATGTGACAACAAATATATTGTCACATATCTATAGCCTTTTTTCACACCACTTAAAAATTAGGTGAAATTTTTTCTATCGGACCCCCAAAAAATTTACCTTCCTGCGAAACCGCTTCCGAGGATATTTGCCAAGTATTTTCCACCTCTGATTTCCAAGAGGTCTCTTAAAATGAACCCTGATCATATGGTGGGAGGTTTTTAAGGGAAATGATGGGATTTTTTATAGGATATGATTAAGGATATGTTCTACTTCTCATGGGCTTCAACTTACCTAGTACATTTATACAAGGATTTGTGGGCATATAGGAGGATTCGGTGGTTTGGTTTGTGTTGCACCTATCTTATGCATTATTGGGATTATGAGAATATAATATGCCTACATCTTCCATTCCTACCATAATAGGATTGGTACAGGGGTATTTATAGAGAAAGTTACATGAGGTGGATTTAGATAAGGGCACATGTGAGGGTGGACGTGTCGTTATGGGATGTGACGTATTATAGGAATTTACTGAATGGCTTATCAACTATCGATATTTTTGGAGGCCATATCTCAGTTATCATGAATTTAGAGGTATGGAGGAGGAGTTAGAAGGTATACATCTGGTGTGATGGATATAGGGACATAGACCAAGAGAGTATGAGATGATATTAGTCAACCAGATCAGACGTCAGTTTGGGCTATGGAAGGATGTGCCTCTACCCTTCCCACAGTACCGCAGTGATGATGTGAAGATACCATTATCTCCACCACATCCGGGAGATATAACTGGGGTAGAGGAGCAAGTGGTAGATAGGAGGATAGATGATGCAAGCTATATGGACAAATATATACAGTGGTGGATAACATAGCTACAAGAAGCACCTCCAATGCTAGGATAGCCTAATTTGGCTATTATTACTGTTTAGAGGGATAGATTACAAGGAGTGGTGACTACCTTATAGGCCTAGGTCATGACATTATAGGGGTAGCTAGCAATAACTCAAAAATAGGTGGCCACCTTATAAGGGCACCTAACAATGGCACAGGTACATGCACATGCAGCTATACCTCTTAGGGGCATAGGGATAGGTATATGTACAAATACCATAAAGTAGTGGGGCTCAAATACATGGAGAGGAACCATCAGGGTAGGTGCAGGCACCAAAACAAGATCTACAACCTCAGGTATAGGTACAAGGACCAATATAACTAGGACATGGTCCATCGATAGGTGTTAGAGTGATGGCACCTCCACATGTGATATCTATGGACAGATACTAAGAGGTTGTGGCAGAGGTAAGATATTATGAGGATCAAATTATAGAGTGGTATCCCTTTTGTTAGTTATGCTACCTATAGATCCCAGCAAGCATCTAGTGAGAGGTCTAGTTCATGAACCCATAGTACCAGTTGTTCAAGGAGCCACTGGTCTCATGGGCAGGCTCAGTGGTAGGTGACTAGTTTGCAGACACAGAGGCCAAGTGAGGGGATAGGAGAGAGTGGCAGAGGCACTGGGACCTTCAAGGGATGATATAGAGAGGGAGATGTTGTTTATTTTTTATTTTTGACTTATATTTATCATCCTGTGTGTCGAAGAGGTGTGATGTACATGAGAGTTTTTTAAAGACTTTATTTATAATTGTATATACATTGTATTGACATAAAGAATTTCCAATATATATAGATGATGGTATTGATATATGTTGTGTTTTTTTTCATTTCCGTTGTATTGTTGTCATGGAAACTAGATGTGTAGGAATGGTTTTAGTGATGTATGTTGTGAATGATTGATGTTATTTCAATTATATTAATGTCATGAAAACTAGATGTAGGAATGGTTTGGCTATGGTTGTATGATTTCATTTAATTTCCATTATTTTGATGTCATGTAAACTAGATGATTTAAGAATGGGTGTAATGTATGAGTTGATTGAATGGTTTAATTTATAATGTATTGATGTTATGGAAACTATCTATGATTAGGCATGGTTTGGTTGATGTTGTTTTTATTTCTAAGGTATTGTTTTTATAGAAACTAGCTACATAGGCATGGTTGATTTTGATTTGGATTTCCAATGTATTGATGTTATGTAAATTAGATGATGATGTATATGGGTGATGTAGGGTTTGTTTTGTGTTAATTTCCAAGTTATTATTTTTATGGAAACTAACTAACTAGGTTTGTTTAGGGGGAATGGTGGGGGAAAAGAGTAGTAGAGCTAACCTCCAAGGGCCCCATGCCCTCGTAGTGCTACCTACCTAGTCCTTGCAAAAGGGGCCTAAGGCCGATATAGTTCTCC
The DNA here is from genome assembly GCA_019776745.2 of Taxus chinensis. Lineage (NCBI taxonomy): Eukaryota > Viridiplantae > Streptophyta > Pinopsida > Cupressales > Taxaceae > Taxus > Taxus chinensis. The sequence goes on from CM034146.1 coordinate 618,589,201, forward strand.
CATAAACCAGGGAAGAATGAGATTGGATTAGGTAAGTTGAGAAGGTAGGTTGGATAGATAAGTTGGTTTGGTAAGGCATGTTTGAAAATATGCAAGGTCGAATGTTTAATAGGTAATAGGCAAGGTGAATTAGGTGTAGGCATGGATGAATGTTTTATGGTTGACTCAAATTTGATGGTCTTGTCCTGTTGAAGAGAAAAAAAGTAAATGGATAAAAACCAAAATAAATGGCATGCCTATATTTGGTAAGGACCATAATTGTCATACCCCTAAACTTATTAAACATAAGTAACTAGATACATTACATGAGCGATGAGTCTAGATTTGAAAGAAGCTGCATGATCACAAATTTTTGCATGAGCATCATGTCTCTTGAGTAGATAGGAGTAAATAAATGAAGGTAGGGTGGAGTGGTTCATTTAGTGTAACCTTGTGTTGGGATGGCATGGCCCTTCTAGAAGATACCTACAACTAGAATAGTCAAGTACATGACCAAAAGTTTGTATTTTTCTTGAATTTTTATTTTTGGTTTTTTTCTTATTTACATGTATAGATTGATCGATGCAAGAAGTATATATATTGGTATAAATAGTAGTGTCTCCTTATGGTATTCGTAAACTTAATCGATGTGGGAAGATCTAAGATAATTTTTGCTTTTGAAAAATATAGCTTAGTCTTCTTTTTGGATAGATTAAGTACAATGGGTGGTTGGATTTTTATAGTTTTCCCTCAAGGGAGCAGTCTACTTATAGCCGAAAGAAAGAGACATAGATGTTCATTTGAGGGAATCATCTACTTATAACAAGTTTTACTCAATGAGGAGAATTTTTTTTATCCCAGATTTTATTTTTACATTATTTTGAATTTGTAGTCATAAACAAGACTATAAAGGAGTATAGGTCTTTGTTATGAAGGCAAAACCATATCACAGAAAGGTTGGATATGAAAGAGACGTTTCAAGTGACGAACAACCATGGGATTCCATCCTAAAAAAGGAATTAAAACGTACATGAGAATCATGCCATGAGTAGAGCCATGGTACTCATATTCAATACAAGGCTGAATGATGACGAATAACCACATAATTTTTTTAAAGTTGTTGGTCCTTAAAAGAGGTAGGTGAAGGGGGAGGTTTGCTAAAGGGAGGAGCATATATGATGCATAAAGTGATGTAGTACTTTATTCAACAATAGAAATATAAAATATGCAAGACAATAAGAGGCTCAGGTTCAGGTTTTCCTTGAAGTGAAGATAAATGATAAGTTCCTGATCCATATGTATGAGTGACAATATAGGGTCCAAGCCAATTAGGAGAAAACTTTCCTCATTTACTTTTCTCCATCTTGGTCACATGTTGATTTTCCTTGAGGACAAGGTCATTGATCTAGAATATCTATCCTCATATGTGTTTCTTATAAGAATGCTTGATGCACTTTTGGTAGATTTGGAGGTGGTCTGGAGAATTTAAATGATGTACGTCCAATAGCTCAAGTTGTGCCAAACGTTCTTGGAAAAAATCATGATCAGAGAGCATATCTTTAAGTGGTATATGAAGAGATGGAATTAATACTTTGAGAGGTAGGATGGCCTCTCTATTGTAGAACAAAGAAAAAGGTGTGGCATCAGTAGAGATGTGAATGCTAGTATAATAAGCCCATAAGGCAAAAGGAATATGCATGTGCCAATCCTTACCAGTGTTGTCAACGACTTTCATAAGAATTTTTTTAAGGGTTTTGTTAGAATATTTGGCTAGACCATTTTCTTCTGGATAATATGATGAAGAGAAAATGAGTTGAATGCCAAAGTTGTCATAGTTTGCGTAGGGATCTATTTTTGAATTTTTTTCCATTTTTAGTGATGAGGCGATGAGGAAAACCAAAGCAAAAAATGATATGGTGGTTAATAAAATTGGCTATTTTTTTGGCTTTGGTAGAAATGAGAGGGATGGATTCCACCCATTTAGTGAAATATTCAATTTTTATGATGATCCAACAATGACGTTGCGAGGAATGAGGGTTAATATCTCCAATGAGATCCAAACCCCTTTGAGAGCATAGCCTAAAGTCTCTAGTGACTTGTAAGGTGTGACTATGGGTGTGGTGAAGCTTAGCATGTTGCTAACACTTCACACAACATTTAAGGTAGGAAAAACATTCTTGGTTAAGGGTTGGCTAGTAATAGCCAAGGCAAAGAATACATTTTGTGACCGCAAGGACACTACAATTTCCCCTTAAAATCCTATTGTGAATTTCTTTGATGGTGTATGGGATTTCAGAACTAGTGAGGCACCGCAAGAGGATACCATCAAAGTTGTATTTGTAGAGAAGACCCCCCATGGTGACGTAACGAGAGACACTTTTTTAGGAAGGCTCTTTGTCTATTACGAGTGAGATCTGGAGGTAAAATTGAAAGGGAGAGGTGGTCAACGAGCTGCTTATACCAAATATCAGGTGGGTCAATTTTGATTCTTCTCAAAAAAATTATGCCGCAGATAATATAAGAGAGTGACTGCAAATATTTTACTGTGACAAAGATTTTGGAGTCCTCTGGGGTCCTAAAGTCTTCACCGCTAAACTTAGGTAGTGCCTTCAGCACATTTTATGGGATGTGATTCCATGTTTCTAGATGAACTGGAAAGATGAGTAGACTTCCTTGATTCTATGATATAAACTATCTCGAAGGAGGAGGTGGTTGATGAGACATTATGATAGGTCTAACAACTCTAGTAGATTGTAAGAAGGGCCTACTAGGTGGAGGTGTTGAAAGAGATCAGTTTGGAGGAGATGGATATCTTTAAATATGTCTACCTCTTCTGCCTCTACTTGGGGATAACTTCAGATATTCAAATGTGCCTTTCTCTCTTGTTCTCGACCTTGTTTGAATCCTTCTCATGAACAAGAGGGGATTAAACCGTAAGTACTACTGAAACTAGTAGATATTTTGAATAGAGTCACTCTATGTGTAGTTACAGAGCCTCAAAAGGCTAGAAATTGTTATGTCACACACCCAAACCTAGCAATATTTGAATTTTAAGATTTTACTTCTTGTCCCATCGAGCGTGCCAGGAAAACTATTGATGATTATCTTTGCAGATGAATCACCAAAGTTGTGGGAAGTCTTAGAGATGTGGGACTTGGCCCCTAAGATAACCTCTAGATTTTATAGAAGTTGTCTCTTCTCTAATTTTTGTTGAGATAAGAGTTAGAGAGAAAACATAGTGATGTGAAAAATCCTAACTAAGGTGATGTGCCGAAACTTTATTAAAATAACATGGAGACTAATAGTGAAATAACTACTAGATTAGTCAAAGAGCATCAAGCATGATAAACTACTCTGAAGATATCACAAAAAATCAAAGGCTTAGATGAAACTAAAACATAATCACATCACAATAAAAATATTTATGTAAAATATCTAAGGGCATGTAGCATGTTAGATACTTAAACATTCACTAAGAATTGAATAATAAAAAACGTGAAGAAATAAAGGATACAAAATATTACGTCATTACGAAATTTTAGTGCACAGAACAAAAACTATTATTAATAGAGAAAACAGTACATAAGGCCAAAATGGTATAGATTACAATATTCCTTTACAACAGAGCCTTGTTAAGGCTAGTTAACACAATGAACTAAACCTAAATTACTCCTGTGGAGCTCTGAAATTATCTTTTTTCTATCTTTTCCCCCCTTGTATCTGGAACCAGAACATTCTCTTATAGATCTTCATATATCTTACTTCAACATGCCTCCATTAAGGTTTTCACCACCCATATTTATTTTTTACGTACGAGATCTTAGAATTTTGGATCAGATCTCAATTGCATGCTTTAGGACCCGAGATCACATTCATTCTACCAAACCTCAGGCCCTTCACTTCTTTAATTGGTTCCTTAGATGGTGGAAGTTTTCTTCTATGATACATAGAGACTTTGCACTCCTTGAAGGCTTCTCCTTTTCTTTCTCCTTTTAAAGTTGCACCTGGGTGCCATGTAGAGGCTTGTGTTTTCCTCCATTTTATCTTCTGACTTTTTAACCCGCTTGGAGCTGCTTAGCTTCACTTTAGCCATGTGGAGTATAATTTCTACTCAAAGGTTCTCGATGCTTTGTGCCTTCTCCAAAATGTGTCGATGGGACATGTGGATACCCTCTACGTTTAACTCTATACTTAGGTAAAATTCAATCCAAAAAAATACGAATGGGGTCAAGAAACAAAAGGTAGAAAAACTAGAAGGGCCCCAAAAAATGTAGAAATCATTCTACAATTATGATGACTTACCAAGGGACTCCACGTCAGTCATGAAAGAATCCAGTAATCCTTCCCTGTTGTAAAATTTCAAAATGTGGCTCAAATAGATGCCACTCATAGTTGTTTCAAATCAGCTTAGTACCCAACCCATTTTTCCTCTTTTAGGTAAGTCCTTCGTTTTAGATCCTTAAAGGATCTATCTAGCTCAATGATCTCCTTGTGAGAGAATATTTAAAGATCTCAAACCATTGCATGCAAACAAAACTCCAGCTTTATAATTGGATAAAAAATGGCCTCCACTTCAACAACGCTAGAATGATCTTGTAAAGACTAAAATACATTCTTATCTTGTTGTTTAGTCGTAACAAGTTATTAGATCTGGTCTTCTGATAGGACAGTGGAGTCATCTAGGAAGGGAGATGGGAAGCCCAATTAAACTAATTATTTGATATGCTGCTTCTGCTCCTCGATCCCTAATTGGAGCTGGGTCAGGAGATTTTTGCATTTGGTAGTGGCCTTGTTGCAACTCAGAATCTTATTGATTTTTGTTTCAACCTTCCACATGTCTGTAATGCCATCCCCTTGTAGGGAAGAGTCTAATGAGTCATATAATGTCTTAACCATCACCTGTGATTCAGGGACCTTGGCAGATATAGTGTTGTTGATGGTTGAGGCTAAGGAATCGATGTTGGCACACATGATTTGTGAATTAGATATGAATCTGAGTGTGGGTCCTACGTATTTTTCAATGGTGGAAATTCTCTTACAGAAAGAGTTGTAAAACCCCTACACCAACGTGATGATTCCTCCCTTCTAGGGCTAGTGAGTGAGCTTCTAGGTCAAATCCTTGATGGTGTCCTCTGTAGTTTTACACTTTATTTTCAAACTGACCTTTTCTACCTTCGAGGTGTGCAGATTATCTTGGAGTGAAGTGACCTCTACCTTTTTGGAATGGACCTCTTGTTGTAGGATCTTCTTCTCCTTATCGAGTGAACTAGCTGCAGCTTGGGATGTTGCCAGTTTAGACTCTAACCTCTTGGTTTCTTCTTGAGAAGCTACAAGAGATTCTTGTGATGCCACCTATTTTAACTCCTTTTGGAATTTCTATATTTCCTTTCCATTACCTTTTATTTTTGAATTGAGGTGGGCTATTTTGCTCTGTGTTTGTAGGAGGCTAGCCTCCATTTTCTTTAGCTTATTACTGATTTTTGAGGTAGTCGATGGTGACTACGATAGATATTTTTCTCATTAACCCGACCTTATCTTGAGGCTTTAACTATGTATGGTCCACCACAACAACATTGATGGAATAATCATCTGATTGCATCTACTCAGCGGGTTTTTGGACATTGAGGTACCATCTAAGTGATGGTCAGGGATCTCTACTGATGGTCATATAATGACCACATTTTCATTTTGGATCCTGCCATCATTTCTTTCTTCTTCTTCTTCTCCTTCCTTTTATCTCGGTGTGCCTTCACCACCTTATCTTTGTTCAAAAACTCTAAGGGAGAAGGGACTATCCCACCTACAAATGGGAACCTTGTAGGTAGACCGTATGGGACTATAACTAGTTACGGGTTCTGAGAAGTTATGAGAGCCGAAGGAGGGCCCATCATAACTTGGGGAGAGAATGTGGGAATGCAAGTGGGAAGGAAAGGAAGGAGAGAGGAGCTGGGAGGAGGAATATTTTGGGTTAGAGTCATTGAAATAAGGACACCTCTGGCTAGGGAAGTGAAATGCGGAGGAGATAGATGAATGGGAAGAGGTGAAAGGGAAGAGGGAGAAGAGAAAACAACTGATTTCAACTTCTTCCTCAAAGTAATCTATGGAGTAGCGACCTCACCGATGGTCATGGAAGGTGATACTACAAGTTGAGTTAAAGTAAGACCCTAAATTGGTTCTAGAATAGGATGTGATACTGAATCCTCACTGTGAGGGCCTGGCATTATTTGAATTACGAGTATGTAGCCTAAAATATCCGGTAGAGGAATGGAGGGAGAGGCCCACGGACTTGTTTGTTTTTCAGAAGGTCCAAGGGACTCCACCTTATGTTGTGTGAGCTATTCCTTGGTGATCAAGACTTCCTCCCTGTTTTCCATGTCAGACCCATTCTCAACATCCCAAAAATATTCCCACTACTCATCAGTGGGAACTTCGTCAAAATTGAGTGTCATTTTCCATATTTTTTTCCTATATTTTAAATAGGCTTCAATTTTCTCAGCGTCTTAGCCCTTAGTATGTAAGGCTTCCCTCAAGCCCTTGTTCATAGTTATGTTGTGTTCATACTTGTACCATACTTGGTGAAATGATTCGCATAGTGTAATATAGATGTATTTTACCTCGACATAATTTTTGGGATTGTCTTCCTGAGGATACCTCCTGTCTTCAAAAAATCTTCTACTCTCATGCAGGCAAAATTTTAAAACTTTGTTTCAGGATAAGGTTTCGGCCATCCACCCATTTTGGTCATTTCTCCAGGCATCTTAGATGAAAGTGAAGTCGTAAGAATCCAACTTCTCTATGACAATATGCTCTACCCTACATTTGATGATGGTAAGTACTACCTTAGTCAAGGGGAGGTCGAACAACACCTTCTTTTTATGGTTGGAGACGTACTCTATGTCAGGGAGCACAAAATAACTGGTCACTTCAAATCCCACCACTTGCTCCATGAGAATTCTCAGAAGCATGAAGGATTCATCTTAAAATACATACAACTAGATCATTGAATGCGCTGCCTCAAAGAAATAGTCACAAGGATGCAGGGGGTCAGTCATGATGGATCGGACTAAGTCGTTCATTTTTTTATCGACCCCTTCTAGGTAAAATTCTTATAAAAGGGGCACAACAAAACAATTAGAACATTCATATGCATCTGAGGATCAGGATAACATAGGATTCTATGTAAACACTAGAATTATCTTCTGGGGGTCCACCTCCAGGTCTCATAGCTTTAGATCCATGAACTGTCCAAGGAAATTGGATTTCTGGTAGAAAATGTGGTGGAACAAATAGGAAGAGTACCTAAAGGTGGCATTAACAGGGAACATGGCCAACTTCTCGCAAATGGAGTTCGAGATGACCTCGATGAATTCAAATCGATATGCCTAGTCTCTTTTCATGGATCTCATCTGGAAAAGGTTGAAATATTTTCATTCATGGACATTTATGTTTGATTCTTGGCCAAAAATGAATGCCAACATGGAACAGGGATCTTGAGAATCTTGCAAGAGAATTTTAAGGGGGATTGGGAATCCTGGTGTCTTGGAGCTGCTTGAATCATATTCTCGCAACTCCCTAGTGATGATGTGGTTTTTTTCTGACATTGAGCCCTGATGATTTGGAGTTTTGGAATATTGTAGAAATTGGTTATTTTCTCATAGGACATAACCAACATCTCATTGATGGCTTATGGTGTGATCGTCACCTACATGTTCATTCCCTTTATGATGTTGGAGGCAGGGTCGAACCAGCATGTACACATCTATATAAGCTCATGATACTGGTGTATGAGAGGCACCATATATTTTGTGAGTGTGGTTGACAAATCCTGGAGCCAAAAGACTTAGAATCCCCCATATTCAGGGAATCTGACGTGTGCTTCCTCCTTCAAGGCCTTAGGCTTCTAGGTGAGGATGGGATCAAAGACCTAATCTGTGAAATCTGTTACCATGGATGAATCACTAAAATGTGTTCCTCTATTAGGGAATCTCAGTCCTTAGGTGGATACAGAAGTGTGGTACAGGTTGCCATGCATAAGAATTCATCTGCGGTAGGGAACCGAATGTTGTCATGGTTACTCTAGAACTACTCAAAGCTCTAATTTTTTTGAAATAGGGACCCAAGTACTTGAACAAGAGACTATTAGTGCTTAGAATGAGTATTTTTTATGCTCAAAGCTTTCCTTAAATATCCTCCTCGACTCCTGCAAAGTAAATTCTCACGCATACACCGAGTCACATCATGCAACGGTACCTTGGTTGAGTGACCCTTTGCACTAAAATTCTTATTTCCCAAGAGATTTTTCTTTAATTCTCTGATCTTTTTCATTAAATATCCCAAAAATAACTTGGATTATTTACTTCAGGGAAACAAAGGAAGGTACACATCCTTCAAAAATTTGAAAAGGGGTGGAAGAGTCTCCGATGGATACACATGTCATAGACACTCATTCGAAGGGGAAACCACTAAAGAACAAAGAAAAATACAAAAGGAAGGGATTATACATATGATACAAACTTTAAATTTTCAAGAGACTCAATGGAAAGGCTTAAGGTAGATCCAATTTACCGGAATTGCCAAGGACCCACCCTCCATAGTCTCAAGCTCGAATGAATTGTGATGCTTGCATTGCACTAATTTTGAAGGGTTCTGTCTATAGGGGTAAAATTTTCTATTATTTTTAGGCTTGGCGGCCCTTGAGTCCCACTTAAAAACCAAAGTAGTGGACTCGAAAAATCAGTTTCTGAAGTCTTATGATCAAACCAATTTTTGACAACCTTTTGACACCCGATCATGGATTCGAGGGCTACCTCCTAATTTTCTTGAAGCTCTATCAGTTCTGCCGAGTCTCACCCTACATCGCTCTATGTTCCTCAATCTCAATTTACTTTAACAATTATAGTGTTGGGAGCTCCACAATGATAGGCATTATTGCGCTTTTACCATAGACCAATTCATATGGTGAGGCCTTCAAGATCTGTTTAGGTGTGATCCAGTTAGCCCATAAGGTCCATCTTGACATGCTCATGCCATGATCTCTTATGTTCATCCCCCCATTATTTTTATAAGTCTGATCAAATTCTTGTTAATGGATTCTACCAAGTTGTTACCCTACCGGTAGTATTTGGAGGATGTCTTCAAATATATTACATGCCTTATTGAAAAGTTAGACACTTTTTCCCTAAGAAAAATCCTTGGCATTATTTGATATGATCATGTGGGGGGGTCCAAAGTGTGTAGTGATTTCTCATAGGAGTTCCAGGATCATATTTTATGTGGTTTCCTTCAATGTAACTACCTCCATCCATTAGGTGAAGTAGTCTGTGGCGGGGAGAATCCACTTGTGACCTATGCTTGAAACTAGGTTAACCATTTTGATGAATTCTAGACCCTATTTTGCAAATGGTTCTTCAACTAAGATAGGTTTAAGGGGGGAGTGCGACATTTTCTCCAGAAGCCCATGTAGAATTGGTAAAATTTTACACTCATTCGCCATTACATAGCAATCCAAAAACAAGCTAGGCCAAAAGTATCTTACCTATAGGACCTTTATGGTGGTGGTTTTGGCAGAGAAATGGCCTCTTGAGCCTCCATGATGTAACTCATGTAAAGCCCTTTTGGCCTCCTCCTTTTTTAGGCATCTAAACAGGATCCCATCAAAGTTCTTTTTGAAAAGTAAAATTATCAATAATGATAAATTTGGAGTCCTTATGTCTATAATATATTTTCTTTTTAAGAGGAAGGTTGGCTTGGATACTCCACGCATTCTACATGAATTTCATCCTACCGGATAATCCATTTTTTAGATTCATTGTCTTAGAGATGGGAGCATAATATCAAATTCTTCATTCATTGGGACTAATTGGATTTGGTGCAATATACTAACACAAACCATTCCCTTGTACCAACTTTGTGGGCTTCATTTCAATTTCATACTCTAAGATCTTAGTGATCTAGTTTTCCCTTTTATCAGTTATCTTTCCCTCTATGATGTATTCTTTGATACTGGAGTGTGCCACCATGACCGTGATCTTGTTATCAGTAACGAGGTGTCCTAAATTTCTTCAGACCTTTGACAATGGCATAAGCTTACTTCTCCCCAAAGTTATATTTTATCTTATAATCATGGAGATATTTTGAAAAGAAAGTAACTGGATTCTCCTCTCTTTGTGACTCTCCTCTCTGTGCCAGTACGGATGCTACATTGTTCTCGATCCCATATACATACATGATGAAATATTTGGGAAAGTTTGGTTTACATACTACCAGAGTGGATGTAATTTATATTTTGACCTCCTCGATGGATTGATGGCCTTTAGTGGTCCATTTTCAATTCATAATATTTTTTAGCATCAATGTGATAAGGAAGATCATTCCAGCAAAATATGAAATGAATCTCCTGACAAATTTAGTTCTTTCCTAGGAAAGGACCTGTACTGCCTTCTTGTTGATAGGTATTGGAAAATTCCATAATGGCCCCAACTCTTTCTATGTCAATTGAGATTCCATCTTTTGATACAATTTTGTCCCAAGAGTTTGCCTTGTGGTAATAAAAAAAAATCACTTCTTCGGGTTCAAAGAGATTCCAAATTCCTGACACTTCTTGAATACAGATTCAAGGGCATCGAAATGATCCTCTGTAATTTTGGTAAACACTATGAGGTCATGCAAGTATATCAAGATTACCTTGTTAATCAATTCTCTGATCACGAAATCTATGGATCTTTGAAATTTTTACCATTTGGTGAGCCTAAACGACATCTTCGCATATGCGAAGGTTCCCCACTTTGTTGTAAAGGTTGTTTTTATGTTTATCTACCTCCACAAGCCATATTTGATTGTAACCCAGAAAACCATCAAGCAGAGAGAATATTTTAGAACTTGCTACTATTTGTAGTATTTATTCCATGAAAGGTAAGGGGCAGTGGTCCTTAAGGGACACTTTATTCAGATCTCTTAAATCCACATAGAGTCTGATTTCTCCATTTTTTCTTCCTTACCCGCACCAAATTGAATGCCCGTGTGGAATTCTTGATAGGGAAGATAATTTTAGCCTCTAGGAGTTTCCTAAGCTCTTTGGCCATGAGAGATTCTATTTTGGGATTTATAGGCCTTTTCTTCTGACGCATAGGTTTAGTACCCTCTTCTAAGTATATAAAATATTGGGTAATATCCTTATTATAACCATGTAGATCATCATAATTCTAAGATACTACCTTATCATACCTATGGCATAGAACCACAAGTCTTTCTCTTTCTTTCTGAGTGACCTAATGTCCCAACCTTTAGCTTCTTCACATTGGCCACTTCCAGATCTACATAGTCTTCCTTGAATTTTGCAAACTTCCTCCTATAGGTATTAGCATAATCAGAATCAAATATATTTTCCAAACGTTATCAATCCCTTTGGTAGCTTGTTAGTTTTAAGCTAGATGACTTGATCTTTGTATGCTTCTTCAATTTTGGGTTGGAGTTACTCTACAAACTCTTCAAATTTGTTATCCATTTTTTCCCTCGAGGAAAAAATGGACAACGAAGGCCTATTAAAACCTGAGACCACAAAATTCTTCATGAGCATTCTATATTATTTTGGGTGAATTTTATGTTTGAGGAACATTTATGACATTCTGGGTAATTTCAAAGACATCTTGAGCTATTCTTCCTTTTTTAGGGTTTTTGGAGGCTCAATATTCGCTTATAGTAATGAAGTGGTTTAGGTGGGTCTATCTACGGTCAACACAACCAAAAAAATCAAAATCAATAAATTGTTTTTTAATGGGTCTCTCTATGTTTTCATGACTCCTTGGTTTCAAGGAAGAGCCTAAGACAATCAAAATCTATATTAAAATAGATTTCTGGGGTCAAGTGGGTATGAGCTTAAAAATGCTCAGCACGTTAGGAGTGTGTTGGGGTATGATCTTATACGGTATGTAAGAGAACACAATGAAACATTTCAAAATGGATTCGAGTTCATATGAAGGTTGAGTAATGTTAATCAAGTTCCTACATGGCTCGGTTGTCATAAGAAATAGTTTGGGATCGTCATTGCACTAGGAATTTATAAAGAGGGCTCGGAAAGGACCATCTTGATGGGGGTGAGTAAAACCTAACATGTGAATGATAGCGTTAATGCATGGCTCGAGGTAGTTCCATGTGAGTTTCTTGGAGTAAGGAACTAGGAGCTTTAATGAACTTGATCGTGCAAGAATGAACTCAATTACACAAGTAAAGGGGACAATGAGGAGTTGGATGTCTAGTTCATTGGGGGAAAATATAGCTTGAAGATCAATGAGGAATCCAACTAGCTTAAGTGGTTAAGAGGGATATTGATTTTGTTTTGTTGGGCCATGAAGAGATCCAGTCCATGCGGGGAATAAATTTCTCAAGGAATTTTATGAGAAGTGATTCATCAAATAGCAAAGCTCAATGATCTCTCATCAACAAACTCATTGTGTGAATGATGTAGGTCAATCCATTCTATTATGAGATCAACGTAAGGGCTCAACAGTGAGTCGATCAATCATTTTCAAGTCGGGCTAGAACTCACCTCTTCGAGCTATGATCTTCGCGGCGATAAATGGAAAGCAGCTCAACCCTGAACATAATGACCAGGTTCACAAACAAAGCAAGAAGAAATCACTTGTTTCAGGATCCACGATGAAGGAGGAGAATATTACAGGGTCAATGGAATAATATGGCTCACAGGGATTTTGGAGCTTTCCATCGAAGTGTTTTGGAGATGGAGTCAGCTCAATCATAGCATAAATGAATCGGAAGAGGCATGGAGGTTTTGAACATGGAGCTCATGTCAAAGGAATAGATTGATCTTGGTGTGTAGTAAGGAGAATCGACTCTATTCAAGAAAAAAAAATCCTCACAGATCTCGGTAGTCAAATAATGAGATAGCTCAGGGTGATCTCGTCATGCAGAAGGACATAGGAAAACTTAGGATATCCAAGCCAACTTTGTGGAGAAAAATAAGAGTTGAGGCCAAGGTTCAAGTAATTTCAAATGCATGTGGCCAAGTGGAGATGAAAATATGGTAGGCCAAAGTGCATTCCTCACTTGGGGAGTTTCAAAATATCACACCCAATGGGGGAATCAAGGCTGAGTTGCTGAGGATGAGGGATTTTGTGGGTATGAAATCCATGCCAACAAAAACATGGCAAGACAACATTTGGGCTCCCATGCTAAATTAGCCATCACGAGGAACCATCAAGGAAAATATGGAGCTAATCTCTGATTCGACCAAGATATAGGACAACAAATTTAAAGGATGCATATATAACAACTACCGATTTATTCACTGAGCTTCTCAGTTCATTTAATCTCGATGATGTGATGGAACATAGGGAATGGAGAGAGACCTAGTCATCTGATGAATGTTATGGACTGTAATTCCTCAAATGTAGCATAGAATACATGTGATTTTTAGGGATAATGAACCTATTGGGAAGAATGAACATTGGCACAAAGGAGAAGCTCGTTTGAGTAAACAACAAGAAATTACTCGGGTGGAGTTGAGTTGAGATTGAGCCACTTAGCGAATATACACTTTTAAGTTAAGGTCGAGTAGGTGATTGAGTGACTCGATGGAGAGACATAAAACTTGGTAGATGGACATGAAGAATATATCAGTTAATCTTGCAAGACTAACTTGACATATAATGATAACTCTAAATCGATTAGAGGAGTCGAGCACCAAGGGGAATAACTCAGAGTGAACTCGATGCATAAAATGGCTCGGCAATGGAGGATCTCGATCAAGGTTTGGAGAAATAACCTCAGAGGCTAAACATTGAAATAAGAAGAGGTAGCTATGTAAGAGCTCTATTAGTGTCTAAATCTCATAAGTTGAATGCATTCAAGCTTCATGTAGAGTGGGGCATATTTTCCAGATTCCTCTCTCTTTCTACAAGTTTTATGGATTGTGGGGACTTTCAAGCCTCTTTTCCAACATTGTAATGGTAAAATTTTCCTCTTCATCACGTAATGATGCATTGTTCACATGATTGAAGTAATAAAATTGTGTTTTATGACTATTTATTGGTCCTTTCATCATTCTATCTACTTCTTTGTGCCTTTCTTGTGTATGAAAGTATATTGTGTAACTTCAAGTTTCCATTTCAAGTTTTGGGAGTTTTGTTCTTATCTAGGAGTGACATTTTGTATGTGGTTGATTTTTGGTGCTTGTTCATCCTTCTCATTTTCATCATCCTTCACTAGAAAACTGAAAACATTTCTAGCAACACCCCTTTCTTGGTACATCACCACTTCTAGTATATGTTCTATTTCTTGTAAATCTCTCCCCCTTACTCCCATGAAAATGTCTAGCATATGTATAGTTATCTCTTTTATTACATTAGAAGTAGTGTTGTGTTTTTAGTTTAGGAAGAGGAAATTGGCCCTTCTCTGGAGGTTCACCTCAAGCCAAGTCCCACATCTTGAGATGTGATCCCATGTTACCTGATCACACCGAATGTCCTGTTCACATTTTTCCATTCGGGGGGGTGCAATGATTTGGTGATTACATTGTTTGGCATGCTCGGTGGGACAAGAGTTGGTTCTTCTCTTCATACTTGCATGAATCAAATTACCTAACAACTCCTTATCTCTATATTATGTATCTCAGTGTGTTAACATATGCGAAGAATTCAAACAAGAGCTTCTGTGAAATGAGAAGGAAATTATCAGCATATTGAGTTATCCTTGTCTCCTCCAAGAAGAAGAAGAGGCATTTTAACATCACTAGTTACAATGTCGCTACATATAGGTCATTCAAATCCTCCTTACAAAAGGTTCCCTCTACATAGGAACAATTAGCCTCTCGATAGAATTACAAGGAACCAAGTGTTTTCCTGCATTCAATGTGGGAATCCCTCTTCTATTATAGAGGGGAAACTCATATTACTCCTATGGAACATATTCTTGATTTGGCCAACATTTTCATAGTACATAATGTTACAGAAGACAACATTGCGGTTAGACACCTTTCTACTTCCTTCAAGGGGAAAATCACTTCAGTAGTTTTGTGGGTTAAATGTTGGAGCTATAACCAATTGTGACTAGTTAGGGGAGAGTCTCTATAAACAGTTCAAAGACAAGAGAAACTACTTGTCACTCTTGCAACAGCTCACTACCATAAAGAGAGCTCCCCAAGAATACTTGAGTGATTTACACTTCCAATTATAAAGTACTTAGAATAGGATTCTTGCACTCATAAAGCCTTCTCCAAATAATATGTTTCTTGTACTATTTGTGAGCCTTGAATAGTGATGTACCAGTTATGATCTAGTTCATGGGAGGGACTACACTACCTAATTCCTAAGAAGTTTCCATAAGAGCGGAGAATTCCTTGATTCAGGATAGAAAGATAGCTCCATGATCACCAATTCCATTGGCTCCGAATCTTACAAACACTCATCCTACCATTTCTTCTATTCCATAATCTTCCAAGTAACTAGTTAAGTCTACCCTTCCCCTTCAAACAATCTATTTTTAAGTCAAGTCACTGCTGCAAACTTTTGGGAACGAGCTCGTTGCATCTAAAGAGGAAACAATTTCAATATAACCATCCATACCAGCCACAAAATCATCAGTTATCAAGATAAACCATCCACCTTTTCAAGTAAATAATCAATCACAAAATCAAGATGCAAATCAAGTTGTGAATTTCAAGCCTCTAAACTGTAGGAATCCTCTTGCTGCTAGCCCTTCCAGAGCCCTTGTACCTATCCAAAATAATCTAGTTTAAGACTATCAATAGTGATATCATTATTCTCAACCCCATCATAATAATAGTTTCCCCAATGGATTTCTTAGCTAGGCCCATATGGTTCAAAGCGTATTTACCCCTCCAAAGCCAACAGAAAATTCATCTACAAAAAAAATATCAGATCAACTGCAGGCACCTAAAGAAACCACTTTGTTAAATTGGAAACTAGAATATTTTTATGGGTTGAATATAGATTCTTCATCAGTGTCAGAAAACACTCATTCAAAAAAGAGAGTAATGGAATATCAACCTTCTAAATATGATGAAACATCCACTTCAAAACCTCATCCATAAGTGGTGGTTGATAAATATAAGGGAAGAAAACTTCCAGAGATGCAGACTAGTCAGGATGCAAGAAAATAAGGTTCTTCAGGAATCATAGTACCCAATAAGGACTTTCCAAAAGAGGATTCTAATGCCCAAATAAATTTAAGAAAATTAGGAGCAATCCCATTAAGTATTGCAGGACAGATGAAGAAGACCAACCTGAGTGTTACCATGTGGGACGCATTCTCGATTCCTTCTCAAATAAATCTATTACAAGAAGCTCTAAAAAATTTTGGTACAACCAATGGATCATCGAGTCATGGGGGTAGAAACTGCTACAATTTTGTGTCAACCGGAAGGGAAAAGTATTCCTAAGATGAACAAACTTCCACCATTCTATATTTCCTTGATCATTGGTGATCATTTTCCTACATAATTGTGTGATCGATTCTGACACTAGTAGCTCAGTCATGCCCAACCAAATTACAGACGTGTTAGGAATACAATATACACTAGTCCTCTCAAGGATTTTTTTAGTTGGATGCTATAGTAGTTTAGACCCATCAGATTCATAAATTGACTCCATTTTACTATCCATGCATGTCCCATTTTTTTTTCACATAAGACATATTGGTCATCTATATTCCTCCTCTCTTTGCCATTTTCCTATCACGATATTTCACTGCCAAGATGGGCAGTTACCCTATAAACTGATAGGTCACATATGATCCTTAGGAATCAATACGGAACTAAAGTGACTATAAGGGCATAACCAATTTTAACTAATCATGTGGATCCCTATACCGCTAGTTCTATAAATGGGGAATTATACCATCCATGATCGAGAGGAAGAGGTTGTTGATCACAAACCAACCACTCTTGTGGAAGACGTTCCTAATACTAAGTTGGATGGGGTAAGTGTAGAGCATTAATATGATCCCTATGTTAAGGCATTAACAAAAGAAAAATATGGATTTTTTTTAGAAGAGACGGGATTGGGGTACATACTGCATTCATGAAGGAAGGTACGATCATACCATAACTTGTCAAAACACAAAGCAATAAGGACATAATTAAACGAGTCTAGTAACAAGATATCTCATACAAGGACATAATTAAACCATTAATGGGACATGTTGAGGAAAAATGTGCCATTCTAATGGATTAAATAATGAAAGGATAGCTTTGAGGCCATCAAGATGGCCATTTCTCAAGTACCTATGATGGTGAATCTAAGTTTTAATAAGGGTTTTATTCTTTATACTTTTGTAGGTCAGGAGAGCATTTTAGGGATACTCACTTAGTAAAATGAAAATATGATGGAAGAACCAATTGATTTTCTTTATCCAATCCCTAAAATACTATGTAGATCAAATATTCATTTGTTAAAAATCAATTTTTTCTACCATTCAAGCTTTGAAAAAAATTTAGGCACATGTTATCCAACAACAAAATTCACTTGATGGTGTCTCATCCAGGTGTTAACAATTTTTTGCCGAACAAAGACATGAACAAGAAATGTGTTGGAAGGATTACAAAAGTGATGTAGTTTGATGTTCATATCAAAGTTACCAAACTTGTCTGAGGTAAAGGTTTGTGTAAACAACTTGTTGCAGACCTAGAATCGAAAGGTGATGGGGACGTGACACTCCTAAACACTAATGAAGGTGGATGATCAGGTTGACTGGGTATCCAAAATGAATAATTTCATTTTCTTAGGAGCATATCCTATGAACATGGATAAAACATAAAGATTAACTTTCCATCTTAAGTCCATTCCATATGTTCTGGTAGATAATTTTCTCTTTCAGAGGGATTTAAACAATGTTCTCCTTCAGTGCATAAGACCAGAATATGTGAGGAAGATACTAGAAGAGTTTCACAATGGCC
Source organism: Taxus chinensis (assembly GCA_019776745.2). Classification (NCBI taxonomy): domain Eukaryota; kingdom Viridiplantae; phylum Streptophyta; class Pinopsida; order Cupressales; family Taxaceae; genus Taxus; species Taxus chinensis. Next base: position 618,607,109 of record CM034146.1, read on the forward strand.
CTATCTGGAGGACATTATTATGCACAAACAAATTCTACTAATACTATGAGGGTCAGCTACTATTAACTAGATTTATTCAAATATGCCCATCTCTGGGTAAAGAAGTGCAAGGTATGTGTTTGTTTCACCAAAACAGTAGAAAGTGGAAGCCCTGCCTTTTCACGCAATTCAGGTCAACCCCACCCTTCATCCAGTGGGGGTTAGATTTCATCGGGATGATTAATACTCCATCAAGTGATGGACATAAATGAATCCTCACCATGATGGATTACTTCACTTATTTAGACAAAAGTCATGGCACTTAAAGAGGGAAATGAAAAGGTTGCCCTTGATTTTCTTAAGGGGATAATGACACATTTTGGTGTTCCATTTACAATAATTTCAGACAACACAATGGCATTTCATGGTTTGAAATTAACTGAATAGACCTACAAAAAATGGGGGTTTATCTCAAAAATTCATCCAATTATTACCCATGGGAGAATGGATTAAATGAGTCTAGTAACAAGAATCTCATACAGATCATCAAGCATACTATGGAAACTAATATAAGAACTTGGCACAATAATCTCAAAACTTCCATGTGGGTAGATCAGATCCATACCCAAAAGGGCCATTGGTATTCACCTTTCATGTTGGTATATGGAAAAGAAGCAAAAACTTTTGCTTTCCTTGGAATTACCTTCTTTGGAGTTAGCTAATTAGCAGGTTATGGAGCGTAACCCTATGACAGTCAAGTTCATTGAACTAATGGAGTTAGAAGAACTGTAGAACAATGCCATGAAAACTTACGAGTAACATCAGGCTCAAGTTAAGAAAAATTTTTGACAAGAAGGCAATTCAACAGGAATTTTCATGAGGGATATTTATTTCTCAAATGGGATGCCAATAGGGCTAAACCAGGCATGCCCCACCAAATTTTATGCTCTTTGGAGTGGGCCATACATCATCACAAGTTACAAAGAGGAAATTTCATTTCATCTATCTAGAATCAATGGAGAAGAGTTTCCCATTAATTAGAATGTGATACATCTCACAACTTACATTTAAGATCATTTAACCCCCTGTATAGTTTAGTTAGATGTTTCCTCCAAGTGCTTTTCACATTGTTGTGTGTTGTTGTCATCATTTTGCTTTATTTTTTTGTTGTTTTTTGTGTTTTTCTTGCACATTATATCATCATTGGAATTTTTTAGGTGAAAGAAGGTTCAAATTTTCAAAGAGAGTTTTCAGGATTTTGCAACTCCTCAAATACTTCATTCAAAATTCCATAGTGTACTGTAGATGTCAAACATTCATCAGTTTCATTATATTTCCTATCTAACATTGTTGAAGAGTTCAAGATCATCTGTCACAGAAGATCAAATCACTTTCAGGATTCTAACATTGAATCCATACCCAATGGATGAATTAAGGCTACTAGAATCATGCTCAATAGGCAATCATGCCTGATAGGTCGTCAAAAATGCTATCCATTTTTTCCCCTTGAGGTAAAGATGGAAAATGGGATCCTATTGAACCTTGAGACCACAAAAGTATTCATGAGCATTCTAGATTATTTTGGGTGAATTTTACGTTTGAGGAAAGTTTATGACATTCTGGGTAATTTCAAAGTCATCTTGAGTTATTCTTCCTTTTTTAGGTTTTTGGAGGCTCAATATTTTCTTATAGTAATGAAGTGGTATTAGTGAGTCTATCTAGGGTCAACACGATTAAAAATTAATCAAAATTGATAAATCATTTATAAGGGGTCTCTCTATGTTTTCACAATTCTTTAGTTTCAAGGAAGAGCCTAAGACAATCAAAATCAAGATTAAAATTATATTTCTGGGGTCAAGTGGGTATGAGCTTAAAATGGCTTACTGAGAATCTTAGTGAGCTTCTCAGTGAGTTAGGAGTGTGTTGGGGTATGATCTCGTAAGGTTGGAAAGAGAACACAATTAATCATTTCAAAATGGGTTCGAGCTCATAGGAAGGATGAGTAATGTTAATCGAGTTCCTACATGGCTTAGTTGTCATAAGAAATATTTTGGGCTCATCATTACACTAGGAGTTTATAAATAGGGCTTGAAAAGGACCAGCTCGATAGGGTGATTTAAATATAACATGTAAATGATAGGGTTAATGCATTTCCTGAGACAGCGCTAGGTGAGTTTCCCAGAGCAAGGCACTAGGAGTTTCGATGGACCTACTCATGTAGGAATTAACTTAGTTACATGAGTAAAGGCAACAATGAGGAGTTGGAGGTCTAGTTTACTTGGTCAATATCTCAACAACAAAGCCAACTAGCTCATGTGGCTAAGAAGGAGATTAATTTTTTTTATTAGGCCATGAAGAGATCCAATCTATGGGGAGAATAAATTAATCCAAGAATTTAATGAGTAGAAAGTCATCAAAGAGAAAATATCAACAATATTTCATTAATAGACTCGGGGTGCGAATGATGTAGGTCGAGCCATTTCAGCGGGCTCGTGAGATCGATGTGACGGCTCAATGGAAAGTTGATCAATCATCACTAAGTTAGGCTAGAACTCACCTCTGTGGGATATGATCTTAATGCCAATAAAAGAAAAGTGGCTCAACCCCAAACACAATGACTATGTTCACAAACAAATCAGGAAGAAATGGCTTATTTCAGGATACACAGTGAAAGAGGATATCTCAAGGGTTTAACAAAATAATAGGCTCACAGGGAGTTTGGAGCTTTCCATCGAAGTGTTCAGAGATATATTCATCTCGATCGTAGCATTAATGAGTCATTATAGGCATGGATGTCTTAAACATGGAGATCATGTTGAAGGAATAGATTTATCTCGGTGTGTAATAAGGAGCATTTACTCGAGTCATGAAAAAAAAATCTTTGCATATCTCAGTGGTCGAATGATGAGATAGCTCGAGGTGATCTCATCATGCAAAAGGACACATGAAAAATTAGGATAGCCACACCAACTCTATGGGGAAAATCTAAGTTGAGGCCAAGGTTTGGGGAATTTTGATGGCCTATGGCCAAGTGGAGATGAAATGATGGTGGGCCAAAGTGAATTCCTCACTCGGGGAGTTTCGAACAATCACAACCAATGGGGGAATTGAGGTTGAACTACTGAGGATGGGGGATTTTTTAGCATGAAAGCCATGCCAACAAAAACATGGAAACATAACGTTCGGGCTCCCATGATAAATTAGCCATCACAAGGAACCATCAAGGAAAATATGGAGCTATTCTCTGATTTGACCAATTCATGGGGCAATGCACTTAGTGGATGCACGTAGAACAACCACCAAGTTATTCTTCAATATTCTCAGTTTATTTAATCTCAACAATGTGGTGGGACATAGGGAATGGAGTGAGACCCAGTCATCTGATGAATGTGAGGGACCATAATACCTCAAATGTAGTATGAAATACAGGTGATTATCAGGGATAATGAGCCCATTGGGAAGAATGAACATTGGCAAAAATGAGAAGCTCATTCAAAAAAATAGGATGAGATGACTCAGGTGGAGTCGAGTTTAGATTGAGCCACTCAACAAACATGCACTTTTAAGTTAAGGGCCAAGCAGGTGACTTAGTGACTCAATGGGAGAGATGTCGAACTTGGAAAATGGACATGAAGAAGAGATTGGTCAATCTTGCAAGACTAACTCGACACATAATGAGAACTCTGAATCAAGCAGAGGATTCAAGTGATAAGGGGAATAGCTCAGAATGAACTGAATGCATAGAATGGCTCAACAATGGAGAGATTGGTCAGGGTTTAGAGAAATAACTCGGCATCCAAAAAATTAAATAATGTTGAGGTAGTTGTGTAAGAGATCTATTGGTGTGTAAATCACATAATTTGAATGCATTCAAGCTTTGTGCAGGAGTGGGACATATTTTCCATATTTCTCTCTTTTTCTACAAGTTTTTTTGAATGTGGGGACTTTCAAGCCTCTTTTTCAACATTGTAAAGGAAACATTTTCCATTTCCTCATATAATGATGCATTGTGCACGTGATTGAAGTAATAAAATTGTGTTTTTATGACTAATTATTGGTCCTTTCATCATTAAGTTATTGTGTGCCCTCTTTACATGACAATGTTAAACCATGCACTAAAGCCTCATATTTTTCTTTGTTGCTAGTGCAAGTGATTTGGGAATTGAAACTCTTAGAGTATATTCCTTCCACTTGGTGAAGATAGACATAATCTGGCTCCTGAGCCATTCCTACTTCTAGCTCCCTCGAAATATAGAGTCCATATTTGGGAATCCTTCATGAGATTCTTTTCATTTTTACTATTTTCCCTCGTAATCTTTGGAATGTTGGGGTTCTCATCAAAGATCACATAGAGTACCTAACCCATTGGATTCAAAGTTTCCTGAGGGGTCTCCGAGTGACACCTCAACCAAACTGAGTTTCGGTTTTTTGATGGCCGCCTTCGTCTATATACGATTCTTTTTTTCAGGTGATCATGGCATGTGAGGCTTCAAAAATTGAGGCTACTTGATCCATTATATGTTCCTTGACAAGGGAAACTAATAGCACATTCATTTTGGATCCATTCTTAGTCCATAGAATCAGATGAGAGCAATCAAGGTACATATAGCCTCCAATTTTATCCATGAAATTGTGGGAGTAGTACATAGTCTGAAGACTGGTGGAACATCAATCACCACTATATCCTACGGAATAGTAATGTTTGGGTAGGAATAGAGCTATAATGGGAGGCTTCTAATAACACCAATTATTTTAAATTATTTCTCTTCTAGTTGCATGACTCCTCTTTTTAGGGGATCATATTTGATTTCTAAGGCATCCGCTATTGCTTTAGACATAACCATTAGTTCTAGCGCCAAAGTTAATCATGGAGTTATGTAAAAATTTCTTACTAATTATAAGAGTCATGAAGAAGGGTTGGGGTCTTATTTTACTATCCCCTTATTTTTGGTTCATCAACACTGACTCTATTTGAGCTTGAGTTGTTTTGAGTTTCTCCTTCCCCTTCCTGCTCACATTCAGGCTACCACTGGATTTCAACACTTCTTGAAGCAATTCCTTTTGTTCTTGGATGCTCAAGATATCCCACAAAGATACACGGGTTAGTACTCCATTTGAGTTGCTCAACTTCCATCATTAGCTCGAGTGGTTGTGCTTTAGAGACTTGCTAGTATTTCACCCTCTCAGTTGCTTAGTGGAAGGTACCTTGATTCTTAGCGGCTACTGGAGTGTTTTGTCTGGGTTTTGGGCAGAAGGGAAGTGAAAGTTAAAAACTATTTCCTTGCTTCATTCATTTTTGTTTGAATAGGTATCATGGTTTCCATCATCCATCTTTTGGAGTGAGTGGTGTAATATGACTACAGTCGATTCTGATATGTGGATGTGTCATTTTTTAATATAAATTCTTCTCCTTTGATCGAAGATAAATGCGTATGTTCAGGCAATAATCTCTACCTCTTTTTCTAGGGACATACCTTGCATATATGAAAACTAAGGGCACATTTTGAATTCTGGGGGATTGGTAAGGTCTACAAGTATTTACCTCATATCCCTCCATCACTCTTTTCTATTCTACCTTTTGTTATAGATTTCCTTGGGGGAAATCTCTTAGCATATGAGGGGTATTACAAAGGAAGCACCAAACATTGGTATCTTCTGCCAAATTATTTTTGTCCTTGAATCATTTCTCTCCCACTATTGCATGGGAGCATCTAGAATGGTGTTGGGACTTGAATAATTTGGTTATACGGTTAGGCCAGTAGCGGGTCTCTAGGAATTTTTATACTATAGAGGATAAGTGGGTCTGCCCCCCTAATAGCTTTGATAATTTTGAATTGGGTATTGTGCTTTGACTCCTCTTAATATTAACTATCTCATTAGAGAAACTCCTAAGGATATTTTTTACTTCTTATATCTCTGAAGAAGAATATGATGATGCAAAGGCATGTGTAATGACTCCTTGAGAGGATGAGTAGTTGTATATGGATGTAGGATCTTGGGAAGAGCTTGAGGACTACACCTGAGGAAGGGAAGCTATCTCAGGATATACCAACAAGGGGATCTTCGGGGGAATTTTACCAGTATCTATCAAATTATTCTCATCCTAGACCGTAATATCATATGCTTGTGGCAGATAATCTCCTCCTAACGACTGAATCATAACAAAGATATTCTAAATTTAGAGACTTTAGATAAAACAAAATATCCATACCTGTAGGTGGCCTAGCTAGGGCTGGAATCCTTTGCCATGTTTTATGGGAATCTGGTATTGAAATCAGTTATGGGCTCTTGTGGAATTATTTTTTATATTGATAAGTTGTTGTAGAAGTGATGATTCATCTTCTTTTTCAATGATATTACCCAAATAGAGTTAGGAAAATATTATTAGTGTGAGTATACCTAGTCTCATAGTCTAAACAAGAGTACGCAACTTATGTAATAAAACGCTTCTTACCTTATGTTAGCTTGTCATGATGACGTGAACATGGCACCCCAGGAATAGTCAATGGAAGAAATATAGAGGTAAAAAGGTTTTTCATCTTTAGGTGGGATGAGAACAGGTGGTTGAAGAAGGTATTTCTTCAATGCTTCAAAGGATTTGTGGCACTCGTCATTCCAATTGAAGGTATACATCCATTTTAATGAGATGATGAAAAGGGTGAAATCGGTTGGAAATTTGGGAAATAAAGCATCGAATGGATTACAATTTTCCTTAGACAACTAAGAAGTTGTTAAAAGGTTAGTAGGTGGAGGCATCTCGAGAATTAGCCTTTATTTTGGCAAGATCGACTTCGATGCCGCACAAAGAGATGATGAAACTAAAGATTTTTTTGAATAGAATGGAAAATATGCACTTCTTTGGTCGAAGATGAACACATTATTAGATGAGATGATCAAAGATGACTTTAAGAACTAAAAGGTGTTCGACTTGACTTTTTGGACTTACCGAGAAGGTCATCGACATAATATTCTAATATAACATGCATGATATTATGGAAGATATATACCATAGCATGTAAAATAGGTGGGACCAATGTTTTTCAAGCCAAAGGGCATGATGCGATAACAGAAGGTACCCCAAGGGGTGAAGAAGGAAATTTTTTGTTAATTATTCTAGAGTGAGTAAAAATTTGATTATAACCTGAGAATCTGTCCATTAAGAGATTGCATCTCATGACTAGTTGTAAGATCAACGAGTTGGTTGATACTAGGTAGAGGAATTCATCCTTAGGGAAGGTAATGTTGAGGTCATAGAATTTCATACAGATGCAGAGTCCCCCTGTTTCTTTGGTGATAGGAACAATGTTAGAAATCCATTGTGGATAGAAAATGGGTAGAATGAAGGAACCAAAAAGAAGGCATTAGCGTTCTTATTTCACAAGAAGGGAAAATGTGTGAATGCATTTTTCACAACTTTTGTTTAACAGGTTTGACATCAGGGATAGTCACAATATTATGGACCACGATATTAGGGTCAATACAGGGACATATCAGCATAAGACCAAGAAAAAGCATTGTTAGGATCTCGAAGGAAAAAGGTGAAGGATTCTTGTTTGGAAGAATTTAAATATTGGCCTATCTTTAGAATTTTAGGGCCATCCTAAGTGTGAATGTTGATCTCTATGGTTGATTCACTCCACATGGTTTGTGTCTTAGCAAGTAACGACTAGTGAATGTAAGAATTGTCTACACCTAAATAGGTGTTAATAGAATGATAATCTTGACATTTAACAACATTGACACAAGGTGTGTCATCCTCCAACATGTCAAGATAAAGAACAGGAAGGGAAGAGGGCACCTCGCTATCATGATTATAAGTTAGAGGTCCCAAAGAAATAGTTTTCACAAAAAAAAGTTATGAGGGATGGATTCTGGATCCATGGACTCCATGGGTGAAGGAGGTGTGGTAGGTGAGTTAGGAGGGGAAGGCTTATCTTCCTCTATGAGGTCGAGTATATCCTTCTTAGGAACAGGTGGCATGGAAAATATGATACCATAATGGCTTTTTGTTTTTAGGAGGTGCAAGGTATGATTGTGTGACAACCTTGCTCCTAAAGACCAAAGCTAAAGCCCTTCTAATAACATCAATGAAGAAAAGTGTGGGTGAAACAGTGGTTGGTGAGGTATTGGAGGTCAGATGACAAAGGACAAGTTTGTGTAGGTGGTTCAAGAGAATAATAAGAAGTGTCAAGTCCCCCATATTTCAGGTTAGTGTGAAGGTGGGGAGGACCATATGGAAAAATGTCTCCTACATGATGGTCATAACTTGGGTATTGGTGAAGGATTTCATACTCCTGAGGAGTGAGGGAAGTGGCTATGTTGTATAGGTTGTAATCCCCTAGGGAAAGGCATTTAAAAACACCTACCAAGGGGTCTGAGGTTTGTACTTGGGTAGCAGGGATGGATGAGCTACTCAAAGCTTGAGAAGGTGGGGCATCAGTTTTCAGTGAAATATGTGGGTTAGTAGATGGGATAGCTATGGAAGTTGTGATAGTAGAGGGGATAGATGGGATAGATGTGGAAGGTGTAGCAGTAGAAGTGGTAGATGACGTAGTAGAAGAAGATGAAGCGGAAGGGGTGGTAGATACTTTGGCTAGAACAAGGACATCATTTGGTTGATAAAGCATGTTACAGGTTTTAAAAGGTGAAGCATCCATCCGAATGGTGTAGGGGTGCCCTTCATATTCAAATTTTAGGAAACAATGAAGGGTTAAAGTTACACACCCCATGACATGAATTCAAAGTCATTCAAGTAGCATGTTATAGTGAAATTCCCCCTCAAGAACATAGAATAGATCGGGATTGGTGTGGGGACCTACGTGGATGTGGAGGATGATGGGAAAAAGGGTAGAATTCATGGCATCATTGAAAGAATGTAACTTTGTAGGGTTATTATGCATGTACTTGGTGGGTATGTGTAATTTTTTGTACGCATGGGAAGAAATGATATTAATGCTATCACCTCCATAAATCATAATGTGTTGAATGTGAGTATCATTGATGTAGGCGAAGATGAAGAGGGTGGGATCAGGATCATCTAATTATAGAGAGGAAATATCTAAGTTAGAGAAAATGTAGGAAGAAACTTGAGGAGAGGTAACGGGGGTAGAAGTTTGAGGAAGAGTGGTGAGGGCATCCACATGATGATGGGTAAAGATGGTGGCCACAGGTGTAGGATAATTTCGTGGAATCTCGATAGATTACAGGACCTCGATGAAGGCTTGACAATGAGGCTCAAAGGTTTGAATTAGTTCATGGAAGGACATCTTCAGAGGAGATTTATGAAGTTTTTTAATCATAAAGTAATGTGCAACTACATTAGAAACAAGATAAGTTGGCCCATGGATGGTTACCTTGGGGACAGGTACTGGTGGAATGGTGGGTGAAGGTGCACTGGATGGGCTACCAATTTTCTCTTTTCCTTTATCTTTTTGCGATCATGTGGCTACTCGGACCATATTTATTTGAAATCTCGGAGGAGGAAAAGAGGATTATGGATATGCAAGTAAAGGCCACTAAATAGATATAAGGCTAGACCGTGTGGTGGTGAGTGAAGGGGGAATGGGATTCTCCTCTAATAGGTCAACTTCGTTGAAGAGACCATCTGAAGTAAAAATTTGAAGGAGAATGTTTTTGTGGGCCTTACAACCTTCAATATCATGCCCTGGTGAGTGATGATGTGCACATATTTTGGTGTCATCAAACCCTACTAGTTTGGGTTTGAGCGGGTCATAAGGCTTAATAGGCAGCAATGAGATAGTTGAGGTTTCTAACAACCTAACAAGGATGTTAGAATAGGATCCTAGAAATGGATCTTAGTGAGAAGTCATAGTTTGTTTGGATGAAGGTGTGGGTGATTTTTTCATAGTATAGGTGTTGTTAGAGGTGGTGTAGGTGTGACTACCTTTTTGGTAGGTAGTGAAGGTTTTAATTTCATTTTAGATTGCACCTTCTTGAGTAAACGTACAGGATGGTTGCATGAGGTAGAAGGAGATGTAAAAGGTGGGTGTACCCTAGAAATCCAAGGTGAGAGTGGCGGGTGTTCCAATAGTGTGGTTGTAGGTAATGGAGAAGATGTAGGTAGAAGAGGTGATGAAGGTGAAGGTGTGGGAAAAAGAGAAGGTAAAGGTGTGGGTGCAGGTTGTCACACCTTGGATTTTCCTTGGTGAAGAGGTAACTTGACCAAGGTGGAAGGGTGTGGGCCTAAAATCAAAGGTAGATGTGAAGGTGAAATAGAAGACGTGGGATAGACCGAGGTGCAAGGCCTAAGAGGCTAGGTATTCTTCTTAGGATCAGGAATCAGTTTTATGATGGGTGGTGGTTGAGTATAAAATTCTAGATTCATTGTGGGATGCAGTAGAATAGGACCCCTAAGGAATTGGTAGGTTTAGGTGTGGATAGGATTTTGGGTGAATGTGAGGCATACGAAGAAGGGGCTGATATGGTCGGCTCAGGTGTCATGGTTTTAGTTACCTTGAATACCTTATGATAGATAGTTGAGGTATCCAGGGGCAACATCTGTATTTGGGTGGATATTGGGAGTTGAAGGTGCCCCTAGAGTGTGGAGTAATCAGCATACTCTAATCAGTCCACCAAATGTGAGAATGGTTTTGGTTTGGAAGATGACGAACCAGAAATTTGATTCCTATAATATAGGTAAGGTTTTTGCCTTAGATTTAGTAGGTAGGATTGATGTAAGAAGGTTGACAGGATCTTAGAAGACCCTAGGAGAAGCATTGCCTATAGGAAGAGGATATAAGAGTGGTTCCTCTATGGGTCAAGGAGAAGGAAAAACAAGCAATGTGGACTCCACTTTAGGTAGAAAGGTGGATAGGTTTAGCTCCTCCTTGGGTAGAGGAACATGAGAGATAGGTTCTTCCTTGGGTAGAAGAATAGACAAGATAGTCTCTGCGATAGGTAGATAAATAGATGGGGTAAGCTCCTCCATGGGTACAGGAGTAGGTGTGATAGGCTCCTCTATTGATAGAGGAGTAGGTGTGATAGGCTCTTCCATGAGTAGAGGATTTCATGAGATAATTCCCTCAATATATGCTACAGGAAAAAAATGGCTAGATGGAACAAGTACTGTGTTAAAAATGGCATGAACCTTGTACACAATGGTGTCACTAGTAGAGGTCTTTGAAGCCTAGTTTGATGAAGGAGTATGATTAGGAAAATATTTCTTAAACACACCCATATTGGCATTGGCAGGTGAATTAGGGTTATCCAGGATGAGATCACCGCTATCTAGCATTCCTTGGACAATATTCTTGAAGGTTTTGTAATTTTTGTCGCTATGCCCCCTAACTCGGTGATAGTTACAAAATGCATTTTCTTTGTACCACGACGGTGTAGGAAAACAAGGATCAAAACTAGTATTTGGTTTGATAGGTGGAAGGGTGATGGCTCAAGCTTTTTAAAATCCAACTCAAAGTAATATGGTTCTCCAATATAATAGTAAGCCCTTTGTTCATACTTTTATTGGATGTTTTGAACTACAGAGAGATTGGCAAGTGGTTTTGGTTGATTAGACAGATGAGAGGGGATGTATTTCATAATCACCACATTGGTAGATTCTTTGGCCTTGGAATGGTTATTAGAATGGTTGTTCGGCATTTTAGAAGAAGATTCATTCGATTTGAAGTTAGCGTTCTTATTACAGAACTCAAGTTTCTCTTCTTCAAGGGCACATATCTCTAGTTTTTTGGGCCATGGTGAAGGCTTCGTCAAAAAATTAAAAAAAAATGAACCTAGAGATTTGGGGAAATGTGTCTAGCACATGCACTTGTGAACAACTCTATGAGCTCTTCTTGTGGTAGCTGGAAGGTGAGGTTATTGATGAGGACCCACCAACATGTGATGAAATCTATGATAGATTTCTCCTTGTATTTGTGAATAGAATAGATATTAGTAATTGAGACCTTCCTAGAGATATTGATTGAGAAATGATAAAGGAAAGTCTGGGCCAACTGATTGAAAAAGAATATTGAGTTCCTAGGTAAAGCACTATACTAGCCTAGAGTGGGTCCTATCAAGGACATGGGGAAATTTATAAGGACAAGGCATCGTCATGGGTGATCAAATAACACACATGTTTAAATGATCATAAATGTTGTTGAGGGTGTTCCTTTCTATTGAAATGATTGAACTTGGGTAACTCCATTGAATGAGATAAGGGTGGATGGGATCATTATAGATTTATCATAAGTGAGGACATTACGAGATCCACAAATGAAGGCCTCAAGTCTTTACATCTTATCCATCATCATCTTGATAAGATATGTAGTAGGAGTAGATTGAGGATCACCCCATGTGGTATAAGGGGTGGATGAGATGAATACGTCATAGATGGAAAATCATTTTATGATGGTGCCGAATAAGAAAATTGAGATGTACATATATAGGCACTGATAGAAAACAAGGGTAAATACCCTAAATATGAAGTGGAGGTGATAGGTTGTGACTGAGGTAAGGTGTAGATGGGAGGAACTTATGTAAAGACCCTCATAGTGATGGGTGGAAGAGTTTGGGGTATAGAAAGGACCAAATTATGAAAAGGGGTATAGGATGTCGACATAACTGGTGGCTGAGTAGACACAGGGATATAAGGTACTGATGATGAAGGGACTCATGTATGAGGGGCCATAGATAAGTGTATGGCAGATGTTAAGGGGATGGCAGACATCGAGGGGATGGCATATGTTGAGGGTGTAGAGGTCACTTGTGAAGTAGGTGGTTATGAGACCTGGTTTGTTGATGCTAAAGTAGTTTGGGTAGCTACGTTAGCATTTGCCAATATGGCAGCAGTGGTAGAAATGAGGGGCAAGGAAGTAGGAATCCCATAGAGAGGTTGACCCAATGAGTCACAGGTAGAAGAATTCATAAGGTAGTGTTATACAGACTTGGTGTTGTGATCAAGGAATCAAGTGAAATCCTCATCACCCTCAGGTACAATCACAGGTCCATTAGGGTCCATTAGCAAAGAAATAGAAGATGACGAGGGGGTAGTAGGTAATTTTATAAAAATTTCATGAAAAGTAAGATCTCACGCCTTGTGGAAAGTCCAAACCATATGAAATGTGGAAAATAGGTATTCTAGGCTCTGTGAAAGTGACAGAAACTTAGAAACAAATTTTTAAAGAATTTGGCAGGTGAAAATAGGTGGTTATTTTTAATATATATTCAAAAACACATAAACTGATATCGGTTAACTAACCAGTGTTGGTTAGATAAAAATACTGATATCAGTTGCTGAACCGATGCCAGTAGGAAGGTAATTGATTTCAGTTACTGTGATAATGAAGAAATTTGACCATTTTGAGTTTCATTTGATCAAAAGAAGTCCAAAAAGAAAATGTGTGTACAAAATATAATCTAACACACTCAGAAATCTAGAATTAACTTGTTTTGATGGTTGAGTGCAAAAAAATAATTAAAATTTGATGAAAGCGTCCTCACACCTCAAACTAAAGGAAGATAAGAAAGAAAACGAAAATTCACAAGCAAAAAACTAGCAACACATTACCCTAGGATTAGATGTTTAGAATTTAGTTGGCTTATGCCTTAAGACTAAATTTGGATGATATATAATGTTTGGATAACGAAGGTACTTAAAAAGCAATCTATGGATGGTTTCATTTTTTTGGTGAAGGAGCCCTCGATATACCTTGCGGTACAAGAGGTTTGAGCTTTGATATGAAAAACCATTCTAAACATCGGGCGAGACCCATCGTTAATAGGTTTTTAAATCCTTGACGGATTCTTCCTGTAAGGCAATGTCTAAGAATTTTGTAGATTGTGTTAAGTGATTTTGATAAGGAGTGTGTGCACAAATTTGAACTACGCTTTATTAATCAATCACAAACATTCATGACCTCCATCGTATGATTTCTACTTAACTATGTGAGCTAAATATGCAAACATACAGGGATGAAACGCAAGTGTTTTAAGCCCCAAATTTAAATATGATATTTGATGTAAATAAGAGTGAATAGGAAGAAGGATGAATTTCATTAATGCAAGAACAGAAGAAATAATAAGGATCCTTTTTAAATACAACAAAAGAAGTGTTTCATTTAGAACAATTAGAAAGAAGGAGTAGATTACCAAAGAAGAATATTTAGTGAATAATGGTTTAGAAAGGAAACACACAAGATGCAACCTATATGAATATAATGAAACCCACAAATGAGGGTACCACCGGGCGTGCCAAAAAAATTCACCACAATGTTACATATAAAACAAATAAGGTAAAGGTGAGGTGAGGAAGAATACCTATGAATTTGAAGAAGGTTGCGCACCATTGAGAAGACCATGTTTATCGTGAAGAGATCCTTTTTGTATAGGAAGGACTACCTGTAGAAGCATAGCAATACCACCAAATAGAGTTAAATAGCATATAAAAGTGGACTACCTAGCGTATGCTAAATTCGAGAAGTGCGATACTTCCTAGAAAGGTTATCAATCAACTGTTTATAAACAACTTAATTTAAAGAAATGATAGTAAAAGAGAGGTCCTATTGTAATAATATGATTTAGGTATCTCATATGCTAACAATAGACTAGATTTAAGCTAAATATTGAATATACAACTAAATCTATAGAAGGTAGGGTGTTGTCAAGGATGGTAGGTGTGGTAGAGGTGTTTAGGAAGGTTTGGATGAGATTGGGTGAGGTTTGGGAAGGTTTTGGGTAAGTTAGGAGCTCGCTGGTCTAAGATAAATCACCAGTCACAGAGACCGGTATCAATTTGGTAACCAATGTTGGTACTTGGTAATAGCCAATGTCGGTTAGGTGACCAATGCCAGTAGGGGAAATATGGTGCAAATATTAAAATGAGGTGGTTTTTGAGCACTCTTTGATAGCACATAGAGTTTGGGATGCTTAGGTAAGGTGGTAGGATTTTATAAAAGACTTGGAGATGAAGAAATAAGAATTTGGGATGGGTACAAAGGTCATATGGGCCAGTGGTTGGGCGGAGGTGAGACAGAAGAGATCCAGGAAGAGTAGAAGGTGAAACAAAGTAAAAAAATTATTAACAACTGAAATACTAAAAGAGATGACAAGATAGAAATCACTTACTTACATATTGGAAGTTGGTTATAGAAAGAATAGTTGTGGTTGAAGGAGAGATAAGTTTCGATCCCGTGCAGTAGTAGTAGAAGGATCTGGACTTCCTTGTGAGTGATCCAATGCTCTTGAATGGATTGTTGATGCTCGGTAGAGGTTTTGAATGATTGGAATGATTTTTGGTTCGTCGTGAGGTTGCTTGGATGCTCAAGAATACCAATGCCAGAATGCCCAAAATCCCAAGAGAAGATTAAGAACCAAGTGAATGAGTTGGAATTGTATTTTTAAAGGAACTGATGGTGGTTCTGTGACCGGCTCCAGCCGAGAGAAAATCGGCGTCGGTTAGGGAAAGATGGTTGTTTTTTTCTAAAAACAACTGATTATTTCCCTTTTCTAACATGATTGAGAACGGTCTGAGTCAAGAAGACTTAGTCTTTTTTATAATGGAGGGATTTTGATAGGATAAAGTGCTTAGTCATTAATGAAAAGTACATAATAATTCTTAGTTATGTTTGGAATGAGTTATGGTTATTTAAGGTGATTTTTTAAGTTAGGGTTACATGGTTAAGGTTTGGGAATGGGTCCAAGGTGAGGTGGAGAGGTGAGGTGGCTAGGTGAGGTAGAAATTAATTTAATTTAGGTAATTAAATTAATTATGATGTGAGGTAATAATTAATTTAAAATAAGTGATTAAATTAATTATAATGTGTGGAAGGGTTCATGTTGGGGGATGTGTTGAATTAGTTAATTAATGGGAATTAGAGGGTTACAACCCAATTTTAGGTGTCTACATTTTTTCATCCTTATATTTTTCCTAGTCAGCCATGTCATGGTTAATTATGAAATTAGAGCAAGAGAACCCTATAAATACAAAGTTATGAGACCATAATGAGGGTCCTAGCATCACATACTACTATCACTCCATCTAGAGTTACATCCATTTCATCACTTGCATCCACATAGTTCCATGCATCAAGGTTAGGAGATATGCATCAACACATATAGCATAGGGGGGAGATTATATTCTATTTCATGCACACACACACCATAACTACATCTAGGTCTGAAATGTAGTGCATCACTCAATGATAAGACCACTAGTTTGGTGGCTGAGGTCATTCCAACCCATTAATTTTGCATCTTTATTTTTAGGGTTTTGATACTTCCTTCTCTTTTGTAGGTCAACACATAGTTATTCAACACATTTGGCGCAACTTTATAGATCTAATGTGATAGATAGAGAACACTTCAAAATACCTTGCGACCCTATAAAAATCAAACTCAGAGATTTATGGAAACTAGGTGCCTAATATGCAGACCAAGATGCCCTGTGGCACCCCAATACCTTACTAGGCACCTCAGTCAGTTCAGAACTTCTATATTTTTTCTTTTCAGGAGTTTTGAGTGATCTTCCATACACCTAGAATTCACAGTCATACCTACCACAACCTATGACAGACTTCCTTAATCAGTTAAGTCATTCTCATTTACTTCTTGGTATATTTAGGGTTTTATTTCACTTAGCATAATTATTTGGAATTATTCCATACTATTTTACTGCATTTTTACAGTGTTTTAGTCCTCCTATTTTTAGATTAACTAGTGGCTATACTTTCATAATATTAAAGAGTAAGTTTCCATTTTTAGTTAATCATTTTGGTGAACCCCGTGTTTCCTCACAACACCTTCTATAGAATTTTGAATTTGCATTTAACCATCATGAGTATCTCCATAAATGAATATTTTCTTACCCATCCTAATTTACTTCATCGTGTTCAAACACCTTTTTGCTACTACAATATTTCTATGTTGACATGCATCTCAGATTCCCTGTATAAACACATTTGTTCAATGCATTTTCACAACATATAGGATTCAGGGCCAATCTTCTTGCTTACATTCATCGCCTTTGAACAATGACCCACCACATTATATCATGATCTCACATCTACAATATTTCCATGTCAAGCATGTACTCTTATTGATAATGGCTCTGAGCTTAATTTGTGCCCTATTTCCCTTTCTTCAGGCATTAGGTTTATGTCTGCTCATGACATTAACCATTCTTCTATCTCACTCTCATGATTACGATGGTATTGTCTATGACTGTGCCTTGATCTATGTTACCTTTCCTTTCATAGTTGGTCCTAAGACTCTCCCTACCATTTTATTTTTCATTGATTTTGCATTCTCATATAACTACTTGCTAGGAAGGCCATGGATTCATGTCATGTAAGTTGTTGCTTCTACAGTCCACCATGTTCGTGTCAAGTTCTTACATGAACATGCATTGAGTATGCTATCTTTCAAGATCACGATCCATTCCAATATTGTGTTCAGGACCCTAACACCAGTATTCCTTGCATTGATCACTATAGATGATCCTCAACCTATGGATGATCCACCTCATTTACCACCACTCTATGCTGCTATTTGTTTACCTATATCATTAACCACCTTTCTAAGGGCTGCTATTTGTTTACTATATGTTGTCCCTTCTACGTCACCTCCTACTATAACTATTATTCCATATCAGCCACATGTTCCCTCCATGAAAAATATTATCCCATCTTCATCTTCACTATCATCAGGTCATTCACCCTTTACATGTACACTCTTCATACATGGTACGTATTGAGAGCACATTCCATTCGATCCTAATTTTCACATTACACCATATGTACGCTTGATGGCTTAGCTCGCTTAGGTTTTTCTATTACTGATATTTGTCTACCAACATACCATCCTCATTTATACCATGGGTTAGTCCATGTCACATTTGTTTATGGCCTTCATGTCTTTCATCTTGATGTCTTTCTTACGCATAATCCCACTACTACTGTCGCCACTTACATTAGGACATTCCTGACTAAACTATATTGGAGGTACCTTAGATCCATATCATATAGACATATCCTTTCCTATGCCTTTTGGATACGTGCTATCATTTGCAATAGCTCTTTCCTAAGGTTATACTCAAAACATTACTTGTTGGTATGCACATGAGCTTCCCATGTTCCCCCATCCACCAATGAGGAATATGTTATGGCCATGTACAACTTACACCTTAATGACTCATTGCATGATCAAACAATACAATATTGCTTACCAGGCCACTAATGTCTTATCCATATGACTTTGATCCTTGGGGATGACAATCTTCTCAATGACTTTACTTAGATTTTTTCCCACATACACTTGTGGGGGAATGGAACTCATACACCCCCCCTTTACTTGACATGGTTTCCTAGTCACACATTGCATACTTATTCTCCATTGTCCTATTAACATAGGCATACTCATACATCATATCATAACACTCTAGTTACTTGATGACGTACTCTTGTGCTTTCAGTTCACACTTGATTTTTGAGGGATTACCATTACACTGAACCCCGCACACTACACCATAGGCACTACATATTCCATTTCCTCCTACATTGTGTTTCATACACCATCCATTCTAAATTTATTACACAGTATACTAGTCCTCACCCATCCATTCCATACATTTAAATATTTACACACTCAATCACATTATACATACCACGTGTTTCTCATATCATACATTTTCTATACTACACTAGTCATCATTTCCTCTGAGTCTCAGTTTTACATTTCCATCCCTACATTCTATTTTTACACTAGGTCACATTACATATGGGTCTAGATTCACATATTATGCACTACATATTCTATTTCTATTTACACTATTTTCACCGCATCTTACATATTGCATATTCTACACACCCTACACACCCTACATTAGCATTATTCACACAATACATTCATACATCATATATATTCTACATATTACCCTAGATTATAGTATCGTATGGGTCTAGATCTACATTTTATCCCTTATACATTACATATTTGCTAAATACACCTATTATTGCACTTCACACGTTACACATCCTATTACACATGCTACACATCCTATATTGCATTACCCCACACCACGAATTTACCTACCCTATTCATACACTTGGTCATTTATACTATGTTGTTTTCTACGTGTTGTCCTCACCACCCTATGACATACTTTAGTTCCTCAGTCCATACTTGACTGTCCCAGGGTCTCACCAATCCAAATGGACCTTATATTCACCATGTGACATTTCCCCATGTCTACATTTCTAGTTTTAGTGACATACACCTTAGGTTAAATCATCACCCATTTTATCCTTCTGTAGTGGTATCCACCTTAATGTTACATCACCACTGCCCTCCTTTCATCTTATAGTGGCATAGAGCTTTAGGCTAAATCGTCACATCTCCTTCCTTCCATTTTATAGTGACATACACTTTCAACTAAATGATCGCCCATCTCCATCCATTCATCATATAGTGATATACACTTAGGGATAAATCATTACTCATCTATTCAACAAGTCATGTAAATATACGCTTTGGCTATAGGGTTCACACACATCTCTCCCCATGTCACAATTCCTCACCATTACATATACACACTCATCACATCACACTAGAAACAACAAATCACTACTCGACCATTTCCTGACAATGACGCAATCTCATTTATGGTTCAGTTCTTGACTGCTAAGGGGAAAAAAAAACACCATTGTATACATTCCATCCACAGCAAGGGACACGTTTCTCCTATCATTCCATTTTGCATTCCATTCGATCCATCCATAACATATTACATTATCTTGGGGGAATTTACTCCTTTTCTTACTAGTGTTTTGCATGATCACTTTACTACACATGTTAGACTTGCTTTCTTATATGTTATTATCATACCCACATGCGCGTTCACTCGCATTTTTTTAGCATGATTGTAGATACAGGATACTCTACACATGGCATGGATTCACCCCTTTTACCGTTCCTTTATTGGTCACTGTGGGAATCCACATTCATCCTATCCATATGTTATTATTTCAATTTGTACTTAGAATCTTTTATTAATTTCTCATACAACGTTTTGACATATTGATTATCACTCTAACATGTTAATGGGTGTTCCATGTGTAACACTTGTTTTGCAAAATTACATGCTTCCATGACTACTTGTTTATTTCTACTTGTCTTCTTTATTTTCCATTATATGTAGGGCTTTGGCTATTTTCTTGTGTGCAAACTTGTCTATTGTTTGTGGAAATGACAGACCTTACGTGTCTTGCGACATCGTGAGTGATATCACATCTTTGCAACCCATGATTTGTGCGGTCTACTTGTTTTCTTATGCATGTTTACACTACTGTGCTTGGTAGTTACTACATTGTCTGCATATTTTACACTTATCTTCTTACATGCATGTGTTTTTCATACTAATACTTGTTTTGGCTAGCCATCCCCTTTTGTGTGCACCTTGGTTTTCTACCAAGAACTTTCCATTTCCTCCATGCAGGGCATAGTTTCTATAAGTCATAGTGCGGTTGGTCGTATTTTGGGGCTGCATTCTCCTTTCAATGACATTCGTATACACCCCCAAAGAGGGGGGACATCATTGAGGGTTTAAATACTAGCATAGAGTATTTACATTAGATCACTACAGTGCACTTTCCATGCCCTTGCCATTGTGGGTTTACATACAGTGACTGAGTTCAAACCAGTCTATGAACTCCATACATAGTCGTGCTCTACAGGATATGGTGTCCTTTGAAAAATCTGCGGAGCATTTACAGGCTCGGAGGTTATAGTGGTTTTTCCTCTGTATACTACTTCGTCCCAGTGGCATTGGATCACCCAAAAAAACTAGGAAAATACAGAGATATCTTCACACATTTCAGCTTAAGCAATTAAAGGTTAGAGGATATAGAGCATTTCCTCATTATACTTCTTCAGATAAGGTAGGTGTGAGATTTTTCAAATAACTCACGACAGTACAGGATAACCTTCTACACCCTTTTTTCTCGACATGGATCATGTGCACATGTTCCATTTCCACTTTTATTTTTGCATTATTTTACATATGTGCACTTTACATATTTCTATACACATACGTAGTTTACACAATGATTTTTACATACATATAGTATTGGACTACTTGATCATTTTCTCTTTGCAAGTCTGTCTGTATGAGAAACAAACAATAAAATTGGGGGAAACAACAACAACGAGTAGCAATAGAAATAACAACAACAATAACACACCGCGATAGACACTTTCCTTTATTAGCCATGTAAGGTACACTACACAACTGTAACAACTACACATGCGTTCCTGTCATAGGTCCATTGTCATCATTTTTTATGTGCATTTTTCATCTTTAGAATCCATGCTCCTCCATATTTTTCTTTTTTTCATTACACATGCTTGAAGTCTAGTCCTTCAGTACGTCTTCTTCTACACTCTATATTCACATCAAGTATGCATATCTGTATCTACTTTATGTTATTGAGCATTCCGCTCACCATCATAAAGTGGGGGGAAAATGTAGACAAAAAATCATACAGTTTAGGCATTATTTAGCCTGGTCTTATACTACTATTTCAGAGGGTTCTCAAGTGAATAAAGTACTAATTAATCCCACCTTTTTGGCCACCTTTATTTTCATATTTTATTTCGTCATTACCATGTATTTTCCTATATATATCCACCTATTTCGTAATTTTCCCATCATTTTAGCTTAAACCGGGGCATTTGGGCTTATACTAGGGCATCATGGGGCACCCTGGTCCTACCTTGGGGCACCCTGGTCCATGTTCCACTTTCCCACTTCTTTTGGGGGTCTTTCTAGCCATTTTTCATCCTTATCTTTTTCCTAGTTGGCCATGTCCGGGTTAATTACAAAATTAGAGTAAGAGAACAATATAAATACAAAGTTATGAGACCATAATGAGGGTCCTAAATTCACATACTACTATCACTCCATCTAGAGTTGCATCCATTACATCACTTACATCTACATAGTGTGATGCGTTAAGTCTAGGATATCTACATCATCACACACAACATAGGGCGAGGATTCTATTCTATTTCATGCACACATGCTATTACATTTTCTAAAATTATTTTTACTCGCTACTTCAAAATTGTGATTGGAACTAGAGAACCTAGGGCATGACACACACACATACACACACACACACACACACACACACACACACACACACACACACACACACACACACACACACACACACACACACACACACACACACCAGAACTACATCTAGGTCTGAAATGTAGTGCAACACTTAGTGATAAGACCACTAGTTTGGCAACTGAGGTCAGTCTGACCCATTCATTTTGCATCTTTATTTGAAGGGATTTGATACTTCTTTCTCTTTTGTAGTTCATCACTTCATTATTCAACACATTCGGTGCAACTCAATAGATATAATGTGATAGACAAAGAATACTTAAGAATACCTTATAACCCTATAAAAATCAAATTCAAAGATTTTACAAAAACCAGGGTGCTAAATCTATAGACCAAGGTGCCTCAAGGTGCCCCAGTACCTTCCTAGGCACCTCAGTCAATTCATAACTTCCATATATGGTCTTTTCGGGAATTTTAAGTGATTTTCCATGCACCTAGAATTCTTAGTCAAACCTGCGATAACTTGCGACAGTCTTCTTTAATTATCTAAGTCATTCTCACTTACTTCTTAGTATATTTAGGGTTTTATTTCACTTAGCATATTTATTTGGAATTATTCCATACTGTTTTAGTGAATTTTTACAACATTTTAGTCCTCCTATTTTATATTAACTAGTGGTTATACTTCCATAGTATTAGTTCTATTTTTAGTTAATCAGTGTGTGATTATTTTGATGCATTAGTGTATTGTTTGGTTTTTGTACCTATTAATGATAATCTGGTTCATCTTGCTTGTTAGAAGTAATGATTTGAAAAAATATGGTGAATCTGTACATAATTGTAATGTATTATTTCGGTAAATAGAAATAATGATGATTGTTTAAAAGATTCTAAATTTCTTTTTACATTACGATGGTTATAAATTGTAGAGCATCATGACAATTTTTAGTGATGGACAGGTAAAGTTCAAAATCACCAAGGTACAAGTTCTAAGGTTGACTTAACGATTTTTTTTTATCGTTAAGGTAAAATAAAATGCTTTATATAGAAAAGTAAAATTATAGTAATTTATTGGTCTTTGATTATTTACTTGATTTTTTTAATAGCTTGACCATAACTTATTTAATGTGTAATTGAAGATTGGATTTGTCATTATGCATTGTGTTTAAAATTGTTGGGTTTTATGTTGTCTTCGACCAATCGTGGCTCTATAGCAAGTGATTATTGGTTGAATTTTATTACAATGGTCTAAGACCATGGTATTTGGCATTTTATGGTTTAAAATGAAATGGTCATTGATCATACTCCCTTGGCATTGGTAAATAAAAGTGATTGAAGTTAAATTGTTTGGATTTTTATTAATGGTTAGTATTATGCTCTTCGACCATATACTATTGAATTCTAATTTCTTTTCATTATTTGGTATTTGACCATACTCTTTTCTTTTGATTGTTTGGTCTTTGAACATACTTGGATTACATTTGATGGTTTACTAATTAAATTGGTCAGTTAACAACCCATGTAAAAGTGTTATGGTTTTTAATATGTATTTCACTACTCGTAAACTCCATTAAACCATTTTTGGAGGGAACTTGTAGTTTAACGCTGGCAAGTTGGAGTAAGCTATTACGTGGCACATGCAAAAATATAATGGAAATTTAATGATCTTGAGAAAATTGAGAATCTTACGAAGTAATCTACCTTGCATGCATTTTGGGAATTTCATTTTTTATTTTTTCATTGTTGCCTCGAGCTCCTTTCTTTGGTTGCTCGAGCTCCATTCTGGTTCATTATGTGCATGCAATTTTTTTATAGATAATAATTGGAAAAAAAGGCTCTAAGGGCCTATTACAATAAGGATCCACTGCAACAAAAAGTATCTATAAAAAAAAACCAATAGGAGTCAAAAATTACATTTACCCAAATAGAGCCCAACAGAAACAAAAAACTAGTAGTAATGAAACCAAAACACCAGTCAGCAAAAAGTTAGCAATCTGGCCTTAAACACACTTTTCCCTAGTTTGCAAACTAGGACCAACACCATCCACCTAGAAATAATCTTCATCAGAAGAACTGATATCCAGCTACCTCTTTTTACCTTTATCCCTAGAAATCATCCCATAGAGGGTCTCAACCCTATTCTCTAAAACTTTCACCTTGGCATTCATCCTCTGCAAACCCCACAACAAATTCTGATTCTGAGCTTTAACTTGACTAATCATGTCCTCAAGGGATTCAATCTTACTGGCAAAGAAGTTTTAAACTATGTTTCCTCCCACCAAACCATCCTTAGGCATGTACTCATCATCATCCCCAGAAGGGTTTTGTAAAGTAGTCACCGCATCTACCTCCTTCATATCTATGTCCTTGATTTTCTTAATCCTAATATTATCGGCTAGAGAAATATGGTCTTCCCAATCATCCCCCAAATGAATATCAGCCCCCTAGTCTACAAATTTGTCTTACCCAATTTAACCAGCAATAGAATTAAACCTTGATGAAGAAGGACCTCCATTTTTTCGTCTTTAAAATTTTTAACCAACAATTGCAAAGAGTTAAACAAATAAAAAGGAATACTCAATTCTCTTACCTCTATGAAAATGATTCAAGATCATTAAATGCTTAGAATGCAGCTTCTATTACTTCCCATCCAAGGTAATGTACTTCATGATGTAGAAATAGACTTCGACCCACCTCCCTGGTAGAGATTTTTGAGCAATACCATCTTCCATAAAACAGATCTTCTCATCATTATCCAGAAAATATGCACTTCCTCTTAAAGTCAAGACTTATCCTTGAACACTTTACATCCCCCACAATCCATCTTGGTAACATTACCAATGAAATCCTCATTAACTAGAAAACTCACACCCCTCATAGAGACAAACCCATTATCCCAAGCCAAAGTAAATTCCCTCAAGATACTTTCATCTGCCCCCCTCAAAATCTGAACAAAATACAAAATACCACCATCCTTAAAAATATCCCAAAGAAAGGAATCCCTTTCCAAGTTTGCCAACGAAGAAGGTTCTACCCTAACCCTAGCCCCACCCATTTCAATCTGACTACTAAAACAAACTTTAATAAATCTACATAAACACTTGAACCAAACCTTTAAATAACCACTCCAAGCCAACGCATACACTATAATGATTTTGATGATAAATCTCATCCATGGTGAATTTATTTCTAGGATGTCACATATCCTATTCTCACACCCAAATCTATCTTTCTGTATTAAGCACGGACTTTGTACTTTGGGGAAAATTCACCTCATCCTGCCACCACCTTCTATGATGAATTCGAATGCCAATATTAGACAATGTGTCAGCACACATATTAGCTTCCCGAAACACATGATTAAAAAAAATATGTTCAAAATTTATGATCATAGTCTTTGCATATCTTATGATAGAATCTATATTAATATGGTGCTTATAAAGGCCTTTCATCACATTAATAATGTATAAGGAATCTCCCTCCACCTGAATTTTCTTGATTTGTAAAGAATTAGCCCATTTTAACCCAATTAAAATAGCATAACCCTCAGGATAGTTATTTTAATTATTTCCAATAGGTTTAGCATAAGCTAAAACCAAGGCACCCATTTCATCTCTAATAATACCACTAACTACAGCTAAACCAATAATTCCTTTTGTTGCACTGTCAAAATTCAATTTCATCCATCCTTCAGTAGGCATTTCCCATTTAGCACTTCTTCTACCCATATTCTTCACTACATGATATTGTTTTATAGACTTAATGATTCCTAAGGCTTGAATAATCTCCTTCTCATGTCTAGGAAAACCATTTTTCTCTTTAATCTTCACAATAGAAATATTATTTCTCAAAGCACCTAAGATACCACTTCCCACCCTTAAAGATTTTTTCTATTTATCCCTAAAAATTCAACTATTCCTTTCGAGCCAAATTCCCCATAAAAAGTGAGGCACCGCAAAACTCCAAGCCTTAGAGAGACTTAAATAAACAAAAGGACTTATCCATTGCCTATACCAGTCAGCAAAAGTCTCCAAAAAGACCAATAAAGTCTAGAATACTTCCATAATAAGAAACATAACCCTTTTATAAAAAGGACAATGAAGAAAGAGGTGCTGAACCGATTCACTATCATTTTTACACAAAACACACCAATCAGGGATCATCATTCCTTTCACATGTAAATTATCAATGGCTAAAATTTTATTCTGGACAACATGCCACAGAAACAAATTAACCTTTGAAGTAATATTCTTATCCCATAAATTCTTCCAAAACGGTTGAGGAGGAGGAAAATTTCTTGCTAGAACATACCCAGTTTTAACCGAATACATACCATCATTTGGAAAAGACCATATCAACTCATCCTATTTCTAGAAAACAGGGATATGTAATCCTCTAAGATTAGCATTTAAAACTCTAATTCTTTCCTGGAATTCTTCATCCCCCCCTCCCAATCTAATTTTTTCCAAACCCATCCTCAATCAGATCTCTCCCAATAATATCTAATCCAATCTCCCATGGTCAATTGAAAGTGAACCGCCACCTCTCTCCAGTGAATTTGATTAAGTCTTCCCAAAATTTAATTTTAGTACCGTTTACTATGTTTCAACAAAATATCTCTACATTTTCCCAAACCATTCCAAAAAAAGGATCCATTTAGAAGATCACCATTGGAGACAAAATAAGCTTTATCAAAATGTAAATAATTAGCTTTAAGAATTCTAACCCATAAGCCATCTTCATGCTCCAAATGCCAACCAATTGTATCCATAACAGCTAAGTTCATACTTTTGATATCTTTCAATCCCAACCCACTAGCATACTTTGGAAGGGTAACTTTTTCCCATGCCACTAATGGAATTCTATCTTTTGATTTCATTCCTGACCATAAGAACCTTCATTGAATCTAATTAATAATCTGTCTAATTTTAGCTAGCATTTTTAACAAGGACATCAAATACACCGCCATACTCTAAAGACAACTTTGAAGTAATTAGAGTTTACCTTTCTGAGATAACAAAGTTCCTTTCCAGGTTGCCAACCTTTTTTGATACCTCATAATCAATGGGTTCCAACTTTCCAACTGCATCCTTTCTTTGAACAAAGGCATTCCAAGATAATATCATGGCAACACCTTAATAGGACACTCCAAAACCACAGCAATTCTATTTTGAATTTCAACATCTACATTAAAAAAGAGAACAAATATTTTCCTAAAGTTAATGAGCTGATATGTTACCTCCCCAAAATCTTGTAAGACCTCCTTAAAACCCACATCTTCTACTTGAGTTTCCTTACCCAAAAGGAAATTATCACCCACAAATTGCTGCAAAGCTATAGGGTCTATACCATTAGAAATAACTAACCCATGCAACTTATTTTTCAATTTACATTCAGCACACAGTCTTCCTAAATTCTCTCCCACAATGATGTAAAGAAAGGGAGAAAGAGGATCCCCTTTCCTTAACCCCCTTCCAGATGAGAAAAAAACTTCAAATTTCCCATTGACCATAATTGAGTACTTCAGATTAGATATACACTCCATTATCAAATCAATAAAATGATTATGGAAACCCAACTTTCCTAGAATTATTTTAAGAAATATCCATGACACTCTATCATAGGCTTTATTCATATCTATTTTAAGCATCATAGAAACCCTTTTTGAAACATCCACCGAATGAACAACTTCATGAATAGTTATCACACTATCCAAAATATGTCTACCCTCAACAAAAGCTCCCTGATTTGATGAAATAAAATGTTCCAACAAACCTTTAATTATTAAAGAGATAATCTTAGTTATTATCTTATAGACCATGTTACACAAACTGATTGGTCTAAAATCAATCACTTTTGCAGCCCTAGGCACCTTAGGAACACGAGCAATAAAATTACTATTAACTTCCTTAGAAACATTACCATACTTAAAGAAATATTGAATAGCCTCTTCCACATCCTTATGAATGATTCTTAGAAGGATTGAAAAAATAGAGTAGGAAAACCATACGGGCCAAGCAATTTATCCCCTTCCAAATCACCTCCAATTAACCAATTTAACTCTTTGAATTTGCTTCGAAATTGGCCAATATCCATCTAAAGTTTGATTCTTTCAACAGCTGAATTGGGAACATAAATATTTGAAAAAATCCACTCAGACCCATCCTTCTTCTCTCTAAAAAATATAGCAACATGATACTACGACTCTAAAATCAAACTCCCTTTTATCATTCTGATTCCAAAAATTCACCAAACCCCCATATGAACCCACTAAAGATGCAATCTGTAGCTTGGATCTAAACCAAAATTTTATTTTTACCTCACTCATTTTTTATTTAGACATCTTAGTTTCTTGAATCAATAAAATATCAGGCTTATTCCTTTTCCTGAAAGATGATAAAGTACTTTGTTTATTAGGGTAATTTAAACCCCTTATATTCCAGGAAATAACCTTCATCTCAATCTATTTGGTGAAATTCTCTCCTCAATAGAGCGTTGTCTTCCTAAATCTATTTCTTTAGCTTTTTTTTTCTCCTTTTTATCCCTATTTGACATATTTCCTTTTCTTGCAGGAGCTTTCCCACAATCTACTTTAACTTTATCCTTCTTCTGAGCACTTCTCATGTTTACCTTCTTTTCTTCCAACATCTCCTTAATCCCATCTAAATTTTGAGAACAAGGAACTTCTTCAACCAGAGACAACTCATATTCTTCCTTTAAAAAGGATTCATTGTATTTTGGTACTCCAAAAAATTCAGATCTAAACATTCCTGACAAGGTTGTTGATCCTTCTCACCCAAACCTTCTACAATAAAATCCACCTTTTGGTATTTAGACTCAATTACTTTAAGCTCCTGATCTGCTCCAACCATAACCTTACAAGCTTTAAACTAAGAATATGTTTTTAGTTCCATATTTTCTTGAGCTACAACTTCCTCCAACTCCTGGACTTGTAACAAATGAAAATTGTTTGAAGACAAATTATTTAGAGGTAACGTATTGGTTCCTTATCCTCTCATTGGTTCCTTTTCTTTTCAACCCCAAGTTTTCTTACCTTTCTTGCCCTCCTTGTACTATCTCTTCTCATGTCCCATCTGCCTACATTTCTGGCAGAACAATAGAGAAGCTTTGTACTCTATATTCTAAATCCATTCACTAAAATTTGATTTAAGTTCTATTTCCTTTCTCAAAAAATTACCCACATGAACAACAACATAGAAACAAGCATACATTAGCCTCGTTCTTTCCCTAGTAACTTGTTCAAACACCACCAAATATCCTATAGCATTGGAAATGGCTATTAAGATCTCTTCTTCCCAAAATACCATTGGTAACCCAGGAATTTTTACCCATACTGTAGACACCTGTATTTTGGTCAATGCACTATTATTCCTAATATTTCACCCCCTATTCTTCCCTTGGAAAATTAACAGCACACCGCTTGTTAGACCTATCTAACTCCCTTCTCATGACATCTTTTTTGTTGTATTTCCTCTTATAAACCACTTAAATAGGCTGGCATAGCCTCATTCTAACTACATTAGCTTCTTATTCCTTTACAATTTACTTATTTTAGCTCCTTGGACTATCAATCCATTTCATTGGATTGATTAGACCTTCCAGAACCCCTTCGAAACCCTTCTAAAGCCCTAATTACTCTCTAAATGGGATGAATTAGTCTAACCTAGGTTAATTACCCTAAACATAGTCAAAACACACTTTGACTTGCTAAAAGTGCTTTTTGGACTTTAGCATTTGTCCCACATGCACCCAAATATCCCATTTTCCCAAATAGAAAACTATAAATAGGGTTATACCCCCTCCCTCATTTCCTAAGAATTCTCTCTTCTTCCTAGCACAGATTATAGTATTGTGTTTAGGCTTTAGATTGTATTTCATCTTTTTCCATTGAGCTAGTAGCATTTTCTTTTGTATTTCATAGCACCAATATGGAGTAAAATGGAATATCCATTGGCCTTGAAGCCATTAATGGGGAGATCTCTTTCTCTTAAACACATAATTGAATGCTTAGATCCTCTTAGGTTCATTATTTCAAGTTTTCAAAGAATAGAGGTTAGCTTCATTTGTTTAGTTTGCATGTATAGTTCAAATTAATGTATGCAAAGAAGAAAACCTTGCTCATTTCTTATCAGATGGTCCCTTGATCAGTTTGCTAAAATCCTTTGGGGTTTCTTTAGAGATTCTTACCCCAAATCCATGGTTTTTACAACTTTTCATTGAACACACATACAAGAAACTCATCTAGTTTTTCCTTACATGGATCAAAACTTGGGCTCCTTTTTTGGATCAAAAGGATTGATCTTCCCATAAACCAAGGACCTCTAACAAAGATTTTTTTACATTCCTCTGAATTTGAAAGATTAATGATAAAAAAAACCCATCCACATAGGAAGCAATTTCCATTTATCCCTTCAAGTTCTACTTCCATTTCACCCATTCCTGAAACCATTCCACATTTGGTCTTAATCCATAAAATTTTCCAACCAAAGAATATTCTATCCGAGATCTATCTTTTTCTACTAACCCATCAAGGATAGAAATACTTAAAATCCCATCTTTTTCCACAGTCATAATGTTTGAATCAAAGGGTAATTCAAAACTTCAGTTCTACGGCCCAAAATCTTATCAGCCCATAAGGTAGAAAAAGAAGTCTTACCTCCTTCTTGTACCATACGTGGCTCCCTTACCTGCACCACCTCATTCTAAGGGTCTCATGTTTCCTACAATAGTTCTCACTCATTTGGTTTTTGAAAACCTTGATCCTCCCGCTCTCGCTCCATCAAGTGTGCATGCAGTTTTTATGATCTATTTTTACCGATATATTTGAGGAGGCTAATAATGGTGGATTTTACATTATTAAAATGTTGTTTTTCATGTTTTATTGGGTTTCTATTTTACAAATCTAGGTCATATTTTTAGTGGGTTGTTATAGAAATATAGTGGAAAACTCTTACTCGGCTAGTTGGAAAATTTCAAGGAAAGTTTGTGAGAAGGTTTGAAAGAACGTTATCTTCTTAGGCATGGATTCTTCTCTTTTTCTTGTTATTTATTTTCGAAGTAATTAAACACATGTTTGAGTTTTTTATTCATTGTTTTATTAGTTTTTCACCATGATATGCATTACAAATAAGTGGATATATAATTAGATATACTTTCCTATCTGGGTGCTTCGAATATAGTTTTTATTGAAGTTGATATGAAGGATTATTGGCCTTCGATTTTTTTTAGGGGTCTGTGATTATTTTTTTACAACTGTGCTTCGAGATATGATATGGGTATTGGTTATTTTGTTTGATTCATCCCTGGGATAGAGTCAATTATGGCTGTAAAACTAAACATTTTTCCCAAACATGTGTTGACCAAATATATTGCATGGGCTTGTAGTATTTCTTGAGGTTTGTGGGTTTCACTATGAAAGATCATCTTAGGCCTGCATGATAAGGTTTCACCTTTTCCTTTTGTTGATAAACACTATGGAAGGAAATAAACCTGGGTGTGCCTCGACCATTTTCATTTCTAGTCCATTGCTTCATTGTTAATCCTTAACAGTTAGACTTACATTTAAGTATGAGTTTGGGTTTAGTTAAGTCGAACTGTTGCAGTCCTACATATATGTATATTTGTCTTGAATAGTTCATTTTATTTTTTATGGCTACATTTTCAATGTCTCTGGATCTTTTTCTCCCAACTAAAACGGTGTCCAAGTTGTATCCTATAAATATTTATTCGAGAAGTGTGAGGTCATTCTATCTTTTAAAATGTATGTTAATTGTTGTCTTGATAAAACCAATGCATGGACAGTGATAGCTTAAAAAAATGTAATCGTGAATACATTTTGGTGTGGATGATAGAATTTTTCTTACCCATTTGATTTAATTGTTAAAAACATTATTATTATGTTTATTAAGATAAAGTTAATTTGTGTAAGATAATGCTTGTTTCTTGCATGAAAAGGATATTGATTATTAACCTCCTATGAATTGAAATTTTTGACTGTGAAAAATGTGATAGGATTGAAGAATAAAGATACGTTTGTTATTACAATTAACTATGACATTACATATCTTGTCAATTAATTGGTGATGAAATTTTTTTTATCTTTACTTGTTGTGCTTAAGTTGTTTTCCGACAACATTAGTCTTAAAGCAATAACTTGCTTACTCTTTTTTTATTATTTAAGTGACATGCATGTTGAATTGTAATAAATGTATACTAGCTGTAAGAGAATTACTTAAGTTGTTTGATGAAAAGAAGATTGTTTCAGTTGGAACTGACTTAGGTTTAAAAGTAATTTAATATGTTGAGATGTAATGATTTGATGAATTTTTCAAGTTGTTGATAATAGAAACTTGGCTTGCATGTTTAGATCACTTCATTATAGTTTATATGTTTACTTGATAGGATGCTCATTTTATTTAGTTGTTAATAAAAAATAGTAGATGTCTAATTATTTCGTAATGAAACAACTAGATAAAGAGTTCTTAATCCATGTCAGTTTGATGAATTGACCATGTATATTATCTATTTTTATCTTATAGATAACATGATGGATTAGTTTTTGTGAGGCTTCAATTGTATTTATTGCATCCATGTTCATCATGTGATTATTTGTTTATATAATTATATACATTGATTTATTGAATATAAAGATTCTTGATATGTATTTATGTAAAGTGAATTATGATTTTGCAATGTGTTCATATGGAAGTTGGCTTATTGTATTAATCTGAATTTATTGTAATACTTACGAAATGAGGATTTATCTTTAATGCGTTTAATAAATGATTTTATTATTTGAATATCTCTTATGAGTTGCAATGATGAATTATGTTGTTTTCTAATAGTGTTATGTACTTGAAAGTGATTATGAAATTGTACTTGATTTAAATGATTGCACTTTATGACAGTTACTATTCTAATTTATTGAATGAAAATCATTACAACTATATCAATGACGTCATAATTTATATGTTTAATTAAGAAGCTAAACAATAACATTGTTTTGGACAGTGAAGCGGAGTTATGAAATAATAATATTTCCTTAACTCAGTCATAAAGAGATTAAATAAATGACTAATTAATTACTTAGTAAAACTTTACTAGAACATTATGGGTAGTTGCACCTTTATGAAAATAACTTATTAAATGGCATAATGATGTCAACATACAAAATTACTATACCTTAAATAAGATACTAATATGAAATGTAAATGATATATTTATGATTATCGTTAATATTAAACCTTTTTTAATCTCTTCAAAAGATTATATCTCTTTCTTAAGAGGTACTTAATGATAATGAATAATATGGTTGAATTACAACACAAATCTAAATAGGATTGGATCGTTATCAAAGAATAATAGGGTAAGTGCATGGAAATGGGGTACCAAAAGGGAGTCAAAATTGGACACATTTTTTGTGTAATTAGTAAAACCTGAACTTCATCTAACAATTTGGCATGCATATGCTCAAAATTTGACAATGTGATAAGAATAAGTACCGTAGTGCTCAGAATATAGTGTCTAAACTACTAATTTTTTATTAAATGGTGGAGATTAAGTAGGTCAAATTTGGTGCACACACAAAGTATGTTTATTTTTGTGTCAAAAAGATAACAACCTATTGTGTGTGCACCCCACCCCCCCCCCCCCCCCCCCCATTTTTTGAGTTCTATAAATTATTTTTCAAATCCCTTATGTAGAAACTGAACTAATATCGTGAACGAGGTACCATTAATTTTTCATAATTTTTGGATGAATATAGAATTTTTTATTAATTTCAAAGTACACACATCCCGTAAATGAAATATTTGTGTGTACACCCCGTTAAATTTGAGAAAAATAGTACTTTTTTAATGCGTGTAGAATGGAGTTTAGAAGAGACAATTGTTTTTCTAAAATTTGGATGAAAAAATCATAAATTTTGTACAAAAACATATGCATACGTTTTGACAAGAGAAGAAGGCAATAGTAATAGAAATTAAGGATGAAATCCTTAAACTAATCATATTTTCAAAAGAAGTATATTGTCACCAAGGTAAGACTAAGCTTGATATTGTAGTATAATTTTTTTTGAAATATTATGTTATAACGCATGAGATTATGGGGTGTACACATGATATTTTGATGTTTTTTGTAAAACACGGATTTATTCACAAATTACACAGTCCAAACCTAAGGTTTGTATATCCAAGGAAAATCCAAGCCTGTGGATTGGGAATTTCAAATCCAAATAAGATGAAACACACTCGTGTAATAACGTGAGCGCATTATAACATGCTCACATTCATGTTTACAATGTGGTATATGTGCTTTTAAGATGGATATATTTACTAAAATAATAAAGTATAAAGATTAATAAATGAAAAACTTATAGTTTAAATTTATTTTCATAAATATAATAAATTACTGTCACTCTGCTCCTTATAGAACTAGTCTCACAGCTCCATCAGCCACAGTTTAGAAGATATGTTTTCATATTCTAATCTTGTCTGTACATAGGTATTTTTCAGGATTTCAGCATTCAATCTAAAGCTTTTAGGGTTTAAATTCTATAATCGATGTCTATTTTGGGAAATAATATAGTCATTGTTTAGGTTTTTGGGCCTTTTGGATTATTTACTGACATTTGTAAGAGTGTTAAATTTCTCAAAATTAGAATGTACAAACGTCACAACTCCCAAAGGTAGCGATAATTGATCGAATATATGGACTCATGAATTTTCCCATGAGCATGGAGTTGAATCCCTAATTTCATCTTAGAATATGGTAGAATCATACTATGGATGAGTACCTACTATTATCCATTTAACCTACCCAGAAGAAGGCTATATGTCAGACTAATGTTTTTAAGAAATCCTCGTACAATGAATTTTTCTAAGGCCAAGAATTTCAAAAAAATTTCAATTTTTCAGACTTTGGAGTTTTTTCTCTTTCGGAGTTTTTAAGCTCAATTTAGGAATTTCTTTTGAAGTTTTCTAAAGTTTGAATTTCTGAAAGTTCAAATTTTCACGGACTTTTGGATTTTTGGGTTTTGGAAATTTTTGGCTCATTTCGTCTAAATCCCTCTCAGGAATTCTGAAGTCCGAAACTCTGAAAGTCTAACTTTTCAAATTTTCATAGGTTTCAAGTTTTTGGAGTTCTCTGAGTCATTTTTAGGATTTACACGTGAAGTTTTCCAAAGTCTGAATTTCTGAAAGTCTGAATTTTTAGACTTTCAGGTTTTCAGTTTCAGACTTCTCAATCGCCAATTCATCTTTTGCTTCCCATTTTTTCTGAAGTCTTAAAATCCTAAATTTTTGGAATTTCGGGCTTTTGGAGCTTCAAAAATTCTGAGCGCAATTAATTTTCCACCTACCTTCGTACGGATCAAAAAATTTACCATTAATGTTGGGATTTCTATATAAACTCAGATTTTTACTTTTTATTTTTACCTGACACTTTCACTCTGACATTTCACTCTTGTACTTTACGGCATCTTTTTCAAGGTATGTTTTTTTTGGTTTTATTTTCTTTTGGTTTAGGTCTTTTTCTTCCTCCTCCCCATTTGGGTTTCCTTTTGTTTTCCCTTTGTGTTTTCTTGTAATGTCATTCTTTTTCACCATGGTTTTTTTGTGTAAGTTTTCTCCAGGTTTTCAAGTATGTTCAGGGGATATTTTTAGGTCCCTCATACTTCCTCCATGTTTCTCAATTTCCAACTTGGATTTTTAACATTTATTTTGCAGTTTCCTCCAGTTATCATCCTTTCAGAATTATTCGGAAAACTCATCTCAGAGAGTTCTTTCAGAAAATCACAATTGGAGATTTCGGGTTTTCAAAGATTTTGGATTTTGAGATTTCAGAGAATTGGAAATTTTGAGTTTTCGGAGAATGGAGAGATTTCAAGATTTTCTTTCAAGATTTCAGAGAATTGAAAATTTTGGGTTTTTAGAGATTTCAAGTTTCAAGTTTTCACAGATTTTAGGTTTTCAGAGATTTTTTCAGGTTTTCAAATATTTTAGGAAGATTTCAAGTTTTGGGTTTTTGGAGATTTCAAGATTTCAAGATTTCAAGTTCTAGGTTTTCAAAGATTTCAAGTTTGGAGATTTCTTTCAGAACCTTTTTGGTTCGAGAATTTCAAAGTTTTCTTACTTTCAAGTTTTTTGAATTTCTACGACATTCATCTTCCTGAAACACAGGTTTTCATGTCTACCTCCACTTCAAAGGGAAAAGAGAAGATGAAGTTCACATTTCTTGGGGTTTCTCCCCAATCATGCTTGACCTCTGACTTAGGAAATATCGGGGACACTGATCTAGGACAGATTGATCTTCCCGAGTTCTAGGAAATATTAAAGGCCCCGAACAAAAAGCCATGGATGCAAGCCATCTACGATAGTGGTCTTTCCCTTGCTGCCCAATTTTTCCCACATCTATACAATGCCCAGAGTTTTTCCTAGCTGCAGCATAGCCCACTACGGCATGAGGACTCTATGTCAATAAGAGATAGTGATGATAAGGTGGTGATCTGTCTGGACCCAGATTTCTTCAAAGACTTGTTTAAACTTCCATACATTCAAGATTACGTGCCACAATCTCACTTAAAATAGCAGTTGAACACTGGATAAAAAATAAGAAGTGTGCTCAAAAGTTATGATGAAATCCTACCTGACTAAGAATTTCACCAAGTTGCCCAAAACTATACATCAATTGGATTTCATTTAGGAAGTCAATGATCTCATTGTGCTTTTAAGCAGAGTTTTAGGTCTTCCTTCTGTAAAGGAATTAAAAGAATGGATTTTCTTGTACATAGCGAATATCAAGAAGAATGATGAGTTTATCCTGATGGGGTGAACATATTAGTAGCAACATTCGCTATCAGTTGGGCAAGGTGTCAGAAACTAAAAATTTCTACATGACATCTTTTCTAGTATATGCGGTTGCTTCTATGGGAGATTTTACAGGATTGAATACTAGGGGAGTTCGTAGCACATCCCAAATATATGATTTTTATCCCCAACTTACTTTGGATGAGGGAAGCAAGCACTTCCAAAGAATCAATGACATTTTCTTCATTGTTTTCCTCTATCGCTTCGACAAAGAGCTATATAATCGGAGCATTTTCGATGAGGCTTTCTAAGAGGTGAGAGAATGGGGACTAATCTACTTTCAATTTCCCACATTCACCTACATTCAGATTCCAGGTTTCATAGGCACCCCAAGTAAGTTGCCAAGGTTGCCTAACCGACAAATGGATTCTTCTAGAATTGGTTCGATAATTGTTTGATTACCATAAAATCCAAAATAAGTATCACAAGGTAGGAATGCATTTCCCTATTTCAATTGGTAGGTATTCTTGCCCAAATATCCACAAGGAAAAGAACGTGGATGTAGAAATGGCTGAAGTAACCCATGCAGACCTTCCATCTATGAACTAATTTTGACTATTGGGGTAAGTTCAGGGAGATAGGTAACTCCAGTGCTCATGTGCCCCAACTAGAATATATATGGATTCATTATCGGACAAGTACATCATGTGGAAAAGGTATTATGAGAGGTTAAATCTTAATGAAGTGCAGTAGTTTGGATTGGCTGATGTGCCAAAGGAATTGTGGGATAGTGATGAGGTCCTAGATTCATCATACAAGAGTGATAATATTGCCAATCAACCACTACCATGGATTGATCGGTATGTGGAAGAATGTAGTAATACTAAAGAAAGAGTGGGACCCATTCTAAAGAGAACTTACTGTTGGTTGGCCACCTTGGGAATCTCACCCAAAGGGGAAAATCAACCTACAAATATAGGGTCTACATCAACAATAAACTAGCCAACACCAAACAAAAGGCAAGAGGTCGACTAAAAGGGTTCCTATCATTCAAAAGAATATATCATTTTTGGTTGGTGGCTCATCTCTTTCTAGGTTTGCTACTCCCAAGATTACAGAATCTATAGTGCCAGTTACTTAGGTGAGTGCCTCTCCTAGTACTGTCCAGGATCCATCACCTCTTCCCCTTCCTCCATTATCACTTCCAATATCAGTTCCTTCCACTTCTACCATCATTTCTTCCTTCCCATCCCCTTCCATGGTCCAGGTATTTTCGTCACTTCCAGTTCTATCAGCTGGGGAAAATATTGGGTCACCCATTTCCTCTTCATTTCCTTTGACACTCCCATTTTCTTCAATTTCAACCCCTAGCATTACTTTGTCAATTCCTATGGTTGTCCTCACACCCACACCTTCCATCATTGCTACCTCTCCTCAGATTCTAGCTGGCATTTCTAGTGATCTTGCTCTAACTGATACTTCAGGTATCAGATCTACTACTCCATCTTCCTCGGATCTAGCCATACCAGAGTGGCTATTTAGAAAGACTCCCAAACAAAAGAAAAAGGTTCCTCTAGGAGATGTGATAGATCTCAGTATATTGGAGTACATGCCCAAAAGATAGGCTAAGAGACCAAGAACTGTATCAATTCTGATGGTTAATCCATCTGGAGAGCATGTGATAGAGGTGGCTACCCCTGTTGAGGGGAAAACTAAAGAAACCATCACAGTAGCAGACTACCAGATATCAAATTTCTCATTGGGGAAGACTACTCATGAAGGAGCCAAACAGGATGTACACACTACTCTTGGGGCCCTTTTGGAGAAATATGACAAAGATAATGCCACCAAGGATGAGCTTAAGGCCAAAGTCGAGTAGCTCACTGCACTTGCTACGTAGAGTAACCCAACCCACTCCATCTACTGACATCTCAACTACTACAGCCATGAAAATTTCATCTACAATTGATGATATTTCCTATCATGAGCTTCAGAAGCTAGGCCAGAAAGGGAGAACAATGAATGGATGGATGGAAAGGATCTTGCAGGAGGCCAATCCTTTGATTAAGGAAGCCATTGAGATTTATAATGATTTACAGGTAGTAAAAACCACTATTGCTAAGATGGATGAATATTTCTCCAAAGATAATAATAACTTAAATTTAACTTTGGCAATGTGGAGTGACATTAGAGAGGAAGATTCTGACTTACTTCTGCATGAAGAGGTAATTGATGATGCTTCTAAATTGTTCGAGTATCAAAAGGCTATGGAATTCCGGTGTCAGGTGCTACAAGATCTGATTAATAAATTGGAGGAGAAGTGAGTGGAGATTATGGATGCCCTTAATGATATCTCAGAGGAGTTTGACAACACCAACTCCAAGTTCTTCAATGAAAATATCGATGCTCTTCCCGAGGACCAGATTAAAGAGAATTTCAAAGATTTGGTGAAGCGGGATGACGATGTTGCGAAGACTTTCAATAGTGACTCCATTGATCGACTAGTTCTATGTCATAATTTCATAAGGAGACTAAAGAAAGTCACAAGTAAGCTTTGAAGGTTTCTCCACCAGGATCATGAAAGAAATTGAGACAACGGACGTAGTAAATCACTATGTGTGTGGACCTAGAGACGAAGAAACTCAGGGTGTTGTCAAGAGCTTCTTCGAATATAGATACCAAATGGTTGTATGGGAGGAAGGACAACAAAAACTTGTAGGGAAAGGAGATGCAGGTGAATCAGGCCAAAGCTGAAGTGGCCATGAAAGGACAGGTTCAAGCTCTAGAATCAGTCAAAGTTGCAGGGTTGACTTGGTCAACTTTTTTTGTAAAAAATTTTCTATTTTTATGGGAGCCTTTTCCCTTTCATTAATTACATTAATATTTTTAGTTAAGGTTAGTTAAGGCCCAACTGTAATGGCTCAGCCTAGGAACTTATAAATAGTGGAATGTTTCCATTATTTGATATACATTTTTAGATATTTCTGGTGAAGTTGCTCTTCAAGCTTGGAAGAGTGCTTTCAGAGTTTTGTTGAAACCTTTTAATTATATTCAGAGTCTCCTTGCACTTGAAGATTTGTTTTATTGTGTTGAATGATTAGTCATTGTATGCTTTGTGAATGCAATTCCTTGGCATTATTGATTAGTTTACCTTTATTTCAGATTATCTATTTCATATTGTGAAAAGGATAGTGGGGTTACTTTTCATCAGTTGTGAGAAAATATTTTCCTTCTGTTGATTAAGAGTTACATTATCATTGTCACTTAAGTGGATACTTGACATGTTCTTGTGATTATTATCTTGATAGATTATGTGTGTATCAAATCAAAGCTTATCTTTATATTGTGTATGTTTTAAGTTTAACGAAGGAACGTGTGCTTCTTGTCTATGGTATTTTATATCCTTTCTGAGTTGTAAAAGGTGAAGGTGGCTAATGATGCAAGCATCATACCCACATTAACCCTTCCAGAAGTTGAACACCCATTTTCTTGGTGCATCACCACTTCTAGAATAGATTTTATTTCTTTGCATTCTCTCTCTCTAATCCCATGAAATATTAGCATAGGTCTAGTTGGCCATCTTTCTTACATTAGAAGTAGTGTTGTGTTTAGTTTAGGAAAGGAAGTCGGCCTTCTCTGAGGTTCACCTCAAGTGCAAGTCCCATAGCTTGAGAGGTGATCCCATGTGTCCCAATCACACCGAATATCATGATTCATTCTCAGGCCATTCAGGGGGTGTAGTGATTTTGTGACAACAGTTTTTGGCACGCCCAGTGGGACAAAGTGTGGTACCTCTCTTCTCATTCCATTGACACAAGGTACCTGGCAACTCCATCTCTCTAGATTTCAAAGTTTAGTACATCAACTCATGCAAAGGATTCACACAAGATATTCTTTAAGGTGAGACAAATGTTATCATATATATATTTCTTTATCTCCCCCAAGGAGAAGGGGAAGAAACCTTTTAGTACCATCAGCTACCGCTTTACCTTGTAGAGGGAATTCAACTCCTCCTGAAAGACATCTTCCTTCACCAAGACACAACTAGATTTTGAACGTCATGGCAACCAATGCTTGTCCTCCTTTCAATACTAGTAGTCCTTTGCTTGTTAGCACAAAGAGATGCCATACTAGTAGCAGCTTTGAAAATTTTACCATTTTATAATGGAGAGACTAATGTTTCACCTCATGAGCACATACTGGATGTGGCCAGCATCTACACAGTACACAGTATCACAAAGGATAATGTAGCAGTTTGACTCCTTGCTACCTCATTCAAAGGGAGAGCACTTCAATGGTTCCAGAGTTTAACTGTTGGATTTATTACCACTTGGAATGAGTTAGGCATGAAGTTGTGTAAGAAGTTCGAAGACAAAAGTGATAATATCTCACTTGTATAATAATTTCATACTATCAAGTGGTCTCCTCAAGAGTATATGAGTGATTTCAACCTCCATTTTGATAAGACTTGGAAATGGATCCCAACACTTGTAAGGCCATCCCCTGATAGTGACATTTTTATATTACTTACGGGCATTGAATAGTGATGTCTCCGTCATGATCCAATCCATGGGGGGAACCATTATCCCTTATGCTTATGAAATCACCGTACGAGCTGAAAATTTCTTAATTAAAGTAGGTAAAATTTCTCCTAGACCTCCCATACCTATTTTATAGAGCTTATAGTCCATAAATCCATGATTGCCTCAGTTTCGGAAGCTTTTACTCCAATAGCTATGTATGTGTCCAATCCCTCAAATGAATTGACTGTGGTGAAGTCATTGTTACAAACTTTTATGGGAATGAACTTGTAAGCAATGAAGAGGTAACAGTCCCAATATACATACCCCTTCCAATCCTAGTATCAAGCAAATCATCCTCCATTTCAAAGAAATGGTCAGCCATAGAGCCAGGTCATAACCCAAGCTGCAAATGTCAAGCCTTTAAATTTTTGAAACCCTTTTGTTGCTATTTCTTCCAGAGCTATAGTCCCATTCTAGAAAAACCTCATCCAAGACTATGAATGGTGCTACCCTTGTTCTCAGCCCCATAATCATAATCTCTACCCAAATGGAGTTTTAATTCAAGCCCTTATGGTCCAAAGTATATCCACTCTACCTGAGATCATCTATTGAGCCATCTACTTGCTGAAATTTAGGACCAACCTTCTAGATGAAACCACGCTACTAAATTGGATCAAGTAGAAGACTTTTGTGGTTTAAATATTGATGCCTCCACATGTAGCATCCAACACATGTTCTAAGAAAAGGGCAATAGATACACAGTCTTCCCTGATAATCGACCAGCGCATCTACTTCTCAGTCCCCAACACAAGTACCAGATGTTAAAGACGTGAAAAAGAAATCATTAGAAAATATACCGTTGATTACTCTACAAAGAAAGATGGAACTTCAAGTATCATGATTCCTAATAAGCATTATCCAAAGGAGGACCCCAATGCCCCAAAATTTTATTAGCAAAGTAGGATCAATTGCATTTCAGCATTATGGAGAGCAAATGAAGAAAACCAACTTGAGTGTGACAATATGGGATGCACTCTCAATTACTTGTCAACAGTAAATTGCTACGAGAGGCTTTGAATAGTTTTGGCACTACTAATCTGATCATCAGGGTCAGGAAGTAGCAGTGTTGACCAGCTTATTCCAACCCAAAATGAAGATACATGCATTAATTCCAAGAAGCCCTCACCATTTTATATCTCACTGATTATTGGCGAGCATTTGGTGCACAATTCTATGAGTCAATTCTGGAGCTAGCATTTTCCATAATGCCTAAACAGGTCACAGATGTACTGCAAATTCCATATACTCTTATTACAAGAGGGGTTGCTTAACTTAATGGTACTGCAGTCCAAACTATGGGGGTCATTAAAGGGTTTTAACTTACTATCCATGTGTGTCCCTAGCTTGACATTTACACAGGACATATTTGTCATTGATCTTCCTCCCCTCTTTGCCATTTGTTTATCACGGGATTTCACTACAAAAATAGGTGGTTATTTTTCCATCAGACTAGTCGCAAATGATCCTAAGGACCAAGAATGGAACTAAGGTAACTATAAGGTTAAAACCAACCTGTCATAATCACGTGGAATCCTTTACACGTCCAAACCCATAGAAATTAATTACGCCATTTGTGACCATGAAGATGAGAATGTGGAATCATGAACCAACTACGTATTGTAAGAGGAGGTTCCTAATACAGTGCTTGATGAGGTAAGTATAGACCATCAATATGACCCGTGATGCCAATTTATTGGCTAACCGACGAATATGATCTGCTGTTTTTGGATGAGACTGGATTGGGAACTTATTGCATACATAAAGAAGGTACAATCGTGCCTCAGTTGGTTAAGACACCCAATGATTCTGAAGGACTGTGGTAGTATTTTATTTGATGGTTCAAGGAGAAAAAATGGATCGGGCTGCAAGGAGTCATGATAATTTCTCCTGAAGGGGATAAATATTTCTCATTCATTTTCAATTACAGTTCAGTTGTACTAATAATGTCTCCGAGTATGAGGCTCTTATACAAGGGTTGTAGCTAGACCCAAAAAAGAGGAATGAAATCCCTGATTACCTTTTGGTGATAGCGAATTGGTGGTTCATTAAGTAATAGCCCACATTC
Source organism: Taxus chinensis (assembly GCA_019776745.2). Taxonomy (NCBI): domain Eukaryota; kingdom Viridiplantae; phylum Streptophyta; class Pinopsida; order Cupressales; family Taxaceae; genus Taxus; species Taxus chinensis. The sequence continues at coordinate 618,650,645 of CM034146.1, forward strand.
CATTGAAGAATGATTTCTTTCGATCATATATAGAATTGATTTTTGGACCTAATAGAGGAGGTTTAAAGCTTTCAGAATTCATGCGGTTCCTAGAAATCAAAATAAAGATGCTAATAGGATCGCTACTATCAGAATCCCAATATGATATACCTGTGGGCCTCATGAAGGAAGGGTAGAAAATAGTCAAATATAGTTGTTTGTCCCGTTAGTACCTAGATAATGCAAGCAGTTGGGTAGGTTTTTGGTAGTGATGAACAGATTGTTTTCTTTTCTACAACAAGAAGCAGAGTTCACTATCAAACACCAAGGTAAATTTTACAGGAATCCTATGGTTTACCAGGTTATTCAGTTGAAAGGAAACAAAATTCCAAAAGGCCTGGTCACACTTAAATCTATCTTCAAATTCAGTATGACCAATCCAAATGACAAAGCACAAATATGGTGGTCAAAGAAGAAGATTTTGGGGAAGTTGAGGTGACTCAGTGAGAAATTTTTAAAGATTGGTAAGGTATGTGCAATACTCAGGAGAAAAGAAAGCTGTTCATTGAATTGTGTTCGATAATATCATGATGTTTTCACATGGAGCTACAAAGACCTACATGTGGTTTTGACCCAGGCCTAGCTCAACACACGATTGAAGCTAGATCCTGAACTCTAAGCCAATTTTTTCAGAAATAAATACCAATCAATCCCAAGATTGAGCCGCTAATGAGGAAAGAGCTAACCAAGCTTATTCAATCCTGCATAATTTTTCCCATAAAGCATTCATTGTGGGTAGCTAATCTAATGCCTGTAAGGAAGAAGAATGGAGAGATTCAGCTTTGTGTATATTTCAGGGATTTGAATTGTGCCTCCTTAAAGGATCATTATCCTCTTCCATCAATGGAAAATAGATATTCTAGATATTGGTAGGAGCTCAAATATTTTCTCTGCTGGATTTCTATTTAGGGTATAATCAGATTTTGGTCCAATAATATGATCAATTCAAAATGGCTTTCACCACTAAGTGGGGCACATATGCATACAAAAAAATGCCATTTGGATTATCTAATGAAGGGGCTACCTTTCAAAGAGCCCATGGACATGGCATTTAAAGGGACTCATCAATGATATGATCTTGGTTTACCTTGATGATATAACTCGTTTATTTCCAAACATGTCAAAGATCATATTTTGCATCTAAGGAAAAAATTTCGAAGGTGTAGAGAATTTAGGATCTCACTAAACCCTAAGAAATGCATTTTTGTAGTTCAATAAGGCAAGTTATTGGGGCATATTGTTTTAGATGAAGGACTCTCAATTGACCCAGCCAGGATTCCTTCAATTTTTTCTCTATCCCTCCCAAGCCACAATGAAAGTTCTATAGAGTTTCCTAGGAACTATAATACTTTGTGCAAATATTCATTCCTCGGTTTGTAACATTGGCAAAACTTCTAACGTCCATGCTTAAAAATAATATTCCCTTTTTCATGGATGAAGGGAGGGAAAATAAATTTTTGAAGCCATCAAGATAGTTATCTCCCAAGCTCCTACACTGGTGAATCCTTGTTTTGACAGGGATTTCATTCTGTACGCTTTTGTAGGTCATGAAAGTATTTCAGGTATCCTCACTCAGCAGAATGATGATCTGATGGAGAAACCAATTGCCTTCTTCAATCAGTATCTCAAGGAATATGATCTCAAGTATTCTTTCATCGAAAAAAAGGTCTTTGCTTTCATTCGAGCTCTAAAAAAATTTAGGCACATGTTGTCCAACAACAAGGTATATTTGATCGTTTCTCATCCTGGCATTAAAGAGTTTTTGTTGAATAAAGAAATGAATGAGAAATGTGCTAGGTGGATTACAAATGTAATGGAATATTATGTACACATCAAAGTCACTAAACTTGTTAGAGGCAAAAGGATTGTGGCAGCATAGTTGGCTACATACATGGAAATTAAGGATGTTAAGGATGTTGCACTCTTCAATATTGATGAAGGAAATGATTAGATTGATTGGTTAAATAAGATGGAAAATTTCCTCCTCTCAGGAGTATATCCTCCAAATATGGATAAGACTTAATGACATGTACTTTCCATCTCTAGTCTATTCCTTATGTTGTGGTAGATGGCATTCTTTTCCGAAAGAATTTGAATGGCGCTCTTTTACACTGCATCAAACTAGACGCAAGTGAACAAGATATTGGAGCAGTTCCATAGTGGGGCTATCAAGAGGACATTACTCGGCATGAATGACTACTGATAAAGATCATGTGAGTATTGTTACTACTAGCCAAGACTTGTTTCAAAGATGCCCATTTTTGGGTAAGGAAATGTAAAGAGTGTGCTCTTTTTGCATGAAAACAGAAGCTGGCAGCTCTCCCATTGCATCCCGTTCAAGTGGATCAACCCTTTCTTTAATGGGGGTTTGATTTTGATTGGTATGATCAATCCTCCATCTAGTGAAGGACATAAATGGGTCCTTACTGTGACAGATTATTTCACCTACTAGATGGAAGCGATACCTTTAAAGGAAAGTAATGAAAAAGTTATCCATCAAATTCTTAGAGAGTATCATGACAAGGTTCGGTGTTCTATTTACTATTATCTCTGACAATGAAATGGTGTTCCTCGGGATGAAAATAAGTGAATGGGCCATTAAGAACAGATTCTATCTCAAGACTTCATCTAACTACTATCCATAGGGAAATGGGTTGGCTGAATCCACCAATAAGAACCTGATAAGGATCATCAAGCACACGATGGAGGACAACAAAAGGACCTGGCATACACATCTCAAGACCGCTCTATGGGAAAATCAAATAACACCTAAAAAGGCCCATTGGGGTTTCACCTTTCATGATTGTATATGGAAGGGAGGAAAATTTTCCACTTTCCTTGGAAATACCTTCCCTCGATTTGGCTTATCAACTTGAAGTTATGGAGGATGAGGGCATTAACAATGAGGTTTTTAGAACTCATGGAACTAGAGGAGATTTGAAACACTGCCACGAATACATTGATAGAACACCAGGCTCAGGTTAAGAAATCCTTTGACAAGAAATCCTCTGAAAGGTTCTTCAGGGAAAGGGATTTGTTTCTAAAATGGGATGAAGATCGCGCCAAACTAGGAAAACACACCAAGTTTGTTGCTCTCTGGAAGCGGCCCTGTAAGTTATTACACAGCTGCAAAGAAGAAAATTCATTTTGCCTATCTAGACTCAATGGAGAATAGAGTTTCCCATTCATGTGAATGGGATACATCTCAAAGACTACTTTTGAGGAGGTTCCACCCTGTATAGTTTTTCTGTTTTCCTTCAATTACTTTGCACATTGTTTTTTGTTTGTCTTTTCTTTTGTTTGTGTTTTTTCCATTTTGGTTTTGGTTTTTTAGACTCCCTTACCCAATGTTTTTCTTAAGGCTACTGGACTAAAATCTTAGCAGGCAAGCTTTCTCTAAAGATCGCCAAAATTTTTAACTATTTAACCTACCCTAGAAGAAGGCTGTATGTCAAACTAATGTTTTTAAGAAATCCTCATGCACAATGAATTTTTGCTAAGGCCGAGAATCTAAAAAAAATTCAATTTTCAGACTTCGGAGTTTTTTCTCGTTTGGAGTTTTAGGCTCAATATCAGTAATTTCTTTTAAAGTTTTCTAAAGTCTTGAATTTCTGAAAGTTCAAATTTTTAGACTTTCAGGTTTTCAGGTTTTGGAACTTTTTGGCTCATTTCCTCTAAATCCTTCTCAGACTTCCGAATTCCAAAACTCTGAAAGTTTGAATTTTTGGATTTCTCAAGTTTCAAGTTTTTTGAGTCCTTTGAGTCATTTTTAAGATTTGCACGTGAAGTTTTCTAAAGTCTGAATTTCTTGAAAATTCTGAATTTTTAGACTTTCAGGTTTTCAAGTTTCAGAACTTCTCAATCACCAATTCATCTTTTGCTTCTTCATTTTTTCCAAAGTCTGAAATCCCAAATTTTTGGAATTTTTGGGCTTTCAGGTTTTAGAGCTTCAAAAATTCTGAGTGCAATTAATTTCCACCTACCTCTGTATGGATCAGTAAATTTACCATTAATGTCAGGGATTTTTATATAAACTTCCATATTTTTACTTTTTATTTTTACGTGACTATTTCACACTTTCACTCTGACATTTCATTCTCGTACTTTGCGGCATATTTTTCAAGGTTTTTTTTAATTTTTGGTTTTATTTTCTTTTGGTTTAGGTCTTTTTCTTCCTCCTTCTCCCCATTTGGGTTTCCTTTTGTTTTCCCTGGCTATGTTGTCGTGTAATGTCATTCTTTTTCACAATGGTTTTGTTTGTGTAAGTATTTCTCCATGTTTTCAAGTATGTTCAAGGGATATTTTTAGGTCCCTCGTACTTCCTCCTATTTCTCAATTTCCATCTTCACTTTTAAACATTTATTTTTGCATTTTTCCTCCAGTTATCATCCTTTCAGACTTATTTGGAAAACTCATCTTGGAGAGTTCTTTTGGAAAATCACAATTGGAGATTTTAGGTCTTTAGAGATTTTAACTTTTGGGATTTCAGAGAATTGGATATTTCAAGATTTTAAGAGATTCCAAGTTTCAGGTTTTCAAAGATTTCAGGATTTTAGAGAATTGGAGATTTTGGGTTATTGGAGATTTCAGCTTTCAGAATTTCAGGTTTTTAGAGATTTCAAGTTTTGGGTTTTCAGAGATTTCAAGTTTTAGGTTTTTGGAGATTTCAAGTTTTGGGTTTTTAGAGATTTCAAGTTTTAAATATTTCAAGTTTCAGGTTTTTGGAGATTTCAAGTTTCAGATATTTCATTTGAGAGATTTCTTTCAGATCTTTTCGGTTTAAAATTTCAGAGTTTTCTTGCTTTCAGGTTTTTAGAATTTCTATGACATTCAGCTCCTAAAACATAGGTTTTGAGGTCTTCCTCCACTTTGAAGGGAAAAGAGAAGATGAAGTACACATATCTTGGGGTTTCTCCCCAATTATGCTTGACCTCTGACTTAGGAATATATCAGGGACACCGATCTAGGACAGATTGATCTTCTCGCGTTCTGGGAAAGATTAAAGGCCCCTAACAAAAAAGTCCATGGATGTAGAGCCATCTATGATAGTGGATCTTTCCCTTGCCTCAATGGTTTTCCCACATACATGCAATGCCCAAAGTTTTTCCTAGCTGCAGCAGCCCACTATGACTGAGGACTCTATGTCAATAAGAGATAGTGATGATAAGGTGGTGATCCGTCTGGACCTAGATTTATTTGAAGGACTTGTTTAAACTTCCAGATGTTTAATATTATGCCAAAATATCACCTAAAATAGCAGTTGAACACTGATATAAAAAAGAATAAGTGTGCTCAAAAGTTATGATGAAAATCTTACCTAATTAATAATTTTTCCAAGTTTCCCAAAACTATACATCGATCAGATTTCATTTAGGAAGTCAATGATCTCATTGTGATTTTAAGTAGAGTTTTAGGTATTCCTTCTACAAATGAATTCAAGGAATGGATTTTCTTGTACATAATGACTATCAAGAAGAATGACGAGTTTATCCGATGGGGTGAACATATTAGTAGCAACATTTGCTATCAGTTGGGCAAGGAGTTAGAAACTAAAACTTTCTACATAACATCTTTTCTAGTATATGTGGCTGCTACTATGAGAGATTTTATAGGATTGAATACTAGGGGAGTACGAAATACATCCCAAAAATACAAGTCTTATCCCCAACTTACTATAGATGAGGGGAGAAAGCATTTTCGAAGAATCAACGATGCTTTCTTCATCGTTGTCCTCTATCACTTCGACAAAGAGCTATATAATCAAAGAGATTCGATGAGACTTTCCAAGAGGTGTGAGAATGGGGATCAATCTAGTTTCAATTTCCCACATTCACCTACCTTCGGATTCTGGGTTTCATAGGTGCCCCAAGCATGTTGTCGAGGTTCTCTACTGACAAATGCATTCTTCTTGAATTGGTTTGGTAGTTGTTGGATTACCATAAAATCCAAAATAAGTATCACAAAGTGGGAATAAATTTCCTTATTTCAATTAGTAGGTATTCTTACCCAAATATACACAGATCAAAACACGTGGATGTAAAAATGTCTGAAGTAACCCTGTGGACCTTCCATTCACGAACTAATTTTGACTATTGGGGTAAGTTCGGGGAGACAGGTAAGTCCAGTGCTCATGTGCCCTAATTAGAAGATCTAAGGATTCATTTTCGGGATGAGTACATCTTGCAGCAAAGGTTTTATGAGAGGTTAACTCTTAATGAAGTGCAGCAATTTGGATTTGCTGATGTGCCAAAGGACTTGTAGGATAGTGATGAGGTCCTAGATTCATCATACCAGAGTGATAATATTGCCAATCAACCACTGTCATAGATTGATTGGTATGTGGAAGAATGTAGTAATACTAAAGAAAGGGCGGGACCCATTCTAAAGATAACTTACAGTTGTTTGGCCACCTTGGCAATCTAACCAAAAGGGTAAAATCAACCTACAAATGCATGGTCTACATCAACAGTAAACCAACCAACACCCACAAAAGGCAAGAGGTCGACTTAAAGGGTTCTTATCATTCAAAATAAGATCTCATTTTTGGTTTGTGGCTCATCTCTTTCTAGGTCTGCTACTCCCAAGATTATAGAATCTACAGTGCCAATTACTGAGGTGAGTGCCTCTCCTAGTACTGTCTAGGATCCATCATCTCTTCCCCTTCCTTCATTATCACTTCCAATATCAGTTCCTTCCACTTCTACCATCATTTCTTCCTTCCCATCCCCTTCCATGGCCCAGGTATTTTCTTCACTTCCAGTTCTATCAGCTGGGGAAAATATTGGGTCACCCATTTCCTCTTCATCTCCTTTGACACTCCCATTTTCTTTAATTTTGACCCCTAGCATTACTTTGTCAATTCCTATGGCTTTCCTTACACCCACACCTTCCATCATTGCTATCAGATACCAGCTGGCATTTCTAGTGATCTTTCTCTAATTGATACTTCAGGTATTAGATCTTCTACTCCATCTTCCTTGGCTCTAGCCATACTAGAGTGGTTATTTATACAGACTCCCAAAAAAATGAAAAAGGTTCCTCTAGGAGATGTGATAGATCTCATTATATTGGAGTACATTCCCAAAAGACAGTATAAGAGACTGAGAACCGTATCAAGTCTGACGGTTAATCCATCTGGAGAGCATGTGATAGAGGTGGCTACCCCTGTTGAGGGGAAAAATAAAGAAACCATCACAGTAGCAGACTAATGGATCTAAAATTTCTCATTGGGGAAGACTACTCATGAAGGAGCCAAAAAGGATGTACACATTGCTCTTAGGGCCCTTTTGGAGAAATATGACAAAGACAAGGCCACTAAGGATGAGCTTAAGGCCAAAGTCAAGAAGCTCACTGCAATGTTACGTAGAGTAACCCATCCCACTCCATCCACTAACATATCAACTACTATGGCCATGAAAATTTCATCTACAATCGATGATATTTCCTATCATGAGCTCTAGAAGCTAGGCCAGAAAGGGAGAAAAGTGAATGGATGGATGGAAAGGATCTTGCAGGAGACCAATACTTTGATTAAGGAAGTCGTTGAGATTTATAATGATTTACAGGTAGCAACAAGTACTATTGCTAAGATGGAAAAATCTTTCTCCGAAGATAATAATAACTTAAATTTAACTTTGTCAATGTGGAGTGACATTAGAGAGGAAGATTCTGACTTACTTCTGCAGGAAGAGGTAATTGATGATGCTTCTAAATTGTTTGAGTATCAAAAGGACATGGAATTTTGGTGTCGCGTGCTATAAGATCTGATTAATAAATTGGAGGAGAAATGAGTGGAGAGTACAGATGCCCTCAATGATATCTTAGAGGAGTTTGACGTTGCCAACTGCAAGTTCTTCAATGAAAATATCGATTCTTTTCCCGAGGACCAAATTAAATAAAATTTCAAAGATTTGGTGAAGCAGGACGATGATGTTGCGAAGATTTTCAATAGTGACTCCATTGATTGACTGGTTCTATGTCATAATTTCATAGGGAGACTAAAGAAATTCATGAGTAAGCTTCAAAGGTTTCCCGCTAGGATCACGAAAGAAATTGAGACAGCGGATGTAGTAAATCACTATGCGTGTGGACCTGGAGATGAAAAAACTCAGGGTGTTTTCAAGCACTTCTTCAAATACAGACATTGAATGGCTGTATGAGAGGAAGGAAATCAAAAAAAATTAGAGAAAGGAGATGCAGGTGAATCAGGCTAAAGCTGAGCAGCCATGAAAGGATAGGTTCAAGCTCCAGAATTAGTCAAAGTTGTAGGTTTGACTTGGTCAACTTTTTGCAACAAATTTGTTATTTTTTATGGGAGCCTTTTCCCTTTCATTAATGACATTACTATTTTTAGTTAAGGTTAGTTAAGGCCCAGCTATAATGGCTCAACTTAGAAACTTATAAATAGTGGAATGTTTCCATTGTTTGATATACATTTTTAGAGATTTCTGGTGAAGTTGCTCTTCAAGCTTGGAAGAGTGCTTTCAAATTTTTGTTGAAACCTTTTAATTATATTCATAGTTTCCTTGCACTTGAATATATTTTTTATTGTGTTGAATGATTACTCATTATATGCTTTGTGAATGCAATTCCTTGGCATTATTGATTAGTTTACCTTTATTTCAGATTATTTATTTCATATTGTGAAAGGATGGTGGGGTTACTTTTCATCAGTTGTGAGAAACTATTTTCCTTCTATTGATTAAGAGTTACATTATCATTTTCACTCAAGTGGATACTTGACATGTGCTTGTGATTATTATCTTGATAGATCATCTGTGTATCAAATCAAATTTGATCTTTATATTGTGTATGTTTTAAGTTTAGCGAACAAACATGTGCTTCTTGTCAGTGGTATTTTATATCCTTTCCGAGTTCCAATAGGTGAACGTAGCTAACGATGCGAGCATCATACCCACATTAACCCTTCCAAAATTTTAACACCCCTTTTCTTGGTGCATCACCACTTCTAGAATAGAATTTATTTCTTTGCATTCTCTCTCTCTCTAATCCCATGAAATGTTAGCATAGGCCTAGTTAGCCATCTTTCTTACATCAGAAGTAGTGTTGTGTTTAGTTTAGGAAGAGGAATTCGGTCTTCTCTGGAGGTTCACCTCAAGTGAAAGTCCCACAACTTGAGAGGTGATCCCATGTGTCCTAATCACACCAATGTCACGATTCATTCTCAGGCCATTCGGGGGGCGTAGTGATTTGGTGACAACACCTACTTTACAATCTTAGGGAATGCATCTATAAGAGGACCACTTGAGTGATCCTCAAAATCAACAATGCAAGGGAGTTACCTTGGTTCCCAAGTTGGCATGTATATAATCCTTCGATCCTTTTAATATAGATTAACAATATTAAGGTGTGGGAAAGAAGAATATCTATCTAAACACCCCATAATATCTTCATTTTTTCTTTAGAATAATAAGACGTAACTTGAAGATTTAGAAGCTAAAATATTGAATCACATCGATATATTTATAACACTCAACAAACGTTAGGGTAGGAGTAGGTGAAAATTTGTAAAATTTGCCACACATTCATTTACTTTATGTGTAGAAAGAAACTCAAGAATTTCATCAATATTAATGCTAAGTAAATTAGTTACATTCTCACCCTAGTGTAAGTGTAGGAAGGTTGATTCAAGTGCCACATACTTCATAAGCAATCAAATCTACATCAACATTAAGAGAAATGATTTTCAGATATCCTTTTTTGTTTTTTCCAAGAAATCCTTGAAATAATTTAAATATATGGACAAGACACCAATGAAATAATTTTGTGCATTATAAAAAAGGAGTTTTATGAAAGTGGTAAGAGGGTTTTTTCCTAAAATATGTATGGCATGAAAAGTTAAAACTTTGAGCATGACAACTAAACCCATAGTTGAATATTTCACTTCCTGGTCACTGGTGTGTCCTTCCTCTGGCCAGCCTACCTCAGTAACACTCTGAACATGGCTCAAAAGAAATTATTTTTAAAAATTTAAAGTTTGTTTCAATGTGCATTTATGATTAAATACAATGATTGATAAGTTCAACGTGACTTGATGGAATATAACTTCTTTTAGAGGCCCAAAAAGACCATTCTAAGCTAATCAAACACCTTCTAGGAGATTTAAAAATATATATTAGTATCCAGAGGTGATGTCAGGGAATATTGGAAGTTTTGGAGGTAATTTAGGAATATTTAGGAAATATTTTCTCATTCAAGGACATTCTTCTCAACAACAAGTTTTCTAGGTGTAGGGAGCAAACACTCTAATGGTGAAATCTGACTTCTCCAGATGATTTTGGGAGCTATGTAAGGAGTTAGGAGGGGAAAAAACATGCACTGGAAAGATATGTGAATAATATATATGTTTGTAACATCTATTTTTATATAAGACTTAAATGTTACATGAATAATTCAAAATTGTGAACCTGTCACTTTTGGTTCCAGATAAAAATAGCCCTGAATTTGCAAGCTCTAGAGAGATGGTCACCACATGGTGATAGGTGAATATTTGTAAATGTTGATAAGTACCTCTTAGAATGGGTAACATCATAAATAGACTATTGTTTTACCATGGTTGAGGATCTCATCAAGATGGGACCAAATTTTGTGAGTTGAAAACACCTTCCTAACACCCCAGGTTCTATTTTTGAGTGACAAATATTCTAACATGAAAAAGTGGTAAAAAAATGAGTTATCATGAGTAGGGATCATTTTAAGAAGCCTCTAGTAAATTAGAGGTGGAAAATCCCTAACAAATATACCTTGAACAACTTTCTCTAGAAAGGAAAATTTTCCTGCGTTTCAATACAAAAAAATTCCTAAAATATTTTAGGGAGAGCCAAGGCCCAAAGGCAAGTTTGTGACATGTCCTACCTAGCAGGCTATGTTTTATCTATGCAAACATAGAAAATAAGGTTTTGTTGATGTATAGTTGATGCATGACAATAAGCCTTGTTGTTTTGCATCAATAATTCTCATTGACATGTGACAACAAGCCTTTTTGACATACGTAAACAACCCTTACTATCGTGCAACAGTAAGGGTTTTTGAATTACGTTGACAAGCCTTATTGTTGTGGGTCAACGAGAATTGTTGACGTATGATAGTAAGGCTTGTTGTCATTTTTCCACAGCTCTAAAACCCTAATATTTTCCCTATAACTACCCCTCTGGTCATCATTTTCACATTCACAGTTCCTGGATCTTAATTTTTTCTCCATTCTCCCAGTGCTATAAGTCTCAACGCTCATAACTCCTACTCCCAGTACATCAATATATAAACCAAACACAACATCCTCTGGGTCTTGAATCTCTACCTTACCTCATCATGTATACTCAATCTTAAGATCAAATAGAAGCTCAAACTAAATAGGTAACCCCCTAAGTCCTACCCAAGTGAAACATTCAATACAGGAGCTTGATGTGCCCGCACATTTATAATGTTTTGAAAATTAATGGAAATTACAAGGATTGGGTAAAAGCATATGAATTCGTAGGGTTGGTTAACATGCCCCAGTTTGAGATGGATCATGAAATTCTTAACTACCTCCTCTCCTCATTCAATACAGAAGATGTAAAATTTACTGTTACTTTGGATGATGATTGTACATTCAGGTTCAGTGTTGATCCAACTAATATCCATTGATTGACGGGGCCTTTCGTTTAAAGATTCCCCCATAGTAATAACCAAAGTAAACCTGACTGAAGATGATAAGATTTACCTCAAATCTTGTTTTGGTTTCCATGTTGATTGTACGTGTAACGTGCTTTCATTTATACTATTTTTATTTTGATATTAATTCAAATTTTGGTTAATTCAACATCTAATGACTTTTTTTACAGCTCATGTCAACAAATCAAGATGAGGAGTAGATATGCAAGGAATTGCACACCACTTTCTTACTGCCATGATTTCTTTTTTTCAAGCCAGAATTTTTCTGTAGGTTCAGAAAAGTGATATTAAAAATTTGGACTATTGCATAAATTATTGCATCGATCGGAAATAAAATATTTGATTGGTGCACATTTTTTTCTAATAAGATAAAAACTGACATTACAAATGCTGGACTTGCTGAAAAAAGAAGGTATTCATTCCAATAACTATCTCTTTGGTCTTTATTACAATGGCATATTATAATTTAAAAGGTGAGACCAACTCCCACTCTGCACAAGTGACACAATGAAGCATTTTTCAATTCCATATTGAATAACAACATGTTAATAGTTTATATTTTGATGTTAGTAAGGTTATTGTCTTGATTTTTCACTTGTGTGACAAATCTTCTTCTCTCTACTAACATTATGTAGTTTTTTTGCATCTTTACCATATGTAGAGAATATTTTTGGAGGCCCTTCCATGAAAAAAACATCAGCATCAAGAGGAAGAGACCAACAACATGATGAGGTGTTGGGAGATTCCCAATCTAAAATGGAAGCTCACTCATCACCTAACCCCCAAGAATTTGCATTAGTTAAACGACCAAGACGTAATACCCTTAACATTCAATATAGGTTTTTTTACACTTACCATTTAGTATTTACTATTTACCATTTACCATATTGATTTGACATGTAGATGTTTACATGTACTTTGGACTATCCACATGCTTCTCAATAAGCATCACCCACTCACTCAGTCCAATTGCGTGCATTTTTTAGATGCTCAATAGCAACGGAAAATGCAACACCCTACTCCACCATACCTATCACCCACATCTCCAACACAATCAATTCAAATTCCAACATAGGTTACCTCCGGTACATCCACAGGTTTCCCCTCAATAAGGTATAACTTGTTTCTTTTGTGTACTTTTTAATAGTTTTTCATATAAGTTAGTAATGATTTTATTCTTGGAATTTACAGTACATTGCAGTCCTTCACCATCTATTCAAACAATTTCACTGCCACATCCTCCACTAACAACATCATTATGATTCAAAATGCCCACAAGAGGTTTAGGTAAAAAGACCATTGGTAAACACATGATGTCAATTCCATGCCCCTAGCGGGACACTGATGATTCCCTCTGAATTTCCAAACCTCTTTTTCGGTGGTGTTCCCATCACAACGGGAAAATCAATTTTAAATGAAATAAATTTAGATGAATATTATTTGGGCATTGATAGAAATGACCCAATAGGTTTTTTTAACACATGCGATATGATTCAAGGTCCACGATGTATATTTCCATTTCAATGTACTTTATTTAACATTGATACATATCAATTTCTCATCTCTTTTTAATTTTTATCACATAAAATTTTAATATTAATTTATTTTATCACAAATAGGATCAGGGCACTCAGAGGCAAAAAGAGGCAACAGACGTTGCTCAACCCAAAAGTCCCCATAACTCTCCATCGGCAGCATCCTCTTCGGATATAGATAGTGAACAATTGACATCATTTCCTTTGGATAGACTTGATTGGTTATGATTGTGAAGCCCATGTCAAAGAGTTTATTATGCCTCATATAAGTCAGCTCATAGAATGGGAGCGAAGGGATAAAGTATTAATCAACGAGATAAATAGTCATTATGATAACCATTGGCAAAGGGACATTTATATGTTGCATTCCAAAATCAACCTGTGAAGATGGATTCCTTACTCAACCAAGAAAAAGGTGGGACTATCACATATAACAATAGTTATAAAGATAATGTTTTAGATTAATTTTTGAATAAATTAGAAAATATTAGTGCTGAATCCCAGTGCCTATTTCAACAAATAGTCAGAGGAAAAATATTTGGTGGCAATTGCAAATGCGGAAAGAGATAGAGACTTTTGTAAGTATTATCAATTTGAAACAATATTTTTTATTAATTTCTTATTTTAGTAATATGTTTAATTGAGCTCAATGTTTTTATTGTAGTTGAAATATGAAAACTTAATGAGTCAAGCAAAGGTGTTCCAAGTTCACTTGGAAACTCTAAGAATGGTTTATCTACATCAATGAAGATGAAGGAAACTATTTTTTTGGTTAACAAACAAAACAATACACTTAAGCGGATAATTAAAGAGAATGGCTTCGACCTAGATATTTTTTTCAAGGAAAAGGAAGCTACAGATCCTTCTTTGGCATCCCATGGAGATGCTTCAAAGGAAGAAGAAGCAATCATAAAGAATCTAGACATTGTTGCGGAGGATCTTGTTAGTTCTAGAATTATTGAAGCATAGAATATAAGAGCACAATCCATTGGGAAAAGTGGCACAGAAGTTGCTCCAGAAAATGAAAAGGAAAGTGTTAGTGGGTCTGGGGAACCTGTTAATGATTGAGAAAATAGTCCAGTGGGTGTGGGGAACTTGAAACTTGAAATATTTTATATATTGAATTATGAAACTTGAATATTTATTTAATTTAAGAATGTTTGGAGTTGAATATATGATGCAATGGTTTTACTTTTCATGTAATCTCATTTTTTTACATGTATTATGTTGCAATCTGGATTTTTATATGTTGTTATATATTATATATAGAAATTATAGATTGTATATGATGGTGTTTATGTTTGATATGGATGTGATGGTTACAAATATAATATTGATAGATGATAGATGATAATCATGATTCATGGATGATGATAATGGATTTAAACATTAGGCATTATTATTTCTCTTCCTGTTAATACAACAAAATATTCTTCTCTCTACTTGTAATGATGATGACATTAGATGTGGATAGATGTAGCTGTTACAATTAGAATAGATAATGGATTTATGATGATATATTGTATTTAAGACATAGATGTAGCTGTGGTATGACAATCATGGATGATGATAATGGATTTAAATGATTATGTTTTAATAAAATTAAAATGTGGTATGACAGTGATGAGATGTGATAGATTTGAATTTTGATATTATTGATTTCTTCACATTTAATACTTATGAAAATCTTGTTATCTCTACTTGTAAAATTTGGAATCTTTGTATCAGGTTTCTTCAAATTTAAACCTTCTAAAAATATTCTTCTCTCTACTTGTAAACCTTTTGAAAATCCTTAGGAAGAATCACATTACATTTTTTTTGTTATGTGTTGATATCAAAATATGTCTGGAATGCATTTGCTTTAATGAAGAAAGTTTAGTTATTTAGTAATGTGATGTTTTTTGGGAATATCAATTTTTACACGTAATTTGACTACCTCATTTATGATTTCACATGACCTGAGTACATTCAATATTTCATGTAATGATTCTCTTCCACTTAATATAGCAAAATCTTCATCTCTCTACTTGTAAAATTTGAAATCTGTAACAGGTTTTTTCACATTACCTCTATAACAACTTTTTCCTTATCAAAATATTATTCTCTCTACTTGTAAAATTTTAACTCTGTAATATGTTTCTTCACGTTACCTCTAATTGCATGTTTCAGTTTCTTCTCATGGAATGCATTTTCTTTAATGTTGAAAGTTTAGTTATTTACATCTAATTACGATATTTAAAAAATAGTATTCCAAAAAATGCATGCCACAAACACTACATCAAAGCATTTTGCAAATACCAAAATAAATTAAACATGATTGTCAAAAATCCATCTATGATAGGGTTTAAGGTACCTCTAGTCTTCTAGATGGGTGATAAAGCATATGGAATGAAAATGAGAATTCATCCTTCACAGCGAGCTAGACGACCTTCGAATCCAGAGAACTCAACACGAAAAATGGATTAGTATATAGATGGGTGAGTTTCTTGACAATGTCAGTCCTAAGAAGTGAGATCTTCCTTGCATGGATGTCAACCCACATTTTTGATAAAGAAAAGATGAAATATTGATTGAGCAGATGAAGGAAGAAGTAGAAACATCAATGTAATGAAGATAAATTAAAATGCAAATCTGACCTAAGAAAATTAAAGAAAACTAGAACTTGTGCATGTCGATGGTGACACAAGTGTCAAGAATGTAGTTCCCAGTTCGATAGACGATTGGAGTAGATCAACTTGAAGTATGGGAGAGTATAAGAGTGGTAGAATATGCAGATCTAAACTTTGAAGGCCTTGCAAATTAGTATTCCAAAAATGCATGTCACAAACACAACATCAAAGTAGTTTGAAAAATCCAAAATACCAATTAAATAAAATTTTTTTTATAAATAAATGTAAATATTTATATACATGTAACATATTACTTGTATACATCTTCAATGATACTAGAGTTGAACAAAAAATGTAAAAAAAGCCTCCTCATAGTCAATATTTTCATTTACAGAATTACAATTGTATTATGTCTAACTATAAACAATTATATTTGAATCTATTAATATGAAATTGAATAAATAACAACAGTTAAAATGTAAGGTGACAAACAATAAAAGTAAGGTCAAGGTGATACCTTATTTAAAGCTGAAACAATCCATTTTCAATAGCTTCTTCATAGCCGATATTCACATCTGTAGATTTTGATGACGCACCAATTCCAGTCTCATCGTTGAGAACATTTGTACTTGTAGTTGTATTATTTACACCTCTTCTTTCAGGAAAGGGAATTCCAATGCACAATTTCTCTGTCGAAAGGAAAGGTTTCCAAGGAGTAGTGAGAAACATAACACCTCATGCAACTTTGAGATTTTTATCCAACCTATTTCTCAGTTTTGATTTTATAAAAGATAAAGCACTGAAAAACCCTTTCATCCTCCACAGATCCCAAAATCATTGTTTGGCACAACTCATATAATCAAAAATATTCACTGATGTCTTCCTATAACACACTACTTTGGTAGATTTTTTCCAGAGCCTTGTTATAGCACCACTCTCGGAAGGTTCATCTAAAAATTTATACTGGGACCTCATTGTCATTGCAAAATCAGTTGATTAGACTTTATTAAATCAATAGTATACCTTTGATTTCAATACCCTTGACCTCTGATGTCTTGGTGAAATGATCCATTATTGTACCCATGGATTTATGGAAAATCTTACTTACAAAATCTGCACGAACCACCTTCAGTATTCCAAAAAATTGGATTCATCACACCCATAGCTTCAAGAATTTTATCTTTGTTGAAACGTTCTCTAATTTTTTATGATAAGGATTCTATAATTTTTCTAATTTTTATTCTTGTTTCAACTGTAATAGAATCAAACAAATTATGTGTCACGAGAGACTTCTTCTCTTTATGATCCTGTAATATCTTGACAGTTTTTACAAAATGTGTAGTGGTATCTCTCTCCCATTAACATTGATACATAGGTGATCATGGATATTAAATCTCAAATAATTACTGGGATTCTTAAGATCTAATAAAAATTTCTAGTTATTGAAAACTAGGTGTATCAAAACTATCTAGGGAAGTGTACAAGACATCAAGACTTTGACATACCATTTTTCTCATCCGTATAAAATAAAAAATATAGATTAATCTCTCTTGTGCATGATTCATCAATGTATTGATCTCCTTCAACATTGGAAGAATGCCAACCAATGTAAGCAATGTTTCCAAATCAGTTAAACGGAACAAAAATTTCCCTCACCCTATCAACATCATGATGATATTTGTGCATGAAACCAACCAACGATGGATACTCCTCACGAATTCTGCATGTAGGCTCATACAAAGAAATCCACCTTGTCTCAACATCCTTCAGAAGTTTTTTTCCATCTGTAATTCCAATTACAAATTTTTGAAACTCAAGAAATCACTTTGGGTTGCTTTCCATATAGGCATGCAGTTATTGTGATAAGGTCTTCTACTTTAGCAACATTTTCATAGTTGTTAACCATTTTATATGCTAAATTCATTATGTGAGCCATACAGTGAATTGCTAGCATATAAGGGGCCATTGTTGTTTGCAATCAAACACACAGCCAAGTTTGGTGACCCTACATGAATGATGCACCATCTTCTCCAACACATACCAAATTTGTAGCAATTTCATAATCAGTCATGCCATCAATATATTTCAAATGAGAAACAACTATTTTATATAGGTTTTTCAGCATTGCAATTTTCAACCATTTTCTAAACACCCAATAGATGTGGTGTCCTTATATGATTTTCTAAAGTATAAACATGGATACATACCCATGTAGTGTTGTCAACTTGTTTTCACTTCATCAATTGATAGAGAGATAAACTTTGCATTTTCTACACTCTCTTTCAAATCTTCCTTCTCTATCATTACAAGGCATTTAGCCATTTCCCATGCATTATTGTTTGACCAATGAGACTGAGGAATGTTGTGCATTCCATTATATTGATACAAAACTTTGAAATCAAGGAAATCAAAAATTGGTCTTCCTTTCTTAAGGATGTGGAATAAAGTAGAGAACTATATGATTTTACATGCAAATTTGATTGATTCATCTTACCAATTTGTGATGTGATCATTCCTCCATTTTCCACAAGATGTCTACGTCTTTTTCTACTCTACTTCATACTCTATTGCGTATTTAACATGCATGCATTCTTTTTTAGTTTTCCACCTGTGTGTTTTTAGCCATCTTCCCCCATTACAAGTCAAATATTGTTTTCCATAATTTTTTTCAATTGTGTCCAGCTTCAGTTGCATTTTTTTTACTTTCCCAATTTCCACGTACATATTGTACATGTACATTCATATGGGATATATTCTTGAATTAGTTGGTTGTATAGGTTCGATAAAAGGAAATTTGTAAGCCCACTCAAACTTGTATGTCCTCCCAAGTGTCCACATATTCTTGTTCATTTTCAATGTTTTACTTTTACAAGAAGAATTTTGAGGAATATCACAATCATTTGGTTTCCTCTTTTCATGAACCAGAATTTGCATTTGATTTTTGTGTTACATTTTGCTGAGTATTTGTATTTGAGATATCTTGATGCACTCCTAGTTGTACCTCAACAAGAATATCTTCAAGCTCTGGTATCTCAACAGGAATATCTTCAAGCTCTGACATGGTATCATCATAGGTGTCATTTAGTTGATATTGTGCAGAATGCATGTCCACTTAAATAATACCTTCCATACACAGTCTATTTACTTTGATTGATTCCAGTGGAAGTTGTATGGGTGCTGGTGGTTATGGTAGTATCTATACTTGAACAGGGACTTCTGAGATTTTTTAATTAACTTTTTGGGTCTTCTGAGCACTAGTAGCTTCCATTACTATGAATGGTGAAGTTTAACCCTTGTCATGCATCACTTAACTTTTTTTTGTGCATTAGCAATATTTTTTCATGCATAAACAAAACAGGGTATTTTGTGTTAACATCTATTTGTCGTGCATTAACAGAATCCTGTCATGTGTCAAAGAAAACCCTTGTCACATGTTAGTAGAGAACCCTTGTCACGCATCAACAGAATAACCTTATTGTTAGCTTGCACCTTTGTCACATGTCAACAGAAAACTTGTCCAATTTTCATAAAACTTGTTAGTACAATATAGCCCTTGTCACTGCATCAGTAGAATATCCCTTGTCGTGTGTCAATGGTTTAGGCTCACCCAACTACAAATTTGATCTACACTTTGTGTACTGGTGCTTCGCAAGTTCATGGTACTTGATATACTAGTACCTCAGTAAGCTAGTAGTAAGTTACTAGTATACTACCCAACGAATCACCTAGGTTTATATTGGAGATTTTTTCAAGGGTAGGCGAAGCCGACCCCTAAAAAAATTATACTATAAATTTTAGGGAACAAGACACTGACCTGTTTCGAAAAAATCACCTTTTCAAATTTTCCTAAAATGGAATTTTTGCCATATTACGAATATTCACCACTAAAAAAATCCTTGATCATGATTTGAAAGCATGTTTCTAAAACCTCGGGGTGACAAATTAAGTGTTTAGAAACACTGTTATGAGATATACATTGTGATGGAAATAATATGTTCTCTTCTAATTACAAAGAAAGACTGAGGATCACTCTCTTACTTTTCAAGGCCTCCACAATTAACCCTAGTGATCAAAAATCATCTCCATTATGCTCAAAGAATTTTATGATTATTTATCACTTACTGAAATAGGTATTCACCATGTAGATGGAAGGATTTCTCACTAAATGAGATTTGTGTCATGTGGCCACCTATTGGAATGAAATGAGCTGGTTGCAATGTCCTTACTCCTTTGAAGTGTGATCAAAATACAAGGTTCGAGTGAATGTTTAAGAACACTACCAAGTGAGTGACATCAAGTGAAACTCGGACAATTTATCATTCATACATACATGGTTCTCTATTGGAAGATCATCCTCTTACCCCTCTTAGCTCCATAATTGTCCTTGGATGGAATAAACTTCAGGATAATCATACACCTCTTTTCTCATATGCCTCTCATGGAGATAGATGATGCCTTGATCCTTCACACATGACGGTCTTGAATGCCTCGGTAGCTTGACTATATCATCTTTGCTTGTTCCTTGAAGAGGTTTAAACATGATGGCAGATTCAATATATGATGATCCCTAACTTACTCCATGACCTTCCCATTTCACCTTTGAACATGATGATATCCTTTATAACTTCACAATTCACTTCCTTGACCAAGATGTCGCATGAGTGGAAACATGCTTATAGTATTTGGACACATCTTCGCTCAATTGCTCCTCATGGAAATAGGTTTCCTCCTCTATATGGAAGGATTGATACCTTAATGATACTTGAAGGAATTTTTTTAGGTGAGCTCCATCTTCTTGAACTCCAACTACATTGAAGCATTGTGAAATCCACTTCATGAATTATAAGATGTGAGCACATCTCCAAGTATTGATTATGTGTTTAGAATCAATATCAAGAGATATGCACCATTTGTGAGCTCTGGATTATTACCATCACCACTCATGGTGATCCTTTCTCATCATGCTCATGATGATCACTCCCTTGATGTCTTGTATTTCAATGAGGTTTTTGATGTTTCAGATCCTTCACAGACCTCATGATTATCTTGTTTACACCAAATGTCCAAGTTTCTATCCATTAAAAATTTCGATGCATATTTTTTCCTCTAAACTCATTCGAGAACTCCCGGAATATTCCATAGAAGACAACGTTCATTATCGAAGCTCTCATTCCCTACACCCTAAATACCCGATGTTGAAAAAATGGATCCTAAATGATATTTTCTTTCCTAAATTTTCCTAAATTAATTCAAAAACCTCAATTCTCTTCAAAATTTCCCTCATATGCTTTTGAATTTCCCTAAAAATTCCTGAAGTGTGTTTATCAGTTGCAAAATGGAAAAAAATGTCCTTTTTAGGCCTCCAGAGGAAGTTATCTTTCACTCAGTCTTACTGAATTAAATTATCACCTTGGGTAATCATCCATGTACACTAAAAAAATTTAAAACCTTTTTAGGAATTTCCTCTAAGCCAAGTTGAAGGTTTAACTAAAGACAAAATAGTTACAGGAAGGATGCATAGTGACTGGAAGGATACACATATTGATGTCTATCAAGAGGAAAGGTATTGAATATTACTATGCCCTTAGTCCTATAAATTATACTTTCATATTGTGATCATTTATCTACATTTTTGAGCTATTGGTGTTATATTGTTGTTGATATTCAAATCTATCTAAGTAATTTCATTACAAATATATAGTGGTAGTTCATGACATTTAGCATTTACTTCAACCCTTGACTATGTTTTATTAACTCTCATAGTTTTTCTCACCTAAATATTAATGTTGGGAGCATATCAGGTGCCCACAGATCTGGGTTATAAAATAAGAAACTTGAATTAATCCTCCTAAATCTTATTCAATATGTAAATGAGTCAAGAAGGGTGTTTATGATAAAAATAAGAATTTTCTCCCTATCAGGTTATCTAAAACCCTATTTTGGGGTTACAGTAAAAAAATATATTATATATTAATATATCAGTTGATAATGATTCTTAGAATATAAATCTACCTAGAATTGGGTTATAAAACTTAGGAGTCTTCTTGAGTCACACCATTACAGAGAAGACTCTGATACAATTGTGGATTACACCCTTTTGATCAATTTTATCCCCCTGGAATTAGAACTTTAAGGTGAATCGCATGTTCCCAACCTCCACAATGTATTGAGCTCATTACCAAGAACTAATTAAGTATTTAGAAACACTATTGGGAGGTATGTATTGCTTGAGAGTATGAGATGATTACTAGCATTTCCTTCAGTGGCCTTGGATCAAAATGGATGATCTCACAATGTAAAGGATTATTCAAGATTTCTAGTGCATATTTTTATTCCTCCTAACTCCTTCCAGATCTCCCATAAACATTTGGAGAAGTCAAGGTTCACAATTTGACTGCTCATTCCTTGCACCTGAAAACCCTTTGTTGAACAGACTATCCCTGAATTATCAAAAATTCCCTAAATCTCCCTAAAGTACTTCTAACATCTTCAAGGATTTAAAATATCACCTTTGGATACGTAATACCTTTTCATAAAACTCTCGGAGGATGCACACAGGATTTGAAATGGCCAAAATTGGCCTTTCTAGGCTTGCTAGAGAATTAGCTTTTTACTGCACTTCAATTAATGGAATAATGGAACTTGTTAAACCTTTTTAAAAAATTATACATGTTCACCCAATACATTAGGAATACCTTCAAGGATAATATGATCATGAAACATGAGGTGGGCTAGCTTGGAGAGGGATTTAAGAAGATTTGGGAGAAATATTTCACATTGTGGGTTGGTTTTCATGGTTTAAGTTTTACATTTTTGGGTTAGTCAATTTATATGACAACATCTCCATATGAATATAATCCTCTTACCCTTCTAGGATTCAAAATCCTCCTTTAATGGAATCAGATTTAGGATGCTCATACAATTCTTTCTCATATCCCTCTCATGAGAATAGGTGACTTCTTTATCCTTCACACATGATGGTCTTGGATGCCTCAGTAGCCTTACTAGCTCATTTTGATTTGTTTCTTCCAAAGTTTTAGACACAATAGTAGAGTTAGGATATGATGATCATCAATTCACTCCTTGAGCATCACTTCTCACCTTTGAACATGATGATCTCTTCTTAATCTCATAATTGACCTTGTTACCCAAGATATCACTTGAGTGGAAGCATGTTTATGATGTATGGACACCTTTTTTCTCAATTTCTCTGCATGGATATAGGTTTCCTCCTCCTGATAGAAGGATTGATCCCTGAATTAAACTTGTAGGAATGTCTGAGAATGAATTCCATGTTCTTGACCTTCACACTGTACTAAAACACTGCAATTTGACCTCCCTGACTTGCAAGATGTGAGTTCATTACGAAGCATTGATTAAGTATTTAGAAATACTTTCATAAAATATGCATTGTTTGTGATCCTAAGATTATTTCTACCATCACGCATGGAAATACTCTCTTATCATGCTCCTAATGACCATTCCCTTGATGATTTGAATCTCAATGAAGCTCTTGATGTTTCAAATCTTTCACTGACCTCATGATTTTTTTGATCGCACCCATTGTCCTCATGATGTTTCAGATCCTTCATAGACCTCATGATGACCATTCCCTTGATTATTTGAATCAATAAAAACTAACATATGTTTTTTGATGTATTATGTGTTATAAAGAATTGTATGAGTCTATATATTCAAGGAATTGTTGCTACCTTTAGGAATTGTAAGATTTACAAAATATAGTTTTGACACCTCTAAAACTCTTATAAATGTCAATAACTAATCAAGAAGACCCAAAAAAAATAAAAAATGACTATGTTCTTGCACAAAACAGATATCGATTGTATAATTTAAACCCTAAAATCTTTAGGTTGAATGCTGAAATCATGAAAAATACCTATATACTGACCAGATTAGAATATGAAAAACTATCTTCTAGACCGTGACTGATGGAGCTGTGAGGCTAATTCCATAAGGTGTAGAGTGAACCTAATTTTTTATATCTACTAGAGTAAATTTAAAGTATAAATATTAATAAATGAGAAACTTATAACCATTTATTTTAATAAATACATTCCTCCCACAAGCACATATACCACATGGCAAACAGGAAATTTTCTCACATTATAGTGCGAGCATGTTATAAAATGCTCACATTTTAGACTTGGTAATTACCAATCCTAATAATTCATAACACCCTCACATTTCGCTTCAAATCAAAAATTTGGCCTATTTTTAGTTCCCCATCTCTGTGTAATTGCCCAATGAGATGAAAAACTAAACCTAGTCTTAACAATGAACGTTATAAAGAGATGCTACAAAATTAAGATAATTTGTATGATAGTAACTTATAAGTTACTATAGACATTTTAATTAAATGTGTAACTTGACTTAATCTCTTCACGATGTATCATACCTTGTAATAAGATAATTCTATTATGAAAGTGTGGACTCTATGTCCCGCTTAGCTTCTTGGTTGAAATATATACGTACCATCTTAAGACAACTAAAGGAAGGGTAATAATTACTTATTAATGGAATTAACTAAGTAATCATTATCTTTCCCATAGGTATCATAAGTTGGAACTGATATCGTATTCTCAAGTCAAGAGGCGAGATCTAGATTTTAGGCCTTCTTAATACATGAACTTGAACATTTAATTTAATAAGACATGATCCATATAACTATGTAGATATTACGTTGTGGTGATGGGACAAGTTTTTTTAGCTTATGTGTGGTCACAAAACTAAGCATGTAAATCATAGCTTGAAAAACTTTGGCCTAAGTAGTGTACTAGTTGAATACATTGTCAGGTCACCGAGTTCCAATACAATGGTGTGAGATGTCAGATGAAACTCACTTTAATTATTTTTAGGTACAAACTTGGAGCTGAATCAATTCTCAAGCCTAAATGAATAGGTTAACCAACTGTATATAAGTTATGTATACTCGGTTAGAGTGATTATAAAGGGGATGAGTTAGATCTAATTGACCTTTACAACTGCACATGGTTATGTTGTTATCAGGTGGTTTATAAACTATATTTCTTATTGGATTAGTATTGATGTCATATAAAATAATTGAAGACATGAAATTGGGTTAAGGGGTTTATTCTAAAATAAAAAAATTCCCTTAATTTGGATTTATTGTAACATGTGTTTTATAGTACACAACATGAGGAAGGGGTCAAATTTTGCATTATGCTCACCTAACAGCCCAAGTCACATGTCTTAAGTGAAGAAAGAAGAACATTCATAGGGGATGCACGTTTATGTCCCTCATGTCCCCTTACACTTAGGGACAATGAAAAAGGGGTATAAAGGGTCCAAAACTACACTCAAGCCTTTAAGTGATGTTGATGTCATCATCCCAATGCAAAATTAGAACATGAAGCTTGTCTTTTTTTCCTCGGGATAAAAAGTTGGATTTCAGAGGTGAAACCTTATATGATTTTGAATCCAAATCATCCAATTATTTCATCACAATCACTTTCAATAATTTATTCAGCTTGAAATTTTATTTATGGTACCAGTCACCCTTTCGGCATGAAGGAACAACAACAGTGACTCAAACTAGCATGGATTGTAATGAGGTCAAGGATCAAAATTAATACATCAATCATATAAAGGACTCCAAGATATTTCCATGTACTATTTGATGAGCTTATAAATCATCCCATAAATCCTAGAATCTTCATAACACGATGATTTTCTCCATTGAATTCATCATTCCCTGTGCTTGAAATAACCCATTTTTTCTTGAATTTTTCCCAACATCATTTTCCTTTATATATTTTCTCTTAAATACCTTGGATGAATTCATTTCTCTCCGGCACAAATCCCATATGGTTTGGTCATTTCCATTTAACTTCCAAGGGATGTCCTTATGTTGCAATATGGCTAAAAATAGCCAATTTTGTGCTCTAGAGGGCACTATTCTACCTCAGAGCTTAGTATCAATGTGAAATTAAATTGGATCCATTCCCATGCACATGAAACACACTTGAAAACTATGTTATAACTTTCCTCTCATCTAGAATGAGGATGAAACAAACTTGGAGGGGCTATGTGAGTTGATGGGTTGACTAAAGGAAAGGTTCATAATGACAAGGAGAGAGGTTTTCAAATGGTGGGCTTAGATGTCATGATCAAGAATTTCAATTTTACATGCTAGACATTTAAAATGATAAAATTGTTATACGTCATGATATGCATGCTAGTTGTAGAATATCCATTTAACCTACTACAACAAGGGATCAATAATCTCTTATTGTGACTTAGATGAGAAATCAAGTGTTATAATTAGATGAGAGTAAAAAATAATATTGTTTTATCATATATTGAGCATGCATGACATGAGCATAATACTATTTTGGTGTAGCACAAAAATCATAACACATGATAATTTCATCTCTTTGGATCAACTTTCCAATTATTTTACAAATTTAAAAAAATGCATTCCCCCCATTTGCATTCTTATTAAAGGTAGGCCACCATCATCTTGCTAATATGATCTTGGGAAATGTTACCCTGTATGGTGACCTCTTACAATACTTTCATGACATTTGGTATTACTTTTGCATTCTCATTTTACATGTCGCATCTACTAAACACTTCATACCCAAGTTTATATGATTCCCCACAAATAAATTTTTAAGGTGCAACCTTTACTATGAGTTTTTTATTATTATTTTGCACGCTCTAATCCTTCAATGAAACTTTATAATTTATAAATGCAATTATTTTTTCCAATTCTTCATATACTTTGTGTATTAATCAAATAGTTTTGCATCAAGAAGATCATATCCAATTGAGAGCACACTTTCCCTTGGATTTAAACATGACAAACATATTTCCCAAAAAAATCCTATCTTGCATACCACTATGAATTAGAATTTTAAAATAATATGATCCATCTAAAATGCATTACATGTGTCACTTTCTTATTTACAAGTACTTTAAGGTTTGATTGTGTTTGTAAGACATGAATTTTTTTTCCAAGAGGTATCAAAATATTTTGCAACATGTAATTCATTACTAAAGTATATCTCTTAGTTTTCATATATTTTTAATCAACTTGAGATAAAAAAAAATTATTGCATAATATATGGTGTGGTCTACCTTCCCTTTTGTTGGTTGCACAAGGATTTCACCAATGATAATTTTGAAAGTTTACATGTAGTGAAGGTGGAAGGGAATATTTCAACATGGTCTAACTAGTGAATAGTTACATTCACAAATTTTCATTTATGTGATTTAAATTAATCATGTTTTTCTTAGTCCATATAAGCATACCATCCTTTATCAACTCTTCTATATGACTCACAATTTTCACATATTTCTCTATGAACTTTTTTTAGTACATTAGATGTCTTAGATATGCACACACTACTTTTTTCTGCATGGAGCTTCTAAGTACAAGACCACATCAACATTTTTTAGGTGCATAAGCAAGCCTTTTGTGTAGATGACATGTTTGAGCAAAGTAGCATGTAAATATAGATTTCTCAAGGTTTAATGAGAATTACAGTTGTCTACATGTCTCAAACATGAGATTAATTTTATTTTTGGTACTTCGTTAGGTTGTCATGACTGAGACATTTAATTATAGTTCAAGGAACTTGTGAATAAAGTATTTTAATGAGTCCATATATATGCACAAGAATTTGGAAAGTGTATTCTTTAGACCAAATGACATTACCTTGTATAATAAGAATCACCACTGCATTGCAATTACGGTCTTTTTCTTGTCCTCCTACAATTTGCACATAATGATATCCAAATAAAACATCAATAAAATTATATGTCTTTCATCCTACACCCCCTTCTATAACCCCCTCTATGAGTGATGATAAAAAGGGATTCATTGCACAAGGTTCATTTAGCTTGTAAAAGCCCACTCAAAATTAAAATTTAATTATCCTTCATAATGTTGATTATAATTAAATTAACCATTGTTAGTGTCACTTGTGTATCTGAATGACATTTATATTTTGAGGAAGATACAAGAAGATCACTTGCTCCATTTTTAGAAAGTGTTATAACATTTACACGAAGATAATCTATTGTTGAATTTGAATAAATGTAGTTTCGTGAAGGACAAGTTGGTATAATTGAGATTAGTGATATCTTGAGTAGGATTGAATATGGATCTTGACAAGGTGTGAGCTATAGTGAATGACTATCACCCATGAGTGAAGCACATTTTTTCATGGTTTACAAAGATTTTATAGAGAGTTCATAAGGGACTTCACTGAGATTGTGCACCAATAAAAAAAGGTGATGGGGAGAGAAAAGGAATTCGGTTACACTACACATGTCGAATATGGATCTAAGAATTTGAAGATGCAATCATAAAGCATCCAATGTTGGCCTTATGAAAATTTAACAAAGTATTTTCAGTTCATTGTGATGGAAGAGAAATAAACATTATGGTGTTGTTGAGTCAAGATGGGAGACCCATTACATATTTCAACAAGAAAATAAATGACACAAGGACATATTCAATTTATAATCAAGAGTTTTACACCATAGAGAAAACTCTGAAGATGTGGATTCATTATTTGTTTCCCAAGGAATTTTTGGTATACAAAAATCACTTCTTATAATATAAAGTATCTGTCAAGACCTAGAAAAGAATAAAAACAACCCAAAAAACTTGTTTTGACTCAAAATCATCGAAATCTATTAGTGATGGATCTTCCAAATGCAAAATGATAACTACGTTTTTTGGGTGCAAGAATATGCTTTCTTTGTAAATGATATGTTTGAATAGATTGACATGCACATATACATTTCTTAAAGTTTTATGAAATTATGAATTCTTTTCTCATCTCTCAAAACATTAGGCACAAATTTAGTTATGGTACTTCAATAGGCCATACCTAACTAAGGTTTAATATAGATGAAGACACTTATGAATAAACTATATGAATGACCACTTCTATGCACAATAATTTTTCTGCCACATTTTTAAAACCAAATGGCATTACACTATACCCAAAGTATCACCACTACATTGCAAATATGCTCATTTTCTTGTCCTCTACAATTTGCACCACTACCCGAAGTATCATCACTACGTTGTAAAAATGATCATTAAATTGAATATGAGAGTACATATTCAAGAGTGATAAAGAGCTAAAGAATTAAAGCTTTACATTAATAAAAAAATTAACTTTGTGATAAAATGGTTTATAAAATGCCTCAATATTTTACATTCTTTGACTCAAGTTAGTGGATGAATATCAACTTATCTCTCACCAATAAAAACCAAACACCGGAAGTTGTAAGATTAAATAGTGATAGTAATGCCCATGGACCACGAGAGTGAGAAAGTACTTAATGGGGACCCGGGTTAAATTTAATGGATGTTTAAATGTTTTTTTAATGATTTTAATCATGAAGTATTCATATAAATTGTATATTTTAAATATGATCATCTTTTTTATGTTTATTACATTGGTATACATAAATATTGAAAGAGGGTGTGTGAAAACCCAAAGCATGAGGATCATGAGGGACGACGTGAACATCCACAGATGTCCGAATGGTTGCATGAAAAGATCTCAAAAGGAGCGAGCATCAACCGAAAACATGTATGTAAAGATTCAGTAAATGGGCAGAACCTCGTTACAATCCACAAACTCTCACTCTATCTCATAGATCTAATGGGGTGTACATATATGAGGTGTTGAATAACCCCCAGTGTTGCAATCATAACAACTCGAGTGGAGAGGGGGAGTTACATTCTCAGAATAAAAAAGTAACTCCTAATGACTCATATGACACACTGATGCACTAACACATAAGGGAATCCAATAATGACCCCTAAATGATATGCAAACCTATTATCTCACCCAAGTGAGATGACTCACCCACTGATGTGGAAAATGACTCACACAAACACCTCCCCTTCATCAAAACTAAGGATGAGGTAGAAAGTCGAAAAAGAGAAATGGGTCCAGACACAAAATTCTAATGAGGTACCTAAACACAATAATAATTCCCAAGAAGTGAAGGGAAACCCAGTGGGAAAAGTATCCACCACAAGAGAGAGAAAAAACTCTCTAATCTAAGAAAGATGCCAAATATGGGTCCCAACCATAGATAAGCCTGATAATGTACCCATGTACAAAGGGGTAATCTCTCAACAAGAAGAAGAAGAGAGAAAAAAAGGGAGACAAGAGGAATGTAAAAGATGTCATAGATGGATCTGAACTCTGCAACTCTAGGAAATCTCCTAGAAGAGTGTCGATGACGTTGTCCTCTGCCTCTGGACTGAAGAAGATCCACCCACACTGAACTATGTGCCTCCCCTTTTGAAGGACATAAATGAAATGTTGGAATTCCACCCACTCTGCAAAGGAAACCAAAGGCATCAGCATGAAGAACTCTTACTCTGGTCCACGAAAGTGTGACATAGATCTAGCAAAGGAGCGCCAAGGAATCAAAGGTAATGCCACGTACATAGAACTGTTAGAGTGAAGAATGGGAAAACCCATAGAAAGTATGTCCAAGTGATGTGAAGGAAATACAACAACCCCCACAACAGAAAAGGGATCCACAAACAAGGGTTGATCAATGAAGGTCTCCTATAAGGTGGAAGTGATAATAGTCCCCAAAGGGGAACTCCCAACAACGGAGGTGATGAACTCCTCCAAGGCACCAAAAGAAGGATGAGGAACCTATAGTGCATCACAAGTGGGCTCTGTGAAAAGACAACCAAGTTCAGGCAGATACTCATCCCAATGAGGGGGCTCAACAAATAAAAGAGCGATGTCAGAAATTTAAAAGTCATCCAAAGAAGGTAGAGAAGTGGAAAGGACCTTGCACACTAGAAGTGGAAAAAAGGCTAGTGCAACGACAGTATGAGGCTGAGATGGAGACTGCACAAGGTCTAATGAGATGTGGGATGTGTCAACACTCTCTGGAATAGGGAGAGGAGGAGATGAATCCTCTATGGTACTCTCGGCATCAGAATTGGGAGCACAATCCTCGTCATCAGAAGAAGAACCAAGCGAGTTTTTGTTAGCGGAACTGCCATCACACGAAGAATAAGAGGAAACCAATGGATTAGCAATAGTAGCAATGATGATAGTATGTGAAGGGTCTCCAAAGAGGGACCAAAAGATGCTCCAAATGTAGTGGGGAGGATCAGAATCTGCCACGTGAAAGTGGAGAGGTTTGGAGACATACACCACCAAGTGACTAACAACATGGTCACAAGTGTTGAGAAATTCTTCAAGATGATTGGAATCAGTGGGTGCGGGAACTGGCTCAAGCAAGAAGTGTGTAAGACCCACGTGGGAAAAGTAGTGTTCCATATAAACATGCCAAACTAAATAGTTCTCTCTCCCAATAAGAAGTGGCGGAGGCTATTAGGCAATCCTACAACACTCAAGTCTGGAAAGAGAATCTTGTATGATGCGGAAGCGGAAGCAAAACATGTGAGGTACACAAGAAGAAGGGTGAAAGAATGCAAGACGTTAGAATCAGTTGATAATGCACCTCAAGCAATACAACACCTGAGAAAAGTAGTGATACCCCCCCTGTCTGCAACACTTTATAAATAGTGTATGACTACAATAGGGTGCATTCATGTGATGTCAAATAGTTGACCACTCACCTCGCAGTAGGAGACAAGTCACGCGAGAGTGGAGGCCATAATGAGGTTCTAATTCAGAAGCAGAGTCACACACTCAATCAAGCACAAAGGGAAAAACATGACAAGGTAACACTGCTCAATATTAGAAAAAAGGGCGTCTCATGGCACAAAAAAGAAAGCTCTCTTGCCTCAAGGATGTGGTGGACGCGACCACTATCCATAGGCAAAGAAGAGCGTTACAATGCAAGATCCAGAAAAAGGCTCAGAAATCTCAATAACCTTATATGTGAAGCCTGAAAAATGATGCTACCCCCTAATTGCAATGAATTTTCATTACATTCCCCCTTTAATTTCTTACATAATGATGAACAAGGTGGGAAAAAACAAAAAAAATCCAAAAAACATGAAGGGGTGTCTGGAGCTCACTGGGCAAAAAAGAGCTCCTAGCTTGGAGGTAGCTCAGCGAGTTACTTGACGAGCTAGGAGGTGGCTAGTTGAGGTGGTGTGTGATTGCGAGTTGGGTCGGCAAGGGGATCGTTGAGAGAGGAGTGGATGTTTTTGAGACGAGAGAGGACGTCGAGGGAACCATGTGAAGCCAGCGAGTTGGTAGACACTATGAAGAGTTGGTAACAATGTTGAGTGAAGCACAAAGGGCCGAATGACTCAAAAAGGATCCTGAGCGGTTTAGGAGGGAGTAGCACATGGTGAGCACAGATGTGTCTAGTCAGAGCCTGAGTTTTTCGGAGACGGGACATAGTGCTTAGAAGTCGAGCTCGTCAGCGATGAATCCAAGTTAAGGAGCCGAATGAGCGCCACATGGAGTTGACGGAGGAGGTCACCAGGAAGCGATGAGTTTGTAGGTCCGCGGTGAGTAGCTCACGAGCCACACAAAAGTGGGAGCCATGAATGATGTAATGTGTCGCTGAGTGGAAACATGGTGGAGCCAATGAGTTTAGAAGTGTGAACGCTCTGAGTCAGAGCTCGAGAAACCCAAAGTTTTAACGTCGAGTGAGTTAGGATGCCGAGGTATAAGGGCCATGTGGGGGGCATGCAAGAACAACGAGATGCTTGATGCAGGTCCATTACGGCTTGAACATGTGAGCAGCGCACAGAATGGGGAAACTCAAAGGGAGATGACAAGCAACCAGGGAGAACAAACAAAAAATTTGAGGCGGAAGAGCTCAGAGTCGGAATGAAAGTCAGGAACGGGAACCGAGTTAGACATCGATGCAACCGAGAGAAAATTAACACATAGAGGATCATTCTTGAACCAGAGAAGTCAAGCACGGACGTATGAACCAATGTAAGGGTGTGTTGGGTTGGAACGAAGAGGTCCAACAAGAATTCAACAAACACACAAGCACACAGGCCAAAGCTCCAAACGAAAACCAAATACAAGACACGTGAGGGAAAAATCAATGCATGAATGAGTCAAAAAATAGGCTAACGAGTTGTGTAGGGAGGCAGAAAATAGCTGGAGGAGCCAACTCGGTGAGCTGGGGGTCGAGTTAGGCAAAAAATAATTCCAACACTTTTGAAAATGCATAAACCCAGCACTGAAAAAATTCAGACACGAAGATCTGAACTGCAACCTGAGGTGATAAAACACTACCAACACACATGTAAGACTGAAAACCCAAGAACACGAACAAACATGAACCGAAAACCACAAGCAAACTGAACAAGGTATAAAACCTGAATTAGTGCAAGAACCACACAAACAGAATAGCCATTACAAAAAACACTCAAGAGGCTTGATTATCATGTCGAAAAGCTGAAAATGTAAAAACACTACAAAGTTGAAGGTATCTGCAAAGTGTGAGATCTAATACCATGAAAGAGGTTGTGCGAAATATGGAGCACGAGGATCACGAGGAATTATGTGAACATCCACGGACATGTAATTGGTAGGGTGATGAGATCTCGAGAGGAACGAGCATCAACCGAAAACGTGCATGAAAAGATTCAGTAAGCGGGCAGAACCCCATTACAATCCACAAAATCTCACTCTATCTCATAGATCCAATAGGGTGTACATATAGGAGGTGTTGAGTAACCCCCATAGTTGTAATCATAACAAATCGAGTGGAGAGGGGGAGTTACATTCTCATAATAGAAAAGTAACTCCCAATGATGCATATGACACACTGATGCGTAAGGGAATCCCATAATGACCCCTAAATGACACTCAAACCTACAATCTCACCCAAGTGAGATGACTCACCCGTTGATGTGGAAAATGACTCACACCAACAAATATATATTAAAAATTATTAAATAAATCTAAAATATTTTTTAATATATTTTACTAATAATATATATAAATAAAAATAATTTTTAAAAATTAAAAAATGATATTAAAAATGGGCTTTACCTAAAGATTGTTCGACATACATAAATGTTTGTTAAATTTAACACCCATAATGAATAACGAAATAATACCGATACATCAAATGAATTTTACCAATACATCATTTAATTATTTAGAGATTTTGTTTTACATTTCATCATCGTGTCTTACTTTGATTAATACTTCTAACCTCTAAATTATCGTTGAACGTGGTTCCTTTCCATTCACACAATGCATCGATGGATCTTTCTTATCATTTTCTTCTTATTTCTCTTTTCTATTGAGTACTTTATTTGCATGGATGGTTAGATCAATCATTGCCTCATTTATAAGTTGTATTTTATGTAGAGACATATTATAACATTTTGTGTAATAAGGCGTAAGGGTGTGGCTTAACGGTGGGTTCTACGTTCTTTCCTAGCTCCTATCCAGATTCTTTTGAGCTTAAGGGGCCAATTATCATTGCATTTACACAACTTATAGGAGGTTATAGTGCATAGTGGTTGCATCCAGTTTCAAACCATGGTCATGGCCCCGCTTTATTAAAGGGATATAAAAAAAATGTCATTACTTGTTGTTATTGTTGTTTTCAATGAACTCGATAATAGTTTTGGTTTTTTTTTTTAAAATTGTGGACAACACACATAAAGAGAAGCTCTAAGAGTTAAGGATTCAATAAACATTTATCCTTGTTACAAGTCGTAATTACTTACTGAAATTGTTGTTCTCATTAAATTGATTATGCTTTTGTTTTCTTTTATAAAGTTAAGGACAACACACATAAATAGAAGTTCAAGGAACTTGTCGGGGATTAACTTTAGTCAGGTGTAAAGACACTCAATATCAAAAAAGGATGAGGTTGGAACTTGGAATTAGATCAGAATCGTGGCTATATGAATGGGTAAAATGATATTTGTTTAATCATTATTTCCTCTTATATTATATGTATATTCACATTTACACACGACAATGAGATTTAAAAATGAAATAAACCAATCTCCACAATTATTACATGATATTTTATCATTATAAAATTCAACGTTTACGAGGAACCGAAAAAGCAATTAAATATAACAATAAACGTGCGTGTCACAAGTTTGGCTGATGCGATCGAATTAAGTAATGACAATTACTCTTTGTTTGTAATTAAAATATTCCTTTGCACAATTGAAATCATAAAACATCTTTCCATCCTAAGTAATAACAAAAAATAATAACTCCTCTGAAAGCGTTTCTTTATCTCATTCATTTCACATCATTACACAGAAATTCATTGCGACAGAAGAAGAGAGTCAAACCTGCTAAACCGATTTTAGAAACTGAATAAAATGGAACCTGGATATTCTTCAATACAAATCCAGAACCGCCATTAATTCTTAATTCTCCACCCACTATTACATGAAAACAAAATAGACCTGCGAAATCCGAGGTAGTCAAGAACATTTTTTTTTGGTCTTTCCCCGCATCTAAAATCTAAAGAAAAATATACATCACGGATCCGATAAAACAGACAAGGTTGAATTTGTTGAGGAATAAGGAAGGATGTGCAGCATTAAAATAGTCGTAAGGGTAGTTATAAGGATAGTTAGGAGAAGGGAAGATGTAGTGATACGCAGACGGCGGAGGAGGGGGACATTCCGTCTGTGGAGGCTTTGGTGGCGGAGGGCATTCAGGTGTCGGCGGCGGCGGCGGAGGGCATTCCGGGGGCTTCGGAGGCGGCGGCGGCGGCGGAACCGGGGTGCATGGATTCTCACAGGTTGCGCAGGTGGCGCATACGAGCGGCGGCGGTGGAGGAAAGTTGTTCCATTTCCTTTGCACCGAAGAAGAGTCCGTTGGCATTACCAGAGGCAGAAGCCCTGCTGCTATGAAAAAAAACAATGCGATCCGACCATTGAAACCCATTCCAAACTGTGAATTTTCCAAACACATATTCTGTGAAAGGATGAGCAGGAAATGAGCAGGGAGAGAGCGGAAGAAATAATGAATATAAGAGGAGGCGTGAGGGAGGCGTTACGTGCATTTAGTATTATTTTTGTTTGTATGGAGGTAAGTGGTCCTTGTCGTTTTGCTTACGTGAGGACGCGACTATCACATTTAACGTTAACAATTCACATCGTTGGTGAAATTAAGTTTGATTAGAGAGTCCATCGAAACTATTGCAGGCGGTTGAATGATTAGTTTCTGACATTTGTGGTGGGGTTTCCCCTTTTCATTCAAGTGTTTCTTGGCAACCAAGCATTTTTGTTCTACTTACCCGTCATTCTCTACTATGAATTAATGCCTCTTTGATTTTATAGTTACGTGAATGAATGTGGTCCCCTATGTATAGTGACGTCATTTACATTTATCGTGATATTGGTGTCGTTTTCTGATTAGTCCCATTCGAGGGGGCCCACCCATGGTCATGGCCTCGCAAATGGCACCTCTTTAGTTTTTGTTCATTTAATATGTATTCTTTTCACCAAACACTAGGGTTGCCTTTAAATATTTATATACTACACGAATATGCCGTAAAATAAAGATTTCATAATGTTCCACTAGGAATTCACGTAGCACATAAGAATTATATTTAAAGGACAATTATTTGATGGTAACCAAAGTGGATTTGCCATAATAATGCTCTAACCCGAAAGTCTTGCACATCTCGGAAGAGTTTTTTTGTCGTAATAATACCGCATCATATTGCAATTAAGAAAGAGCTTCTTTGATGGGAAAGTGATTTTCCATAATAATGTATTAATCTAACCACATACCATTCTAAAAGTTTATTTACTCATATAAATTTCTAAAATTTGAATAATTTAAGTTTAGAAGAATTGGAATAATTGAAATGTTAAAGATAATTAGGATTTTAGAGTGATATGTATTCTTGTAAGTCTAGGAATAAATGTAAACAATGGGTAGTGAAAATAGGGTCCACAAAATGGTTCAAACAAAACCTAACAACTTTAAAGTGAAAAGACAACTTTTTTTAGGAGTCAAAATCATACAAGTACAAAAGTGACATTAGTCGAAACCATAGTACTATGATTATGGAAACCTTATATCAATGCAAAATTAACTAAGAGACCACGGTTCTTTGTTCTTGAGATTTAAAAACCTCGCTCACTTTTTTAGGATTCACTGCAAGTTATTGCAAAATTGTTCTCCTCCAAAACTTGAATTCGACATCTAGGTGCCCAAAATGCACAAGGAAAAATGATTTGTGTGCAACTGTGCCATTTATGCGCATACCTTGAGTGACTTGGTCACTTGTACCACTTTTTGCATACCCCTTACATCAAGCACCTCTTGCAAAACCTCGGTATTTTCGTCGTCCTTTTCTTTTGATCCCTCTTAGATGACCTCCACCCTATATCTACTTGTTTTTTCACCCATATTTATTGATTTTTGCACTTTGGGGGCAAAAGTGACCCCTAATGTTCCGCATGTGTTTCTTCATAGCCACTTAAGGAGTACATGCAATAAGAGTTCTTGCCTTTGATTTTTGTTGTGGCCCTAAATAACTAGTTGTGGATATATATTTCCTTTTCCTTTTAGGTCGGACAAGGTTGTCTCTAGTTCCTAGATTTGAGCTTCTTCCAGTTTTTCCCTTATAACCGAAGATTAGACTTCAAATTATTGTTCATGTACTTTGTGGTTGATCCTTGAAATTAAATCTTCTTCTCCTTCCTCAACTTCTATTTGTCCTTGTTGAGACAAACTATCAATTCCAATATTGGGATGGATGGCCCACCCCCTTTTTATTTAGTTTCTACCTCTTTCGTGGAGGGTCATGTATCCTTTAAAACTCTTCCATATTGTTGCACGCCAACACTACTATTTTTCAATGATACTTGGCATCCTTCTCTTGCAAAAATCTATTACAAAATTACATATTGTCGCCACCACACTATCAATTTTCTTGGTTATAACTTCATATGGAAGTGGGGCGACTATAATAGTTCATGAGATGGAAGGTCAAATATAGATGTATATTCATTTGTATACTTGGCCACTAATTTCTCAGAAATATGGTGCCTCCCAACTAACATAATAATAATATTTTTTCCCCATTGATATACAGGGGCAACTGCCACATGTAACATCCTCATTTAAGAATTAGTAAACAGGGGATTTTTTTTTTGAAAACATAATGTTCATTGTTCTAAATTTGCATAATTTATAAAAAACATTCAATTGCTAATGTATCACATAACAATGAACCATATGCAGTTGTAATGACTCGGTATAATACCGATCTCTCACATCATGACTCGGTGTTAAACCGATCTCTCATGTTTCATCGTACCGATGTGTATACAAGGTATACTTTTGGTTTTCTTACCCAACAAGGGTCATTTAAGTGTTAATGCCTAAAGAGCCTATCTGTGTATCTGTTACTGATACTCATCTGATATCACACTTCTTTAGTCCATGTGACACAAGACAATGCAACCAAAAATCTATGATACTTTGGCTGCAAAGTTTTAAACATGTATACCATGTTTTTATTACTAGACGACATACTCATCAAAAGGAATATGTATTTCACCCCACTTAAAACTGTTATCTAGATTAGACTTCCTTGACTTCTTTCAACCAATTTCGGGTATATGTTTCACACTAAATAGGAACAACTCACATAAACTAGTGTGAACAGTCTACTTATGGTGACTAAGGGTAAGTAGACATACTCGAATTGACTTACATCGATTCAAGTGTGTTTATCCACCCTAGGTCAACATAAGTTGACATTCACACTTGGTTATATGCCTATCACAGTTTAGAGTAAAACAGTGACCTGAAATTCCACTTTATGACAGTTGAGTTTTAGAGGAGTTGAGTGGGATATTAAGGCATAGTGGTTTCTTCACAGTATCCACCTAATGACCCGTGTCATTAAGTGGGTATGATGTACCAGTAATATGTTGCAACAATCCACTTAGTTCTGATAACGAAACTGACATACTTAACGAGCTCATTAATTTCTTAATTTCTAGCTTGTTAATTAGTTTAATTTAATCATTAGGTAACATACCTAAGGATCAACTAAGTTCATTATGATTAATCCTTAAAGAAAGGATTGTAATGCACCTTCTCATAAATTGAAGGTATGCAAATCAAATCTGCATTTATCTTAATGATTTTATTATGCATTCTCCTTTAGCCCTTTAAACCTTAATAATCAATTTGACTAAATAAGTAAAGGATAACATATAAGTCTCATTTGTTTAAGTCCATAAAATAAGTATGAATCTAATTTCTATAAATGTTATTTAAATTAAGTGACTTCTTAACCATTTAACCTCATCTTATCATAATCTTGTTATCATTCCAATTACTAATACATTGGTTTACTTTTAATAAATGTTATATCCAATCAACCTTATAGATATAAATTCAACATAGGTTAAGAATCATTCATTATGTACTTTTCAACATAATAAGAAAGTTCCCTTTTCTTCCATTTAAGGACTTATTATCTTATTCATAAGTTCATAATGACACAATAGGGTATAATCCCGATAAGAACGCAATATCATTCTTTATCACATGATATTTCATTACTGTCACAATCAAATAAGGTTTAGCATATCTTAATTATAAATTCATATTAGTTTACCATGATCTCACTAGATTAATGGACTTAGATGTATAGTTCCCTATCAAATCAGCACATAAATCCATAAGGTAACTAATAAGTCATGTATACTTTTGACTTAGGATTAAATAACCAAATTAGATTAGTCATATCGAAAAAAACCTAACTTTCAAATTCCAATCATAAAATAAGTCACTTATAATTAATGCAGAATTAACTTTATTCCATCAACAATAAATATCCTTTCAGTCAACAATGAAATCATTTTTCAATAAATACATAATATTATGGCACTAGGCCTTCATGGTTCTTCAAACATAATCATTTCAAGAACTTTTAATACATTCATGCATCAGAATTAAATGAACTTCATCAATAAAATAAATGTAACTTCTTATAAGTCTTTCTTCTTTCACTTTTCACGAAATCCATATGCAAAATTGTTAGCATGTGTCTAGTTCACAAGAACTGAGCATGATAAGTACTAAAACATTAGAAAAGTATGCTTCTATCTAACAATTTCATGAAAAGAACACTGATTATTTAATGAAATTGTTCTAAAGTTCCAAAATTCTACAACTCTTTTAAGCATGCCAAAATGCCACAATGTATGAAATAAAAAAGGAAGTCAAATTAAGTCACATCTAAGAACCAATTAACTATATCAACAAAAGTTCAGTAATCAAGGTAAGTTAAGTCCATTTGACCCTTAAAGTAAAAAACAAGTAAACAAGTGTGTTAGGATTTCAATCATATATCCCTATAGATTATATGTTTGAAATCCAACACCTTGTCTTTTATTTTAATATTTACTTATCTAATAAAATTACTTCAGCACACCACAAAAATCAATTGGTATGCTAGTCAAATAAGCATAGTAATTCATTTACATAACAATCACAAAATTCATTTGTTATCCTAATGATATCATTTATAACTACAACAAGAAAGTATAAAAGACTAATAAATATCCAAATATCCATTCAACAATAAAATGTAACTTGATAAATATCAATTTATTTTCCTTTCATTATCTATCAACAAAGTTCCCATCACAAAGACTGATAAATGATACTATTATCAAATCAAAGTGGTTCAATATGAACTGAATACAATACAATGGAGATCAAACTGAAGGATTCGACCATCAATGACTTCATGAAGTCACAAAAGAAAGTCGAATATAAAACCAAAAGAAGGTATGTTACCAAATATTGTGATAGTGAGCTACACCTAACCTTTCCACAATAATTTAATAAACAAAACAGCCATAAAAATTCAACTGCACCGTAACCAAAAGTGTAACAATTTACTGTTGATGCTAATGATCAAATTTTATATCCTACTCATACAGAAGATCGACTAAAACAATTGCAATCAATAAAAATAGGATAAAGCATGATTATAAACAATACAAGATCACATATTTGAACTCATAGGGGTTAAAAATCCCCTAACTCATTCACAAATAAGCCTGCTATGACCAGTTCAAATGTATTTCAAACAAAGTTGACAAACCCAGTCATAAGTTAACAATTCAAAAATGAAAACAGAATGAAATGATTCTAAGTTCGATACAAGGAAGGGTTAAACCACAACATGGACTATAATCCTCAGGGGTCGACTCGATGACCCATTTCTAAGTAAATCACGAAATGGTTAAAATAACGAACCCAGAAAGAATAGGTCAAAGAATTAAAACCCGGTATCATCCTTAATATTTTATAAAACCGGGACAATAGTTAGTGAACACAAGTAAAAAATGAATGCCCAAATACGATATCGATTCAGAGATCAAATCGAATAAAAATTATTTAAGAGATACAAAATGCCTTCAAAAGAGAACAAGTTTCAAGAACCCAAATTGAATAAATTCCCCAAATGGAAAAAGTGCACAACTCAGAAAGGAAGTAA
Source organism: Taxus chinensis (assembly GCA_019776745.2). NCBI lineage: Eukaryota > Viridiplantae > Streptophyta > Pinopsida > Cupressales > Taxaceae > Taxus > Taxus chinensis. The sequence goes on from CM034146.1 coordinate 618,691,956, forward strand.
CATAGAAGACTAGGATCTAAGCATTACCCACTTGATCAAGACTTACGCCAACCCAAAAAGGGTGGTTTTAAAACAAAGAAACAATTACTCAAACCATACCAATAACCAATTACCTTGATCCTTTATGGAGAGATTAAAATATTCCAAATTGTAACACTCCTAAAATGGGTTAAGGCTCGCTTTCAAGTCTTAATAAGTTTTGAACCAAGATTCACAAAATATGGCTGATAAGACCGAATCCATAACCTACAATGAGTCAACCTAAAGAAAAATAAACAATTTTGTTTAATGCCAAATCTTAACAAGTAAACAATGCACCCAAAACATTATTCAAGTGGGTATCAACCCTGTATTCAACAATCTTTTAAACTTAATAAAAAATTATTACAAGCAACAAAATATGCACAAACAAAAGTAAATAATTAGTAATGCCTTTTCACAAAATTCTAATAGATCCATTTATGAAAACAAGGTCATTTAAATCGATATAAACCAGGTATGCCAAGGTCCATATAAGCACACAGAGTCGTTAAAATTGAACTTAAACCAGATATTCAACATATATCATATTGAAACTAGAAAAAGTAGAAATAATACCATAACCACAAAAACCCAGAACTCAGAATGTAATTTCAAAGAAGAGCAGAGTTATTTTTATGAAGTAATTAAATAGAGTAGATTATCATAATGAGTTAGAGCCTATCATGCCTAGTAGAGCTCCCTGAAAACTTTTCCAAGCTCCCAGAGTTTCCTTTCAATATTTTCGCAATAGATTCCACAAAAACTTTGCAACAGAATCAACCTGAAACCCATCATCTTATTTCCCTTCATTTTTATAGCTTCAACAATAAATTTCCTTCCTTTAATTTCTCCATATAATGGCAAGATTGTAAATGCAACAAAAACAAACTACCAGTTTGAAAAATAGGAGATCAACATGCAGAGCCATTGAGCTCAAAAAATCAAAATGAAATGTAAAACCAAACTCTCTTTCCTTTCCACCATTCCATCTCGGTGTTTCCAAGGTGTTTTTCACTTATTCCAAGATCAATTAATATTAGGACGGTTTTCCAGTCACCCCATTGAATCCATCAACCAACCAGTTAACTTTAGTAACAACTAAATATTCTAGACAATGAAAAAACCATGTCTTAGTTACCTGGAGTTTAGTGCCTACCAAGTTTAACTTGGTTTCCAAAAGGTGGAGGCAATTCCTTATTTAAATATCCTTTAATTCTTGGTACGTGGGTTGGCACCCAGACTGACGGAGCTTATACCCTTAGGGTTTTAGTTACCATGGTCAAGTCTTAGGTTAGGTCTAGGTTCATAGATAGGTTTAGACCCCTTCAATAATATAGCAACCGTAACTTAGGTTAGGGGTTAACTTAATCAAAAATATTTATAACATATCTAGGTACCTTTTATATATATATTAGTCACCTTAGAAAAGGTTTCATTAATCCTTTAGAACTATTAAACAAGAGCGTCATTATTTGAAATTCATTTAATCAAAATACGATTAATCTACAATATGAATGTTTTCACAAGATGTCACAAAACACCCCCAACAACCTTATATGCATTTACGCCTGAACAAGATGGTATGTCTAAAATGTAATGAAGTCAAATTTACTTTAAAAAATGATCATAATAATATATCGATCAAAGGCATGCCTTGGATCACTGAAATTGATCCAAGGTATGGTTATTCTTTTCATATGAATGCAATAGTCTAAGGAACAAATAATAATATCATAACTTAGGTAACTTACCCACATGTTCCAAAAGACTGCATTTACTTCCTACCAGCTGGGTTCACATAATGTACTTCAAAACTCCATCTAGTGAGTACATGATAATCATTCAACATTAGTACAATTTTTCCAAAGTATGATTAACATCAAATTCTTCTGCAGGTAATAGATATTTATTCTACAAACATGACCAACAGTTCAAAGAGTATACTAACTCAGAACAGGAATCACATATCAATGTTTGCAAACTTCCATTATAGAAGCAAGTAAAGATATCAACATGGAAGAGGCATTACATACCTCCCCTCTAAAAAGCATCATCATCCTCGATGATTAACTTAGTCCACATACATATTTAAGAACATAGGCATAAATATAACTTATTCATCCATAAAATTCTCAAACAGATAATAGATTTGCAGAAATTCAAGTTTCTCAAAACTTATTACAACATCAAATTGTTGTACCAGTACTTAAAAAAATAAGTTTTTTCCCAAAACTGGAAAAAATCAAAGATAGTTTTTCAGACTAAATATTCAAATATCACATAAATTAGAATTAATTTTGTTCAAACAAATGAGGAAAAATAGTTTTCATGTCCTCAAGATTCTCCCAGGTTGCACTTTCTTCATTAAACTGGTCCCACTGGACCTTGCATTGACTTATTTCATGATTTCGCAAGTGCAACTGGTGAGTTTATAGCACCCTTATGGGTTCAACCATGATTATTCCTGGGTCTTGGACCTGCAAGGAATTCCAATTTAATACATGTGATAAATCTGAAACATATTTCTTAAGCAAATAAATATGAAAAACATCATGCATTTGTGCCAATGTGGGAGGCAATGCTAAGTGGTAAGCTACAAGACTTATCACTTCTACAATCTTGAAAGGTCCCACAAAATGAGGTGATAACTTGGCTGCTTTGCCAAAAGTAATTGATCTCTTTTTAGGCTTGACACATAAAAATACTTTTTCACCAAGTTCAAATTTTCTATCGACCCTTTTTCAGGTCTGCATAACTTTTTACCTATCAACAACTTCCTTTAATCATTCACGAATTAATTTTACTTGTTGTTCCATTTTAGTAAGCATTTTAGGTCCAATTACCTCTCTATCTTCAATGTTATCCCAACTAACAGGGGTTCTGCACTTTCGTCCATATAATGCTTCGAAAGGTGCCATTTTTAGAGAGGAATGGTAAGTATTATTGTATGCAAATTCAACTAAAGGAAGGTATTCTTCCCATTTGTACTACTGGTCCATACAATACATTCTCAACATATCTTCCATTACTTGATTAACTCTTTCTGTTTTCCCATCCATGTTTCTGGATGGTATGCGGAACTAAAATTTAGTTTTGTTCCTAAGGTTGCATTTAGAGTTTTCCAAAAATGTGAGGTCATTCTTGGGTCTCTATCAGATATAATTAACTCAGGTACACCATGCAATCTGAAAATTTCATGAAAAAATATTTTTGCAAGGACAAGTGAATCATCTTTTAGATTTCCAACAATGAAGTGAGCTAATTTTGTTAATTTTTCAACCACAACTAAAATAACATCATGCTTATTTTTAGACATAGGCAGCCCTTGAACAAAATCCATACTTATTACTTTCCATTTATATTGTGGTATGCTATGAGGGTACAAGTAAACCAGCTGGGTGCATATGTTCAACCTTAACATGCTGACATTCAAGGCAATGTGAAACAAAATCAATTATGTCTTTTTCATCCCCTTCCAAAAATATTGTTGTTTTACATCAACAAACATTTTTGTCACTTTGGGATGTCCAGAGTAAGGTGAATTATGAAATTCATTCATTAATTTCTTCCTTAACTCATTTTCTGAGGGTACATACACCTAATTTTCATACCTTAGGATTTCTTCATTATCAAATTCTAAAACCTTTGTATCTTGCATCATTAGGATCTGCAGCAAGTGTTGTTTTTACTTGCTGAAAATATGAATCAGACATCATTTCTTTCTTTACTTCATCTTTAAACTGAGTTCTCAAAGTTACAGTGCACAGAAATATGTTTCCTATGGCTTAGCGCATCTTCCACTCTATTTTATTTACCTTTAATGTAACTTATATCAAATTCATACTGAGACAAAAATCTAACCATCTTCGTTGTCTTGCATTCAAATTTGGTTGTGTGAAAATATATTTCAGCCCAAGGTGGTCAATTTTTAGCTCAAAGGGTTTACCTAAGAGATAATGTCTCCATACTTGAAGTGCATGTACTATGGCAGCAAGCTCTAGGTCATGGGGAGCATAATTCAACTCGTGTAACTTGAGTTTTCTACTTTCATAAGCTATAACATGATCATTTTGCAGTAATATACCCCCTAATCCTTCTCCGGAAGCATCTGTAACTACTGTAAAGCTTCGTTTGGATCAGAAACAGTCAAAATAGGTGTTGTAGTTAACTTTTCTTTTAGTGTTTTAAATGTTTCTTCACATTTATCACTCCAAACAAAACTTTTTGTCTTTCTTTTGTAATGAAGTAATTGGGGCAACAACTTTTTAAAAGTCCTTAACAATTTTTTTGTAATATCTAACAAGCCCCATGAAGCTTCTAACTTCATGAACATTCTTAGGTGTTGGCCAATCAATTATGGCTGCAATATTTGATGGATCAACTAAATTCCATCTTTGCTTATAACATGTCCTAAGTAATGTACTTCAGTTTCATAAAAGGAACATTTTGAAAATTTTCCAAACAATTTTCTCTTTCTTAAAATCTCAAGTACAATCCTTAAATGTTCATTGTGCTCCTCTATGCTTTTAGAATAGATAAGAATATCATCCAAGAATACAAGTACAAACTTGTCCAAGTATTCTTGAAAGATATTATTCATCAAATTCATGAAATCTTAGGTGCATTTGTTAAACCAAAAGGTAAAACAATGAATTCATAGTGCCCATACCTTGTTCTAAAAGTTGTTTTATGAATATCATCATCTTTGATTCTCAACTGATGATATCCAGATTGTTGATCTATCTTTGAATAAATGATGCACCATGCATCTGATCAAATAGATCATCAATCCTAGGAAGAGGATATCTATTTTTTATTGTTTCTTTGTTTAACATTCGATAATCAATGCAAAGTCTAAGTGTTCATCCTTCTTCTTAACAAATATTACTGGTGCTCCCCAAGGTGAGACACTCGGTCTTATCAAACCCTTAGAAAAAAGTTCTTGTAACTGTGCCTTTAGTTCAACTAACTCAGTTGTAGTCATGTGGTAAGGTGCCTTGGAAATAGGTTTAGTTCCAGGTTTGATTTCTATTGTGAAGTCAAATTCTCATTTCAGCAGAAGACCAGGTAGTTCTTCCAGAAACACATCATTGTACTCTCATAACAACGGGTATTTTTCCATAAAATTACTACCTTCTTCTATTGTTTCAGATATTTTTACTGCATATAACATGCAACCTTTATTTTTGGCCTTCTTAAGCTGCATGGCTGATAGTTTTCTAACTGAAATTCTCTTTTTACTCCTTGTATGTCTATTGTTTTTATGCAGATCATCAAGGCATCTTATGTGTTTTTCAAAACAATCAACCTTTTCTTTATGATCAACAAGCCAATTTACACCAATTATGACATCATATGACCCTAAAGGTGCAACATACATGTCTACTTCTGTAGTAAAACTTGGTAATTCTAAGGCTGTGCCAAAAAGACATTTATTAACAGTGTGGACAACATTATTCCCATAATGAACAGTCCATGATTTTTCCATAATTCCAGCTTTTCTTTTTAATTTTGAAGCTAATTTATTTGAAATAAAGCATTCTGTAGCACCAGTATCAAAAATTATAGTTACAGGTATACCAAATAATTTACCTGGCACTTCTATGGGTAGCCTATTTTTTAGCTTGCTTATCAACTACTGTGCAGCATGTATCTTGTGTTGTTGGTTGCTGTCATTTTTCTTTAGAGGGCATTGATTTGTGTAATGGTCCTTTCCACAGTTATAACAGCCCCCTAACAGGTCCCTTTTTAGGCTCAAACTTATTCTCACCTTGTAATTACTTGTTTTGGCCACCATAAGTTTTCTGCCCATTATTATTCTTTTGAAAATTATTTTTGTTATTTGCAGCAGGTTTATTTTTTGTTGTTTTCTTACTGTTTTCAGCCCCAAACCTATTTTTAGTGCAAAAAATTTTTCCATGCCACCTTCTTAGGTGCAAGTGATGAATAAGAGTTAGAGATTTTCTTTCGATTCTCTTCCTTATGCACAAAAATTTCCTTCAATTTATGTTCTTGCCTTATGGATTTTTATACAACTCCTTCCATGGTGGTTGGGTTGTGTACATCTACCTCTCCACCTATGATAGGATTCAATCCCATTATGAACTTACGTATTATGAACTTTTCATTAGTTTGGTATTGTGGTACATACTTGAGAAGCTTGGTAAACTTCTCCCAATATTTAGTTACAGTTAGTTTTCCTTGAACTAAATTATGAAATTCCATCATTTTCTTATCATAATAGAGTTGTGGCAACCAATGTTGTACCTAAAGTATCCCTTAAATTATTCCCAAGTGATGTTTTATTTCATCAATATTCAATTCAACCTTACGGTTGTCCCACCAGGAAGATGCTTCATGGGAAAGCTGATAAGCTCCCCATACTGCTTTGGTTTCTTCTGAGAAGTTCCTTATTGCAAAGTACTTCTCCATTTCACTGAGCCAATTCTCAGCCCCATCTCCAGTGTAGTACCATCAAAATTTGGTGGACTTATCATTTTTATGTCATTAGTAAGTTCAATTTCAACCTTGCCTTCTTATTTTCAGGTTGGTTAGGTGCATTTGCATTCACAGCATTATTGTTGCATTTGTAGCATTTTTATTCATTGCATTATTGTTTGTTATCACCACCAGGATTTCCAGCATTAACATTGTTTTCTAGAGGTGGTTGATTGTTATCATCAGCATCATCCTCCTCTTCTTTATTTCCCATTACTTATTGTTCAAGTACAACAAGATGATCTCTTGTGTCCAACAGGGTAACAAGGATCTCATCAAGTTTTTGTGTTGTAGTTACCTCACCAACTAGAGGCTGGTTATTTATAACATGTCCCTTGTTCTAACCATTTTCTGTTAACAATAAATTATTTTTTTATCAGAGATGGACTCAAATAGGTCCAAGAGATACAACCTTCAACTCTAATACCAAAATGTAACATCCTCATTTAAGACTTAGTAAAATAGGGAGAATTTTTTTTCGAAAACATAATGTTCACTGTTCTAAATTCACATAATTTAGAACAAACATTCCTTTGACTAATCCATCACATAACAGTAAACCATATGCAAACTGTAATGACTCGGTATAAAACTGATCTCTCATTTCATGACTCGGTGTTAAACCAATCTCTCATGTTTCATTATGTTCATGTGTATACTAAGTATACTTTTGGTTCCTTACCCTTAAGGGTCATTCAAGTGTTAATGTCTAAGGATCCTATTGAGTATCTGTTACTGATACTCATCTGATATCATGCAACCTTAGACCAGGTGACACAAGACAACACAACCAGTAGTTTGCGATACTTTGGCCAAATTTTTAAAGACATGTATATCATGTTTTTATTCCTAGATGACATACTCATCGAAAGGAATATGTATTTCACCCCACTTAAAATTGTCATCTAGATTAGACTTCCTTGACTTCTGTCAACCAATTTCAGGTCTATGTTTCACACTAAATAGGGAATAACTCACATAAACTAGTGCGAATAGTCTACTTATGGTGACTAAGAACAAATATACATACTCAAATTGACTTACATTGATTCAGGTGTGTTTATCCACCCTAGGTCAACATAAGTTGACATTCAAACTTGGTTATATGCCTATCACAGTTTAGAGTAAAACAGTGACCTGAAATTCCACTTTATGATAGTTGAGTTAGAGGAGTTGAGTGGGATATTGAGGCATAGTGGTTTCTTCACAGTATCCACCTAATGACCTGTGTCATTAAGTGGGTACTATGTACCAGTAACTATGCTGCAACAATCCACTTAGTTTTGATAACAAAAATGACATACTTAACGAGCTCATTAATTTCTTAATTTCCAGCTTGTTAATTAGTTTAATTTAAGATTAGGTAACATACCTAAGGATCAACTAAGTTTGTTATGATTAATCCTTCAAGAAAGGATTGTAATGCACCTTCTCATAAATTGAAGGTATGTAGATCAAATCTGCATTTATCTTAATGATTTTATTATTCATTCTCCTTTAGCCCTTTAAACCTTAATAATCAATCTGATTAAATAAGTAAAGGATAACATATAAGTCTCATTTTTTTAAGTCCATAAAATAAGTATAAATCTAATTTCTATAAATGTTAAGTTAAATTGAGTGACTTCTTTACCATTTAACCTCATCTTATCATAACCTTGTTATCATTCCAATTACTAATACATTGGTTTACATTTTAATAAGATCTTATATCCAATCAAACTTATAGATATAACTTCAACATAGGTTAAGAATCATTCATTATGTAATTTTCAACATAATAAGAAAGTTTCCTTTTCTTCCATTTAAGGACTAATATCTTATTCACAAGTTCATAATGACAAAAAGGGTATAATCCCGATAAGAACACAATATCATTCTTTATCACATAATATTTCATTACCATCACAACTGAATAAGGTTTAGCATATCAGAATTATAAATTCATATTAGTTTACCATTATCTCACTAGATTAATGGACTTAGATCTATATTTCCCTATCCCAATCAACACTTAAATCCATAAGGTAAGTAATAATTCATGTATACTTTTGACTTAGGATTAAATAACCAAATCAAAATTGGTCATATCGAAAAGATAAACTAACTTTCAAATTCCAATCATATAATAAGTCCCTTATAAAAAATGCATAATTCACTTTATTCCATCCAATATTCAAATATTTCAGTCAACAATGACATCACTTTTTCAATAAATACTTAGTATTATGGCACTAGGCCTTCATGGTTCTTCAAACAAAATCATTTCAAGAAATTTTACTACATTCATGCATCCAAATTAAATGAAATTCATCAATAAAATAAATGCAACTTCTTATAAGTCTTTCTTCTTTCAATTTTCAAAAAATCCATCTGTAAAATTGTTAGCATGTGTCAGTTCACAAGAACTGAGCATGATAAGTACTAAAACATTAGAACAATATGCTTCTATCTAACAATTTCATGAAAGGAACATTGCTATTTAATGAAATTGTTCTAAAGTTCCGAAATGCTATACAACTCTTTTAAGCATGTCAAAATGCCACAATGTCAAAATAAGAAAGGAAGTCAAATTAAGTCACACCTATGAACCAATTAACTATACATAAAAAAGTTCAGTAATCAAGGTAAGTTAATTCCATTTGACCCTTAAAGTCAAAAATAGGTAAACAAGTGTGTTAGGATTTCAATCATATAATCCAATAGATTATATGTTTGAAATCCAACACCTCGTCCTTCATTTTAATATTTAGTTATCTAAGAAAATTACTTCATCACACCATAAAATCAATTGGTATGCTAGTCAAATAATAAGAGTAAGTCATTTATATATCAGTCATAGAATTCATCTGTTATCCTAATGATATCATTTATAACTGTAACGAGAAATTATAACAAGAATAATAAATATCCAAATATCCATTCAAAAATCAAATGTAACTTAATAAACAGTCAAGTTATTTTCCTTTCATTATCTATCAACAAAGTTCCCATCACAAAGACTGATAAATGATACTATTATCAAATCAAAGTGGTTCAATATAAACCAAATACAATACAATGGAGATAAAACTGAAGGATTCGACCATCATTGACTTCATGAAGTCACAGAAGGAAGTATATAGAAAACCTAAAAGAAGGTATGTTACAAAATACTATGACAGTGAGATACACCTAGCCTATCCATAGTAATTTAATAGCCAAAATGGCCATAAAAAAATAATTGCATCATAGCAAAAAGTGTAACAATTTACTGTTGATGCTAATGATCAAATTTTATATCCTACTCATACAAAAGATCGAATAAACCAACTAGAGTAAATAAAAATAGGATAAAGCATGATTATAAGCAATACAAGATCACATATTTGAACTCATAGGGGTTAAAAATCCCTTAACTCATTCACAAATAAGCCTGCTATGACCAGTTTAAATGTATTTCAAACAAAGCTGACAAACCCAACCATAAGTTAACAATTCAAAAATTGAAAACTAGAATGAAATGATTCTAAGTTTGATACAAGGAAGGTTTCAAACCACAACATGAACTATAATCCTCAGGGGTTGACTTGATGACCCATTTCTGAGTAAATCATGAAATGGTAAAAAATAAATGAACCCAAAAATAATAGGTCAAAGAATTGAAACCCGGTATCATCCTTAATATTTTATAAAATCGGGACAATAGTTAGTGAACATAATTAAAAAAAGAATTCCCAGATGCAATATCGATTTAGAGATAAAATCGATTAAAAATTATTTGAGACACAGAATGCCTTATAAAAGAACAAATCGAGAACCCAAATTTGAATGAATTCCTCAAATGGCAAAAGTGGACAACTCAGAAAGGAAGTAACATAGAAGACTAGGATCTAAGCATTACCCACTTGATCAAGACTTACACCAACCTAGAAAGAGTGGTTTTAAAATAAAGAAACAATTACTCAAACCATACCAATAACAGTTACCTTCTTCTTTAGGGAGCGATTAAAATATTCCAAACTGCTAACTCCCAAAATGGGTTAAGGCTCTCTTTCAAGTATTAATAAGTTTTGAACCAAGATTCATGAAATATGGTCGATAAAACTGAATCCATAGCCTAAACTGAGTCAAACTGAAGAAAACTAAACAACCTTTTGTTTAATGCCAAATCTTAGCAAGCAAACATTGCACCAAAAACATTATTCAAGTGGGTATTGACCCTGTATTTAACAATATTTTAAACTTAATACAAAAGTATTACAAGCAACGAAAGATGCACAAACAGAAGTAAATAACTTAGCTATGCCTTTTCACAAAATGCCCACAGAGCCATATATGCAAACAAGGTCATTTAAATCGATATAAACCAGGTATTCCAAGGTCCATATAACCACACAGACTCGTTGAAATCGACTTAAACAATATATTAAACTTATAACATATTAAAACTATAAAAAGTAGATATAACACCATAACCACAAAAACCTAGAACCCATAATGCAATTTCAAAGAAGAGAAGGATCATTTTTATGAAGTGATTAAATAGAGTAGATTATCATAATGAGTTAGAGCCTATCATGCCTGGTAGAGCTCCAACAAAAAATTTCCAAACACCCATAGTTTCCTTTAAATCTTTCGCAATAGATTCCACAAAAAATTTGCAATAGAATCAACATGAAACCCATCATCTTATTTTCCTTCATTTTTATAGCTTCAGAAATAAATTTCCTTCCTTTAATTTTTCCATGCCATGGCAAGATTATAAATGCAACAAAAAAGAACTACCGGTTTGAAAAATAGGAGATCAACATGCAGAGCCATTGAGCTCGAAAAATCAAAATGAAATGTAAAACCAACTCTCTTTCCTTTCCACCATTCCATCTCAATGTTTCCAAGGTAGTTTTTCACTTATTCTAAGATAAATTAATACTAGGATAGTTTTCCAGTCACCCGATTGAATCCGTCAACCACTAGTTAACTTTAGTAACAACTAAATATTCTAGATAATGCAAAAACCATGACTTAGTTACCTGGAGTTTAGTGCCTACCAAGTTTAACTTGGTTTCCTCCAAAGTTGCAGGCAATACCTTATTTAAACACCATTAATTCTTGGTACAACGTCGGTTGGCACCCAGCTGACCGAGATTATACCCTTAGGGTTTTAGTTACCATGGGTAAGTCTTAGATTAGGTCTAGGTTCATCGATAGGTTTAGACCCCTTCAATAATATAGCAACCGTAACTTAGGTTAGGGGTTAGCTTAATCAAAAATATTTATAACATATCTAGGTCGCTTTTAGATATATATTAGTCTCCTTAGAAAACGTTTCATTAATCCTTTATATTTATTAAACAAGAGTGTCATTATTTGAAATTCATTTAATCAAAATACGATTAATCTACAATATGAATGTTTTCACAAGATGTCACAAAACACCCCCAAAAACCTTATATGCATTTACGCCTGAACAAGATGGTATGTCTGAAATGTAATGAAGTCAAATTTACTTTAAAACAATGATCGTAATAATGTATCAATCAAAGGCATGCCTTGGATCACTGAAATTGATTCAAGGTATGGTTATTCTTTTCATCTGAATGTAATAGTCTAAGGAAAAAATTCAATATCATAACTTAGGTATCTTACCCACATGATTCCAAAATACTGAATTTACTTCCTACCAGCTAGGTTCACATAATGTACTGCAAAACTCCATTTAGTGAGTACATGATAGTCATTAAACATTAGTAAATTTTTTCCAAAGTATGATTAAGATCAAATTCTTCTGCAGGCAATAGATATCTATTCTACAAACATGACCAACAATTCAAAGAGTATACTAACTCAGAATAGGAATCACATATCAACGTTTGAAAAATTCCATTATAGAAGCAAGTACAAACATCAACATGGAAGAGACATTACATACCTCCCTTCTAAAACACATCATCGTCCCGATGATTAACATAGTCCACATACATATTTAAAACATAGGCATAAATATAACTTATTCATCCATAAAATTCTCAAATAGATAATAGATTTGTAGAAATTCAAGTTTCTCAAAACTTATTTAGCATCAAATTGATGTGCCAGTACTTATAAAAATAAGTGTTTTTTCCAAAACTGGCAAAAATCAAAGATAGTTTTTTAGACTAAATATTCAAATATCACATAAATCAGAATTAATTTTGTTCAAACAGACAAGGAAAGGAAGTTATCATGTCCTTAAGATTTTCCAAGGTTACACTTTTGTAATTAAACTGGTCCCACTGGACCTTGCATTGATTTATTTCATAATTTCACAAGTGCAACTGGGGATTTTCCAGCACCCTTACGGGTTCAACCATGATCATTCATGTGTCTTGGAAATTTAATACATGTGATAAATTTGAAACGTATTTCTTAAGCAAAGAAATATGGAAAACATCATGCATTTGTGCCAATGTGGGAGGAAATGCTAAGTGGTAAGCTACATGACTTATCACTTCTACAATCTCGAAAAGTCCCAAAAAACAAGGTGCTAACTTGGCTACTTTGCCAAAAGTAACTAAGCTCTTTTTAGGCGTGACACGTAAAAACACTTTTTCACCAAGTTCAAATTTTCTATCAACCCTTTTGAGGTTTGCATAAATTTTCTGCCTATCAACAAATTCCTTTAATCGTTCACAGATTAATGTTATTTGTTGTTCCATTTTAGTAAGCATTTCAGGCCCAATTACCTCTCTATCTTTAATGTTATCCCAACTAACAAGGGTTCTACACTTTCGCCATATAATGCTTCGAAAGGTGCCATTTTTAGAGAGGAATGGTATTATTATTGTATGAAAATTCAACTAAAGGAAGGTATTCTTCCTATTTGTATAACTGGTCCATACAATACATTCTCAACATATCTTCCATTACTTGATTAACTCTTTTTGTTTGCCCATCCGTTTCTGGATGATATATGGAACTAAAATTTAGTTTTGTTCCTAAGGCTGCATTTTTATTTTTCCAAAAATGTGGTGTCACTTTTGGGTCTCTATCATAAATAATAAACTCAGGTACACCCTGCAATCTGAAAATTTCATGAACAAATATTTTTGGAAGGACAGATGAATAATCTTTTAGATTTCTAGCAATGAAGTGAGCTACTTTTGTTAATTTTTCAACCACAACTAGAATAACATAATGCTTATTGTTAGACATAGGCATCCCTTGAACAAAATCCATACTTATTACTTGCCATTTATACTACGATATGCTATGAGGGTACATTAAACCAGTTGGGTGCATATGTTCAGCCTTAACATGCTAACATTCAAGGCAATGTGAGACAAAATTTTTTTTTCCTTTTTCATCCCCTTCCAAAAATATCGTTGTTTTACATCAGAAAGTATTTTTGTCACTCTAGGATGTCTATAGTAAGGAGAATTATGTAATTCAGTCATCAATTTCTTCCTTAACTTGTTTTCTGAGGGTACATACACCCAATTTTCATACCTTAGGATTTCTTCATTATCAAAGATGAAACCTTTGTATCTTGCATCATTAGAATCTGCAACAAGTGTTGTTTTTACTTGTTAAAAATATGAATCAGAAATCATTGCTTTCTTTACTTCATCCTTAAACTAATTTCTCAAAGTTACAAGCCTGGAAATATGTTTCCTACAGCTTAGCGCATCTGCCACTCTATTTTCTTTACCTTTAATGTAGATTATGTCAAATTCATACTAAGAAAAAACCTCTAACCATCTTCACTATCTAGCATTCAAATTTGGCTGTGTGAAAATATATTTTAGCCCAGGGTGGTTAGTTTTTAGCTCAAAGGGTTTACCCAAGAGATAATGTCTCCATACTTGAAGTGCATGTACTATGGCAGGAAGCTCTAGGTCATGGGGAGCATAATTCAACTCATGTAACTTGAGTTTCCTGCTTTCATAAGCTATAACATGATAATTTTGTAGTAATATACCCCCTAATACTTCTCCAGTAACATCTGTAAGTATTGTAAAGCTTCCATTTGGATCCAAAACAATCAAAATAGGTATTGTAGTTAATTTTTATTTTAGTGTTTTAAATTTTGTTTCAGATTTATCACTCCAAACAAAATTTTTGTCTTTTTTTTTTGTAATGAAGTAATTGGGGTAGCAACTTTTGAAAATTCCTTAACGAATTTTCTGTAATATTCGGCAAGCCCCATGAAGCTTCTAACTTCATGAACATTCTTAGGTGTTGGCCATTCAATTATAGATGCAATCTTATATGGATCAAATGAAATTCCATCTTTACTTATAACATGTCCTAAGTAATGTACTTCAGTTTCATAAAAAGAACATTTTGAAAATTTTCCAAACAATTTTCTCTTTCTTAAGATCTCAAATACAATCCTTAAATGCTCATTGTGTTCCTATATTCTTTTAGAATAGATAAGAATATCATCCAAGAATACAAGTACAAACTTGTCCCAGTATTCTTGAAAGATATTATTCATCAAATTCATGAATGCTAGAGGTGTATTTGTTAAACCAAAAGGTAAAACAATGAATTCATAGTGCCCATACCTTGTTCTAAAAGTTGTTTTATGAATTTCATCATCTTTGATTCTCAAATGATGATATCCATATCGTACATCTATCTTTGAATAAACAGATGCACCACACATCTAATCAAATAAATAATCTATCCTAGGAAGAGGATATCTATTTTTGATTGTTGCTTTGTTTAACATTCAATAATCAATGCAAAGTCTAAGAGTGTCATCCTTCTTCGTAAAAAAATATTACCTGTGCTCCCCAAGGTGAGACACTCGGTCTTATCAAACCCTTAGACAAAATTTCTTGTAATTGTGCCTTTAGTTCAACTAACTTAGTTGTATTCATGTGGTAAGGTGCCTTATTTATAAATAGGTTTTGTTCCAGGTTTGATTTCTGTAGTTAAATCAAATTCTCATTTCGGTGGAAGACCAGGTAGTTCTTCGGAAACACATCATTGTACTCTCGTAACAATGAGTATTTTTCCATAAAATCACTATTTTATTTTGTTGTTTTAGATATTTTTACTACATATAACATGCAACCTTTATTTTTGGCCTTCTTAAGTTGCATGGTTGATAAATTTCTAACTGAAATTCCTCTTTTTATTCCTTGTATGTCTATTATTTTCTACAGATCATCAAAGAAACTTATATGTTTTTTAAAACAATCAACCTTTTCTTTATGGTCAACAAGCCAATTTACACCAATCATGACATCATATGACCCTAAAGGTGCAACATACAAGTCTACTTATGTAGTAAAACTTTGTAATTATAAGGTTATGCCAAAATAAATTTATTAATAGTGTGGACAACATTATTCCCATAATGAACAATACATGATTTTTCCATAATTCCATCTTTGCTTTTTTATTTTGAAACTAATTTATTTGAAATAAAGCATTTAGTAGCACCAGTATCAAAAAGTATAGTTACAGGTATACCAAATAATTTACCTGGCACTTCTATGGGCGGAGCTTGTTTTTCAGCTTGCTTATCAGCTACTACAACATGTATCTTGTGTTGATGGTTGATGTTATTTTTCTTTAGAGGGAACTAATTTACGTAATGGTCCTTGCCATAGTTATAACAGCCTCCAACAGGTCCCTTTTTAGGCTTAAACTTATTCTCAGCCTTGTAATTATTGTTTTGGCCACCGTAAGTTTTCTGCCCATTATTATTCGTTTTAAAATTATTTCTGTTATTTGCAGTAGGTTTATTTGCTGCAGTTTTCTTACTATTCTTAGCCACAAACCTGTTTTTAGTGTCAAAAATTTTCCATGCCAACTTCTTAGGTGCAAGAGATGAAGAAGAGTTGGAGATTTTCTTTCGATTCTCTTCCTTATACACAAAAATTGCCTTCAATTTCTATTCTTTCCTTATGGATTTTTCTACAACTCCTTCCATGGTGGTTGGGTTTTGTACATCTACCTCTTCACCTATGATAGGATTCAATCCCATTTTTAACTTATTTATTCTGAACTTTTCATTAGTTTTTTACTGCGGTACATACTTGAGAAGCTTGGTAAAATTCTCCCAATATTCAGTTACAGTTAGTTTTCCATGAACTAAGTTATAAAATTCTATCATTTTCTGATCATAATAGATTTGTGGCAACCAACGCTGCCTAAAGTATCCCTTAAAATATTCCCAAGTCATGTTTGCTTCGTCAATATTCAATTCAGCCTTACGGTTGTCCCACCAGGAAAATGATTCATGGGAAAGATGATAATCTCCCCATACTGCTTTGGTTTCTTCTGAGAAGTTCCCTATTGAAAAATATTATCCATATTTAAATTTTTCTTATTAGCCTTCATATGGGAGATATCATTATTAAACTCTTCAAGGAGGATCTCATAGAGGTTATACCTAAACAAAGTAGCCACAATTTCATATGTGATTGTAACACTCGAGGCATGGGAAAGATATGTGTCCTTCATGCATCATCCTAGTTACCTTTTCCAACACATCATCAGTGGTTTGGTAGGTTTGGCCTAGGTAAAAAAAATTATTATATAGTTAACTCAACAAAATATTAATATGTTTTTCTTCCACAAATTAAAAAGGGAACCAACAAGCCATTTATCTAACTTCATTCTTAGAATCATCTTGGAATTCTCTTTCCATTATTATTATCTTGTTGTGTGATTCATTTGAAATATTGGGCCCTTACCTACCTTCGGCCTAGGGTGGTTGATTTCTACCTATTAGGAATGAATAGATATTTGTGTTTCCTGTGACTGTCTAAACTTGAATGTAATGAAAAAATAAGCTCTTATTGGATTATGAAGGAAATATTTAAATGTTTATTTCTTGATTACATGTTTTTAAATCTTGTGTTTTATGAATACTTATGGGGTCACCATTTTTATTTGTTGCAAGTTTTGGATTGCTAAAATTTACTTGATGATTGTTATGCTCTCAAAAAAATTCCTCTTTTTAATTTGTATTATGACTACATATGGACAATTTTATATCAACCCTTATTAAAATTAATTAATGAATGATTAATAATACAAAAACTAATAGTAAATAATGTGTAAAATGATGTATCATATCAAATATACATACATACAGACATAATAATCGTTTTAAGAAAGAGATATAAACAATCAAAGGTCGATTTGCAAAAAAAGAGTCACTTAGCTAGTTCAAATAAGATCTGGGTTGTGTTAATGGGTGATCTCAAATAGAAACAATGCATGGGGAACATGGATCAAATTTGAAGGGCTAGTCAAAAGTTTATCTTAAAGGGCACATTTTTCAGTAGCCCTTCCATGATGAAAAGTAATATAAAAATTTACACTTCATATGACAAGAGAAAATATAGTCAACACGTCCTAAAAATTAAGAACATTTTTTAAATATTTGATTATATAAAAGCATAAAAAATTGGTTCATAGTACTACGACTACAATAAAGTAAATGGTGCATTACACATTAAGTTTAAACCCCTTTCAAATATCTTAAGTGTTTTCCATACTAAGAGAGTTAATAATAGATATACTAGTTCATATCAAATATGTTAAGAAGAATAACTCCACCTAAATGTAACATATTACATTTCCTTTGAATTATGTATTGAAAGGGTATATGCATATTCACATTATTTATGGGAGGAGTCCCAAAAAAAATTCAAAATAATATCCCCTTGTCGGTATTAGAACTATAGTAACCATCTGCAAATACAATTTGAATTTAGTTAGAATGGAAGAAACACAAATTATATACATAATTCAATTATATTTATTTGTGTAAAAATAAATAAAGAACATGTTTTATATTCAAAGGGCTCATAAACTCACCAGTTATTTTTCTAGTGAAATAGGATTTCGAGCTTTCATATGATTCCATGCATCATAGATAGAATTCCATTCTACCTCATTTAAAGCATGAGGTGCACAAAGAGAGAGAAACATCAACATATCCAATGTATGCAAAGATAGTCTAGATCTTTCATCATTCTTTATCATGTTTAACTTTGAAAAACCTTTTTCACATACTATTGTGCTTGCTAGAGCAACAAAAATAGCTTGCCATAGTCACATTAAAGATGAGAACCCTTCAAACCATTCAGGCTCACCCCCACATAGATCCCATGCTCCAAACATATGTTTTTTTGGATATGATTTATTAATAGTATAAACAAATTCATCCATCTCACCCAAACATTTAATAGTGTCCACAATAGGTAAATTCCCAATACTAAATTTCTCACATAAACATATTAACCATATTTTTGTTTGCTCAATCTCTATCATTCTTTTTCCTCATAATAATTATGAGAACTGAAAAACTTAGCAACATTGAATATAGGGTAAATATGTGAACCTTGAATCTAGAGAATCAATCACCTTCACTATAAAATCTTTTCCCAATAAAATACAATCATCCAGTGTCCTTGATCTTTGTGACTTAGGAAAGATTTTAAATATTAATGTATGCACATGTATCATACCTGTTTCATTTGCAAACTCAAGAGTTCCTCTTTGCATTTTACTTAGAAAAGATGACATATGTACAATACCTACCCCAAATATGCCTCTTTGAAATATCCTACGAAGCATATCAATTGTAATATCTAAAGTAGCGCCAATGGAAGTAATTTCAACATGATCATATTGTAATTTTTTGTTCAACTTATTCAACTAGGTAATCACATCTACAAGTAAACGGATACAAAACAACACTTGAAATATTGTTGCCAAATCATACATGTTTTTCTCTTCTAACTCCCATTCTTTCAACAAAGTAGGCATGACCTTTACAAGTCTTTCCATAACCGTTCGTCTAGAAAGCCACTTGATTTGATGGATTTGTAACACCACCAACCTATTGATTTGAAATGAATCCATTAACTCTCTCAATGCTCCATGTCTTTTAGCAAATTTCTCAAGCCACGAATAAACTTTGTAAATTTATCAATAAATTGTAACTCTGGAAAAAAAGAATAGGCATCATTTGCTATCTATGTTTCCTGGTGAGCTATGAAATGAATATCTAGTAAATGAGGAGCATTTAAAAAAATCTTAGTAGATAAACCTTCACAAAGACCCCTAATTGCAGAAGCCCCATCAAATCCAAATCTCACTAGCTTTATCAAGGATAATCCCATCTTTGCTAAAAGAGTAATCACAACATCATACATATATTGAGATGTATCATACTTTATTTGAAGGAGGTGTATGAATTTTGTTACACATTGACCTCTCCCTTTATTATTCAAATATGTAATATAAACTATCAAATGTTGCTCCATAATTCGATCAGAGCTTTCATCAACTAAAATGGAATAAAACGGACTACAAAAAAATTCATATATTAAAATTTTCAAGTATACCTCTTTAGCAACTTGTAAAAAATATTTTCCAGAAGTATTATTTGTATAAGTGTTGGTCCGAAAATCTATCGGGTGGACAGATCTATGGATAGACAGGCCAAAAGTGTGCAGGGCATAGCCCCTCTTTGAGACAGCAAAGCAAAACTGGTTTATTGCTTATTCTACCAACAGGAATCTGTGCAAGTCTTACAATATTCTTCCTTCAAGGGTGGTTTAGGATCTCATCCCGGTAGAGTTAGTTCCGATGAAGAACAGAAAGGAATGAAGGAAGGAATAGAAGAAAGGTGGATCTGAAGGGGGAAAAGAAATGAATTCCAAAGTAGAAAGGTCAGAGGGTTTATGTTTTGGGCTGGTAGTAAACAAAGCCAAACTTACTCACATAAACAAACAAAGAAATACTGATAAACAAATGACAAAAGCATATGTGAATCCAACAGAATAAGCATGCAGATCTAACTTAAGAAAGATCTAACACATAACACAAGAATTCAACACAAAGTCCCAATTTGTGTATTAATAATTGTTCTATTACAAGAAAGCTCAAAGTCTTTCTCTCCTCACTCTATTTTTCATACAAATTTTCTCACACTGAATAGTACAAGTATCCAAGTATTTATAGAAGGAGAAGGAGAAAGAAGACAAAAAGGAGCCAACAACTATTTACAAAATATCTAAAAGTCAAATGTTGACTTTAGGGCAATTTGGTGGATGAAAACATCTCATGGTGCAACATGGATGATGTCATCATTTGTGCCAACATACTTTTAAATATGTTTACAAAAATGGGATTTATCCCAGGAGGAAGGAGCCTATTCGTCATCATCCCTTGGCTTGGAAAGGAGTGTCCTACTTCTACTTAGGAGAGGAAATGTGAAATTGAGCTCGATACTCCATGAACTTGCTGACCATCACTTGAAGTTGATCCTGAGCCCGGGACCCTTGGTGTGATCTCCGATGACTTCACAAGTTTCCTGTTCATCTCTAAGTCTTTCCGAGAGTTTGAAATATTCACTGCTTGCCTGCATCAGGTATCTAACAAAGTCACAGCAGGCCAGAAGGTTGTTGATAGATTCTTTATCAAAAGTGGCCTTTGACGCTAAACCCTGCGACGTGATTTCCTTCAAAATATGAATAGTATCATCTACCTTCCTAAAGGCGTATGTTGGACCGAGAAACCCTAGAGACATTCTTAAGACGATCTGCTCCATTTGATACAATGCATCCAGGGCTTCCTCCTTGATTTTGTCTATTTTTTCCAAGAAAAACTCCATTTGGTCAACCCGATAGTCTCAAGCAGCAAGGACTTTGTTGGGTGCTCGCGGGTGATCAAAAACACTGAATTTCACTAAGTCATCGACTGGGCAGTCGAGCATCTTCTAGAATGTCTCGTGTTGTAACCTGGCATGGTCCAACTCTTCAGAGATAGGTCCTGTTATTGCTTGGAGTTCCTTGTTAGCTTGATCTATATTCTGATAAGAGCTCTGTGAACTTTGTAATCACTTCCTCACTATCTTTGAGGATCTGCTCTCTCCAGGAGGACACTGCTATACATTGCTCACCAACCTTGGTGTACTCATTTATCTTCTCCTGACTAAGAACTTTAGGAGGGTCGGATGACAGTCATAGGAGGGGCATTGCCCATATTTTGCAGGGCTTGGAGAAGATGCTTGTTTTTCTCTTTTAATATTCTCTTCTCTTCCTTTGCTTCTTGAATCTTTTTGCAAAGGGCATCCACTGCGGATAAGGCCTCTCCTTGCAAGCTCTCTGATGATGTTCCCATCGTGACTCTGAGTCACTGTAAAATCTATAGGAGACAGATCTTCTTTCTTCTTTGTGAGATCAGGGTATGCGATCTCCATAACCCTTTCACCTGAAGCACTTTGAGAGAAGCGGGTTATAGCCTTTTTTCTTCTTAGGCCCTTTAGCCGGAATAATGGAGAAGTCCATAGGTGCAATAGGGACTTTCCTCTTGTGCTGGCTCAGGTGTTCGGAGATCCATTCTGGACTTAAGGGAGTGAGACCAGAGGAAGAGGAGGAAACGGGGGTGGAAGAAGGAGAAACTACAGTGGACACATGGGGAAATGTGTTGAGACACTTGGTGGTGGCATTGAGAAAGAAGCCAACACTCTAATGCTCATGGGGTTAGGAGTGACTGCAGGAGAGGAAACTGTGGGGGCGGAAGGGATCTATGAGATGAGGGAAGAAATGCTGGGGGACAGATCCATGAGGGAAGAGAAGATGGAGGAAGAGGAAGGGGGAATGGTAGAAGATGGGGGAGAAGACACAACCAAAGGAGTGGTTGGTTGAGTGACATGAGGAGGGGAAGGAGGAGCGAGAGAGGAGATGGTTGGGACCTCACTAGTTGTAGTAGTGACGACATCCTGAGTGGATGTGTCCATTGGAGCACTGGCCACTTCTTCTCTTCTTGGGGACACTAAGTCCACAACTTGTTCCTCGGCGATGGAAGGAGGGCTCTCAGGAACTTCTTTCTAAGCAGTGCTTGCCTCCCCTTCTATATATTTTCCTTTGCCTTTAGGCAAGTGTTTCGGCCTGGTGGGTGCATCACCCAAGGGAGACATGGTAAAGTCTACCCCAAGGTAGATGATACCATTTTTCTTGCACTAATGCTTGGTGCACTGCAGAGTGCCCTTGACCTTTCCTCAATAGTTTGAGGGGTCTTGTTTCTATCAATTTCAGAGGCAATTGTCCCCATCCGTGTCTAGATAAACCTGATCAACTTCTTGATCAGTTGCTTGGAAACCCTTTGGGATGATGGCCACACCATATTGAATGATTGCACTAGGGCCAGGCTGGGAGTGATCCTTTCGTCTAAGCTTTTGATATAGATCGATGTAGATCTTTTATCTGAGGGACGTGAATTGGATCGATTTTTCCCTGGGAGGCCAATCATGAGGATCAAAGGTTGGCCCTCATTGGGAAATTATACTTTAAATTGAGTTCAATTCAAGCTCTGCAAACATCTCCTGGGATTTTCCCTATGAAGTGCAGGTGTACCCCCATTGTGATGGGGAATCAGAGTTCCACCCTTCTTCCATTTTTAAACACTTCTCATGGTATGTGATAAGCTATCTAGAAAGCTCCAATAGGATCAGCTTGGGTCCCACATACCTCGGAAATTTGGTGGGCTCTCCCAAGAAGTTAGCGGCTCTGAGATATGTGAAAGTGGGGAATTGCGTGAATAACGCTCCCCACTTCTCTGTGGTGGTGACCATGCTTTTGGTCATCCACTTGTAAGTCATGTTGGGCCTCAAGAGGTAGATGAAACCATAGAAGAAGACATGCTGTTGACTTTACTGAATTGGGCTATGTTGTTCTTCAATTTTAATTCTGGATAGTACTCGTATATTTTAACTTGTGGCCATATCCATACCGATTCAATGTCTGGGTAGTCCCTCTCTGAGGCAGCAACATATACCACATAGGAGTTCATATAGAACCTCCCAGTTGTTGAAAGTTCTTGAAGCTACTCCGAGATTCATGCTACTGATAATCTCTCCCCATTCAAAATGTTGATCAGGAACATTTTTACTCATGGTTTCTAAATACCTGAGCATCCACTTGTGAAAGTAATGGGCATCGAGGAGCCCAAACACCCTGCTCAGGAAGGTGATGGTGTCACTCAGCTCCTCTGAAAAGTCACTATGATGAATGACTTGTGGCCACCTACTTGTCACCTTCTTGTTCTTGAGGTACACTCATTCATCAGCTGCATACATTTGTCTTCATTTTGATTCCATGTCTTCATGCAGTCCCTGCTTACTGCTACAAAAAGTGGTGAGGGATACCCAACATGATCTCAAAATGCCAGGCCGTGAGGTTGATTATTACCTTTCCCTTCTCATTTTTGACACATCTTGTGTCCTTATTATAACAATGACCCACCAACATCATGAACTCATTGTTGATTCTGATATCACAGGGATCCCTGCAGCAAAGTGCAGACCACTCCAGACCCTTTGGTATTCCATGGGCTTCCTTTGACCTTCTTGGTTCTGGTTAAGTCCTGGCTTTACTACCTTAGACTTAGTTGGCTTCTTACTCGATGAAGACATGTGTGGATCTGAGCTCAGCTATTGATCTGCAAGAAGAATCAGGGAAGTCCATCACAGAAGAGCCATGTTAGCTGTTAAGTCATCCATCAAAGCTTACAGAATGAAAAGTTAGCAATTTACGAGCTTCTGTGGCATAAGGTGCAGCTCTACTATAGGTTGTAGAGTCTTAGAAAAGCAAGGCACACTTTGGGAAATTGTTGCATGGGAGAAAACAACGCCAAAAGGGGTGCAGGGCGTGGGAAGGCTACACACAACATTCAGATGTTGGTGTCGAAGGAATGTGCGCTTGTGCCATTAGAAGTCCTTTTAAGTGGGGCAAGACATGGTTGGTGTTGCAAGGTCCAAGGATGCGCCATTAGCATAGATGTGGTAAATGCTGCATGAGAGTGAGGTGCGCCAAGTGGTTTAGTTTGCGCAGCGTGCGGGAAAGGTTTGCACAACATGCAATGTTGTTGCTATTGTTTTGGCGCTAGCACTTGTGCCTAGGGAAATTTGTAGTTTTTATAAGGTGCAGAGAACATTTATGCCACATGCAAGGACAGTGTGCCTATGGCGCAACTGTGTTTGATGTAACAAGGATGAAGTTTGCACCGAAGGAAAAACAATGGGTTGTTTTACAAAAAATTATCATGATTTTCACTCTTTTGGCTTAGATTTTGATGTTCAAGGGAGGGAAAACTTAGCAAAGCAAGGAATAAGGGACAAATGAGTTTGAGTTGTTTTGTGGCAGAGTCTTCCAGATTTGCAGATCTGGAAGGAGGATAGAAAATGGTTTGAAGGTGGGGTAATATTATTGGGAGTTGTGTTATCTTCTTAGGTTCATTGTTTATTATCAATCCTAACCACCTAAACCAACATAGAAACCACAACAAATCCATAAGAAGGGCAAGGGCCACTTACTAGGAATATATATAACGATAAAGGGGATGATGTGGGGTCCACAAATGTGACAAATGGAAACATGCGGGGCTGATAGGAATGCTGATAAGTACAGAGGAATAAATTTTTCACATTTTTTGAATTGTGAAAATGACAGGTTGGACGCGCCTATATATAGCAAAAGGTGCAATAAATGTGCCACCAACTTTTTCTATGGCGCACTTAGGAGAGATGTTGACATGAAGATATTTGCGCCATGGCGTAGCTTTGGGAGTGTCAACACTGCATTTTCAGTGCCATACGCAACTTTAGAGAGGTGTAACATTTGGAGTGTTGACAAGTTGGCGCATGCGCTTTGGTGCACAGGTGCAACATTGAGAGGCGCAACATTTGGAGTGTTGACACTCCCTACACAAAAGAATGCGCCAAAGGAAAGGAGGGGCACAGTTTTGGTTGATGTTACATGAATGAAAACTGCGCCCAACCCAAAAAGGTTGAAAATGACCAAGTTCTAAAAACTAGATTTTCCAGAAAGGGATTTTATGCCATTCCGAATGCTAAGAGACCTCAACGGGGGACCAAAATGGAAATTTTGGTATGGTTACCTGCAAAATTGCCCTTGTCAATTTTACAGGATAACAACTGGCTCTTTCTGGGGACTAACTTTGAGCGAAGTTTAAGGGTAGAGAATCCCAGATCAACATGTGCCTATCCATTGGGTTACAAAGTCAAAAACAAGGGTGAATGAAAAAGAAAAGGAAAACACACAACCAACAGAAAGAAAACACACGACAAAAACAAACACACAACTAAAGCAAACTATACAAAGAAGAGAGCAAGCTCTACTTCCTGAATATTTTGAGATGTTTCCCACTATAGGGAAGCGGGAGCTCAGTTCCATCCAGATATGAGAGATAGAAGCTATTCTCTCCATTGAGCTGCTTGATCTTGAAAGGCCCTCTCCAAAGAGAGTTGAATTTCCCATGCATGCCCTTTGGCTCTCTTCGCTTGTCCCATAGAAGGATGAGATCTCCCACCTAGAAATCCCTCTACTTAGCCTTTTTATCGAACAGTCTCTTGACTTGATTCTGATGCTCGGTGATCCTGTCGACCACTCTTACTCTCTTTTCTTCAAGTTCTGTTAGATACATGATCCTCTTTTCTAGAGAATTCTGGAAAGTCTCATCCTCGATCGCTCGTGCCAAGCGTAGAGCAGGGAGTTCCATGGAAATGGGGAGTTCAGCGTCGATTCCATATAACACTTGAAAATGTGACATACTGAGAGACCTCTTCGGAGTAATACGGTCTGCCCACAAAGCATCATATAATGACTTGTGCCATGACCACTGATTCTCATCGACCAGCTTCCGTATGATGGTCACTAGGTTCTTATTACTAGATTCTACCTGACCATTTCCCTGGGGGTAATAATCTAAGGCATGGGCCAAGGTTATCCCGTATTCATAGCAAAAACTGATAACTTCCCGTGAGGAGAAGTTGGAAGCATTATCAGCAACGATCTTGTGTGGGATGCCAAATCTCACGATGATATTTTCTTTGATGAAGTTGCAAACAACTTCAGAGGTGGCATTTTTGACAGGTATGGCCTCCACCCATTTGGTGAAGTAATTTGTTGCTGTTAGGACATAACTATGTCTGGCACTTGATTGGGGATGTAGTGCTTTGATAAAGTCAATTCCCCATTTCCTGAATGGTTCATCAATAATGACGGGTCTGAGGGGAAAAGAAGCCAATTTTGGTTTGCCAACAAACTGTTGGTAGAGCTCACATTTCGCTACCCAGGTGGCTGTATCCTGAAATAGTGTTGGCCAGTAGTACCTAGGCCCAAATGATCTTATGTGCTATTATAGATGAGGAGAAGTGACCACCGCAGGCCAAGTCATGAAAAATTTCAAGCAATTTGATCTGCTGCAGTTTTTCAACGCATCACAAGAAGATGCCATCAATCCCGTGCTTGTATAAACCGTCATCCCATATGACATATCTAGCTGCCCTAAGCTTTACAGTTCCTAATTTTCCTTTGAATTTAGATGAGCTGGGCACTCACCATAAGTGAGAAAGAAAGTGATTTCTGAATACCATTCGTCGTTGGTCACAACAAATAGAACCATAGGTAGAGAATCAACTTTCCTCAGCTGACCCTGTGCTCTGTCGATGCAATCAACTTTCTCTTTAGGGACCTCTGAATCTTTGTTTTCAGCCATAAGCTGACATAGGCCCTTGCCTCTTACCAGCTTGGTTGGTTTTATGTCTAGATCATACTCTTGGACCTTTGCGATCCAATTCCCTCGTAATCTTCCTAACTCTTGTTGAGTTAGGATAGACTTAACTTCCGTGTTAGGAACCAACACTACCATATGAGAGTTTAGGATGTAGTACCGGAAGTTCTTGACTGCTTTGACAATGGCGAAGGCATGCTTCTCTAACTAAGACATATTCAATTCATGAGGCTTGAGAGGGGAGCTCATGAAAGTGATTGGAGATTCAACATCCTCAGAGTTCTTTTGCATTAAGATGGCTGATACAGTATGCGCAGATGCATAACTGTACATGATAAAATCCTTGGAGAAGTTGGGACATACCAGGATGGGTGCATGAGCAATGGAGGCTTTTATATCCTCGAATGATGCCTTTCCTTCTTCACTCCACCAGAAATTTTGTGACCCTTTCATCATATTTGATATGTGATGAGTCTTTTCAGCGAAGTCAGGAACAAAGCGTCTGAGAAAATTCACCTTTCGAAGAAGGAGTGAACACCGGTCTTGCTTGTGGGTAAGGTAAGGCTCTGAATAGCCTTAACCCTTTTGACATCTATCTTTGTTCCTTCCTTACTGACAATGTGTCCCAAAAACTTTCCTTCAGTGACCCCGAAAATAGACTTTTTTGGATTTAGGGAAATCCCATGTTCTCGGCATCTAATCAATACTTGCTCCAAATGATCACAGTGATCACTTCACTTTTTAGAGAACACAGTTAAGTCATCCAAATAAACTATGATGACCTTTCCCATCATACCTTTGAATGCAAAGTCCATTGCTCGCTGAAAGGTGGCACCAGCGTTGGTCAAGCCAAAAGGCATCCTGCTGTAGGTGAATGTGCCCCAGGGAGTAGTGAATGTTGTTTTGAATTGGTCTTTAGGTGAGACTTCAATCTGATTATAGCCCGAAAAACCATCAAGCATGGACAACATCTCTAAACTAGTTACTACCTACAGAACCTGATCCATTATGGGGAGCGGGTAATTGTCCTTCAAGGATGCCTGATTCAGATTGTGAAAATCTACGCATATGCGTATCTCACCATTCTTCTTTCATACGGGCATGATGTTTCACGACCCAGGTACTATGATGGATAGGAAAGATGATTCTCGCATCCAACATTTTCTGTATTTCCACCTGGATGGTACCTGAGATCTTAGGATTGTAATGCCTCTATTTCTGGTGAAAGGGTTTGACATCATCTTTTAACGGGATGTCATGTTGAATGTCCTTAGGCTTAAAAGACTTTAGATTGGCATAAGACCATGCCAATACGTCCATATATTTCTTCAGAAATTTGAAAAACTTCCACTTTTCCTCGGGTGTACAACATTTCCTGATGTTCACAAACTGTGGATATTCTACAGTACCCAGGTTGACCGATTCGGTCTCTGGAGAGGAGTTAGGATCATCTTGTCACTTCTTCTTGACAAAATGATCATGTTTGTCAAACAATCATTCTAGAGAGACTAAACCCTTCAGAATTTTATTTCCCTTGAGCTGACATATGTCATCGCCTTCTTTTGATTCATTTTCTTGACCAGTGACAGATTCATGACATGTAGAAGTGGATCCCTCAAAATGAAGCTCTTTGAAGTTATCATCTTTTTCTAGAAAAGCAACAAGCTGATTGTCATCATTGAATACCTGCCAGTGCTGAGAATTGTCTGGCACACTTGGGTGAAAGACTACCTCAATGGTATACGTGTCTATTTTCAGCCCTGGGTGAGGGAGCATAAGAGATGCTGAGACGGCCAATGAATCAGCCATGTCATTTAGAGCTCTTGGAATGGATTTTATTGAGAAAGCGTCAAATTCTTCAATGTTGTCCCATACTGCATTGTGGTAGTGCCTGAGTCTGTCATTTTTCACTTGGTACACCCCTTTTACCTGGTTGACAATCAGTTCGGCATCACCTTGTACTTTTAGGTTCTTGATTCCTCTTTCCTTTGTAACTTGCATGCCGAGTAACAAAGATTCATACTCGGCAGTATTGTTTGTATTGAAAAACTACAATTTGAAAGAAAGAGGGAAAATCTCTTCTTCAGGAGATATCAGGATGGCTCCAGCGCCACATCCACTTGTTGCACAACTGCCATCAAACTGCAGTGTCCATATCTTGTTAAGGTCCTCCTCCTGGATGAGAACATCCATTTTATCAGACTCAGTGGATAAGAAGTAGTTCCCCATCCCTGATGATTCGAAGAGAATTTGGGCTTTGGGGTCGTCAGAGTTGGTGACCAGGTACTTCTTTTGTGATTCAGGCTCCAATGTCTGCATTACACCCTTGACGGGGATTCTGGCTTTGGACCAGTCCATATGAATCTCTCCACCGACTTCTCTACAAAAGCTTCTTCCTAGTAGAATTCCATATGTTACTGGGATATCAGCAATGAGGATGGTCATCTTTACCCTTTTCTCTGGGAACGCTGCAAATGCAAACTGTGCGTCTTTGATCTGACCAATTAATGGAACCTGTTTGGTTTCCATGGAGTAACATCTGCCGAAAGGCTTGGTAAGGGTGAGGCCTAAAGCATGAGTGACCTTTGCCAGCATTACATTATCAGAAGCCCCAGAATCAATTATGCAGTTGCTTAGTTTGTGACCATTGATTAGGAGGGAGAGATAAAAAGGTTCAATTTTTCCTGATGGAAGTCGAGGCAACATTTATGCGAGATGCAGGAGGAGTGGAAAGGATTCCTTTCGGGGAGACAGGAGAGGGGACGGACAGCTTGGCTTTGGATATATTGGTCAATCTTACAAGCTACTCAGGGTTAGACTGAAGATACTCAGCTTCAAACATTTGAATCTTAGTCTTTTTAGCGTGATCGACTATGTCGAATGCGACCAAGGGTTGTGTTGACGAAGGAATGAGTCCCTCATTTCATGATGGTAGGGTAGGGTTACTGGTCTTTATGGAAACAGAAGAAGGCTGATTTGGGGGAGAGATGGGAGGAAAATACTTCTTCGTAAAAGGTTTAATAGGAGGTTGAGCAGGAAGAGGATTACCTCTTTTAGCAATGGTTGGAGGCGTGTTTGACACAGCCTTCTCCTTTTGTATCTTGGCAGCAACTTCTACTTCTTTTCCTTGTGAGCAGGTGAAAACAACATATGACTGTCTGCTTGCATACCCTTGAGTACCTTCCTCCTCATCAGACTCCTCATCTTCAAATTCCATATACCTGATTGTAGAGTCGCTAGTCGGTTCACCGACATCTTGATCATCTTCACCTTGCGATGAAGGTTCTTCGTAAATTTTCTCCTCTTCTTCGATCTCGACCAGGGCATTAACCGGAGGGGCCTCAAGTGCTAACCTTGGAGCAGCAGTAGGAAAACGCGGCCTTTGTGGGGCATTGTTGGGAGTGAAGTTCCTCCGTGGGATATCCTGGTATGGAGTGGTAGACGAAGCTTGAGCTAATTGCTTTTTTAATGTGAGCAAGTCATTTGCCATCTTCTGGAATGCTAGATCTGATGAAGTGGCTTGAGAAGGAGTTGAAGCCTTAGGTTTGGATGGCTCTCATTTTAACTCACCAGATATAAGCAGGTTGTCTTCTATCTGAATGGCTGCAGCTTGAGTGAGGACCAAGGTGGTGATTTGTTCTTATAAGAGTAAGAAACTCACTCTTGAGCTCATGGCGTTCACAAAGAAACACTTTTGATTTTCTGGTGTTGGCAACATGGCAGGTGGCACACGGTTAATCAGTGAATTGAAATGGGTGATAAAATTGTGCATGGTTTCATTGGCTTCCTTCTTTAAGTGAGTAATCTTTGATAGTAATGCAAATGTGTCTTCTGAAGGCTTATACCTATCTTCAAACGTAGTTCGTAATGTGGCCCAACTGGTGATAGATCTGGCCGACAAATGTTGGAACCACTCTGCTGCAGGTCCTTGCAAGGTCTCTAGAAAGAGGCGTACTGACACGTCTTCATGGGTCACATCTAGGATACTGCATGACATGATGAATGCAGATATATGTGAATCCGTGCTTTGATTTCCACTTCCATCAAATCTTGGGAAATTCTTGCAATTTCCATGAGGGAGTGCGTGAACTGGATGCGGCAATGCAAGAGGGCCCATAGCATTTCCCCATGGTACTACCATTTGAAAAGCTGGAAAGAGGATGTGAGCTGGGAGGGTGGTTCCGCTTAGCAGCAGAGCACTGCAAATTGATGTGGAGGCTCCTTGTGAAAACCGGTTCTTTCGTGGGGGCGAGGCACTTCTGGCTGACCGATCAGCTGAACTTAGTGACGTGAAGCATGCTGGTGTAATACTGAAGTTGTGCCTTTGAAGTAGATCAAAAATAGGATCAAATTCTCCACGAGCTCTCCTACTATGGGTAAATGGCTCACCCGCCAGTGTATCTGTTCAGGTCTGCAGTGATTTTAGAGTAGATTTATAAAAACTCTTTTTATTTGTACTTGCTGATTTTCTGATTTTTCTGACAAAAATCAGCAGCATGTACTTTTCTAAATATTTAATTTTATCCCTCTTTTTGAAAACTGATTGCGGTTTAATGACAAAGATTAACGAGGATAAAATGATGGTTAACTTAGTAAGCTGATTTTTGGATCTTAGATTTGACTTTTTTGCAAGGGTTTGAAAATATTTGTAAAACTATCAGAATCTCAGATCTATGAAAATACAGAGATTTTTATAAAAACTCAGTGAACTAAAGGTTTCTAACTGGTCCAGATCTATGGATCTCTTAAGAAAATTTTCAATTTGGATCACTTTTTGCAAAAATTTTGGATTTTAAACAAAGAGTTAAGATTTGCAAACAGGTAGTGATTTTTATCATTTTAGCTATTTTCTTAGTCTTCCCAGCAACTTTTAAAAACTGTTGGTGTCTTTTAGCTGACATAACACTCACATAGATCTGGTTCTTTCCCCAGTGGAGTCACCAAAAAATGTTGGTCCAAAAATCTGTCGGGTGGCAGATCTATGGATAGACAGGCCAACAGTGTGCAGGGCATAGCCCCTCTTTGAGACAGCAAAGTGAAACTGGTTTATTGCTATTCTACCAGCAGGAATCTGTGCAAGTCTTACAGTATTCTACCTTCAGGGGGGGTTTGGGATCTCATCTTGGTAGAGTTAGTTCTGACGAAGAACAGAAAGGAATGAAGGAAGGAATAGAAGAAAGGTGGATCTGAAGGGAGAAAAGAAATGAATTCCAAAGTAGAAAGGTCAGAGGGTTTATGTTTTGGGCTGGTAGTAAACAGAGCCAAACTTACTCACATAAACAAACAAAGCAATACTGATAAACAAATGACAAAAGCATATGTGAATCCAACAGAATAAGCATGCAGATCTAACTTAAGAAAGATCTAACACATAACACAGGAATTCAGCACAAAGTCTCAATTTTTTGTATTAATAATTGTTCTGTTACAAGAAAGCTCAAAGTCTTTCTCTCCTCACTCTATTTTTCATACAAATTTGCTCACACTTGAATACTACAAGTATCCAAGTATTTATAGAAGGAGAAGGAGAAAGAAGACAAAAAGGAGCCAACAACATTACAAAATATCAAAATATCTAAAAGTCAAATGTTGACTTTGGGGCAATTTTGTGGATGACAACATCCCATGGTGCAACATGGATGATGTCATCATTTGTGCCAACATACTTTTAAATATTTTTACAAAAATGGGATTAATCCCAGGAGGAAGGAGCCTATTCATCATCATCCCTTGGCTTGAAAGGAGTGTCTTGCTTCTGCTCAGGGGAGGTAATGTGAAATTGAGCTCGATACTCCATGAACTTGCTTACCATCACTTGAAGTTGATCCTGAGTGGGACCCTTGGTGTGATCCCCGATGACTTCGCAAGTTTCCCATTCATCTCTGAGTCTTTCTGGGAGTTTGAAATATTCATTTCCTGCCTCCATCAGGTATCCAACAAAGTTGTGGTAGGCCAGAAGGTTGTTGATAGATTCTATATCAAAAGTGGCCTCTGACGCTAAACCCTGCGACGTGATTTCCTTGAAAATCCGAATAGTATCATCCACCTTCCTCAAGGTGTATGATGCACTGAGCAACCCTGGAGACATTCTTAAGATGATCTACTCCATTTGATGCATTGCATCCAGGGCTTCCTCCTTGATTTTGTCTATCTTTTCCAAGACAAACTCCATTTGGTCAACCCGATAGTCTAAAGCAGCAAGGACTTTGTTGGGTGCTCGCGGGTGATCAAAAACCGAATTTCACCAAGTCATCGACTGGGCAGTCGAGCATCTTCTGGAATGTTTCATGTTGCAACCTGGCATGGTCCAAATCTTTGGAGATAGGTCCTGCTATTGCCTGGAGTTCCTTGTTAGCTTGATCTATATTTTGATAGAGCTCTGTGAACTTTGTAATCACTTCCTCACTATCTTTGAGGATCTGCTCTCTCCAGGTGGACACTGCTATACCTTGCTCACCGATCTTGGCGTACTCATTTATCTTCTCCTGACTAAGAACTTCAGGAGGGTCAGTGACAGTCATAGGAGGGGCATTGCCCATCTTTTGTAGGGCTTGGAGAAGATGCTTGTTTTTCTCTTTTAATATTCTCTTCTCTTCCTTTGCTTCTTGAAGCTTTTTGCAAAGGGAATCCACTGTGGATAAGGCCTCTCCTTGCAGGCTCTCTGATGATGTTCCCATCATGACCTGAGTCACTGTAAAATCTGTAGGGGACAGATCTTCTTTCTTCTTTGTGAGATCAGGGTATGCGATCTCCATAACCCTTTCACCTAAAGCACTTTGAGAGAAGTGGGTTATAGCTTTTTTCTTCTTAGGCCCTTTAGCCAGAATAATGGAGAAGTCCATAGGTGCAATAGGGACTTTCCTCTTGTGCTGGCTCAGGTGTTTGGAGATCCATTATGGACTTAAGGGAGTGGGACCAGAGGAAGAGGAGGAAACGGGGGTGGAAGAAGGAGCAACTACAGTGGACATGGGGAAATGTGTCGAGACACTTGGTGGTGGCATTGAGAAAGAAGCCAACACTCCAATGCTCATGGGGTTAGGAGTGACTGTAGGAGAGGAAACCATGGGGGTGGAAGGGATCTGTGAGATGAGGGAAGAAATGCTGGGGGACAGATCTGTGAGGGAAGAGAAAATGGAGGAAGAGGGAGGGGGAATGGTAGAAGAGGGGGGAGAAGACACAACCAAAGGAGTGGTTGGTTGAGTGACATGAGGAGGGGAAGGAGGAGTGAGAGAGGGAATGGTTGGGACCTCACTAGTTGTAGCAGTGATGACATCCTGAGTGGATGTGTCCGTTGGAGCACTGGCCGCTTCTTCTCTTCTTGGGGACACTAAGTCCACAACTTGCTCTTCGGCAGTGGAAGGAGGGATTTCAGGAACTTCTTTCTGAGTAGTGCTTGCCTCCCCTTCTATATCTTTTCCTTTGCCTTTAGGCAAGTGTTTCGGCCTGGTGGGTGCATCGCCCAAGGGAGACGTGGTGAAGTCTACCCCAAGGTAGATGATACCATTTTTCTTGCACCAATGCTCGGTGTGTTGCAGAGTGCCTTTGACCCTTTCCTCAATAGTCTGAGGGGCCTTGTTTCTATCAATTTCAGCAAATGGCCAATTTTCCCCATCCGTGTCTAGATAAACCTGATCAACTTCTTGATCAGTTGCTTGGAAGCCCTTTGGGACGATGGCCACACCATATTGAATGATCTCTGCCAGGGCCAGGCGGGAGTGATCCTTTCATCTGAGCTCGACTTCGTGATATAGATCGATGTAGATATCTTCGATCTGAGGGATGTGAATTGGATCAATTTTTTCCCTTGGGAGGCAATCACGAGGATCAAAGGTTGGCCTTGCCAGGAAATTATGCTTTAAGTTGAGTAATTCAAGCTCTGCAAACATCTCCTGGGCTTTGCCCTGTGAAGTGTAGGTGTACCTGCCCACTGTGAGGGGGAATGGAGTTCCACCCTTCTTCCTTTTTAAACACTTCTCATGGTATGTGATAAGCTGTCTAGACAGCTCCAATAGGATCAGCTTGGGTCCCGCATACCTTGGCAATTTGGTGGGCTCTCCCAAGAAGTTAGCGGCTCTGAGATATGTGAAAGTGGGGAATTACGTGAATAATGCTCCCCACTTCTCTATGGTGGTGACCACGCTTTTGGTCATCTGACCGTAAGTCATGTTGGGCCTCAAGAGGTAGATGATGCCATAGAAGAAGACGTCGTTGACTTTACTGAATTGGGCTATGCTGTTCTCCAGTTTTAATTCTGGATAGTACTCGTATATTTTGACCTGGGGCCATATCCCATACCGATTCAATGTTGGGTAGTCCCTCTCTGAGGTAGTAACATATACCACATAGGAGTTCATATAGAACCTCCCAGTTGTTGAAAGTTGTTGAAGCTGCTCCGAGATCGTGCTGCTGATAATCTCTCCCCATTCAAAATGCTGATCAGGAACATTTTTACTCATGGTTTCTAAATACCTGAGCATCCACTTGTGAAAGTAATGGGCATCAGGGAGCCCAAACACCCTGCTTAGGAAGGTGATGGTGTCACTCAACTCCTCTGAAAAGTCACTACGATGAATGACTTGTGGCCACCTGCTTGTCACCTTCTTGTTCTTGAAGTACACCTCATTCATCAGCTGCATACATTTGTCTTCATTTTCATTCCATGTCTTCATGCAGTCCTCTTGGCTTACCACTACAAAATGTCAGTGGTGAGGGATACCCAACATGATCTCAAAATGTTGGGCCGTGAGGTTGATTATTACCTCTCCCTTCTCATTTTCGACACATCTTGTGTCCTTATTGTAACAATGGCCCACCAACATCATGAACTCATTGTTGATTGTGCTCACGGGGATCCCTGTAGCAAAGTGCAGACCACTGCCAACCAATTTATCCATCCATGGGCTACCTGTGACCTTCTTGGTTCTGGCCCAGAAGTCCTCCATGTCAATGTGCCTGAGTTCTGAATCTCTGATATCCAGATCACACTCTGCAAGAGATTCAGGCATCCTGACCCTTTGGTATTTATATTTCATTTCTTCTTCTGTTAGCCTGGCTTTACCCTTGGACTTAGTTGGCTTCTTACTTGATGAAGACATGTGTGGATCTGAGTTCAGCTGTTGATCTGCAAGAAGAATCAGGGAAGTCCATCACAGAAGAGCCATGTTAGCTGTTAAGTCATCCATCAAAGCTTACAGAATGAAAAGTTAGCAATTTACGAGCCTCTGGGTGCAAGGCGCAGCTCTACTGCAGGCTGTAGGGTCTTAGAAAAGCAAGGCACACTTTGGGAAAGTGTTGCATGGGAGAAAACAATGCCAAAAGGGGCGCAGGGTGCGGGAAGGCTACACACAACATTCAGATGTTGGTGTCGAGGGATGTGCACTTGTGCCATTAGAAGTCCTTTTAAGTGGGGCACATATATGGTTGGTGTTGCAAGGTCCCAGGATGTGCCATTGGCACAGATGTGGTAGATGCTGCATGAGAGTGAGGTGCACCAAGTGGTTTAGTTTGCACGGCGCGGGAAAGGTTTGCACAACATTCAGATGTTGTTGTAGTTGTTTTGGTGCCGACACTTGCGCCTAGGGAAATTTGTGATTTTTATAAGGTGCAGAGAAGGCTTATGCCACATGCAGGGACAGTGTTCCTGTGGTGCGACTGTGTTTGATGTAACAAGGATGAAGTTTGCGCCGAAGGAAAAATAATGGGTTGATTGCAAAAAATTATGATTTTTCACTCCTTTGGCTCAGATTTTGATGTTCGGGAGGGAAAAATTAGCAAAGCAAGGGGACAAATGAGTTTGAGTGTTTTGTGGTAGAGTCTTCTAGATTTACAGATCTGGAAGGAGGAGAAGGGGTTTTCGGAGTTGAGTATTTGGGTTCATTGTTTATTATCAATCCTAATCACCTAAACCATTATAAAAACCACAACAAATCCACAAGAAGGGCAAGGGCCACTTACCAGGAATATATATAACGATAAAGGGGATGATGTGGGGTCCACAAATGTGACAAATGGCAACACACGGGGCTGACAGGAATGCTGACAAGTACAGAGGAATAACTTTTTCATGTTTTTTGAATTGTGAAAATGACAGGTCAGACGCGCCTATATATAGCAAAAAGTGCAATAAATGCGCCACCAACTTTTTCTATGGCACACTTAGGTAGATGTCTGACACGAAGAGATTTACACCATGGCGCAGCTTTGGGAGTGTTGACACTACGTTTTCAGTGCCATAGCGCACTTTAGAGAGGCGCAACATTTGGAGTGTTGACAAGTTGGCGCATGCGCTTTGCATCTTTGAGAGGCACACCATTGAGAGGTGCAACATTGAGAGGCATAACATTTGGAGTGTTGACACTCCCTAGAATGTGCCAAAGGAAAGGAGGGGCATAGTTTTGGTTGATGTTACATGAATGAAAACTGTGCCCAACCCAAAAAGGTTGAAAATGACCAAGTTCTAAAAACTAGATTTTCTGGAAAGGGATTTTATGCCATTCCGAATGCTAAGAGACCTCAACGGGGGACCAAAATAGAAATTTTTGTATGGTTACCTGCAAAATTTCCCTTGTCAATTTTATAGGATTTCAATTCCATTGCAATATTTTATAGCATAATCCCACGGAAATATAGTTTTCCATTTGGACTTGAATGTTCTTTCACATTTCTTTGATATGTGTTCCTCCTTCTATAAGTTTTTCTCCATCCAATTCATGTTCTTCATGTGGATTAACAACAAAGTCTTCATTTTGGGAATGAATTTATTGATTTGAATGTTGAGGGAAACCAAATCCAGCAGCAAGTGATAATTGTTTTTTATCCTTCTTATGACAACAAATAGAATCCATTTTCTCACAATTAAACCTATTCATAGAAATAATTATAAATGAATATCAAGAATGTAAAATTTAAAATTTATAAAAAATAACCCCAAGACAAGGAAGAAATATATTCTTGGAACATATATGACAATAGCAATTCCTTACAATGAGCATAACTACAAGCTCATAGTTCAATAAAAGAGACAACAATCATAATAAAACATTTTTATAAATAAATAACAATACATATCTTATATTGTGATCCGTTATCTCTACTATTGTATAAGTTGTGATTCATTATCTTAAATTCTATAGCCATTACTTATAACATTTTACCAACATATGAATAAGTATATCTTATATTCAAAATTTTGGATACGAAAACATGATAATGTAAAGTTCAATTTTAGATTCATTGGTTATGAAAAATTATGTCTCATAATTTACAAGAATTTTTACTAGTGTTTATAATGATAGTAAAAATTACCCATATGGTATCGTAAAGGGTTTATAAAGTTTCAAGTTTTATGATGTATATGTGTTAAAATTGTGTTTCAATATTTAAAAATGTGAATAAATGCTCATACAAAACAATTGTTGAATGTCATAATAGAATTAAAAGTGATAAAAACATATGACTAGTGCATATGGGTAAAAAATTGCAACCAAATCAATAGTGTTACGTGTATATGGGTAAAAATTTGTAAATGGCACATCTTGCAAAACTACGAACAAGCATTGGAAGGTAATATACAAGAAGACCTTATGCAATCAGTAGTATTTCACTCAAGATATGTTAACTTGCAGTTTCATACCTTTATTGAGTTACTAAACTAATGAAACCAAAAATTTGAAATGTAAAACTTAACTTGATTATGATTTTCTATGTGGATGATGGTCACTCATTGATAAGGGTTTCATTTATTCAACTTTTTCTTATTGGCGATCATGAGTATAAATCCTATTATCCTTTGGAGTATTGAGTCAATTGATTTTAACAAGGTAACCATATATAAAGAACAACTGAAGATATTCATAATTGGAAATAGCTCTATAAGAGGAGGAGAATATTATTTTTACTTCATAATATATGTTGATGTTATTATATATTCATATAGAATATATCAAATACTTAGAAACCCAAGATAACGTAGTGTACAAAAAAGATTTAAAAATATAATAAAAAATAATAAGAATAATATATAAATATTCATACAAGGTACTAAATGCGGATCTTTCCAATTGATCATCCCATGATGGAAGTAAATAAAGTTTCTATTCAAAAAGTAAAAGAAAATCTCTTTAATGAAATTTTAAAATATGAATCATGTTTCAGTAAAGGATATTAAGAACCCAGAAGTCCAATGATATGTCACAGTTCATCAATGTAGTATCTCAAGACAAGATAACAATTCAAGTCTGGGATGTTTTTTTAGGAGGAATTTGGGAACAATATTTTGTATATAAATGGCTAGAGTAAATGTCTAACGATTTAGTAAGCAATGAGCAGGAAGAGGAAGCTAAAATGAATAGTTTGAAGATGAATAATCAATTGTAAATTTTTAAATATTTGTAAGGTTGCAACTTCCTTAATCTTATACATTTCAATTTATAATTAACCAAAATAATTATTGCATGGTCAATTTAAACATTATTATTTGGTGAAATTTATCTTTATATTTTTTATCTAATGTAATCCAAATTAGCAGTAAGAGAATGCACATGCTTTTATACTGTAATTTACAAGTAATTCTTGTGAATTCCTCTTTGAGAGCTCAATCTCTTCGACTAACTAATCATTTGAAAATATCAATTTAATGCTTTCTCAAGTGCTCGAGTTAATGTAGTAGTTACAAACTTACATGGAATGAAAGAAAGGTAAGATTTTCATCTAACTTGAGTTGTAGTTCCAACTTACCTTCTATTCCATGCCCTTGCCCCTTCTTTTCACGTCTAGACTCTGGAGCACGCTGCACACTGAACCCTTAATCTTAAACAAACGTTCATGTCTTTTTAAACTGATTCTTACAGATATATCCTATTTAATGAAATAGTGAATCAGTCACGATGATCTGGGTAAAAGTATTAGCTTCCATTAATTGTAGTGGTTGTGATATTTTGAATTGATAATTTGAATTTTTTTATAGATACATTATTAAATGGAGGTGGGCTTCTTGGCTGCCAATGATTGAAGAAATGATGGGAGTGGAAGTCAGATTCAAGACACCTCACACCACTACCAGTCTACCAATACTATATTTAATAAAACTAACTACTAAGTTCCTACAGAATATTTCTTGCCATTGATAGGCATTTTTTTGACCCGGACCTTCTTTTGACATTTTTATTAATAAATTGTACTTCAAAAATTTCATTTAAATTTAATTCTTTTCTTTTTTTACGGGTAATTTTCTTGTAACACTTCTCTGATGAGTTTGAGTTCTTGGGATGGGCTTGGATGGGTTTAATTTTGATCCTTGATGGGGACTAAGGAATTTTTTTTTTGGTACTATTGGACCTCCTGGAGTGAAACCATACAGTACGGTTGGAAGCATACAATACAACCTAACCTCTATGTATGGATTTGAGCCTATACATAATGGAAATATGTAAATATTAGTGTCACTCTGTGTCACTCTTTTTATCCTTCCAAAATATTCAATGTCACATCCAACCCCAAATTTCATACATGTACCTATAAAATAACCCTAGCTACCTTGCAACACACTCAAGCACACATTAGATGGAAAATAAATGCAAATTCTTTAGTTAGACTAACCTTAATAGTCACGCCATATGTGATTCACTAAGTGTTGCTCTACATTTTAGACTACATGTAGTTCTTCGAGTACTTTTTGTTGTTGTGCATGTAATTATCCCTTGTCTTAGTGGTACCCTTGTGTTTCCACACCAATATTGGGATAAGATACTTCATCCCATTCAAACCCTTGTGTGTTGATGGAAGAAATCAGAATTATGCTATATAGGTAGTATGCAACAATATTTCTTCCTCCTTGGATTTAGTATGTGGTAGATAAATAGATGATTGCTAGATAGTAAATTACTACATTAGACCTTGTATATATGAGGTCATTATCTTGATTTTTTTCAAGCCTTAGTAGCAAGAAAGGTTGAACCAAACACATCAACGATCATAAAAAATAATAATGAAGAGACCCATAAATCAAACTTAAGCAAAAACAAAGAGGGTCCAATAACTTTATCTTCTTCTAGTTTTTCCCTTATAACTGAAGATTAGACTTCAAATTATTGTTCATTTACTTTGTGGTTTATCCTTGAAATTAAATCTCCTTCTCCTTCCTCAAATTTTATTTTTCCTTGTTGAGACAAACTATCAATTCCAGTATTTAGATGGATGGCACACCCCTATTTATTTAGTTTGTACCTCTTCTGTGGAGGGTCATGTATCCTTTATAACTCCTCCATATTGTTGCATGCCATCTCTGATATTTTTCAGTGATACTTGGATTCCTTCTCTTGCACGTATCTATTACAAAAGTACATATTGTTGACACCACACTATTCATTTTATTAGTTGTAACCTCATATGGAAGTGGGGTGACTGTAGTAGTTCATGAGATGGAAGGTCAAATATATATGTTGTTTATTATTAGTTGTAACCTCATATGGAAGTGGGGTATTAACTTTGAATATATATTCATTTTCATACTTGGCCACCAATTTCTCATAAATATGGTGCCTCCCAACTAGCATAACAATAATATTTTTTCCCATTGATGTACAAGGTACAAGGGTAGCTACCACAACCCCATCCATTGTATCTAAGTGGGATTTAATTTTTGAACTCCTGTAGTTCAATTAGAATTCCCATTGGAAATTTCCTTCCTTCACAGGTAGAGTATTGGTGAAATGCATTCCTAAACACAATAATAGAGAGCCATAACAAAAATCATTCTTATTAGCATTCATATGGGAGATATCATTATTAAACTCTTCAAGCAGGATCTCATAGAGATGATACCTAAATGTCATAGCCACAATTTCATATGTGATTGTAACACTCGAGGCATGGGAAACATATGTTTCCTTCATGCATCATTACAGTTACATTTTTCAACACATCATTGGTGGTTTAGTAGGTTTGGTCTAGGTAAAACATTCTATTATATAGTCAACTTAACAAAATA
Organism: Taxus chinensis; assembly: GCA_019776745.2. Classification (NCBI taxonomy): domain Eukaryota; kingdom Viridiplantae; phylum Streptophyta; class Pinopsida; order Cupressales; family Taxaceae; genus Taxus; species Taxus chinensis. Next base: position 618,733,993 of record CM034146.1, read on the forward strand.
TTAATAGGTTTTTCTACCAACAAGTAGAAAGGGAACCAAATCCATTAATCTAACTTCATTCTTAGAATCATCTTGGCATTATCTTTCCATTATTATTTTCATGTTGTGTGATTCATTTGACATACTAGGCCCCTACCTACCTCTGACATAGTGTGGTTGATTTCTACTAGTTTAGAATGAATGGATATTTGTGTTTCCCTTGGCTGTCTAAACTTGAATGTAATGAAAAAGTAAGATATTAAGGGATTATGAAGGAAATATTTCAAGGTATATTTATTTATTACTTGTTTTAAAATATCATGTTCTATGAATAATTATGGGGTCCCCATTTTTCCTTGTTGCAAGTTAAGGATTACTAGACTTTACTTGATGATTATTATGGTCTCAAAAAAATTCCTAGTTTTAACTTGTACTATGATTATTGATTAACTAAAAATGGACTAACTAAGTATTATATAGATAGTTAATCTAAGCTATGAACAATAGTAAATAAAGTAAATAAATTTATTAAAAAAGTGTGCAAGCAAGATAAACAACTATGAAAAAGGAGATGCTAACCCTAATGTGCTAAAAAGAGTGAGAAAAGAACTCAACTGACAATAGGTGACTAATGGAGAGTGTCACAGAGGTAACTAAAAAAATAAGGAGTAGGAATGACTATGAAGAAGTCCTGAAAAGAATGGATCTATACTATTTCTCTGGAATGGGGTGCCTAGAAGAGGATTGGGGCACTGAAAGATGCTCTGGTATGCAATCTGGGTGCCCTGGTCTGTGTGAAAGCTCTGAAACTAGTTTTTAAAGAGTTAGAAGGTGGTAAGAAACCCTTGTTGTGTGTCGCATCAACTTATTTTTCCTATGTTATATGTCGTCAATACTCCAACCTGAATAAAAGACCTGCAAGACCCTAAAACAAGCATCAAACCCTAAAAAAAATAATGCATATGAAGGGGTCAGATTGTTCTCAATGGCCACAATGGTGGACTTAATAATTGAGTGATGCACTACATCTCAGACCTGATGTATTTCTATGTGCAAGTATGTGTGACCATGCCCTAGGTTGTTCTTGTGCTAGTCACACTTTGTGAAGTAGCAAGCAATAACTATGTATAGAAAATGTAATAGAATGTGTGCATGGAATAGAATAAAATCCCTCCCCCTATGACGTGTGATGCATATGTCCCAGCCTTGATGATGAAGCTATTTGGATGACAGTGATCTCTAATGAAATAGATGGATGCAACTCTAGATTAAGTGATAGCAGTAAGTGATGCTAGGTCCCTCATTATGGTCTCATAACTTTATATTTATAGGGTTCTCTTAATCTAATTTCGTAATTACCCTTGAAAATGCGGACCACAAGAAAACTAAATATGCCAAATGGATAGAAAGAGCCCAAAAAGTGGTGGGAAAGTGTGAAAAGGACCAGGACGCCCTTGGTGGGACTGGTGAGACTAAGGTGCCTGTACGTACCCAAAATTGTAAGGTACTGCACTACCGAAACAACGTGACACATGCCCCAATGATGATACAGGTCTCCTCGCAAGGTGTTTGGGATCTGGAAAAGCTCTCCAAGTATGCATTATCATCTTGCATGCCCCGCTTAGCCCTTGCGTGCTTTGCTTTTCTCTTTTCCCCTCTTTTCTTTGCCTTCTGCTCTTCAGTTATGAAACCGCTGCCCTGCCTGGGCGGCAGTCTCATGACCGCCACCATGATCAAGGTAGTGGTCATGTAACTTGCACCCTGCTCAGGGCGGCGGTCCTTTACGCGTTTTCCAGAATTCTCTTTTAGCACGACTCACGTAAAATTCAATGTTTTACCAGCTTTTTTCACCACCTTGGGCTTGCATTAAAGATTCTGGTTCCCTGGAATAGTGTTTTGCCATTGTTTATAGTTTAAGAGTTCAATTTGGTTTTTACCTTGGGTAAATGCAAATGCTATAAATAGTCGGCTTGTGCTCAAGCAAATGGCCCCTCAAATTTTCCTCTGAATTTCTCATTGCAATAGATTAGTCTTTCATTTTGCTTAGAATCTTAGTTTCATTCATTGCATGCTTAGTTAGTGTTGTTTTACTGTTAGAAAGTCACATATCCATCTTGTGTAAGTGCTATTGATATTTCATCCAATCCATTGGAGTAGAATAGGTTGTTTTCAGTAGGAAGCCATTAAAGTTGTAGGTTTTGTTCTTCAAACAAGATAGTTTTAGGTTCTGGACGTTTTATGTTGCATGACTCGCAATAAATCCTACTAGGAATTACATAAGCAAAGCTATGTACTCTTGTGTTGTCCCTCTCCTACTCGCATTGTATTCGGTCTGTATCCTAAGTTGCCTTTGTTCCAAAATCTACTTCTGTTGATGCTAGCATTACACGCTTTTTTGGATCCACGTGAACGTGAAGGAACAAGGAGATCACACTGAGGGAACAAGATCACACACACCATCAGATTCACCACTATTCTATAGAATCTAGGTTCTAGCTTTCAAAGTTCTAAATTAGAAGCATATCAAATAGAGTAGCCATCACTTTATTTCAGTCAATTTTACTTTCGATATTGCTGGGGAAGTTGTGGGGATTGATAGTTTCTAAGAGACTATGATTCTTTCCTCACTTCTGAGGTAGGATCAAGAGTCTTTCAAATAGATTAGATCAGTTATTTCTTTGTTTAGAATAGATTTACAACTGCACAGGCAAGTAGCTATACTCTGTTACTTTGTTTGTTTTAAATTCATCATTAGATTAATCGTCAATTTCTAGATATATTAAAATAGTTGCTCCTTCAATTTCATCTATAAATTCATCAGAAAAATACAAAAATATAGAAGTCATATATGTTATAGATATACTTCACATAGTTAATTTTACTTTGCTGCATTTAGTTTACATTGTGGCTTTTGTATGACAATCATGGGACCTAGAGAGCCCAGGGAATACGTATTCGAGCTAATCGTGCCCCAACCCAATCTCATCACAGCCATAACTGATATAGATCAGAATCTTAGGATCCAATTCTTCTGAACAATGGTGAACTCACAACAAATCAGTCCCCAATTACACAAGTTAAAAATAGAAGATGACCAAGCACACATATTTTGGTCAAATCAACCAAACTACAGATTACCCTAGATACATATCCGCATGACTGTGGAAGGGTTTGAAAGAGAGCAGACATTTGGTTGTGATCCTTTGGTCCCACAGCTAGATGCAGGAGACACTCTCATGGATATAGATACCAGCTTAAGAATTCAGGTTGCACAAACGCTTGTGAGTTACTCTAAAAAGATCACACAACTGTTAAATCTGAATATAGAGGCTGAGAAAGTGTATGACTATTGGATACTAGGGATTAGGGACTGAATCTGCACATGACCATAGCAGGACCAAAACAAACACGAATCTATGGTTGTGACCCACAAGTCTCACAGCCCAACGAGTCCATAGGTGAATCAGACATAGATGCTGGCCTACGTACATTAGTATTTAGATCTACTCCACTTCCACCTATCATCATCAAACAGTTATCCTTGTTAGACATAACAGCTAACAAAGCTAAGGAGTTCTAGACTAGGCCAGGGAATCACCCATAGAGTCAATTATATTTACCATCCACCCTACGACCTTATCTGGAGACATACACGAAACTATCCCAGGTCATTTTCCACGTATTCCACAACCCATAGACCGAATCACGCCAGAGCTCGATATTGATTGGAGCCTTTGAGAAGTCATCCTTGCTGATCAATCTATCACACTAGTTCAAGTTAGGAGGGAATTCTTTGCCTTAGATTTGTAATTTCCACTAGTGCGCGTCGAAGACATCAGATTTCCTAACTAGTTTGTCTGCATCCCACGCATATTCAATCCCCACTGGTTGTCTCAGCATGACCTCAGGAGGTCGGTTGTGAGGAAAAGTTACTTGTAGATTCCCATGCTCGCTTTTCAATTTTCCATCGTACAAAACTGGTGAACCTGACGTGAAACCTTTCTACATTCTGATTTGGAGTCAGATTTCTACTGGTTCTTTTAAATTAAACGACATTTTTCATCTTTACTACCTCCTCAACTTTCACCATCACCTTCACTCCTTCCCATTATTCTGCGGGTATTCATATATCCCCCAAATATTTCAGGATTCGATGCATATGGTAGGCCTCTCTTAGGACTTGAGGCATACTACACTCAACTGAATAGACAATCATCACCCTCGCTCTCAGTATGGGGTGACAACTACTCAACTAACTAGTCGTCAACACAAACTCCAAGGGTCAAATATAACTCATCTTTCCAAACAGAGGAGTTGGATCAATTCGCTCAAACACAACAAACAGAGCCTTTAGGCTCGAACAATATGATGCTCACAAGACAGTCTAGTTCGTCTCCTTAGGTACTACTTAGACCACAAGTTAGTAGAAAAGCTGACCCATACCTGGTTTTAGATAATGAACATTCGATATGTTATGCCAGGAATGAACAACGTTCCCAAGGTATGTACCCACCTATAGGGAGTTTACAAACACAACTCGAGGTCTCTTTTTAGGGAAATACCTCCATGCCATTACATATAGGAAATGCTCTCGGGGAAAATTGGCAGGACAGTGATCAGTTCATAGCAGGATATCACATGCCTATACAACACCATGATATACAACAAACGCCGCTAAGGAAAAATACTGTGACTTCACCAAATGAAGTCATTTCAACGTTAGTAAAAAAAGTGAGGGGGTTAGAACTTGCTTAGGAAAATCACCATTCTCTAACTCATGTAGGCAAGAAATTCTAATCCTGGCCAAATAGACCTCCTCACAGGAATAGGTACGTTAGGCGTGACCCCTCAGTATTCACCAAAAACACCGACTAGAACCGTCATTTCTAACACTGTTCTGACACCTCCCGGTCTAGTACAAAATAATCCATTTTTGGACAATACCCCTTCATACTTAAACATGTACTCCAAATCACCACAAGGGGATATGTTCTTCTCTCCCGGCATGATTCCTCAAACACAGGGGTTTCCTTATACCCCCGCCAATGCGTACACTATGCCATATCAACAACCCATTCCACCTCCACTCCCTCAACAGGCACCATCAATGGTCGAAACCTATGCGATAGGGACATATTCAGAATACTTGAAAGAGCCTTTAGATTTCACCATACGAAGCATCATGCTTCCAAGATCTCTTCACGATTTTCCCAAGTACAAAGGTGAGGGAGATCCGAATGCACATATCAAAGCTTACGCCATAGCCATCCGAGAACTACTCCCTTGGGATGGGGTTGTTGCTAAAATATTTCCCAAATTCATTCAAGCAACTCATTTCAGAGTTCATCAAGGCATTTGACATGAACAAACTATTAAGAATAGGAATCAGGGAATTCTTACACATCAAGCAAGAACACAATGAATCTATCTCCCATTTCATCCAAAGGTGGCGTGTACAGTTCCTTATTCTTCGGCAAGTGCTCCAAATATGGACCAAATGGAACTATGTGATTTATTCCTTCATTCTCTCAGCAGAGAAGTAAAGGAAGAAGTCGAGAAGTTCCCACTAAGAACTTACGATGAAGTACTTGAGAGTGCTCTCCGAATAGATCAAGCGGCAATTGATAGTGGTTGTAGAACATATGGAGAAAATGGGAGGTTAATCACTTCCAACCAGAACACTACAACTTATCCTACTACCATGAATGTCAATGAAGGACCTAAAATCCTTAGTAAAAATCGCAGAGTGACAACAGATGGAGTAACTGATTAGGCTAGAAAGGTAAATGTTGTGAATACTCCACCACAAATAAACAACCAACAAAACAACAACTTTACTCCAACAATCAATACAGTGGATTTTAATCATCCACAACCACAACAACAACAACAACAACAACAACAACAACGAAGCCCTACATGGGATCCAAACCAAAATTCAACTGGGTATCAAAACCAGAATTCAAACCAAAGACAACAAACACAAAACTTTAATAGGCAACAATTTGATCAAAGTTTTAGGCCACAATATACACCAAGCCAAAAAAATAGGAATTATAATCCTAACTCATATTGTGGTTTTCACAAAATCTGAGGCCATAAAACTAGAACGTGTTGTGACTACAGTAAATTCATGCAACGTTTGCCACAGGAACAAAGACAAATTTTTACAGATATGCTCTTGGCAGATCCTACGTCACCATCACCAAATACTTTTACAGGGGCAGTTGCTCCTCAAAATGCACCCCTCAAGATCTTCAATGATCCACTCCCAAATCACAACAATAACAAGTTAAATCCAAACGGGACAAACAAGGGTGTAATTATAGGAAACAATGATCATGAAGCCTCAACTTCACTGAATCCATTAGTTGCGCGACAATTAGGAAGTTAGCCATGACCTTAGATAGTCGGTTTAGCAGAGTTAGATGCCGAACTACCCATAGAAGCCGTAACAAGGACAGGAGAGTATTCCTCTTAGCTAAGTCCAAACTACCCGCTAGAAATAGACAATATCCAACAAGTATTAATAAAGCCCGTGGGTGCTTACAATTTAATTAATGATCTAACAAAAACCTTCTCGCACATCTCCTTTTTGGACTTATTGAAGAACTCCCTTGCTCACAGGGCTGCTCTTTTAGAAGCATTGGGTTTAGGTCATCTAATTAACATCACTCCACCTCCTGAAACACAGGTGAACCATATAGACTTTGATATCCAGCCTTCGGGGCAGCCGGATAAGGACACCAAATTCATATTCGAAATAAACAAAATGCCAACATATGCTAAGATTACACGCTGAGGTAATCCAGCCTTACACTTACAAGTGTGGGTTTATAACAATTATGTGAAACGAGCGATGGTTGACGATGGGGCAGTAGTTAACATAGTCCCTTTTTCTTTTCTTCAAAAGCTAGGGTATGGAGAAACAAATTGTTCCACAACTCAAAATACACTAAGAGGCTATGACAACCTTAAATCCACTTCAATTGGAACTATAATACTACCGGTCACCTTAGGACCCAAAACAATCCTAATTGAGTTTTATATTATAGATCGGGAAACTAACTATAATATGATCCTTGGATGACCATGGATACACCGTATGAAGGCAATCCCTTCTACGTTATTTCAAGAAGTAAGATTCTTGCATTTAGGAAAGGTGTTCATAGCCAAAGGTGATCCAAAACCATTGGATGTACACCTGTCTAACCTAAATAAAGGACCAGGCATGCACTCGGAGTTTGAACTCCCAACGAACCAACTTAATAAACCTACCAATGCGAAACCAGAAGAAAAGTTAGTACCTATGACAGATCTTGAAACCATGAGCCTAGCCAAGACAATCCTAGCTCTCAAACATGAGGTAAACATTGTAGAAACAATATCATTAGGAACTACTGCAAACATTGTTGAATTACTAGAACAGGATCTACCAATGTTCCTACCATTTGATTATGTAGGCATGAGATACACCCTAGGCGTCGGTTCTCTCCCAGTAGTATATCTCTGCATGGTAGAGGTAGAAGATGTTAACACAACAAATATCCCAACACCCATATTCCCAGCTAAGTATTGGACTCTCCATTTCGATGGAGCTAAATGTCGTTACGGAGCTGGGGCAGGCGTAATCCTTACTTCTCCCAAGGGAAAAGTCCTACCATTTGCCTTTAAACTAAATTTTGAATGCACAAACAATGGCGCTGAGTACGAAGCCATCCTCCTTGGCCTCATCTTAACTAAGAAAATCAGTGTTGATAACATTAGATTGTTAAAAGAATCGCAATTGGTAGCAAATCAAGTTTCTGAGATGTATGAAACCAGAGCCAAGCACTTACAACTCTACAAAACAGCTGTATTGAATTTAAGCAAGGAGTTTGACTTCATATCAATTAAAGCAATCTCGCGAGAAAAAAATCTTCTCGCCGATTCAATAGCAACCTTAGCATCGCGCTTTACTCCAAATAGTAAGTTAGAGGACACCTGTTTCAAGGTATCCCTTCGTACTGAACCACTGATAAAAATAGTGTCAAAACCTCTTTTAAATGGAAATGAAAACAAATCTACTATCCTAGACCACATCGATAGTGATACAACCACTCTTGATTTCTTGAACGCCTATGCGGCGTTACATCTCACCCATCACGTGGTAGATTTATCCCTAATCCCGCATTCATCCTCCTACTTCAGAAAACCCATGACAATTTTTCCCCCACAAAAGGAACTTAGCATATACACAGTTGAAAATAGAGATGATCTGGAATTACCTCTAGCCCCGCTTGAGTTTGAAGAAGGTAATGCTTCTTTAATCGAAGAAACAATTGATATTAACATCGGAACGGAAGATGAACCAAGGATATTGAAGTTAGGATCCTCATTAACTCCATCAGAAGTAGAAATACACACTCAGATCCTTAAGGAACATCATAAGGCTTTTTCATTTAATTATAAAGAAATGATAGGGGTTGCACCACACATTGCGGTGCACAACCTCGTCACTAAATCCGATGCAAAACTGATTAAACAAAAATTGAGACCAATGAAACCCAAGGTAGCCCTCATGGTGAAAGAGGAGGTAATGAAACTCCTCTAAGTAGGATTCATCAAACCAGTCGATTACTCTCAATGGGTATCTAATATTGTTCTGATTCTCAAAAAAATGGAAAAATACGCATCTTTGTAGACTTCCAAGACGTTAACAAGGCATGTCCTAAAGATGACTTCCCATTACCATCTATAGATGTCATTGTTGACGTAACAGCTGGGTTTGAGCTTTTGTCTCTCATGGATGGATTCTCAGGATACAATCAAATCAGAATATCTAAACAAGATCAAGCTAAAACCACGTTTATAAATCCTTGGGGAACCTATTGCTATGTTGTTATGTCATTCGGTCTCAAGAATGCTGGCGCTATGTACCAGTAGGCTATGACATATATATTTCATGATCTTATTCATAAAATTGTGGAATCCTATGTAGATGACTTGTTGGCCAAGGCTAAGAAGCGTTGTGACCATCTAGAAGTGCTTCACCTCATTCTTTCACGTCTGATAGAATATGGAGTCACGCTAAATCCAGAAAAATGCATCTTTGGTGTGACAGGAGGGAAGCTCCTAGGTTACATTATATCATCACGTGGGATCGACGTTGACCCAACCAAAATTAAAGCTATTCTCGAAATCGTCCCACCTTCAAATGAATCTGGAATCAGATCATTTCTTGGAAAGCTTGGTGTAATCCGGAGATTCATCCCAGATTTAAGTTTCGCCATTCATCCAATCAACAATCTACTCAAGAAAGATTATAGTATTGATTGGACCAGAGATTGCAATGAAGCTTTCAACGCAGTTAAGCATTTCTTGTTATCACCACCTACGCTAATGCCACCTAAGACTAGATCACCCGTTAATTTTATATTCACGAGCTACCAATGTCTCGCTAGCCTGTATGTTGGCCCAAGAAGATGATGACAAGAGAGAATGTGTGATTTATTTCATTAGCCAAACATTTCTTGACTATGAAACACACTATATACAAGGCAGAATGAGAATGCCTCACCATAGTCTTTGCAACCAAATGCTTAAGACACTATATGTTGAATCAAGAAACAAGGGTCATTGTAAAAACAGACCATTTATGAACTTTCCTCACACAAGGGTCCTTGTCTAAAAAGGTTAGACGCTTTATAACCTTAATGGGTGAATTTGAATTAACCTTTGTAAATCAGAAGTCGGTTAAAGGACAAATCATCGCGGATTGGTTAGCTGATAACCCATTAGACGGAGGTGATCTAGTAGATCTAGAATTTCCTGATGAGTGCGTATACTACATTGAAACCAGACCTTCTATCTTCTGAGTGTCCCTGGTACACTGATATCATTAATTATATCATGGACCATACGTATCCAGAAGGTGCTACATCATAACAAAGAAGGTGGTTACGCATTATCATAGCTAAATATGTCATTATAGAGCAAGTTCTCTATCGAAAAGCATTCGATGGAATGCTCCTAAGATGTGTCGACACAGAAGAATCCAAGAAGATTCTCCATGAATCTCACAGTGGAATGTGTGGAGGCCACTTCGGTGGCCATGCCACTGCTCAGTAAAATACATCGAATGGGCTATTTCTGGCCTACTCTAGAACACGATGCAGTAGAGTTTGTACGAAGGTGTCATAAGTGCCAAGAATTCTCCCATGAGATCCACATGCCGGCACAAGCTCTACAACCAATTGCTACTCCATGGCCCTTTTCTACATGGGGCCTCGAATTTAATAGGGAAGTTCTCTCCCTCGTCTACAGACGGCCATAATTTTATAATCATGGCCACCGAATATTTTACCAAGTGGGTAGAGTCTATGCCTCTTACTACTGTACCTGGGTTCTGTAATCACCAAGTTCATTTTGAACCAAATCATTTACAGGTATGGTATCCTGCAAATCATTATCTCAGATAATGGGACTTCTTTTAAGAATGATGAAGTTCGTGAATTATGCGCAATAAATTTAAATAAGCCATCATACGGCTTCCTTGTATTACCCTCAAGCCAACGGACAGGCTGAAGTGACAAACAAAACACTAAAAGCCATTCTCCTTAAAACGGTGAAAGAAAACAAATGAGATTGGCACTTGAAGTTATATCTAGCCTTATGGGCCCACCGAACCTCAATAAGAACACCAACGGGAGCAACTCCTTTCTCACTAGTATTTGGGGCAGAGGGAAGTTCTCCAACTTGAGGTTGAAATACCCAGTCTCCGTATTTCATTACAAGGGATTCTGGATGAAGACGCTTACAGAGAAGCACGTCTATCCCAACTAGAAAGCCTAGATGAAGCTAGGTTAGATACTGAACAAGGACACAGAGTCTATGCTGACCGGATGTGCTGGCAGTACAACAAGAAAGTCTATGAACGCGACATATATGAAGGTGATCTAGTTCTAAGGCTAGACAGTCAGATCGACAAAAAGACCAGCGAAGGAAGGAAATTCCGGCCCAAATGGTTGGGCCCATACCGAGTCATGAAAGGACTATGGAAATGGTGCATACCTCTTATGTACACTGGAAGGTGAGGAATTTGGTGAAACAGTCAATTCCCTACACCTCAAACGGTTCTACGTGTAAGCAACTAGCACTACTTGTATAATTATATTTACATTGCATCTTCATATAGATTAAGATCATTTTGTCCGCTTGTTTCGTACAAAATTGTGATCAAGGAATTTATTCTCAAAGCAATTCATTACAAACTCATGATGTTGTTGGCATAAACTTTCTAATCATACCTCTCCATTTTCATGATATCATCAAATTATCTCAGAATCATTTTATCAAATAAAGCTAGATATGACAAAGTCTTAACGGTAACCATACCAAGATCTGCGGGTTTGTTCTCACTTTTGGTTTCTTCTTAGGATAGGTGTCTTGCCTATGGTCTGTTCTAGAAGCTTCATGGTGTCACATCTATCCCATATGTATATCTCTTTGGAAATAAGCACATACTGACATTTTACTCAAGTAAACAAGTCAAATATAGATCAAACAGAAAATTTTAATTTTACACATTTCCTTGCCCCACCAACCTTTGGTGATGAGCTTGCGTCTCTTACTAGTGACGTAGGGTTGGGAAAGGATGGAAATGCCCTTACTCGCCTATGCCTTGCCTATGCGGTGATAAACCCACGCTTCTTACTAGTAGCATGGGGCAAAGTGTAGGGGGTCCTCTTGACAAACAAATGCAAAAGGTCATAAACAAACAATTCAAATCTTGAAGTCTTGAGTCAAAAAAAAATGAATCAGATGTCCAAAATTCCAAGAGAGTTCAAAATCCTAAAAACCCAGATTTTGTCTACTATGTGGCCATCTACGGATCTAAGTCTAGATAAACCGCAAAGTAAGTTGCATCCCTAAACTATGAAGTCACTCGGGTAGAGTAAGCTTGTAGCTTCCTAATTTGGTTCCACTAAAGCTTTGTCTATCTTTCATCACTATCATTTCAGCACATTTCATAACTTGTGCCCTTTTCAGCTCTCGGTGATGAGCCCTCGCATCTTACTAGTTGCGTGGAGTTAGGAGAGGGGCAGGTTTATCTACTCATCATACCAGCTTATATTCACCACTTTGCCAAAACAAATATGAAGTATCCAAAATTGCTTACAGAAACTAAGATTCAAAATCACATTGTATCTACATCATCATATATCATCATCATGAAATACACAAAAGGAAAGTAAACATTTGCATCATTTGTTCTCCATTGCATACATTCTAAAAAGCATGCATAAGCATAACATCATAATTTACATGAGGAAACTAGAAAAGAAACAAAGCCATAAATGCCAAAGAGTTTGATCCAAAAAGATTATATATATATATATATATATATATATATATATATATATATAAATGATCAAAATTTCTGTACAATGCCATCATGCACTAAGCATGGTCAAAACGCTCAAAGAGCCCGAGATATACAAAAGAAATATCATACAAAAATCTAGGAGAGCCAAGTGGCTTCTCAATCCCTACGAGACCCCTCTGAAGGCGCACGCCCACGCCTAGGACTCTGGCTACGCCAGCGCTCTGAATGCACGGAGGGCTCAGGATCCCGAGGGGTAGCCGCAGTCTCACCACGAGAATGGCTCCTCATCAGGCACTCGGCTGTCCTATACCCTGCTAGCTCCATGTACGGAGAGTCGATACCATCTTGGCCACATGCCAGACTAGGGAACAAAGATGTTAGTATGCCTACCAGCTGCTGAGGGCTCCCCAACATCCACAGATAGCTCTGCGTGGGTCCTCTCCATGGGGATCATTAGGGTATCAGTACATACCCTGCGAATCAAGTCCCGCCACTCATCGGCAGTCTCTGCAAACAAAGGAGAAAACAAATTAGAAATAAAACAAGAGATAGAAATACAAATGTAAACAAAAGGAGAGATACAACTAAGGAGCAATCCTAACTAAAAACAGAACATTAAAAGGAAGAGGGTAACTTACTCAGATCACCAGGCCTCCAGGATGGATCTCTAGGGTCAGCACCTGCCACGGATGCCGCTGCTGACTGAGGGGCTGCTCCTGTGGCTAGAGAAACGTATCACCCCGCAACGGACTCATCCTCCCCACCATGGCCCTGGGAGAGTGGCTCCTCTAAAACTAGAGTCACTCTCTCTGCACTCTGCTCGGCCCTCTCTACCTGCATGATATCCTGAGTGTCATGCCACTCAGGATCACTGTCCTCCTCAGTCCTCTATCTCCCACTGTAAACTCCTCAGACTCAGAGTCTATGTCGATGGGGTCATCGCTGCTATGGGTAGGACCCGCGGCAATCTGAAGCAAGGTGCCTGAGGAGCACCGGCTCTCCCTCGGGAACGTACTATCCTCCTGGCCACAATAGGAATGCCAGGAGTAACAACTGTCCAACCCCGACCTCTAGGCCCCCCTCTGGCCTCTCAAACTAACCTGTATACTGGCACTACCGGGGGAAGCATACCCATGTATGGTAGGCCAAACTGCTGAGGAACTCGGCCAAAGGGGTGTATCTCCACTCACCCCACTCTATCAATAAGCTGCCCTGTGGTGGAGCAGGAGATCAAAGTAAGAGTCTCCTCACCCCATATGCCTGCCATGGTCTGATATGGTGTGGCCTCCATGTCATTGTGGTCAGAGAAGCAACTGGCTGATGAGGTGCTCTGAGCACCGACATATCTGTCCATCTGGCTGCCCTCATAGCTCCGGGATCTGTCACCTCTACACCTCTGCCATAGGGGATGAAGTGCTCATAGACCCAACTCATGACCAGGGTCGGGTGGCTCAAAGACTGCCCCTGTAAACGGACTACCCTGTATAAGTCATGGTAGGTAGTCCCAAGTATATCTTCTCCCCAGGCATAAATCTGGCCATGTCTCCTCCCTCGATCTGTGCAATGATGGGGGACCAAAACAATATAAGCAGTGTCTCCTCCCTTATCCCCAATCAATCTCAAGGCAAGGACCTGTCAACACTAAAATTTTCCTCCGTAATTTCTATTTCATTAATGTATGTATTAGGAATATGATGTTGTTAAGTATAATTAGTAGTAGCGTCTGATAGAAGATAACGGCGCCGTCAGTACGGTGCCGCCAATAATGTGGAGTACGGTAACAGTCAAAGTACAATAGGAATGTTGTAAAAAGTAAATATTTGTCGTAAGTGGTCCGGTAATGTTAAAATGTCAAAGTTTGGGTAATTAGAGAAGTAGGGTCTACATGATTAGGAATTAGAAATATTATATTGGTAATAAAGACAAGGAGTGAGGTCATAAATATTTTGTGTATTTTATTTGTAAAAAGTCTAAAAATGTGGAACCCATGTAAAATGATAAGGTTTATCTTATCTTAACAGATAAGCTTACATGTACAGATAAGAGTTAAGGTATGGAATATGATTCGTCAGAGTGGATTTCTTATCCTATCTTAGAGATAAGATGGATAAGCCTGGAAGTTCTATAAATAGAGAGGCCACCCCCCTCATTTAGCATAGAAGGAAGTAGTGAGAAATATTGTAGGAAGTGTGTGAAGGAAGCCATCAGTTTAAAGGTGTGTTGAAGAAGCCATTAAGAGGTGTAATTGTAAAGTTTCTCCCATAGTCTTGGTGAAAGGCAAGTGAAGTCAATAACACTTGAAGTACCTCATGGGTGAGATTGTAACAATTTCATGTTAATATTATAATTTATTTTGATATTTCAGATTTGTCATCATTCTGTCTTATCATAGTCGATGGTATTCTTGTGTTATGTTGTTGTTTTGTTTCCAGATTACATCCACCAAACTAAAGGCTGTGCATTAGTAAATAATCATAGCACGAGGAGTTCCCGGTGAAGAATTATCATAGTGCCGGATTGGTGATGACATTTTGGTTCCGTTGCCGGGACCATTCCTCGTTGGTGGATTTTCTGGAGAGATATTCCCACTTAGTCAAAAATCAATTGGAGGGTAACCTTGTTTTTACTTGCATAGTAGTTACCATGGTAAAGTCATTTTTGCCATGAATAGTAGTTACCATGGTAAAGTCATTTTTGCTTGGAATAGTATTTACCGCAGTAAAGTCACTTTTTACCGTGAATAGTATTTACCGCAGT